>JANAVB010026199.1:28029340-28425575 GCA_029216955.1 Iris pallida | reverse complement strand
ATATATATATATAGATATATATATATATATATTATATATATATATATATATGGTAGGTAGTATGTGAGTATACATATATTTGGATGTATGTACATATGTATATAAATATTATTATATATATATATCTCACACACAAAAACTAAATAAAACACAACACACACACCCATGCATACACACAAAGCCCACATGGGCTTATCCCCTAAACGAGGCCCAAGCAAACCCCTTATAGCAGCACAGTCGAGCCCCCCCGACCCCCCTTAAGCCGAGAACCCAAATACCGACCCTCTTCATATAAATAGAGAGAGGGAGAGAGTCAAACCAGACCCTAACATAATATGCCGCCACCTGACCCTGGGAGGCCACCCCTCGACCGCACGCTGTCACACGGGCTGCCGATCGCCGGCCAGGCCGATGCGTGTGCGCGATGTGGAAACAACAGTTTGCAGAGTAGCAACAGCCAGTGCGAGCCCAACTTCGTATCAACGTATCGTCGCGTCAGTGATTCGTTTCACGAACCACTTGACCTGGTATGTTCACAACCTATACGCCTATTTTTTTATTCAAATATTTTTTTAATTCGTTATATGTGGGATGAAAAATTAGTCCCAAAATCGAGAAAAAAACTCGATATCTGGATGTTAGAAACTGTCCCAAGGTCCTCTATTTGTGGCCGATTTGCGACCAGTGTGTTGCGAGTTTTCAAAATTGGTTTGAAGAGACTTGTAGACAACCTAACCGAGATTTAAACCCTTCTTTTAGTTGAATTTATAGTTGGATGGTTTCTGTTTAAAATTGATTTGAAAGTCAGGAAAAAAAATTAAGAAACTGTTTTAAAAAACTAGAAAACCACCCGATACGCCGTCCGTCCGTCAATCCGGGTGATGTGGTCGCGAACCAAAAGCATCAAAAGGTACGTATCGACTTCGTGAACGTGTGAGCTTTGACGGAATTCGAATTGGTTGCATGTACACGACGAATTTAATGCGTATCCGTCGAAATTCACCGTATCGGCCTTTTGCAAATTTTTCAATTACTTTGTGCACGTTCGTAATCTCGAGTCGAAACTTGTGCCAACAAGAACGTATCATTTTTCAGGTCCTGTATGCCAAGTTTGGTCTGATTCTGAGAAGGTCGACCGGAATACATTTTTGGTGGGCCCGCGACCCGACCCAACGGGCAAATTTGTGCATGGCCCACCGGAATCCAACTTTGGACATATGGTTGGATTATTCTCATTAAACCATACCCATAGATATATAGTTTGTTGACTTTAGAGACCGTAGGTACTGGTACGCTTTTTGGTGCAAAGCGGGTCCAATGGCAGACATCGTTTTAACATAAAATTACCGTTTTGCCCCTGTATCCAAAATTGGACTTATGGGTAGGCTATTCTAGCTAATTTGACTATTCTGAAAATATTGGTAATGTCTGTTTCAGCATTAGGAGATAGTTGTACGAGTTGACCGTTCGTGGTTTATTTGAGTGGTTGGTAGTTTCGATTTCCTCAGCTCAGGACAGCAGACGAGGACCTTCTTAGATAGTTTTTATTGTCTTGTTAATCTACTATAATCGATTCAGTTGTAGTATGTTAATTGATTTTGACACGATGGTACAGAACTAGTTATACGTAAATCCTGTCATGAGATGTCATTCCTGGGTTACCATGGTATATTGGTACTTGTCGTCTTGTTTTCTTGTACTTGTATAGACGGTTCGATTCTTAAGGAGAATTTGCTACCTCTTAGAGAAGTCATTGTCAGATTGTGATGTTTTTGGATCCGTATACTATTCGGAGATGGAGAGTTATTAGAGGATATGTGATCATATCCATCATGTTATCAATGTGCTTGCGCCACCCCACACCGCACATAGGGTGTAGTGAGATCCGTTACTTCTGTGCTCATTTTCTATGTGGCCGGCTCTTGACCCTTCTTGTGCATTTTTTGTGATACTCGGGCCACAATGGAATAGCCTGATCATGTGTCCCAAGTCGATCACATAACGCTCTAATATCTCAAGGCACTGTTTATATTTACTATTATTATCATATATTCATGTACTGTTTTACATTCCAGTATTTTATACCCTGACATGATATCCAGTTTCACTTATACTGTTTTACTTCCATTTTTGACATTTCATCTTGTATTTCATTATAATTATCTCTTATAGTATTTATCAATTCATATGGAACTGCTGTTGGCGTTTGGACTTGCTCATATTGACAGGATAACCCCTGTTGCTTTTAGAGGACTTATATGCAGATTGCCCGACCTTCTACGGGTTTGGAATAGATGGAGTCTACGACCAGGACCTGCCTGTGGATCCGGTGTACGTAGAGGACGCATCGACTATAGTGACTTAGATTAGCTAGTTTTTGTCTGGATTTGTATTCCAGCTTGATACTTTAGATCTGTAAAACTTATTTGGGTTGGTTTTATGTCTTTAACTTCTGAACTAGTGTTTGTGACCCCACATTTATTTCAGACTATCTATTTCCATCTTTATCATTATCATTATGTGCTTATCTTCCTTAGAATTATGTGATTGAGTTGTGATTATATTCCTCCGTACGAAAATGACTGGTTATATAATTGTGTCTTTATTATATGTTCTAGATGACCTAGACATCGTTCTACCGCCGACTCTGCGGCGTAGGCTGGACGTACCTACGTGCTCGTGCCCCTAAATAGGGTACGGGTCGTGACAGCAGCCACACAGTGTCAACAGCAGCAGTTGCAGAAGCAGCAACAACTGCAGTGGCAGTGCCGACTTCCCAACAAAATTCCTGCCTGTTTACTTTCTCGTTTCGTGAGCCAATTTCTCCGGAATGATCACAACCTAACCAACTCCATATCCTTTCAAGTGGAATAAAAATTCGTAATGTACGCGACGAAAATTAAGTTCAAAAATTGAAAAAAACTAAAATTTTTGGAACATACAAACAGCCCAAAACCCTATAATGGAAGGCCAATTTCGATAAAACCATTACTAATTTAGGAACCACTTGAACAGCCTTATAGACAACCTATACAACTATTTTTTTTAGAAAAACTTCGATACGGAGTCCATTCCGACAAATCGGATGACTTGGTCATGAACCGATTGCATCAAAAGGAGGT
The DNA here is from genome assembly GCA_029216955.1 of Iris pallida. Lineage (NCBI taxonomy): Eukaryota > Viridiplantae > Streptophyta > Magnoliopsida > Asparagales > Iridaceae > Iris > Iris pallida. The sequence goes on along the minus strand of JANAVB010026199.1, from coordinate 28,422,453 downwards.
ATGTACGAACTTCGTACACGTGTGCAATTTGACAGAACTCTAATTGGTTGCGTGTACTCCATGAATTTGAAGCATATTCGTAAAAAATTATTGTATCGACGATTTTGCAAATTTTTAAGTACTTCTTGCACGCTCGTCACATCGTGACGAAACTTGCGCCATTGGACTCGTAAAATCGTTTTGGTCATGTGAGCGAAGTTTGGTCTGATTCTGAACTATTTCACGGGCCACACGATTTGAGTCAACAGGCAATTTTGTACACGACTCACTGGAATCCAAAATTGGTCATACTGTTATCGAAAAACTGGACCTGTACACATATAGTTTGTTGACTTTCGATACCCTTAGATTTGGCATACTTTTTGGTGCAATGTGAGTCCAACAACGGACATCATTTTGGCCCAAAGTTACCGTTTTGCCTTTGTATCCAAAATTAGACTTATGGGTAGTCTATTTTATCCATTTATTTTATTTTGAAAACGTTGGTGGTGTTTGTTTCAGCATCTTGAGACGTTTGCGGAAGTTCCATCTTTGCTGGTTTCTTTGTCTTGACGAGTTCGCCCGCTGAACGTCGTCAAATCATCACACAACCTCCAGGTAAGTATACATTGCCAATATATTATATTTATTTACTGTCACTTCAACATATTTATTTTTCTTATATTATTTATTTGCTTGTTTATTTTATATTAAACTGTGCTACCAAGTCATACTCGGATGCAAGCAACTGTGTTAGTCGTTTATGTTATTTTCTTTATTATATGCATGTTGACTTAGTATTAGTTGACTACCTTATTACTGTAAGATATTGATATATCTCCTCTAGCCATGACACGAGTTCCAAGAGTTATGAGTCTCATATAGGTCTCGGACTTGCGTAGTCGACTGGCCACCGGTACATATAGGACGTGCGTTAGGTTATAACTGCTAAAAGAATTGTATGCTAGAAGACTTAGCAGTTATTAGAGTATTATGTCGCAGATACGACATGGATAGGATATTAGGTAGGGAGAACACGATTGGATGTTGACTACCTCCCTATCTATCGTAGACTCGCTCTCTACTGAGGAACGGTGAATAGACTATGTGCTACAAACTCGAGACTGAGGAATGATATATAGACTATATGCTATAGACTCGCGACTAAGGAATGGTATATAGACTTAGACTCGCGACTGAGGCACTTTATTTCTTCGTCTCGACTTGGTGGTCATACGACATGCACTATTCTAAAATACATTTTCACATATAATGGTTAGGAGACCCTATACCTAATCATGGCATGAAACAGTATTTTATCTCAGAATAATGTGCCACATCTTGTCCTTGTTTGGTTGTAGGTGCGGTTTACTGTTTCGATGATGGAATATTGGACCATGTTATGAACTTAATTATTTTACTTTTACCTATGACCATGTGACATGTTTAGATTCAGTCTATATGGCATGTTTTTCTGTATCTTGTTACGTCCCTTTAAGGACCTGGTGATCTCTCCAGGTAGTTGATTGCACGGAGTTAGCTTGCTGATCATGATGGTGTTGTTATTTTTGATTCAGGTATCTTTCATGATTTAATATTTACATTCATTACTTGCATTCTGCTTACTAGCCTAGTTTTATAGACCTATATTGTTCTACGGGTCTATTAAAACATATATGTGAATGGGCTGCAAACCATGACACATATTGTTTGTTTTTTATATTTACTCATTTTTGGATTGAAATATATGATAGGTCATTTATTGATAAATTTAGAAACCAAGACAGCTTATACGTATTCAAGATGGGTTGGAGCCACTAGATATGTAGCTGGCATGTTTTTGTATTCCTAGTCCTATACATTTTGGGGCTATAGCGTTACATGTTTTTTGTGGTAGCCCATACAGGTTGAGCGCATATCGTTTTGGTTACTTTATTGTACCGAACGAGCCTGCAATCAGATAATGTATTAGGATCTCAATCCACAATTGTATTTGAACTTTTTTATTTTATCTATCGCCTTTGGAACTTGTAATTGAAGTCGATCATATTTTTTGACCTTCTTATCTTGGACTCTCTCTTTTCCCTATTTCGGAAGGACGAACACTCGTGCTTGGCGAATCATTAGATTATATTTTAAGGTAGTTGATAGAGTGCTTTAAAAGAGAGTTATTATTTATGGTAGGAATGGTTGGATAGACACATCTATTAGATAGACCGAGTAGATCAGATTAGCATCATAGAATTCTTATAGCGACTTAACTCTAATAAGAGAAGCTAGGATCAATGGACTGCAACCATTCTACTATTTACCTATGTTGGATAGAGATGGCTTAGAGTACTGATGTTAGATAGAGACAGGTTAGAAGTACAACAAAGTTTAATTTGGTTTAGTCATCTTGTTATGAATATGATGATTCAATAAGCACCGTACTCTAGATAGATACAAATCCCTATAGACATTTCATGTTTGCATTAAGATTTAGGAAAATTTCCTTGGACGTTATAGAAATCACGATATTTTGCATATGTTAGGAACAAAATTACTTTGGATAGTAGCCTGAAGGATCTTCACTAGGGAGATTGGGTATAGAGTGGATAGGACTGTGTTAGACTAGACATACATCTATTATATTGGGAACAACCTTGAAATGACCTATTAACAACCATGACTAAAAGATTGATCAATAGGTAAGCTGTTTGCCATGGTATTATATATAAGCACTGCATAGCATTAACTTCCACCTTTACCTAGCAGATTGGTGTAGAAGGGTTATGTGTACTTATAAAGTATTGTATAGCTTCCGTAGCTAGTAAGGGAAGATTGTTAATCACACTGTTAAGGAGATTGATATATAATTTTTTGGAGTATAGTACAATTTTAAGGATTGGTTAGGATTGATTGTGATGTTCCTACCTTCTGTGGATAGACCTAGATAAGGACTTGAGAGTAGAATTGGAAATCTTAGCTTAAGTAGACTAGTAAGCCGTAGATATGTTAAAACCTTCATCGATACCGGTTGGTTAGGAATCCCAAAAGACTTGTAGTAAGATTTCCTAGTCGCATTCATAGGAATCAAAGGTTGTTTTAAGAATCCTTGAGAGATAAGCATATACTCTAGTGTGAGTAGGAGTTCGTCATCTTCAGTCTAATTCATCATCCGAAATCCGAGATCGTTCTAGTAACCCGAAGTATAATTCGTCAACGACCGTACTGTTATCCCTTAAATTGCGAATACTTGTCTTAAGCTGTAACCACAATCTCATGATTATGAAGTAACCAATCGTCTTACTCATGAATTTGAGTAAAATCTTTATTCTTTTTCTAAGTCATGCCATAATAAAAACAAATTCTTTGGTTGTTACGCCTTCTTGTGGTTAATATCCATATCATCGTGGGTACTAATTCTTTTCCTACTCTAAATTCCTTGACCTAGTCTTTATGAGTTAACCCTTCCCGAGTTAACCCTTCCCGCGTTTAGCCGTATTTGATTTCTTTCGAGATAAATTTCCTTTTCCTTTTATGTCCTATCTCAGTTAAATTTCGAGAATTTTTTTTTCCAAGGAATATAGATTGTAAACTCCTCTAAATTGTTAAGATTTTCTTAGTATAGGAAGTGATCAGGATAAATTAGTTCCAATTAAGGAAATAAATCAGTGGTTCATAACGTCATTTCTATCCAGATAATTTGATGTCCTCTACCGTGACTTCGATATTTGGAGCACAACACTAGTCTTTTCCTTCAAACAAATTTCACACTCATGATCTAAACGAACCAATATACATGCATAACATACATGTCCCACACAAACACACCATCGTGTGCTCCATTTTAACTACACAACATTTATGACTAATTTTGCTGAGAATAAATAATAGATGTCCAATCTCATTCCATTTGAGTTTGACCATTGAATATCAACCTATTCCCTCAAACAAATTGCATATCCATGATTCATACAGGATACACAACACCCATGACATTTGTATCCCACCCAAACAAGCCTCCACATATCTCCTACACAACATCCAACACCAAACACTAACCCCACACACATACCAACCATTATGACTTAAATTTTCCATACGCCTACATAATCATGTCTTATCTTTGAACCTATTCTTAAAAAGGGTTCCTACACCTATTATAAATTTTTTTTATCACTTATTCTTCTTTTCATAAATTCTTCAATCTTATCTCTTTATTCTCTATGTCATGCGATGAACGAAATCTCTTTATATTAACTCATCCCAGTTATATTCGACTAAGAAATTTTTTACTATCATGTTGAGGTATGACCTATATAGGAGCGATGTTAAATTGGTAATAATTTCTTTATGGGGTTATTGACTAAGAACACCATGGTGATACCTAGGCTCCTTAGAGTCTGTGACTACGGTTAGAAGTGCCTCCTATTCGTGTATCTCTCCTTAGAAATTGACCTTCTTATAAGTCTTGTAACCACGGTTTTCACGGCTAACCAATTTCTATAAATTGGGTAGAGTCTTGAACAAATGTACTGTCATGATTCGCTTCCACTTTTGGATATAAGTATATAGCAAAGTCCAGTCTATGCCGTAGCATCGGTTGTAGTATGTTGCATAGACTTCAATGTCAATATTAAATACAATAAAATCATATTTATTTGCTCATTCATAATAATTATTTAAATTACTATCAATAATACATTAAAATGATATTTGGGAACAAACCCGCTAAATATTAAATTCAAGAACTATCTAATCTAACTAGAATCTATGTTTGGCCTCCAAGATATCTCTGACTCCCTAGAAAGATCCATAGTGCAAAAGTAGGAAGAATGGCAAGTCACCTGCAATGTATCCAGTCAGGAAAGGAGCAAAGTACAACCCTGTTGCAAATTATGTAACTCGGCACAACATAAAGCTAGACAATCAGAGATGCAATATAACAATAAAGAAAGCATGAATATGAATTGGAAACAATAACACGAACAAGAAGACCACTGGTAAGAATATGTATAAACAAGACAACTGGACAATGAACATGAACAGGTAAAGACTAACATATTGTGTGTGAAATACCTTTCGACATGTGAACGACTGGGCTAGTATGGCACATCATCTCGATGGCTATCCATATTTCAAGGTACGGCTAACCCATACGTGAGTTTTATGACTTAGCTATCCATATTAATAGTAATTGGGGTTTTGTTCACATACCAACTGAGTATTTTCTCTTCTGACACACTAAACAATAAAAACAATAATAATCATGGTACAACAAGTCCTTTCGTCATAATCGTGTTTCAAACTAGGTACTACATGAAAACATAATAATAAGAATAAGAACATAAAGCAATACTGTACTTGCTTCAAGTTAAGTTGCAGTTGACGTGTGCAACAACCTCGATTTGGTTGAAAATTATTTTAATTATGGCTAACCGCTACTAATTCGATGAATCACTGGCCATCTGTGGGTTCGACAAATTAAACACAATATTATTTTATTAATTAATCTATGTGTCATCTTTTTAAAATATCAAACGGTTCGCAAAATGAAGTTTGGGTCTTCTAAAATTTTAAAAATAGTACGACGTGTCAATTTCTTGGACAACTGACACTCAAATAATTTTCTAGAAATACACATTCATAATTACAAAAAATAAATTATAGATTTGGAAATCTAACCTCGATACCATTCTAACAAAAAAACTGGAGGTAAAACAGAGTCCAGAGTTGCCGCAACGGCTTTGCGAAGTTACTATAGCCTCTAAAAAATGAGACTGAATTTATGACAAATTTTGGGCTTTTTTGGATGAAAAAGAGAGAATTTTGAGAGAGAAAAATATAAGAGATGTTGATAAGGGTATATATAATGGGTAGCAACTAGTTAATTAGGATTAGAGGATTAGGTTGGAAGGATTTTGTTGTTGGGAGAAAACAAGAAAAAAGTCTCCACTTAAATAGATGGAGAGTGACGCATAATTTCCTAATTTGTAAGGGTCAAGAATCTAATGAATAAATCTTTCCATTAAATTCAAATCAAATCAATCTCAAAACTATATTGAACAAATCTTAATCCATAATTGATTATAATAATAATTTAAAATAATATCCAATATTATCAAATAAAATTTAAAGTATGTTTGTATAAATCTAAATCTTATAAAAATAATTTAGCAAATCTTTTTATTGGTCAAAGATAATAATCATTTATTTCAAGACTAAATTAATCAAATCTAATATTTGATTACAATAATAATCCAAAATAATATTATTTACATAATATTTTTATAAACACAAAATCTATTTTTTTTTAAATAATTTGGCAAAACTAGTTTGTCATTCGAAAATACCTATATTTTCCTTTATAAACAAAAATATATTTTCCAATTCAATTATTTAAAATAAAATTAAAAAAGTAAATAAAATTTGAAAATTCGAAAACAAGAGTTACAAATCTACCCACCTTAGAAAAATTTTGTCCTTGTAATTTCAATGGTACGACTAGGCACCACTAAGAATATAATCAAGTATAAAAAAGAACACGATTAGTAATCAAAATCAGTTAGGCATGATTGCAAAAAGAATCGAAACCTAAGAAACGATGCGATTTGGCACGATAAAATAGTCAAAGTGGTCTAAGTCACAATAAAAATTGTTTAAGAATGATCAAAATCGAACGCTTGGGCACGATCAACCACTTAACCAAATAGACACGATTATAAATCTAGTGGAACGGAATCAAAATCTAGTAATAAGTTTAAATGATTACTAGGGGGAACCAAATGACAATTCTAGAATAGAAAGATAAAAAGAATGATTCGAGAATAGAAAGATGAGAATGAAAGAACTACAAGCTTTATTGAGAAGACGAGTAATATGAAATAGGGTACCAAATCAAATTGAAGTGAGAGTGCAGGATTTATGGACCATAAAAAATCAATAGTCTTATGCCAAAAAGGATATAGTCTCTATAGTATCCAAAAACCGTATGTATATCTGAAGTCATCTTATCGAGAATCCATGTCCCGCTAGTGTACATCTAGCTGTAGTAAACTCTTAGTTTAATGACTCAAATAATGATAGGGATCGCATACTCTATCAACTTTATCCAATATTGACATAATAACTGAAAGGATAAAATAATAAAATTTAGGACTTAGTTTTAATAATATCAGAAAACCTACGCATACCTGAAATTACTTTAACTGAGGGTCATGTCTTGCTAGTGCGCTGCTGGCTATAGTGAATCTACAGTCTCCATATTTTAGATAAATAGTTGTAGTGCACATCTGCCTTGCAATAGTAAGTTATCGAATATTCTCTCAACTTTATCCACGAGAATTTTCAAAGGATCTCCTAAAAATTTAAATAAGTACCAAGTTGATCATGATAGAAAAATGTGTAGGTATCTATCCTTTAAATTTAAGTATCAATCCTTGAGGATCAAACGATCTATTACTAAGACAATGATCAAAGCCAAGATAAGTATAAATTTTCCAATCTATATTTCACGTATATACTTTGAATCAAAAACTAACTCGAGATTAATATATGGATAATTGAATCAAAAATTATTTTTAAAAATAATTCCTTTTGGCCAAAGGGAAATATATATAATCAATTCAAACTTTACGATATGATGATGTTTAGAGGGAAAAAAATAAAACTTGAACAAATTATCAAGATTAGGGCTTGAATCCTAAAAAGTCCCAATAAACAAATAGCCTACCCACCTTTGATCCCACCATCATATTAAAGAACAATAGTATATCCTTCTATGATAATTCCTCAAATATCTAATATGGTTTAGAATTCAATATATCTCTATGAATTCCTCACACGCAAGAATGATGCATTATCTGAATTCGTCACATTTTGCAAGAAAGTCCAAAAGGAGAAAGGATTCATGATCACTCGTATTCAAAGTGATCATGGCGGCAAATTCGAGAATGCAGAGTTTGAGCAATTTTGTGACACACACGGATATTTGTACGAGTTCTCCTACCCTAGGACTCCATAACAAAACGGAGTTGTGGAACGTAAGAACAGAACTTTATCTGAAATGGCTAGAGTATGTTAAACCAGTTTAGTCTACCTAAATATTTCTGGACAAAAGTTGTCAATACAGCTTGTTATGTTCTCAATAGATTCTAATTCGACCTAAATCGAAGAAGACTCCCTATGAGTTATGGTGTGATAGAACACCCACAGTTTTTTATTTCAAAGTCTTTGGTTGTAAATATTTTATTCATAATACTAAAGATAATCTGGGTAAATTTGACAAAAAGGCCGTTGAAGGTAGCTTTTTAGGTTATGCAACCAAAAGCAAAGGGTACCGAGTTTTCAACAAAAGGATAATGATCATCGAAGAATCAATGAACGTCACATTCGACGAACTAAATCAACAGACGATCGACGATGATGATGACGAAGAATCAGTACACCAAGCAAGGCATCTACAGAACCGGAAACCGGAACCAGCCACCTTAAGAGTCTGCCAAAAAGGGTGAAGTTTATGGCTGACCACCCCCAAGGACTTGGTAGTATGTGAGATCACCAAGGGTGTAAGTACTCGTTCCTCTACCAGAGATGTAGCTTCTTGTGTTGCATTTATTTCACAGCTAGAACCTAAGACTATTGATGAATCATGTAGTGATAACTATTTGTTAGATGCTATGCAAGAGGAATTAAACCAGTTTTAATGGAATCAAGTTTGGAAAATTATTTCCAAGCCTATTGATCGTTCGATCATTAGCACCCGCTGGGTATTCTAAAATAAATTAAATGAGAATGGTTTAGTCACTCGTAATAAGGCTTGACTCGTAGCTCAAGAATACAACCAAGAGGAAGGTATCGACTAAGACGAGACCTATGCCTCAGTTGCGAGATTAGAATCCATTCGCTTGTTATGTGCATTTGCATGTTTTCATAATTTTAAACTTTTTCAAATGGATGTAAAGAGCGCATTTCTTAACGGTTTTATAAAAGAAGAAGTTTATGTAGCTCAACCTCCTGGTTTTATTGATTTCAAAAATCATGATTATTTATTTAAGTTGAAGAAAGCCTTATACGGTTTGAAACAAGCCCTTCGTGCTTGGTACGATAGTCTAAGCTCTTTTCTACTTGATAATGGTTTTTCAAAAGGCAAGGTTGAAACTACACTTGGTTGCAGGCTCCTTCCTAGTCGCAAGCTCGCGGTAGTATGACTAATATAGGTACTATCGCAAGTTCGCACAATTTTACGAGAACAGACCTGCATGGGCCACCATAAAAGTTTGTCACAACCCGCTCTCACTTTTGGGATACGAGTACATAGTTAAGTACAGCCTATGTTGCAGCATCAAAGTTTGTACGCTGTCTAGATATTAATGTCAATCTTAAATACAATAAAATTATATCTATTTTATCGTTCACAATAATTATTCAAATTATTATCCAATAATACATCAAAATAATATTCAGGAACAAACCCGCTAAATATTAAATTCAAGAATTATCTAATCTGGCTAGAATCTATGTTTGGCCTCCAAGATATATTTAACTCCCCAAAAAAATCTATGGTGCAAAAGTAGCAAGAATGGCAAGTCACTACAACATATCCAGTCAGAAAAGGAGAAAAGTACAACCTTATTACAAATTATGTAACTCAACACAAAATAAAGCTAGACAAACAGAGATGCAATATAATGATAAAGGAAACATGTGTATGAACTGGAAACAATAACACGAACAAAAAGACCACTGATAAGAACATGTATAAACAAGACAACTGGATAATGAACATGGACATGTAAAGCCTAACATACGGTATGTGAGAAATACCTTTCGACATATGAACGACTGGGCTAATACAGTATATCATCTCGATGACTTTCCACATATTAAGGTACGACTAACCCATATATGAGTTGTATGTCACATTAACACTAATTGGAGTTTCTTCACATATCTATTGAGCATTTCCCCTCCCGACTTACTAAATAATAACAACAATAACGATCATGGTATAACAAGTCCTATTGTGTCACAATCGTGTCTTAAACTAGATACTACATGGAAACATAATGAAGATACTAAGAACATAAACTAATAGTACTTGCCTCAAGTTAAGTTGTAGTTAACGTGTGCGACATAATATTGATTTGGTTGAAAGTTGTTGTAATTATGGCTAACCGCTACTAATTCAGTGAATCGCTGCCATCTATGGGGTTCTACAAATTAAACAAAATATTAGACTATTTTATTAATTTTTGAAAAATTAGTATGCTATAGATCTATGTGTCATATTTTCCAAACATCAAACGGGTCACAAAACGGATTTGGGATCGCCAAAATCTCAAAAACAGTGTGACGTGTCAATTTTTGGACAACTGGCACTCAAATAATTTTCCAAAATTTTACGTTCATAATTATAGAAAATAAATTATATATTTGGAAAGCTAACCTCGATAAGGTTCTACCAAAAAAATTGGAGGTAAAACGGAGTCTGGAGTTGGTCGCAACGACTTCACGAAGTTGCTATAGCTTCTAAAAATGTGGCCGAATTTATGACGAATTTTGGCCTATTTTGGACGAAACATAAAGAATTTTAAGAAAGAAAAAGATGAAAGATGCTAATAAAGGTATATATAATGGATGGCAATTACTTAATTAGGATTATAGGATTAGGTTGGAAGGGTTTTGTTGTTGGAAGAAAACAAGGAAAAAAGTCTCTCCTTAAATAGATGGAGATTGACGCATAATTACCTAATTTAGAAGGGTCAATCTTTCCATTAAATTCAAATCAAATCAATCTTAGAACTACATTGATCAAATCTCAATCCATAATTGATCATAATAATAATTTACAATAATATCCAATATTATCAAATAAAATTTAAAGTATTGCATAAATCCAAATCTTATAGAAATAATTAAGCAAATCAATTTATTGGTCAAAGATAATAATCACTAATTTCAAAACTAAATTAATCTAATCTAATATTAATAATTCAAATTAATACTATTTAAACAATATTTTTATAAACTCAAAATCTAATTTTGAAAATAAAATTTGGCAAAACCATTTCGTTATTCGAAAGTACCTATATTTTCCTTTATAAACGAAATTATATTTTCCAACACAATCATTTAAAATAAAATAAATAAATAAAATTTTAAAAATTCAAAAATAGGGGTTACATGTACCATTTCTTAGAGTTTAGGATTCCATTCGTAACCATCTCTCATATACTTTCAAAAATTAAGGTACGACTTGACGTACTTAACTCTTCTTTCGTATTTAATGTCTTTGTTTTTTTATGTCACGTCCTGGTTCTGCAAAACCGATCGTCCTCGCTAAGACGTGATGATGCATGAGCCTAGGTTGTGCTTGCGCAAGGAAGATTCCATAACGGTCGATTACAACAGCTTGCGCCTGGATTGTCGCACAGTAGTCCAAGCAGAGAAGTTAAATAGCACAAAATGTATAGGAACACAAAATCTTCTTTATTGATAATACAACATAATTACAAAGGGGCACAAGGCCAAGGTTGCATTCTCTCAAGCTCACAATCACTCAACTCTCTCTCTCACACACACAATACGATAAGATCCTGCCTTGAGGCATAAAACTGAAAGAAGGCGATGTTCATACATTATGTCCCGTATATGAAGTCTTCAATGCGGCCGCAGGCCTCAAAATGCCATGGACCTCCATACCTCAGCGTGTCCAAGCGAGCTTCGCCTCGAACGAGCAAATACCTGTAACCTGCGTATGAAAACTGGTGGATGGTCAGTACACAACCGTAATGGTGAATGAGTCCCTCGCCCACCCATACAAAACCAATACGTTACTTTAATGAGTGCAACTTATTCATTTGTACTCTTTCTAATTTTGTCTCAGGATCAATTTCATTCCAGAACTATAACACTTCTTCGTGTTGCAACATCGTGATCGTGCTCCAAATTCCTTGAGACCGTGCTATAAAACCTAGTTGTATAAACATCGATGTCGTGCCATTAAATCCATTTGTGTGACAACATCGAGGCCGTGTCTTGCGACACAATGTAACCCATTCACACTTGCCTTATGGTCTTTTCCGTTTTAACATACAACCGACTCAAACCAAACTCGTAAACTTGTGTCATTAACTCAAACAACCGACGCCACATCTCAAACCGAAGCACGTATCTCTGCTACATCCAAATCTTAGGCTCCATATTTGTGTTACAAACAGTGCACACATTTCTTTAACTCATTCGTGCCATATTTATACTTTCTGTGACTCAACCGACACCGTACATGCGGATTATCGTTCAACACACCGACTCATCTATATGAATGATCACTAGCAATTCAAGCCATCTTGGACGTATCGCATACGAGAATAGTTCGAGTTTGAGGTACAAACTCCACCGAAGGTCCCGCAGCATAGCCTATGTGACGCACACTTCAAATATGAGTCGCACCGCCGCTGAAGGACGGGCAATGCTAGTTCCTCCTAGGTCGACATGATCTCGACGCCCCAACGATTCATTCGAGGAACTCAAACTTTATGCAAAAGTTGTCCATGATCATATAATTACTATTAGCCCATTGGTCATGGTCGAACCGGATTTTAATAATTGATATAGCACTGTCTCGATATAAGGGCTACTTTGACGAAGTGCTAGAACTGCTACTGCTACCGTTCATGACTTGGAGCCATATTTGTCATTGCGTCTGTATTTTTTAATTATCAATGTATTTTTCATATTTTATTGAGTCTAGGAAATACAATATAAACTGAGTCGTACTAGCAAATAGGCTACCCAGAACCGTTTTCTAAAATACCCATTTGTTATGAAAACTAGCCCAAAACCAAAAGTCATAACTGTTTGAACATTCGAAAGCCTAAAACCTGAGTTTCAAAATCCAAAATCACACATTTTAAACCAACAGAACTCTGGGCGAATTCACCCCGAATTCGGTTGGTAGAACGTTGCTTTTTAAACTCAGTATTCCTGCAGTTACGGATGCAACGACTATATGTCGAGATCCTCTCATAGAACTCTGTCTGAATTTTGTCTGAATTCTCCCTTTGGAAATCCTATAAATAGAGAAAAAATTCTACCATTTCAATACACCAATTCACTTTATCATCTCTTCTCTCTAAGCTTACTAGGTTCTTCCAAAGCCTTCTAAGCTTTCATTTTCAAATCCCAAGCCAGTTATAGTCCTCTAGTCAATTTGCCAGTACGATATGGTCTAGAAGTTCAGAGTGATTATAATCAAGAGGCTTGACAAGAAGTAAGACACTTCACAATTGAAGTTGGTCGAGTGCTTCATATCAAAGCTCGCGTCTGTAGAAGTTGCAAGGACTTCGTATGTAAACTTGTAGTTTTCCATAGTGGATTTCAACAGGGACCTAGAGTTCTCTCGACTGGATTAGTCCTCACAAGAGGGAGACCAGCATACATCGCCGGTTTTGCGTTTACTTTCTGTACTTTACTTTTAATTTTTCATATCTGTGATATATTTCTGTGATCTTGCTACTAATATTTTTTAATAGCTAATATTCCACTGCCTACTATATTCACCTCCCCTCTAGAGTATATCGTTTTACATTTCGATCCTATAATTGGTATCAGAGCAGGTTATATAGGTAAAGCGAGGTAACATTATTATTTTTTTAATATAATTGTTGTTACATAAAGATTACTATATCACATATGGCAACTGTGAAATTCACAACTGAAGACCAAGCCACAAATAGACCCACGCTATTTGATGGTACTAACTACACTTACTAGAAAATACGTATAAGTTTCTTTTTGAAATCTTCATATTTTGACCTATGGTCCATTGTAGTTGATGGCTATAAAAAGCCTTCCCGTGTTCTTATGATAGAAATTTGGTTGAAAAAGCACATGACAAGCATAGTCGCTCTGAAAAGAAAGAGGCCAGTCTTGATGCATGTGTTATTAATGCTTTATTTTATGCTCTTGACATGAATGAATTCAACATGATATCTACATACACAACATCCAATGAAGTATGAAATTTTTTCGAAGTTACACATGAAGGCACAACGCAAGTCAAGGAGTCTAAGATTAGTAGACTTACTCAACAGTATGAGGTGTTCAAGATGAAGTCAAACGAATTTGTTACACAAATGTTCACAAGATTTCTGGATATTGTAAATCTTTTGTCCTTCCTAGGCAAGGAATACAATAATCATGAGAAAATTTGCAAGTTGTTGCAAGCCCCCACAAAGAACTGGATTTCGAAGGCTACAATAATCATTGAAGGAAACGACCTCACTACCATGTCTCTTGAAATGCTCATGGGAAAGCTACTCACTCATGAGCTGGAACTTCAAGACTTTGAAGGAGTTGCACCAAAGGAGAAATCAATCGCCCTCAAAGCTCAACACCGAAGGACTGTCGAAGAAGATTTTGACGACAGTGATTTCGACACTGAGGATTAAGCATTCCTAGTGAAGAAGTTCATAAGATTCAACTGAAGAACAAAGGAACACAATAGCAACAACAACAACAATGAAGAAGATCCAATCTGCTAATGGTTGCAAGAAGAAAGGACACATCAAAAAGGACAGTTCGACGGCATCATCATCAACCAGGAAGGACAATAAATATAAAAATAGTTACTTAAAGAAATCTACTTCCAGAAGATATGGCAACACAAGCATATGGCTTGAAAGTGAAACTAGCGACTCAGAAGATGAACCATCGGACAATGATGCAAATATATGCTTGATGGCGTATAATCATGTAAATTTAAACCCTCTGTATGATACATATGATGATTTTACCTTTGTTACGACCCGCACCCGGATATCGGGCACGAGTACGCGGGTCACGCCCAGCCTACACCACAGTATCGGCGATAGAACGTTGTCCAGTACCCAATAACTATCTACAACATCTAGTGATCTATAACAACAATATGTACTCCAATCACAACATCTAAGAAGATAAGAATAAGAAGAGATAACAGTATCACTAGAACAACGAGAATCTACAAAATGAACATATGAGACAAGAATGTGTCGAAGGCATAACCGACAATGAAACATGATTCTAAAATAAATAAAGAATGGCCTACAGCTTCCAGAAGACAACTCATTGTGAAAGAATGCCGAGATCCGTCTCAGCTAACATCATCCTGTAGTCCAATAATGTGGGGCATAACAATTCCTAATATTTGTCAACGTATCCAGTCAGGATTGGAACGGGCACATATCTCCAACAATAGTTTCCAATAAATGACAAGTGCTATGAAACAGTAAATAGAGAGAATATACAAAGAAATCAAATGTACATGAAAGTATCATGGCAAGGGTAAAGCAGTAACCTAGAGAAAGAACAAGAGAATCTAATCATGGCATGTACAAGAGTCAAGAATCATCTATATATGTGAGTGAATACTAGCTTTGACATGTGGCCGGCTTGAAAACTTGTACAAGATTTTATGGCCTGGTTATTCATACGTGGGGTGTATGATTAACACTCACAAGAAACAATATTTGCACAATGAGGGTATTGACCACACATCTACACTAATACTCTCCGCTCCCGACTGGTAGAGTGGATCCAAATAAGACACGTTACGACACGGGATTGTACGAGAAGATAGCAAGTCTCCTCGAGAATCGATGTCCATATATTGCACAAGAACTACAACGGGACTTACACAAGATACACCAAAGTAAAAAAGGAATAACATCTCATGTCGGGATCCACAAATACCAACCCGTGTGACCAATGTGTCAAGAATCCTGAATATCTACACTAGATACAAGAAACATAGTAAATATCATGAATGGAAAATTATCAGATAATGTACTCGCCTCAATTTAGTTGGAGTCGACGTGCACGACACGAACGTGTCGACAAGGAATAGGTATCGCTGCTATGCTCCACAAGATGGTCCCAAATAATGACACGGGTGATTCCACTGAGTCCAGAATTGCCCAAATAGTCTAGTTGGTATGTAGAAGTCAGGTTCAGAGTTGGCACGAATATCGAGATAGGAGAGAAGTCCATGATCAAGAAAGAAAAAATGACTATATTAGTCATGATTAGAGATAATTAAAGAATTTGATAAAAGGGAACTTGTTTTGAGAGATTAATCACAAGGCCCAGACTCTTGATCCTCTTTAGGCTACATTGAAAATAGTTATTTATAATTTCTTATTTAAAGACATATTTTTATATAATTTGTATTTTAGAAAACTATATATATATATATATATATATATATATATATATATATATATATATATATATATGCCCATATTTGAATATGAAATACGACTCATCTATATTTGATGTAAGACTCTTTTTAGAAATTCTTACTAGAAGTGTTAGTATAATTACCTATGGAATTATCTATTTTGAATATATATATTATCCATTATTGATAAAACTATATTATCATAATAATATTTTAAATGTCCAAATCCTGTTTTGAAACTCGATTGGTGGGAAGTCCCTTTGTAACTAATTTTTAAAGGAAAATATTTATAGACATTCCATATGCACAATAATATAATAGTATAAAATTACTTATACTCTTATTTATTTATTCAACTAATAATATGTATACATATTATTACGTGAGCTAAAACCTAGTATTAATTTTTAAATATACAATTACTACAATTGAAACCAACACTGGTATAGGATCTTACAGGATAGTTAATCATCACAAGTAATTAAATTGGTCCGGCTTGTTGGCCAAACACCGACGGGCTTGAAGCCCACATTTGAAGCAGTAGGCTTCAAACTCATGGGTTCAACAATGAATAGAAGAGAGAGAAGGAAGGAGTAACTTCCCAAATAAAGAGAAGAAATAAAAATCGGGGGGAGAAGGAGGAGACGAAGGGGGAGGAGAAGGAGTGCTCACCCAAGGGCGGAGGAGGGCCAGGCGGAGCCAGGCCGGTTGGGCGGTTGCTCCAGTCAGGCGCGGAAAGCTCGCGCGTCCGGTGTGGAGAAGCTGGCGCCGGGGCACGACGGTTCAGCGCCGAAGGCTCACGCGGAGGGGCGTAGTTAGGTCAGCTTCCACTCTTTTTCTCTCTCTTTCTGGTGGAATGGTCGGAATGGGGTGTACGTGGTGGCTATCGATGGTGGTGGTGGCTATCGGTGGTGGTGGTGGTGGCTATCGGTGGGGGTGGTGGTAGCTATTGGTGGTGGGAACCAGATCTGGCATGGCCAGATTTGTAGGTCGGTGACGAGGTGGATTCTGGATCCAACAGAGGGGTGTCGGGGCAGCAGATGGTCGGTCGGGAAAGGGTGGCTGGATAGGGAGTCGGGAAACGGGTGGTCGACGGGAAGGCGGCTTGCCGCCAGCAGGCAGCCGAGAGGGGGAGAGGGGGAGAGGGGACAGTGTTGATGTATTATCGTGTCGGCTTGTCGACACGGACACGGGATTCAATTGCTGTCCGGTGTGTCGGACACTAGTGGGAAAAAAAAATGTAAATGTAGATAAAATGGAAGGAAATGGGTGGACATTGACATAATGCACTTGAGATTGTCATGGAGATGTGAATGAGGAATGAAGAGCCTCCACTAAATAAGCTTTACGGCATGCTCCCAAACATGTGAGGAGAAGATTCCATGAAGCCTATCAAAATATCTCACGAATTGGGCCAATAGCCCTACGAGAACCCAAATATGAAAAAATTCCTTCATTAAAAATCTATTAGCAATTCAAACTATTTTTATGTAAAATAAATTCTCGGCCCAAAAATATATAATAGTTTACTAAGCTCAAGCTCCAAGACAAATAAGTGTTTTCAAAATATAATAATTTAAATACAGCAATTACTATTTTTTTATAGGCCTCTGGGTCGAAAATTAGTTGAAATCCAATAATCCTAATAGCTAATACAAGTTTTCAAAGTATTCATATATACAAACATAGTCTATAAATTAAGAATTTCGAAATGACTTATTTTATTTTATTAGGCTATAAAAGTATAAACTAAAATTTTTACTAAACCGTTTTCGAAAAGCCAGTAACCAAATAACAAATTTTCATAACATATCGCGATCGATAATATATAGATATTCAAATCAGATTCGAATTTTGTGATTTGAAGATTCAAGAGAAATTTAGAAAAATAAGAATTTTAAAAAAAAAATTGGAAAGTTTCTAGGATTTGGTTCAAGGAGGTTACAAATCTACCCTCCTTAAAGAAATTTCATCCTCGAAATTTAAGATCGACGTGGTCAATCGCAGATTCAAATATAATGAAGAGTACACTCAGAATTTAGGCATGGTCATGATTCAACACGATAATGAATAAGGTCGAAGTATGGTCGAATTGATAAAGCACGATTTAGAACGAAAATTCAAGTTATTAGGCATGACTCAAATTACGATTAACATAATCAATATAGTTTTGGTTATGATCAAAATAGAATCAAATTCGAGTATAGCACGATCAAGAGAATCTAGGCTTGATAAGATGGGAGTTAAAGTCGCACAGACACGATCAAGACCAAGACTTGGTATGATCAAGAAAAAAAAAATTTGGCATGATTAAGATTCGAAGTTAAAGTCTTATAGACACGATCGAAAATCCATTGATTAATTAAGTCGTGAATAACGATCTGAGCTCAGATGTGATTAGAAGTTTGGGAATGATTTAAAATCACTTAGGCACGATCAAGGACGTAGTTATGAAAATCGAAATCTAGGCATGACTAACCATAGGAATTTGGACATAATCAAGATTAGTAATAATTCCAGTCATGATGAGGACGAAGCTCAGATGTTACTAAGAATTCGTTCGAAGTTTCAGGCACGAGTAAGAAATAGGGTTGAAGTCTAAGCACAATCGAGATTATGCACTGAGTATAGTCAAGAATCGAGAACCTTGACACGATAAGATAATCAAAATTGATCGGTCACGATCAAATAGATCGAAAATCCATTGTGATGGGAATTTAGGAAATAATTCAAGGATAAGAAAATCAAATCTCTTTTACCATGATAGGAAAATCAAAAGATAGGATTTTTCAAAGGGAAAGTCAATGTAATCATCTCATTCTACTTCAACTACGACCAAGGTCGTCCGATCATTATTTCTCCACTACACTTTTACCTTGCAAGTCCAGTCACACTACTATCATAATCTTCCGTCATGATGGTTCAACTCCTCTGTAATACTATAGGCTTGGCCTTCATACCTAAGGTACTACTTATGGAAATATTCTTGTTATAACTCCTCGATTATTTTTACTCTCATTATCAACTTAGTCCGAATTCCTCCATCTTGTACCTGGATCTGAAATCCTGAATCATGGTTCTTTAATTTTTTTTAAACATAGTTCAAATTTATATCCCTCATATTAATGCCACAACCATACCATAATTTACCTTCACGTTCGTTCAACCTTATACCTTCAATATTTTCCTTCCAAAAGTTTGAAATCCCACAAAGTCTCTAAATTTTTTTCTCCTATAATTTAAGATTTTCATGTCCTATCAGTTCTTAGTCATTCTCCTCCAAATTATTTTATTCAATTTCGTATCACCACTGCATGCAATTATAGTCTCTTCTTCAATGTGCTTTGGTTCCTAAATTTAATATCTTAGCTTTAATGCAAAAATAAAATATCTCAAGAGTTAATAACGAAAAATCTAAGTTCTCTCAAAATCAGTCGTCCTTGAAAATCCTCATCAGTTCTAAGAATACAACTCCGAAATGTTATAGTTTTCACCATTTAATGTATAATCTCCTATTAGTCTTTCTTGATATCCTCCTATTTTTTCCCTCTTCCTTGAAGTAACTCATACTCTGTATAGTTTCCTCACTGTAATCATGTCTAATTTGATACTACCAATCATTTTTTCTAACTAATCTCAGTCATGTCCTTCTCCCACAAATTCCATCTCAATGCCCAACATTCCTTCTCTTTTTTCTTTTTTTCTATTTTTTTCAGGATCACCACATGATAATTTTTGTTCTTCCTAAGCGAGATGATTATGATACTTCCTCAACCCTTCTCAAGTAAAGAGAGATGAACATTCAAGATGGATAAAGATAGATAAAGGAGTAGTTAACGGGTTCAGATATGAAGTAGTTTGATGGATGTAAGTAGGATAGAAATAACAAGGTGAAGAAAATGAAATTAGGAATTGCTCTTGCTCATTCAGTCATAGCAAAGTCGTTGTCCCTCCTTTTTCTTGCATTTGCCATAATCAATAAAATAAATCTTAGCCGCCCAGTTGTCCACTTTTGTCTTAAGTAACAACTCTTACTCACCAATCTCGAGACTCCAAGTCACTAATTACCAACTATTGATCAATTTGTCGCCTAATCCCCATCCCTAACATTTTGATCCAATTGGTATCTGTCTGGATTGTCAGAGTCCTCTAGTATCAAAAAGTTTCCACCACTCATATCATGCTCTATTGTTAACTCCATGTCACTGGTATTTTCCTATGAGATCCTAAGGACAAGCAACTTCTATTTTGTTCATAAGGCTTAAGATTTCTTGTCGAATCATCCTTCCATAGTTATTCATAAAATTTCTTGTGTTATAATTGGTCCCACATCTTGTATGATCCTCTTGCTTTGTCAAATCCTCCCAAATAAATGATAACTCTTAAGTATCTCTATTCCAATGCTTAGTCATCACTTATCAGTCCTACAAATCTATACCGACCTTTCACCATTTTTGTCTCAAGGATTCCTTAACATTTTGGAATTACATTTCTTATAGGATATTTGTATCTAGTGCCACTTTCTTGGCTACTCAAGTTAGAAAGTCAATTTAATATATCCCAATAATATCCTCTTCATTGTCAAAATCATAACATATCTATAAGAAATCTTTTCAGCTTGTTCATACTATCCTCGTTCCGTTTTTCTGAGTTCCCTTGTGGTTTTCCGTTTATTTCTCAAACATATTTCAACAAATCTCAAAGCCCCAATTGTAATATCTTAGTCAAAATTCAAGTACCCTGAAGGTAACCTAAAATAATTCTCATTCTTTATGTATACGATCTTGTTAATCCTCTTCTCTTCTCTACTTGAATGGTTATAAGTTCAACTTCCACTTCCGTGTTCCTTCTAGAGTCCATATACCTTATGTCAATGTAAGAATTGGATTCGACAACGGACATATATTCAAAAGTTAGAATGAGCAAAAGCAAGTAAAAATAGGCTCAATAGAGTTTCAAAGTAAGATTCTGGGAGGTCATCTCTGGAATCAACCAAGAGGTCCAAATATGTGATTGAGTACCAAAATTTTAAAATATTCAAATTCAAATCCTAGGGCAGGCTTGTAGTAGTACGGCTATGCCTAAGTACTACTACGACTTCACGCTAGTTGCAAAGACAGACCTGCATGGGCCACCACAAAAACGTGTCACGATCCGCACCCGGATATCGGGCACGAGTATGCGGGCCACGCCCAGCCTACACCGCAGTACCGGCGGTAGAATGCTGTCCAGTACCCAATAACTATCTACAACATCTAGGTGATATATAACAACAATATGTACTCCAATCACAACATCTAAGAAGATAAGAATAAGAAGAGATAATAGTATAACTAGAACAACTAGAATCTACAAAATGAACATATGAGACAAGAGTGTGTCGGAGGCATAACCAACAACGAAACATGAATCTAAAATAAAGAAAGAATAGCCTAGAGCTTCCAGAAGACAACCTACTATGAAAAAATGCCGAGATCCGTCTCAGCTGGCATCATCATGTAGCCTAATAATGTGGGGCATAAATATTCCTAATATTTGTCAACGTATCCAGTCAGAATTGGAACGAACACATATCTCCCACAACAGTTCCCAATAAATGACTAGTGCTATGAAACAGTAAATAGAGAGAATATACAAAGAAATCGAATGTATATGAAAGTAGCATGGCAAGGGTAAAGCAGTAACCTAGAGCAAGAATAAGAGAATCTAATCATGGCATGTATAAGAGTCAAGAATCATCTATCTATGTGAGTGAATACTAGCTTTGACATGTGGTCGACTTGGAAACTTGCACAAAATTTTATGGCCTGGTTAATCATACGTGGGGTGTATGATTAACACTCACAAGAAACAATACTTGCACAAGGAGGGTATTGACCACACATCTAAACTAATACTCTCCGCCCCTACTGGTAGAGTGGATCCAAATAAGACACGTTACGACACAGAATTCTACGAGAATGTAGCAAGTCTCCTCGAGAATCGATGTTCATATATTGCACAAGAACTACAACTGGGCTTGCACAAGTTACACCAAAGTAAACAAAGAATAACATCTCATGTCGGGATCCATAAATATCCATCCGTGTGACCAATGTGTCAAGAATCATGAATATCTACACTAGATACAAGAAACATACTAAATATCATGAATGGAAAATTATCAGAGAATGTACTCGCCTCAATTTAGTTGGAGTCGACATGCACGACACGAACGTGTCGACACAAAATAGGTATCGATGCTATGTTCCACAAGGTGGTCCCGAATAATGACACGGGTGATAACACTGAGTCCAGAATAGCCCAAGTAGTCCACTTGGTATGTAGAAGCCCAGGTTCAGAGTTGGCACGAATATCGAGATAGGAGAGAAGTCCATGATCAAGAAAGAGAAAAGACTATATTAGTCATGATTAGAGATAATTAAAGAATTTGATAAAAGGGATCTTGTTTTGAGAGATTAATCACAAGTCCCAGACTCTTGTTCCTCTTTAGGCTACATTGTAAATAGTTTTTTTTATAATTTCTTATTTAAAGACATATTTTATATAATTTTTATTTTAGAAAACTATATATATATATATATATATATATATATATATATATATATATATATATATATATATATATATATATTTTATATATATATATATATATATATATATATATATATATATATATTATATATATATTTTTTTTTATATATATATAAAATATATATATATATATTATATATTTTATATATATATATATATATATATATATATTATATATATATATATATATATATATATTTATATATATATATATATATATATATATATATATATATATATATATATATATATATATATATATCCAATATTTGAATATGAAATACGACTCATCTATATTTGATGTAAGACTCTTTTTAGAAATTCTTACTAGAAGTGTTAGTATAATTACCTATGGAATTATCTATTTTGAATATATATATTATCCATTATTGATAAAACTATATTATCATAATAATATTTTAAATGTCCAAATCCTGTTTTGAAACTAGATAGGTGGGAAGTCCCTTGTAACTAATTTTTAAAAGAAAATATTTATAGACATTCCATATACACAATAATAAATAGTATAAAAATACTTATCCTCGTATTAATTTATTCAACTAATAATATGCATACATATTATTATGTGAGCTAAAACCTAGTATTAATTTTTAAATATACAATTTCTACAATTGAAACCAATACTGGTATTGGCTCTTACAAGACAGTTAATCATCACAAGTAATTAAATTAGTCAGGCCCATTGGCCAAACACCAATGGGCTTGAAGCCCACATTTGAAGCAGTAGGCTTCAAACTCATGGGTTCAACACAAATGAATAGAAGAGAGAGAAGGAAGCAGTAGCTTCCCAAATAAAAAGAAGGAATAAAAATCGGGGGGAGAAGGAGAAGACGAAGGGGGACGAGAAGGAGTGCTCACCCAAGGGCGGAGGAGGGCCAGGCATAGCCAGGCTGGTCAGGCGGTTGCTCCAGTCAGGCGCGAAAAGCTCGCTCGTCCGGCGTGGAGAAGCTGGCGCCAGGGCACGGTGGTTCAGCGCCGGAGGCATGCATGGAGGGGCAGAGTTAGGTCAGCTTCCACTCTCTTTATCTCTCTATGGTGGAATGGTCGGAATGGGGTGTACGTGGTAGCTACCGGTGGTGGTGGTAGCTATCGTGGCCAGATCTGTAGGTCGGTGGCGAGGTGGATTCTGGATCCGATGGAGGGGTGTCGGGGCAGCAGATGGTCGGTCGGGAAAGGGTGGCTGGACAGGAAGTCGGGA
Source organism: Iris pallida (assembly GCA_029216955.1). Classification (NCBI taxonomy): domain Eukaryota; kingdom Viridiplantae; phylum Streptophyta; class Magnoliopsida; order Asparagales; family Iridaceae; genus Iris; species Iris pallida. The sequence goes on along the minus strand of JANAVB010026199.1, from coordinate 28,398,454 downwards.
AGCGGGTGGTCGACAGGAAGGTGACTTGCCGCCAGCAGGCAGTGTCACTACCAAATTTTAGATTGAAGGTATTTTGGACATTATGATTTTTTGAAAATTATTTTATTATTGTTTGATTGTTGGTTGTGATTTTTGACGTTTGCTAGTTGAGACTATAGAGACTAGCCTAGTTTTTGACTTTGACTTTGGTGACTTAGTTAGCATGGTAGAATGGTGTTGGACTCTAATCTAACTCAAGTTGACTCAAGTTGACTTGGGTTCATGGAGAGATTTGGTACTATGTGTTGATTGGGCTATTAGCTAGAAGGTTGAGACAACTAGCAAGTGCATTAGGCCTATAGCCCATTTTCCAAAGAAACCCTAACCCTAATCTCTATTGGATGGCCAAGAGCAGCCATATGGAGACCCCAACCCCCTGTATGATGTCTCTTATTAGTCACTTGCCTCTTTTAGAGATTCCTCTTTGGAAACCCTAATTTTTCTTCCCCAATTTATCAAATCTCACCATTCCTCCACCAAATTGATCCCACTTACTTGAATTTGAAGTCATTTCTGGAGTAGAGGTTGAAAGGAGCTTGCTTGCTAGGATTGGAGCTCTTTTAGCCATTGCTATTGGAAGAGGACTTCTCATTTTGGGGCTTTTTGATTGAGATCTACTCTCAATAGGTAAACCCCTCAAATTGATTCAAATCTCAGATTTCTTTCCATAGTTGCATCCATCTAGGTGTCCCATAGCTGTAGGGTGAGTTTGGTAGGAATTGGTATTGATTTGATGTGCGTATCAGACACGTATCAGTGTCCTATGACACATGTTTGATGAAATGCCACAGTGACTATTTTATTCTTATTTTCTGCAAGTAAATATATGTATTTGTAGCCATTGGCATGCTGATCTTAGATCTACATCTCTGAGCACGTTTTCGTGCTATGTCCGTGTCCAAAATAGACACGAACACACTCGCGTACGACCCCATGTTGTGTCCTGCTGCTCGAGGCATGCAGCGGACACGACACGCAATGAGATGGGGCGAAACTCGAGGGACACGTAGGGGCAATGTCTACGAACGTGTCCCTAAAGTTTTGTGGTTTCTCGTGTCGTGTCGGACACAAAAATTTATGGGCTACGTGTGGACACAAGCACGAGATGTGTCGTGGCTCGTGTCGTGTCCACGAGCTCTCGAACCCACTGCACGACACTGTTTTTCTGCTATGTATTGATATTTTGTTATTCTCTATTTGGACACCCTCGTGTCCAGTTTTGCGGATACATGGATCCCCCATGATATGTATGCATGCATGACACAACTGCACACTTTAATTTGTTGATTTATTTGGGTTTCGAATGGAATTTAGGGTTTTAGCATTATTCTGATACCTGTGTTTATAACTGAGCATATCTTAAATGTAAACTGAGTTAAAACATGAATGTTAAACTGATTTGAATCCTGGGCTTGCATTCATGACAGGTAATGAGTTTACCTGAGTTTGGGTTATGTTTGGACTTGCGAGTTATCTCATTTAGATATCCTAGGAAGTTCACCTATATGTATGTGAGGTTAAGAGAGAGTGAAGGATTAGATGAGGGACCCTACATTAGAGTTGTTTCAAGTTTGGCATTGGGTTGACCTGGCTTGCCTTTCCTAGTAGCAGCAGTGCATTACATTGGCTTGGCTTTGGCAGTGCAATCGAATCCTGCAGCAGAGTAGCAGTAGGCTCAGGCATTGCCTTGAGCTTGGCAGTGTGGGTTTGGCATTTGCCTTGCCAAATTCAGAAATGGGTAGCAACAACAAGCAGGGGCAGCAATGTTTGACTGCCTTGACTTGGCAAGGCTTGATTTCTCAGTAAGCTTGTTTGGCTTCGAGTTATAAATTGGGTTACTGTTATGTATTTTAAGTTTACTAGTACTTAAGGTATTGAAATGTTAAACTGAGAATTGAACCTTGGTTGAAATCTGAGAATTGATAGGTTAACTGAGTTGATTTTGTATAAAAACTGATTTGGTTTTGATGGTTATTACACTAAGTAAGGGTTACAATCTGAGATTACTCTAACATGCCACAGTCTCTCTTCCCACTTCATACACTCTTTACAGCACCTTCACTTCACAGTCGCTAACTCACTCATTCACATGCTCTTACACTCTTCACATCCCCCTTAACTCACTGTCTTCCTTTCCTTCTTTTCATTCTTTGAATGTATGTTATGTATATAAAACATGTATGCAATAATGAATGTAATGTAATATAGGCAAACATGCATGTTTGTATGTAAGGTATGCATATATGAATGCAGTAGACAAATATGATATGTATGTATAGTATGAATGCATGAAATTGTATGATACATATAGGTGTGTGATATTGTAGGCTATATGTATATACTAGCTAGTGTAAGTAATGTAGATATGGTACATATATAGGTTATACTTGTATATATAGATATTGTTTAGACCTAGAATAGCTTGGTTGACCTAGTTTGACTAGGATTGTTGACTAGAGTTGACCAAGAGTTGACTTTAGTCTAGAATGACTTGTTAGACTAGGTTTAGACCTAGAATAGCTTGGTTGACCTAGTTTGACTAGTATTATTGACTAGAGTTGACCAAGAGTTGACTTTAGTCTAGAATGACCTAAATCATGTAGAATGTATTGTAATCTACAGTTTTACTTTATTGGACATGTTGTGACCTGTGTTGCTCTAAATAGGACTCATTTACTCTGATCTGGACATCTATTCTCATCGGGCATACAAGATATCAAGCGAGTGCATTTTCTGATCATTTCATGCTTGCTAGGACTTATATTCTTGCTCTAGATTACTTGACTTGATGCTGTCACATTGGTAACACGGATTTGTACTATATGGATCTTTTCATGAGATGTTATCCCTCTCGGGAGCATCGGGTACATCATGTCATGTGCGTTTCACTTTCATCATGTACTCATGTGCTTCCACTATTCATATATACTCTTATGATTCATGTACTCTCATGTTCACAGAACCCTCATGTATAACTTCATGTGCACTCATTTATGAGCCCCCATGTGAATCATGTACAATAACATAACCTGTCGAGATCCTTGTGTATTTGTTGGGGGTACGGGTGAGTAGAAATAGTCATATGAACAATTCCAAGTAGTATAATCATGTATAAACTCAGTAGTGTAATCATGTATAAATTCCAGCTGTTCACATGCCTATCTTGTACTCTAAACCACTAGTCAGTTGTCGTTCTTTACTTATAGTAGATATTTCCAGTACAATTATCTCTCTCTTTTTTATTTACATTTCTTTCAGCGATTCATGTATTTTACTCTATTGCATGCTTTATATTCCTGTCATGATATGAACTGTTGAGATTTTGTGCTCGTTCATGTCCTAACTAGACATGTTGAAATATTACAGATGACACCGAGGAGTTCTGTCCTACGTACTATGGAGCAGCCCTAGATGACACTTGCGAGCTGGACTCCCAGGAGGACCCAGTCCTTGTAGAGGACATTATCCCAGTAGTCTAGGCTAGTTAGCTAGACTAGTTATCTTACTTTATTGTCTTGTCTTTACTTTGACTTTGAGATGTATATATTCTGGATGTTGTTGTTGTTGAGATGTTATGTCTTAGACACTTAGACTTCTTCTCTTCTGTTTGTATTTCATTTGGTGATATATTATCTTATCTTATCTATCTGATCGTACCATTCTACCTTAGCTTGTGATTGAGTTATACCTTCTACATTGTCCTCCGATTGGAGAGTATATTTGTGTAGTTATATCATATCATGTTAGATGTATGTGACCTAGGATAGCGTTCTACCGTCGACACTGCGGTGTAGGCTGGTCGTACCCACTTTTCGTGCCCCTACACTGGATACGGGTCGTAACAGGCAGCCGAGAGGGGGAGAGGGGAGAGTGTTGATGTATTATCCGTGTCGGCTTGTCGACACAGACATGGGATTCGATTGCTGTCCGGTGTGACGAACACGGGTGGGGAAAATGTAAATGTAGATAAAATGGAAGGAAATGGGTGGACATGGACATAATGCACTTGAGATTGTCATGGATATGTGAATGAGGAATGAAGAGCCTCCACTAAATAAGCTCTAGGGCATGCTCCCAAACATGTGAGGAGAAGCTTCCATGAATCCAATCAAAATATCTCACGAATTGGGCCAATTGCCCAACGAGAACCCAAATCCGAAGAAATTCCTTCATTAAAAATCTATTAGCAATTCAAACTATTTTTATGTAAAATAAATTCCTGGCCCGAAAATATACAATAGTTTACTAAGCTCAAGCTCCAAGACAAATAAGTGTTTTCAAAATATAATAATATAAATACAACATTAATTACTATTTTTCTATCGGCCTCTAGGTCAAAAATTAGTTGAAATCCAATAGTCCTAATGGCTAATACAGGTTTTCAAAGTATTCATATATATGAACCTAGTCTATAAATTAAGAATTTCGAAGTGGCTTATTTTATTTTATTAGGCTATAAAAGTATAAACTATAAATTTTTCACTAAACCATTTTCGAAAAGCCAATAACCAAATAATAAATTTTCATAACATATCGCGATCGATAATGTATAGATAATTCAAATCAGATTCGAATTTTGTGATTCAAAGATTCAGGAGAAATTTAGAAAAAAAAGAATTTAAAAAAATTCAAAAAGTTTCTAGGATTCGGTTCAAGGAGGTTACACCTTTGAACAGTTAGGTGAAGCCTTTAGTGACCTCTTAGATAACCACATAAAGCAGCTTAGCAAGTATCAAAACTCTAAGAAGGTACTCAAAAGTATAAATGTGAAATAGGAAGACTTACCGACTTACTAGCTGAGGTTAGAAGTAATGTAATCCTAGTGAGAATGGTGAGCATTTCTGTTGTCAAGTTGCAACTACACGAGACTACACGATTATCCGAAGAAAAAGACAAGACCATTGCTAAACTTGACGAAGACTTACTCAAAGAGAAGAAGAGCCATCAATGTGCACTAGTCGGAAATGATGCACACACAAATGACTATAGCATACTTTATGACACCTCCAAAAAGTTGGAAATTAGGTTAGGAAAACAGCCTGAACTTGCTGCTTTCTATCCTAACATGTGCCAATTACCAAAACATCGGAACACAGTCAAACCTAATACTTTCAGACTAAACACAGCCAAAACTTCGCCCAAGAAGACTAACTGACATGCATACTACTACAAGTATCCAACTAGAACACCAAGACCTACAAATCATGCACAACAAACTCCACCTAACACTCATCATGCTGGATGTCACTATTGCGGCACTATTGGTCATCTCTCTCCTGCATGTAGAGTAAGAAAGTTAGTTGATTTGAATATATGTGCATGGATACCAAAGACTAACATATCCGGACCCTACAAGAAATGGGTACCAAAAGTTTTATCTACAAACTTTGTTGTAGGTGGAATACCCTACTCATGCTAGAAGCAAGTGGATCCTCGACAGTAATTTCTCACGGCACATGATCGGTGATGCTTATCTATTCGCAATACTGTCAAAAAAGAAAGAATGATACGTTTCCTTCGGTAATAATTTTAAAGGGTATATAGTAGGTATCGGCAACATTGGTAAGGCTCCCTACCCTGTGATTAAAGATGGTTGTTTAGTATCCGAGTTAAAACATAACCTACTTAGCATAAGCCATTTAGCTGATCATGGTTACGGTATTAACTTTGTTAAAGATAAATGTACTATAGTTGATAGCTCAACTGGTAGTACTATCTTTGAAGGTATTAGGAAAGATAATATATATATAATCTATCTGTTGGAAGATGCTAACAAAGCTGGTAGATGTTACTAGCCAAGAATGATGAAAGTTAACTATGGCACGTGAGACTCGGTCATGCAAATATGGACACAATTTTAAGATTATCCACGAAGAAACTGGTACGAGGTTTACCTGATATTGTTTTCAAGAAGGATACGGTATGTAGTGAATGTGAAAAGAACAAAGCTATCTGATCCACTTTTAAGTTCAAAAATGCTATAAGTACCACTAGACCTCTACAATTACTGTATTGGATTTATTTGGGCCTAGTAGAATTGCTAGCCTAGGTGGTAAGTATATGCATTTGTAAAAGTAGATGACTTATCTAGATATACGTGGGTATACTTTCTCACACGCAAGAATGATACATTATCTGAATTCATCACATTTTGCAAGAAAGTCCAAAATGAGAAAAATTCATGATCACTCATATTCGAAGTGATCATGACGGCGAATTCGAGAATGCAGAATTTGAGCAATTTTGTGACACACACGGATACTTGTACGAGTTCTCCTACCTTAGGACTCCACAACAAAACGGAGTCGTGGAACGTAAGAACAGAACTCTATCCGAAATGGCTAGAGTAATGTTAAACCAGTTTAGTCTACCTAAATATTTCTGAACAGAAGTTGTCAATACAGCTTGTTATGCTCTCAATAGGGTTCTAATTCGACCTAAATCGAAGAGACTCCCTATGAGTTATGGTCTGATAGAACACCCACAGTTTCTTATTTCAAAGTCTTTGGTTGTGAATATTTTATTCTTAATACTAAAGATAATATGGGTAAGTTTGACAAAAAGGTCGATGAAGGTATCTTTTTAGGTTATGCGACCAAAAGCAAAGGGTACCGAGTCTTCAACAAAAGGATAATGCTCATCGAAGAATCAACGAACGTCACCTTCGATGAACTAAATCAACAGACGATGATGATGACGAAGACATCAGTACACCAAGCAAGGCATCTACAGAATCGGAAACCGAAACCAGCTACCTTGAGAGTCTGCCAAAAAGGATAAAATTTATGGCTGACCACCCCAAGGACTTGGTAGTAGGCCAAGGGTGTAAGTACTGGTTTCTCTACCAGAGATATAGCTTCTTGTGTTACATTTATTTCAAAACTAGAACCTACGACTATTAATAAAGCATGTAGTGATAACTATTGGTTAGATGCTATGCAAGAGGAATTAAACCAGCTTCAATGGAATCAAGTTTGGGAACTTATTTCCAAGCCCATTGATCGTTCGATCATTAGCATCCGCTGGGTATTCTGAAATAAATTAAATAAGAATGGTTTAGTCACTCGTAATAAGGCTCGACTCGTAGCTCAAGGATACAACCAAGAGGAAGGTATCGGCTACGACGAGACCTATGCCCCAGTTGCGAGATTAGAATTCATTTGCATGTTATGTGCATTTGCATATTTTCATAATTTCAAACTTTTTTAAATGGATGTAAAGAGCGCATTTCTTAACGATTTTATAAAAGAAGAAGTTTATATAGCTCAACCTCCTGGTTTCACTAATTTCAAAAACCATGATTATGTATTCAAGTTGAAAAATGCCTTATACGATTTGAAACAAGCCCCTCGTGCTTGGTACGACGGTCTAAGCTCTTTTCTACTTAATAATGGTTTTTTCAAAAGACAAGGGTGAAACTACACTTTTTATAAAGTCTTCTAATAAAAATTTACTTTTAATTCAAATTTATGTTGATGATGTTATCTTTGGATCTATTGATGAATCTCTCTGTCAAGAATTTTTTAAGTGTATGCAGAATGAGTTTGAGATGAGCATGATGGAAGAACTCAAATTATTCCTTAGATTGCAAATCAAACAAACCAACAATGGGACATTCATCAATCAAGTTAATTACACAAAAGATTTGCTAAAGAAGTTCGATCTGGAATCTGTCAAACCTCTTGGCACTCTAATGGCAACTTCAACCAAGCTTGATATAGATGAACAAGGCAAACCTGTCGACATAAGTAAGTATCGAGATTTGATTGGTAGTTTACTTTATTTAACTGCTAGTCGTCCTGATATAATGTTTAGTGTTTGCTTGTGTGCAAGATTTTAAGCTAACCCTAAGGACTCACACCTGTGCACAGTTAAGCATATCTTTCGATACCTTAAAGGCACTTCTTCTGTTGGTTTATGGTATCCCAAAACCACATACTTTGACCTAACCGGTTACTCGGATGCTGATTTTGCTGGATGCAAAGTGGATAAAAAAAGTACTAGTGGCACGTGTCATTTCCTAGGTAATGCTCTAGTCTCTTGGTTTAGCAAAAAGCAAAATTCTATCACATTATCGACTACTGAGGCTGAGTATATCGCCGCAGGACGTTGTTGTGCACAAATTTTGTGGATGAAGCAAACCTTAGAAGACTTTGGTTTACACTACACACATATACCCATTTTCTGTGACAACACTAGCTCTATCAATTTGACTAAGAATCTTGTATGTCACTCTCGCACTAAGTATATTGAGATTTGACATCATTTTCTTAGAGATCATCAAACAAATAGAGACATAAATTTAGAATACATAGACAGAAAAACAATTGGCTGAATCTTTACAAAATTTTAGCGGAAGATTGATTCAATTATTTACGTCAACAATTAAAAATTTTAGATATCAATAATATTAATTAATTTTATCTTATGAATTATTTTTCAATATGCAAAAACTATTTTTGAGACAAGCCTACAAAGGGTCTGTCTGTCACTACGGCCAAGACTAAAGCAAAACGGTACTTAAATATTCCCTTGTGAACCTTCGTTAGCTGGGACAGTACCCCTACAGCTAATCTGAGACAGTCGCTGTGTAACAAAATTTTAATTCATAAACTAATTTTAATTATACTAATTAAAATTTAAAATTACTAATCTAGGAATTAAATAATTGGAAAGGAATGATGAATATAAAAGTGACATTTTTTCTGTGCAAAATACCTCACCAGAGCTCCAGACGAACTCGGCACGAATTTGGCCCAAATTCGGCTGACGTCGGGTATTTAAAAACAGAAACTGAGTGGCCCACTTTCTTTTCATCTTCCTCCTCCTTCAAACATAACCAGCAACCGTGCAAAAAGCACCAAAACCCTAGTTCTTAAATCTTTGATTTCTTTCAAATCTTTTGGAATTTTGCTTTCAAATTTTGGATTCAAGCGTGGAATCTCCTCCTCTTCCACATACTTGATTTTGAGGTATAATATCTTTTATCTCTCTATTTTTTTATTTCAAATTTTTATAGAAATTTCATATTTCTATTAGAAATCATGCCTAGAATTCATAATCCCTTCAAGAGAAAGAAGATGGCTTGTGAAGAAGCCTCACCTTCAGATTCTATCCAAGGATCTCTCTTTTTGCCCATCCAAACGGACGATGGGCGTTCAATGAATTTTTCTTTGAAACTCTTAAACAATCGTTGTTATGGTATACGGATTTTTTTTAATTCGTAACATTTGTCCCGGCGTACCGATAAAGTGGACAATTTTTTCGTCTCACAAACCCTACTTTAAAACTTTGGGATTGCAGAACCTTATTACACATTCTTTTCCCATCGCCACAAATACAATTCGGCTATTTTATTACAATTTTACTTTAGCCGATAATGATTATCTTGTTAAGAGCCAGGTCGCAGGCATATATATTCAATTTAATGATAACGATTTAGCGAAGATCCTACATATTCCAAATATAGGTGAGCCGCTTGTCGATATCACTGCCTTTGAATTTCTAAATGATACGACTTTGAACAATTTCAAGACTCAACTTTGTGCTCCTGAACCCGTCCGTCCCGGCAAGTTCAAAGCCATACACTTGAACTTGTTCTTTTATTAGTTGCATTGTATTGTTTATTACATTATACTACTAAATCCACTTCAAAAGATGATGTAACTAGTCTTGAAATGTCTGCTCTCTGTCATATTCGTCATGGGATTCCATTTTCTATCCCTAAGACGATTATCCAGATGATGGCTATTGTAGAAGCATAAAAAAGGAGGGATATTACTTTTAATCCCACATCGAAAAGGAGAAGAAGAGAGGTCTCATTCCACTCTATATATAGAGCCCTCTTGCCTCCTTTGAAAAGGAGACCAAAAATAAATAAAGAAAAGGGAGCCCGTTCTAGCCACAAAAAGTTGCAGTAGTTCTTCTCTTCTTCTGGGTTGGCTGCAAGTTCTTCACTCGCTGTCAAGGCGAGAAAAAGTTGGATTCTGAGTACTATGCGCCTTCGCGGGCTAGTACGAAGAACTCCAAGGCGGCATAGGCCATATGCCTCAAACGTGCTATGCCAACGGCAAACCAGAAGCATACGCTCACAATCATGCGCGTTGCTAATGGTAAGATGTACAAAGTTGACTCGGGTACTTCTGTGCCAGAAATGAGCCGACCCTCAAAGTCCTTGTCTCACTTGGGTGCATCTGCTGCGTTCGCAACCAAGTCGTGCAGGGCAAACTCAGTGGTCTTGAACCCCCGCGTCCACATTGGTCGTACGTCTGAGGCTGGTTCAAGTCACTCTAAATGTTGCTCCCTCACTATTGATCTGGGTGCATCTTTTGCGTCGGATCAGGAGGTGCAGCATTCACTTGACCACCCCGACGCTTGGCCTTGCCATGCGCCTGATGGGGGTGTAAAGGTAGCGCATCACTCATACACTCACCCTGACGCTTGGCTTTGCCCTGTGCCTGATTAGGGTACGAGTGTCACTTATACACTCACCCTGATGCTTGGCTTCGCCATGCGCCTGAAGAGGGTACGAGTGTCAACATCTCCTCACATGATTTACGTAATGTGATCACTCACAGACGTAGATCGGGAGAGACGACCATCATGCACAACTCGCCCCGCACGGGACATACTTGTGCTATGTTCGACATCAACTGCTGCTGCCGTAAGACAGTGGCTCCACCACCAAGGCAGTCTGTGTTCCAGCAGTTGCAACATGCTGTGCCTGTCCGACATCGTCTCAGAAATATGATGCCAATTGAAGACTTTGTAACAACCTACTCTCAACTAGGCTCATCACTCAAATGTCTCAGCTAGCCGTGTCGTCTCAGCTAGCCGCGTCGTCTCAGCCCGGCGTATTACTCTCCCAGCGCATCACTCCGCCCCGTCAGAGTGAATCAAAGTCCATTCCAACTCGACGAATCTCAGTCTTCTGAAGGAGTTCAGTCAAAGCTTCTTCGAACAAGGAGAACCATCACCCACAGTACAACGTCTAGCCAAGGAGGAGGATCAGTCGAATCCATCTTCGTCGAGAAGTCAAGGGGGAGACAACAAATCTCTCTCAAACTGTTGCTATTTATAGGCCAGGGCAAATCAAACCCATGTTCCAAGTGGCAACCTTTCCGAAGTTAGTGCAATGAACTTGTATTTATGATGATGAATTTGCCTCTTCGAATTCGGCCAAGTCAAAATGGCTATTTAAAGCACATGAAGAACTCAAAAGTCGGACCAATAAAGACGCGTCATGCGAACGGATGCGCCGATCAGATACCGCACATCGTACAGATGCGCCCGTCGGTACCAAGCGCCCTATATGGATGCGCCCAAAAAAGCACAGATCCATACGCCCTAATCAACATGGACCCATGCGCCTAGTGGAACGCAGATCGATGCGCCCACTCAACAGCCTATCACCCTGTAAGTCCTAAAAATCAAGTTGCACCCATTAAATAAAAGCATAGAAGTCCAAATTACGCAACCATCAATGAACCGTGCTAACATGAACAGCGCTGTAAATCAACCGCGCTAGGCTGAACTGCGCCAATGCCCGAGCACGCTACGCTGACGTAGCAACACCATCATTACCTGACAAGAAGATCAAATCTTCTCACAGCCTGACAGCCCGAAAAACGAGGATTCAGTTCGTTTCTTGTGCAGCATGGCGCTCGAGAACAGCTGTACAGTCCAGTGAAGTCTGCCAATCCAACATGAGCACAGTATGCCAGTCCAACCTTAGTGCAGTTTGACCAAGTCTAAATCCTAGCGCTATCCATTGACTAGAAGGGAGCACAGTCTGAAGCTAGCGCTATTCAAGTGGCGCGATCCATCAAACTTGTTGAAGATAACTGATATTTATTACGTGGCTTACATGCCATTAATTGCTCGCTACGTGGCAACCGTCTGTACACGACAAGCGCATTTTAATCAAACAATGCCACGCGTCTAAATACAGTTAGCCCACGATCGAGCAACTGCCTAAAAAGCCAGCGCAGTTTGCAGTCTGCGCAGTCTGTCACTGGCGTCCATTGTGCGCAATCCAGAATAACTACAAAATAGTTATTTCTAGAACTCTATAAATAGAGTTTCAAGTTCTTCATTAAGGAGGATCATTATTCAAGATCATCAGAGATCAGGAGTTCTTGTCCAAGTGCTGCTGCATTCTTCAGAGGCTATCGTCTTCAAAGTTCACATAGTCCAAGGGATAAAGCGATCGTCTTCAGATCGGATTCCTACAGTTGTACTTTCCCAGAATTCATTGTACTCTTGTACTATTCTTTAAAGTTTGTGAAATAAAAGACTTTTGTTTTTTCAAACAAAATGGCGACTCTACTGGGGACGACTTTCTCCTCCGACGAGGAAGTGACAACTCAATGTGACGCTGCATCTATCGGAAAGACGTAGAAGACGCTGGTTGTGAAGGTCAACCAGACTGCATACGAAGCGATGATCAACTCTGGGGCTACTCGTCGTACTGTGGCCTCTGCCAAGAGCAAGGTCCATTCAGTGTGGACCCCGAAGTCCTTTGTGCAGCCTGTTGTTTTGTCTAACAGGAGGCCAGTATCCACTTCTGCTCCTGCGTAATCCATCACCCTCTCTGCTAAAGCGCAATCCAGAGCTCCTACAGCCCATGCGCAGCACACTACTCCTTTTGCCATAGTGCAATCTACAACTTATGCTGCTATGGCAAAATCCAAGACCCCTCTCCCTCTGGCGCAGTTGGCGACCTCTATCCCTCCTGCGTAATCCACCACTCCTTCAACCAGAGCGCAACCTAAGCCCTCTATAGTCAAGGCTTCACTTGCTGCTTCTTCCAGAACACAGGTTATACCTCCTGCTTGTTCTTTGGCCAAGGAGCCCTCTATCATCATCTCCAGAGGGCAAGTTGATGCTTCTTCTGTTCCTGCGCAAGCCACAGGGGGTAATCTTTTGACTATTCTTCCTCCGTCTCAGTACAAACGGAAAGGCCCTTTGGTCTTTTCTCAATCTTTCGTAGTCCAAAACCTGGAAAACAACAGAGGGAAACGCTCTTTAGCTAACCCTTCTTCACAAAATAAAGGAAAAGGCCCTTTGGTCTTTTCTCAGTCTTCCTCGGATTTTACCTCGGAAGATCCATCTGAACATGCCTCGGCACCAAACAATACAAAAACTCTCTCAAAGAAGGGTTCTTCTTTCCCTGCTAAAGAGAAGAATATTGATCAGAGAGACATTTTGCCTACTCCAGTAGCACACTTCCAAGATCTTCCAACTCTTCGGATATCCCGCTCAAAGCATGGAAGATTGCTAGTATCTCAGACAGAAGCCCCTGGGGGTGAATTTGCCGATTTACGAACTTATCTCAATAAACACAAGCAACCAATGCCGAAGGCGAACTTGCATAAGAAATAAACTTCCAGGAAAAAAAATCCTGATACATATGCCAACGAGTTGAGTACTTCTCTATATATTCATGGGACAAAGCATCTGAAGAATCGAAATCATGTTCCGAACGTCGTCAAAGATCTTCGAAAAAACCTCAAGCAGAAGTGGAACAACACCTCAACACCTCCAATCCAACCATTGGAACACCATTGTAATCACAAGGTGGTTATCAAGTGTTTTTGCCAGATGACAAAACGATTTGTCTTCGATCGTTTAACTTCTGAACCAATGTCAGAAGACGAAGACAATGTGCTCTATGCCTCTGTAAATATGGCTTCCCGAGACACTGGGGGTAGAAAGTGTTCAAAGCACGGCAAACCCCGTAAGCCCAGTCAACAATATCTGGATTTACTCCATGAATCCTCTGAAGGAGTATTCCGACACACCCGATCCCGAAATCGAGATACAGTCGGTCATAGGAATCTTCTCCAAGATCCCTCTAGTTACTTCTCCATTTCTCACTCAGGGGATGATTCTTTCTCTGATTACGATGCATATAGCGAAAGCTCTGAGCAGACAGTGTCTTCTACTGTACCCAGAGAAGTGTCAGCCTACGTTGTTACTGAAGATCCAGACGCTTCTAGTTCAGCAAGTCAAGAGCAATGAATCGCCACACTGGAAGATAAATTGAAGACCATGGCTGAAATGATCACAAGTAGGCATACTGTTATCATAGCTCAACATACAGTATCACCGACTGCACCTACTGTAAATTCCGAGATTATAGCATCATCGGTGCCTGTCAATGTAGGTCTGGGGGTACCGTCTCCTCCAGTAGCCTCAATACCTATTCAAGTTACACCTAGTCATTCAGGGGCTGGGGTTACTGCTTACCATGCTGTTCCTCCTCCTAACCCGGCCAGCCTATTACTTCTCTATCCTCAGGAGATGCCAATGAGGCTATAAAACTACTACGTAATCAGTTCGAGGCCTTCAAAGAGAAAGACGGTCTAAAGAGGCTGGGGATCAAACAACCTTATCCAGTGGAATGGAAGGAAGTCCCATTCCCTCCAAAGTACAAAATTCCTACGATCACGCTGTTTGACGACAGCACTTCTCCGAGTCAATTCATTAACCATTTCGAGGTAATGACTGTCCAGCTCCAGCCAAGCGATGCTCTTCTTACCAGAGTCTTCGTCGGCTGCTTAGCCGGCACAGCATATGATTGGTACCGCAGCCTGTCTGACGGCTCTATCATTTTATTTGTCGGGCTCAAGCAGATATTCTTGGAACAATTCTACGAGGGTATCAACGATATGACTATATCCTCCCTCAACAAGATCAAGCAAAGACATAATAAAACTACTGAGAGTTTCATTGAACGATTCCGATGAGAAGCACTCAAAATGCCTCCCGGAACCCCATCTGTTGTAATGATAGACACTTGTAAGTCAAATTTATTGCCTATCATCAGCATATGGACGGGGTCAACACAGTTCTAGGACTGGCCGTCATTCATCGCCAATGCTAAAGCAGCTGAAGTTAGCGCTGAGAAGTTCAAACAGTTGGGGGTACACATGTCTAACCCCGATCGAGATGAACCTTCTGCATTCGGTAGCGGTAATCGCCAGAATAACCGCAAGGGCAAAGAAACCTTGACCATCAACCTCAAGAGCAAGGAATCTTTAGCCGTTAACGTGGCTCAACCCACGTCTACCTCTGCTCCTTCTGCACCTCCACCAAAAGAACCTCGCCCAAAAGTAGAGTATTCCTTTGATAAAAATGATACAACGAGCATCTTCGACTGTTTGCTTAAAAGCAATAAATTGCAACTCCCTGACCCGAAGAAGCCTGACGAAGTCGGTAAGACTGACCACCCTAAGTACTATGTTTGTCACAGGTTCATAGGGCATCCTACTCGGACATGCGATGTGCTCAAAGGTAAGATTCAAGAGTTGGTCAACGCCGGTGTCCTTACTCTCCAACAGGATGAAAAGACTGTTACGGCCAATATGATTTCTGTACAGTTCGGTGATTTCCTGCTACAAGTGGTGCAGAGTGGCATCATCCCCATTCCCAGGGCCACTCTGGAGATTGAAAATCTTCCTCCTCCACGAAGTGAAGGTCTTGTCCCCTTATCCCTTGATAATGGCGAGATCATGTGGATTCATCATGATCTTGTTTTAGATTTCGAAGTTCCTTTTTCCTCCAAGCAAAAACAACGCTCCAAGGGCAAGACAAAGAGTTGCAATATGGTGTCTTTTGACCCCATAGTTGAAGAAGAGATCATATTGGGCACCAGGTCAGGAAAAACCTATCTACGGGAGCATCCCGAAACTCAGGAGGATCCTGCTTCGTCTTTCGAGGCTGTTCTAGTGCAGCCTGTCTCTACAGAGGGCATCCCTTCTATATCATTACCGGTTGTGGAACCAACTCTTCCTAAACCGACAACAGCCGACAAAGGCAAACAATAAGTCCGCTTCGACAAAGTTTTGAAGAAGTCTTCCCCCTCTGGACTTGAAAAGCCATATAACTTTGACATATTGGCTCAATTAGCCAACATACCAGCCAGGCTATCCATCTTCGAGCTCTTACGCCTCTCTAAAGAGACTCGAGAAACACTGAGTGAGGCTTTGATGCAGGCAGACACTTGCCTAACTCTTCTCAAGAAACTTGAGTCAGAACCTGTCTCTTGTCTCCACTGTCACAGTGTGTTGGAATTAATCCCAAACATCACCTTCACACAAGATGACATGTTGATGGAAGACAATCGACATGACCGTCCTCTCTACTTTACAGGATATGTCGACACCATGAAGGTCGATCGTATTCTGATAGATCCAGGGTCAGCACTCAGCATCATGCCGAAGAGGATGTTGGATGCTCTAAAGATTCCAGTGCATAGCCTCTCCGGCACTATCACCACCATCCTGGGATTCAACCAGGGAAGAAGTGAACCTTTAGGCAAGATACGCTTAAAGCTCCAAATTGGCAATCTTCGCACGAAGGTGACCTTCTACATTATAGACAACCATGGTTGTTCCTACAATGCTCTTCTAGGGAGACCATTCCTTCATGAACACAACATTGTTCCTTCTACTCTCCATCAATGCTTCAAATACGTTGATGAAAAAGGAGAAGTCCAAAAAGAAGTTGTGGATCTCTACCCGTTTAAAGGCGTTGAAGCATATTGTAATGACGCTCGCATGTACAAAGAAGAGTTTATGAAGGTAGTATTAGCCATGGACGGTGAGGAAGAACAAGAAGCAGTACCCAATGACACTCTCATCATACCTGTCAAAGGACGTGTTTCTCATCCTCAATCCTCCAAACCACTGGCTATTCATCTTCCAACCCAGAAGCAATCAACTGGTGATAATCAAGATAAAAGGGAGCTCACCTCTTCTGAGCCGCTGGTTATCGACTTACGTCGTAACAAGGATAAAAGGGAGTTCACTTCTTCTGAGCCACTGGTTATCGACCTCTGTCATAATAAGGATAAAAGGGAGCTCACCTCTTCTGAGCCGCTTGTTATCGACCTTCGTCGCAACAAGCCTAAATCTTCTTGCTCTTCTGTTCCTTCTCTTGTAATCGATCTGACCAAGCCGGCTAAGGCTAAAGGTCCTATTGTAAATATGGATGTACAAATCAATGAAAAAGCATCTACTTTCCAGTATACTGATGTCATTTATCATACTAAATGCTATTTGGATATGCTAGACAGCTTTCAGTCATTTACAATAGGGGTCGTACAATCCCTTCAGACGGAAGTATTATTTGAACATCCAGATGACTCATATTTTGTTGTCCCTTCTCGAAAGAGAGGTGAGAGTCCAATACTTTTTAGTAAAGGGCCATAACAAAATTTCAGCTATACGGATGATAGCAAAAATAACGATATGGGACATCTCCAACTTCGTCGTTATAGTCAACAATCAAAAGACATCATCCGAAAAATGGGTTATGACTTCAAGAATGGTCTCAATTACGGTAAGGGTCGACGAACTCCTATCCGTACGATTATTCCGAAAGGAAAATCAGAGATGTACTACAGCAGGATAAAAAGAGGTCTCGGGTATACTTTACCTCCGGTCTTATCTCCAGAAGTCTCCGAATCTGATAATGAGGAACGCTCTAACTCTTCTAATTCCAGATCATGGGATTCTGACACCATCATCGGTCAAGTTCATCGATTGATCGGATCTTCTAACATGGTCTCCGATGAACTCCCAGTAGGCTATGATGAGGATATCGAAGAAAATCCAGAAATAGATCCTTGGGTTCAACGAATGGATACCCAATGGAAACTCTAATTTGAACAACGGGAACTTTCTACCGAAGATCAATTGGTTCAAATTGATGTAGAAGAAAACGGGTCACCTCGTCCAATATTCATCAGCAAGATATTCGAGAATATATTGATGTCTTTGCTTGGAATTATGAAGACATGCCAGGGTTAGATCCTAAAGTTGCTACTCATAAATTGAATATTTTACCTAATGCAAAGCCAGTCAAACAGCAGCAAAGGCGATTCAAGCCAAAAATAATGGACGTAATTGATGATAAAGTCAAAAAGCTCATAACTTGTGGCTTTATTCGAGAAGAACAACATCCAGATTGGGTAGCCAACGTCGTCCCAGTCTTGAAAAAAACTGGCAAAGTTCGAATTTACATCGACTTTCGGGATCTTAATGAAGCTTGTCCAAAGGATGAGTTTCCTCTCCCTATTACAGATGTCATGATCGACAACACTTGTGGGTTTGAAAGGATATCCTTCATGGATGAATTTTTTAGATATAATCAGATTCAGATGAACCCTGAAGATGAAAAACATACTTCTTTTCGCACCCCTCGCGGAGTCTATTGTTACACTGTGATGCCATTTGGTCTCAAGAACGCTGGTGCAACTTACCAACGAGCTATGAGTACCATCTTTCGAGATCATCTTCGTAAGACTGTCAAATGCTATGTTGATGATATTGCTGTCAAGAGTCGTCTAAAGGAAGATCACATCCAAAATTTAAGAACTATCTTCAATCTAATGCGCCAACATCAGTTAAAAATGAATCCCGCCAAGTCATTCTTGGGTGTTTCTAGTGGTAAGTTTCTCGGCTTCGTTATTACCTCTAAAGGTATACACATGGATTCTGAGAAGATCAAAGCCATTCAAGAAATGCGTCCTCCACGCAACTTAAAAGAGCTACGAGGATTCCAAGGTCGACTTGCGTATATCAGGAGGTTTATTTTAAATCTGTCTGGACGCTGCAGACCATTTACTCAATTAATGAAGAATGGTGTATCTTTCATTTGGACTGAAGAATGTCAACAAGCATTTGATGATATAAAGCGGTATCTGATGAACCCACCAGTTTTAGTGCCACCAATCTTAGGCATACCATTCTTAATGTATGTCCGTGCTATGGATCATTCATTGGGTGCTTTACTTGCCTAGAAGAAAAAAGAAGCCATGAACAAGCTATCTACTATCTTAGTCGTACTATGATTAGTGCTGAACGCCGTTAGTCCGGTTGAGAAAGAATGCTTAGCTCCTATGTTCGCTGTTCAAAATACTCGATATTATATTATTGGCCAAACCATTCACGTCATTTCTCGAGTTAATCCTCTTCGGGTATTAATAAAGAAGCCCAGCACACTCAATTCTCGACTAGCTACATGGGCCATTTTGCTAGCTCAATATGACATGGTTTATGTTCTGCAAAAGTCGGTTAAAGGTCAAGCACTGGCTGACTTTTTAGCAGCTCATCCTGTTCCGGAGACATCTAAGCTTTATGACGAAATTCCAGATGAAACATTGGAATCAAACATGATCTCGGAAGAATTTCCTGCCTGGCGTCTGTTTTTCGATGGCGCATCCCGGATCGGACCAAATGGGACCATTATTGCAGGAGTTGGAATTGTACTAGTCTCTCCAGAATGATTAGCTATCCAAAGAGCTTATTCCTTAGATCAACCATGCTCTAACAATGTGGTTGAATACAATGCCTTGCTCATTGGACTCCAATTAGCTAAACAGTTGGAAGTCAAATATCTTGAAGTCTATGGCGATTCTAAATTGGTTGTCAATCAGGTTAGAGGAACGTACGAAGTTCGCCATCAAGATCTAGTGCCCTAACATGAAGCTGCAATTTACATGGCTACATCATTCAAGGCTTTCTTTATTGAATATGTCCGACGAGCTTGCAATACTGAGGCAGATGCTTTAGCTAATCTCGCAGCAGTCTTAGCAATTCCCGTCAAAAGACAACAAGTAGTTGTTATTTCCAACAAAGAGTTGTTCTGCATTGAAAACAATCGCAACATTGAGTTCAGTAACTTTGCCGAAGTCAATGTTATCAATGAAGATTGGAGGGCTCCTTTCATCGACTTCGTAGTTCATGACATACTTCCTGAAGATCCTAAGGAGGCTACGAGTATTCGTCGATGATATCTTCGATTCTACTACAATCAGACTACCATGACTCTCTATCGACGGACTTATGACAGCCTACTCTTGCGCTGTCTTGCTGGTGATGAAGCAAAGCAGGTATTACGTGAAGCTCATGATGGTGTCTGCGGAGCACATCAACCCGACCCTAAACTACAGGATCGTACCCGACGAATGGGTTACTACTGGCTCTCTATGGTGTCTGATGCCATCAAATATGCAAGGAAATGTCGAGCCTGTCAAGTCCATACAGATTTCATCCATCAACCGTCAGAATTCCTTCATCCGACTGCTGCTTCCTGGCCTTTTGAAGCTTGGGGTATGGATATTATAGGTCCCATTAATCCTCTTTCTTCTAAGGGACATCGGTTTATACTAGCAATAACTGATTATTTCTCCAAGTGGACCGAAGTCTATACCTTTGGCTGAAGTCAAAACCAGCAGCGTCATCAACTTCGTCAAATACTATGTTATTTACAGGTTTGGTGTACCTCGACGAATCATTCACGACAATGGACCTCAGTTCATCAGTCAAAAGTTCACAAGGTTCTGTAACGATCATCGGATAGACAATATCGCTTCTACAGCTTACAACCCGGCTGCTAATGGCTTGGCTGAAGCCTTCAACAAGACTATTATCAAACTACTTAAGAAGTTTGTGTCTACTAACAAACAAATTGGAGTGAAAAGCTTGGAGAATGTCTATGGGCCTACCGTACTACGGTCCGCAACCCCACAGGCTGTACACCTTTCTCTCTGGTTTACGGTTGTGAAGCAGTTCTACCTCTGGAACTTGAAATTCCATCTTTGAGAATTGCCATCGCTAACGAACTTACTACGGAGAATAATGATCTTTTTTGACTTCAAGAACTGGAGGCGCTCGACGAGAAGCCGCTATTGGCTCAACAACATATTGAATTATATCAAGCCCGCATCTCGAAGACTTTTAATCGCAAAGTTAAAATCAGAGCCTTTCAGAAAGGAGAACTCGTTCTAACAGTCAGACATCCCATGAATATGACTCACATGAGCAAAGGCAAGTTCGATGCGAAATGGGAAGGGCCTTATATCGTGAGTAAAGTCTTCTCAAATGGAGCCTATCAACTCACAGAATTGGACGGTCGAGTGGCGATGATGCCTATCAACGGCAAATTTCTTAAAAAGTACTATGTATGAATGTAAAAAGGATTTCTTGTAAATATGACAAGACAGTTCATAAATAAATTTTGATTTTATTTCATCATAAAGGATGTTATATGATATCAAGGACAAGAATCATTATCGTCCCTTTTAAAGATAGGACGAGGACCACTGTCGTCCTTTTCAAAAATATAGTCGGCAAAAAAGCCGAGGACATCCTTGCTTGATTTCACTAGAAACGCGCAAGCGGCCATCCTCATAGCCTTCTCTTTTTCAGTCTTTCCTGGCTCAACTAGAAAGTCCAAGATATCCTGTGGCGGCTTGGGTACAGACGAACCTTCGCCCGCCTCCGTCTGCTTTGGCTGGATTGGCTCGGCTAGACGTTCCTCAGCTACTTCTTCGACCTTTTGGATGATCTCAGCCTTCTTGGACGCATCTTTAGACGACATTTTGTGTTAAAATTGAAACTGATCATTCCATCTAAATTTTTGTTCTACTTATAGACAGAGATTCTTGAGACAGTCGATTACGCGAACCAAAGTGATGGATTCTTCACAACATTTATTCCATTCATCTGACGGTTCATCCGTTCATTCCATTTATTACGACGGTTCATCCGTTCATTCCATTCACCCGACGGTTCATCCGTTCATTCCATTCATCCGACGGTTCATCCGTTCACCTATTCACGCCATCTAATTGACGGTTTATCCGTTCATCCCGACGATTCACTTCGTTCATACATTCTGACGACTCATCCGTTCATCTATATCAACAACTTGTCACATATTTATTACCTCTGATTAAGTTATCTACCGAAATAATGATATTCAAAAAAGAAAATTATATTCTGCCATGTCCACATTACCTCTGAGCAGATATAATGAATATAATTATTTTATGAATCAAGAAATATATCATGTCCTGAACCTCTGAATATATTTTCTATTGCTATTATTTATATCCGTAATGGGATATGCAACAAATAATAGAGCCAAAAAAATAGTGTCTTTTTATTGATCAAGATAAAAGACGTTATAAAAAGACATATCACAAAGAAGAAAATACAGAAAGTTTCTTATTCAGCCGGAAGGGTCATCAGATTAGCTATCTGCTGCTTCAAGGTTTGGAGTCGTTCATCACGAGAATCCAGCACCCCCCTTCTAGCTTCTGCCATTCCAGATTCAGCGTCAAATATTGGCAAGGTCACTAGTCGGCGAGCAATTTCATCCTGATAAAATTTGACAAACTCATTCTTCTCATAGGTCAGAATGTCCAGTTGATGAACTGCAGCTTGATGCTGTGTGGTCTCTTCTTCAAGAGCAAGTTGAACGATTCTCAACTCCTCTTGAAGTCGAGCAAACTCTGCCTTCAGATCAGCAACCTTCTTCTCTTTCTCCCCAGCAGTAGATGCTACTATTTCCATCTGAGAATCAAACTCTGAAGACTTCGTAGCAAAAGTGTCAAGAAAGTCTTAAAATCAGCTTTCAAGACCTCAGCTTCTCGAGTCATTCTTTCGAACTCGGCATTCACGAGTGGCTCTACCTTCCCTCAGTTAAGATCTTTGAAAATCTTGATTGATTCCTCTAGTTCATCCAGCACATGTTCAAGATAAGCAGCCTGAGCTTCATCACCATGATCTCGGATGCCGCCGATCAGATAAGAAGTTGGACTTCTGACAGTGACGAAACCAACATTTTCTTTCTCCATTACCCTTTCTACTAAAGGTCATAAGGAGGTGAAGAAGAAATTGGTGAAGGAACCAACTACAAATTTGTTGGTAGCTACTGCACTAGGTGTAGCAGCTACACCTACAGAAACTTCAGCAGCAGATGCTTGTGAAGGCGGAAGTTCAGCATCTTGAACATTGGCCATAGTCTCTTTTGACATGGGGGTCATTGTGGAGCTGGTCGCCCCTCCCGGATGTTCTTCTGCAAAATCAAATGAATATCATCAATTTGCTGTCATTAAGGACTATCAAAAAGATTAAAATGAAGGCAACTTACTAACGCTGGGTTTAGTGACAAGATTATCATTTAATGAAATAGGCTGGAGTCTCGCGGAAATAGTTTCAGACATTACTGCCTGACTACTTTCCGCTTCGGAGCCGCCTGATAGATGACGGCTGCCGCTGGCTATCGCCTCTGTCTGCACTATGTCAGTGCATACCGGAAGAATCGGAGAAGGTTGAATTTCTGTATGAATGAAAGTTAAAACATCAGTCATTTGATCTATAAATGAAGATTACCAAAATCAGTCAATACCTCTTTGATCGGTGACAATAGCTTCCTCCGGTGCTACTTCATTAGCAGCATTCTTCTCCTGGGATGCATGGACAGCAGCATCCTCTTCCGGAATTAGATTATCATTAACATCCTCCGTCGATATTTCCTCTTCATCTGTTCCCTCCTCTTTTGCTCCCTCATCATCACTTGCATTGACTGGATCTATGTCATGGAAACTGAAGTCACATCCATCCAGAGCCTCGATCATCAGTCGATCTTCTTCAGCACGACACGATCTTGGTGTAGCTGAAAGATGAGAAGCTTCCATTGCAAGTGTGGGAGATGGCAATACTTCGACAGATGATTCCGACTCATTGATTGGGGTCGGAGTTGCAGTCGCTTCTCTTGCTTCTGCAGCCTCATCTTTCGTCTCCGCGGTCTCTTCTCTTGTGTCTGCGACCTTGTCCCTTATCTTTGTACTGGTAGCTCCTTCTTGTGTATCTGTCACCTGTCGAGGCTCAGGAGTAGGTGTAGGAGAAGGCATCATAACCCCGGTGGCAGCACTTATCAGGGCCGATGTATGGATAGGTCTTGGGGGAGTGGTCACTTTCTTTCTAAAAGCTATTTTCTTCCTGCATAGAGGTTCTTTAGGACTCTCTACGTCTGCAGCGTGTGTTTGTCTTTGGATGGAAGTCGGGGTTGTCGCCTCTTCTCTGTGAGCTGACTCAGCTTGTTGCCGAGACTACGATCGAGTAGTGACTCTTTCCGAAGAGTCTATAGCGGTCTTCTTCTTAGAGACAGGAGAAGATGGTTCTTCTGCCTTCCTCTTCTTCTCCTTGATCGGAGATCTTACAACTTTCAAAGAAACACGCAGCGGTTCATAGACTTCTTCAGGAAAATTGGCTTCCCTCGAAGCTTCTAGAGGCGCATCAGCAGGCTCGTGTTCTTCATCATTTCCAGGAGGCAACAAAACAGGTGCTCCTTTCCTAAAGCGTGTCACCGTCGCAAAGCTGTCTGTTAAATTGAAATTCTCAGCAAAAGTATTTGCTGACATATAAAAGATTGAATAAGTGTACAACATGCGCGGGCCACGGTCGTTCCTTGTAGGCATGGAGAATGTTGTCTTTGTGTCACGGGCGTTGTAATAGGCCCAAACCCGGGCTCCATCAATCAAATAACCTTTTTCCTGTAAGCATGTTATGGCATTGCCCACATGGAATTGGTCATAGTCGAATTGACGTGCAAAACGGCTTGGGAGATAAGGTTCAAGATAACATTCATCTTTGAACCGGTATACTAGATGTGATGGCCGAATCGTTCTCAGCCAGTCGAAGGTGGTACGTCCCAAGGGTGTCACTCTCACCGAGTCGATCATGTTTGTCGGTATATATTCATAACCGCCGGAAGGTGGAACACAGTAGAAGTTCCATCCTTTGTCCAGATTCAAGACTCGCCGACAGTCTTTCAAAGTGGTATAGATCCACTTGCATCCGGAGTATCTTCTTAAGAAACTGCCGCTCACTGCCCCCATAGCACGGTTCATTAGAGAAGGATGGTGTAGAAGCAGCCATCCAAACAAATATGTATATGGCAGTTCCAGCCGAGGGAAATGTCCCTTCTTGCCTTTTCCTCGAATCATTGAATCAACAAAGAGACGGAGGCTGGCGTTCATCCTGCATGTCATGGCTGATAACAAATCTATCCGGTAGCCGAAGACTAGACGCACGGCAGCAAACAAAACACCGCGATGGAAGCGGTCAACTGCACTGGCCCCAGGAATGACATATCGTCGAAGCCAGTAAGTAAGAAAACCTGCCAGTTGGGCTTCTTTTGACATGGGTCTGTAACCCATCCTCATAAAGCTCTCGACGATGTCTCCTTTCTTGAAAGGAGGATACTGAAGATCATCGTCGATCTTGATGTCCATCTCCTTGTGCGTCTCCATCAACTCTATTACCTCACTATTGCTAAGCGGTTTGAAGAAATTGGGATTGCAGTTCTCATTTTCTTTGGTCTTCTTCTCAGTAATATGGTTAAGAAAAAGATACGGCAACCACTTGGTCGAATAGCAAGTGTCGGCCGTACCACTCTTGTAGTATAGAGAATAAATCTTGTAATGGCATAGTAGCTCTTCAAAAACATCTACTATGCTGGCATTTTCCCTACGTAGCCTGTCCAACTCATCATTTGTCGGGACAAACTCTTCATAGGGGATATCCCCCATCGGCAGATTAGAGATGTATTTCATCTCATGCAAGGCTAATCCAATTTCCCCGCACGGTGTCATGAAGGTCCCAGTCCTGTAATTATATCTCTCCGCCAATACAAGGAATAAATATGGGTTAGGGGGGAAGCCATAGACAGTGGCATATACTGCCTGATACAGATCAATTTCTTTGAGCTGATCTTCAAATTGGACCAATATCCAATTGGCCACACAGATCCACCTTTTATTGTCCGGTTTCACAAGACCTGTCAACCGTAGATCTTGGTCCGGATATCTTCCTTCCACCTTTGCAAACTCGTTTGCGAATATGGGGGTCCTTACTGGCAGCAGCAGAGAAGAATTCTCCAGCGGGATGCAACCAGGTTTTAGTCCTCTGAGTAGGGAGCTATGTCGCTCAGAAGAACTGTAGAATACATCTTTATGGTCTGGCCCTTTCTTAACACAGATGTTACCTACGCGGGCCTGTTGCAGCGGAGTTATATCCCATTCCATCCTTCGGGGATAGCTCGCAAAAGCATATCTGGACAGAGGAAGACATCTGGAGATATCTGTCAGATATATCATTTTCTTGCCCCTTCGGAAGATTCTTTGTTCCATACGAGGCCTCGACTGCGAATTCTTGTCAAAAGCCTCACCAAACAAAAACAGAGGTTTCTTGTGGGTGACAGTATCAGCAGTCTGAAGAGGTTGCCCGTTCATCAGACACAATAAAGTATCATTATCTTGTGCAATCAGGACAGCCTGCGAGATGACGGTAAAGCATATTGAGGAAAAGAGACATGTGAGAGATCTTCCTTGAATTCTAATTCAGACAGAGATCCTATAAGAACCTCGTAGTTGGGATCTTCTCTGACGTTAACTGCATCGATGAAGAGACAAAAATTAGTACGTGCAAAAGAAATTGAAAAAAAATTCTTAACAGTTCATCAAATTACGTTGTGTGAAACAATCTATCCGATTGCGCCAGCACAGCCTACGTGCGTAAGACATCATATTACGCCAGCACAACCTACTTGCGCAAGACATCAGATTGCGCTAGCACAGCCGACTTGCACAAAATATCAGTTTGCGTATTGATGCGCAAATCGACGGATTGCGCTGAACACTCTGTCAGCGCTTTCCAACCGATTGTGCAAAGATACAGTTTTCATAAAAATGAAAACTGTTGTACATGCAGCCGGAACCCTAAACAGGGTGGCGCAAGTGGTTGAGAATACCATCAATCTCTAAAAAGAGAGAGGTATGAAGGTTCAAAAACATCAAAAACCCTAAAAAGGGGTTTTGATCATGGTTCATCATTCACCTTGAAGAGCTGGGTGGCCCGTCTCGTGACGAGATACTCGCGGTGCAACACGAGTCGAAGGTTCGGCAGGAGCCTTTCCCTTCTCAGTGGCCGATCGCTTGGGCGCCATTGGTGTCGACGACGAGAGAAGGAAGAAGTCGGAGTAGGAGAGGAGTTTTTGCTCTTGAGGATTCGAAAGCAAGTAAAGAATAAAAGAATGGAAGATGAAACTATTTATAGTTTCTCACAGAAACATAACAGTCACCTCCGATTGCGCCGAGAAAGTCGGAGCTAATTCCTCCAAATGCGCAGCCAAAGCGCAGCTTGATTTCAAATTTGAAATTCAAAGTATTTCGAAACTTTGAATATTTTCAAAATTTGAAAACTTTGAAGGGGGTCTTGTAAGTCCTAAAAATCAAGTTGCACCCGTTAAATAAAAGCACAGAAGTCCAAATTGCACAACCATCAATGAATCGCGCTAACATGAACATCGCTATTAATCAACCGCGCTAGGCTGAACTATGCCAATGCCCGAGCGCGCTACACTGATGTGGCAACGCCATCATTACCTGACAAGAAGATCAAATCTTCTGACAGTCTGACAGCCCGAAAAGTGAGGAGTCTGTTCGTTTATTGTGCAGCACGACGCTTAAGAATAGAAGTACAGTCCAGTGCAGTCTGCCAGTCCAACATGAGCGCAGTATGCCAGTCCAACCTCAGCGCAGTTTGACCAAGTCTGAATCCTAGCGCTATCCATTGACTAGAAGGGAGCGCAGTCTGAAGCTAGCGCTATTCAAGTGGCACGATCCATCAAACTTGTTGAAGATAACTGACATTTATTACGTGGCTTACATGCCATCAATTGCTCGCTACGTGACAACCGTCTGTACACGACCAAGCACATTTTAGGCAAACAATGCCACGTGTCTAAATACAGTTAGCCCACGATCGAACAACTGCCTAAAAAGCCAGCACAGTTTGCAGTCTGCACAGTCTGCCACTGGCGCAGTCCATTGTGCGCAATCCAGAATAACTACAAATTTGTTATTTCTAGAACTCTATAAATAGAGTTTCAAGTTCTTCATTAAGGAGGATCATTATTCAAGATCATCAGAGATCAGGAGTTCTTGTCCAAGTGCTGCTGCATTCTTCAGAGGCTATCGTCTTCAAAGTTCACATAGTCCAAGGGATAAAGCGATCATCTTCAGATTGGATTCCTACAGTTGTACTTTTCCAGAATTCATTGTACTCTTGTACTATTCTTTAAAGTTTATAAAATAAAAGACTTTTGTTTTTGCAAACACACCCTTCAAAGAACATTAAGTGCTGAAGCTGACACGACAGCAGCCATGCCTCGATGACAGAGCAGCAACAGCTTTTACAGAAAATGAAGCGCCGCTGACGTCAGCGTCATCGTTACTCTCTTCCAGCGGTTACAAGCCACGTGACCGCCCAACCATTCGTATACGCCTCCGCAGCCATGCGCCCAAACCTCTGCATGTGCTTCAAGGGCCATGCGCCTCTGACCTTCCTCTGATCCCTAAAGACAGAAGTCAGGTCGCTACTGAAGCCTCGCATGCGCCTCAAGAGCCATACGCCCAGACTGGTTCGTGACTCATAAAAGTTGCAAGCCAAAGTCTCCTCATGCGCCGAATCCGAGACGCATCCTATCAGATCACTCTCCACCAAATCCGAGATCTTTGAGCTATGGACACGCACCACGTGTCCTTTGACTCAATTCAACCTATGAAGGAGAGCTAATCACCCAAGATCTCAGCAACAGAAAGATCCTCTCCTCTGCTATGTGCCAGCCCACAAAAGTAGCATGAAGGATTCAACCCACAAATGATGGTGCATCATCCATGCGCCTTCCGCATCTTCAACCATGTGGCGTCCCCACGTAAAGGCGCATCCTACATATACGTGCATGAGCGGCCAGCCTGCATGCTATAAATAGAGGGATCATTTCCTTCCTTCACAGTTAGAGACACACCTACGGACAGAGACCGTCATACACACAGTGAGGGAGACAGATACAGACACTCAATGTCTTTTTTCTCTCTGCAAGCTCTAACACCCAGAGCAATTTAGACCTTCAGAGAATCGAAAATCGTCGTCAGATCGTCAACGGAGTCAACACATTACCACTCGCTCCATCGACACAGGGACCCAGATAAACAAAAGTGTACTCCTAGGACTACATCTAAGTCCTACATTGTAATACTGTTCTGTTTGTAATTAAAATTTGCAATCAAAAGATTTTAATGGCAAACAAGCTGGCGACTCTACTAGGGATCTCTTTCTCCTCCACCGAGAAAGCTGTGTCACAATCTGATGATGTGAAGGTCGACTCCTCCCACAAGACGCAGGTCGTACGCCTCAATCAATAGGCGTATAAGGAGTTCATCTCTGAAGGCAGTGCAAGTCCTTCGAAGCGGCTGCCGAAGCCGAAGAAGACTTGCCAAGCCTGGGTACGCAAGGTCGACGCTCCTGGCACCACCACCGAAGGGGATGCACCGATGCAGGCTACCCTTCCCGCTGACGTTGTAGTGACTCGCTCTGCCCTAGTGGAATGCCGATTCAAACGGCAAGTGCAACGACTCAAACGAGCCGTCGACCGAAGAGTTGGTATCGACCTGATGAAGAATCGAGGCAAGACTTACATTGGCCCGTCAAAGATGAATCCAGACTTACACTTTCAAAGGCGCGCTTGGAGTATCGCTCGGCCGATGCGAACATCGCTAAGGTGGGTGCCTTCGATGAACCCGTCTTTGCTTAGCCTAGACACATAATAATACGGACACTATCACTGAAATCGCTAGGCGATAACACCGTACATGCTAATAAATGACCCAACGCATCTAGCTAAGGGATTAATCCTATCTTGTATGCTTGTATAGAATATGGAAAAGAACATGAAAAATACGAGAACTCTCGCACTGTGTTCCACGCTTGTGCTAAGACATAAGCTTACGTTCAAGTCCCTTATGCGTCCAACAATGAAATAATGAATGGTTTACAACAATAAAACGGGAAGACTATCAACATAGTCGTTCCGAGTAGAGTTTAGCAACATTGAAAGACTATGGGACCGATGGGTCACCAAGGTGACTCCCGCACGGAAAGTTGCATAATGTATAAATGAAAGAATGAACGAATAAACGAGTGAATGAATGAATCAACGAATGGATGAATATGAAAATGAACCAATGAACGAATGGACAAGTGAAAAAAAGAAAAGAAAGAATGAATAAAAGATAAGAAGGAGAGAAATGGTTAGCGACGGGTGTGACGGACACGTGCAACGGGGCTCGCTACCCGCGCTGTACGGACGCCAACCTGTTCGATAACGCATTGTGGCTAAGGGTTAGCCTATGACGATAAAATACGAAATGGTCGTGGACGGACCCGTGCACGGGTGATACATATTTTACGGCATGATCAAAGGGAGGATCGTGGTCGGCCTAGGCGGGATCAAGTCAAGGCTTACGGGATGCCTGGGTGTGGACTTGGCCACCCGGGGGACGTAAGTACAGAGGTATTTCAAGAGACTAACGGGGTGTGTGCCAGTCCGCACCCTACGCTAGTTGAGAAATACCACGCTGGGATGTGTCCAAAATGGCTTGTGATGCCAGCGACCGGTGCATATAGATTTAAGAGGGCTTTGCTGGTGGCAATCTACGTGCAAGTCCTTGCATTGAAATCAAAGTAGTCTAAGTTAAGTGTACAAAGCACCTTCTGAATAGGCTTGAATATCACACACAAAATGATCAAGAGTACTTCGAGCAAACGAGTTAGAAAACGTGCCTACGACGTGCTAGAACCCGAGGCAAGGACACGCACTTGACATTGAATGCTTGCATGAACTACATTAAGTTATTTCATATAAATTATTGACTAACTTGGTTTACGTTGAACAGGGAAGGCCGGACGGTAAGTATGGGTAAGACGTGCATGTATTTCCATGCGACACTTGTATTCGGCAACACGAGATAGGCTATGAAATTTGCCATGTAAGTGATCTTAAGGCAAGATTAGAAAGACAATGAATGATAGACGGTGCACAAAAGTAAATAGAACGTGTTTGGTAATGATAACATTGTGGGCGAGCTAGCCTCCCCACCAGTGCATAACAATGTACTGATAACCCCACAGTCTGCTTGTAGGATACAGGAGACGCCGGCGGGTGCGGAACTTCCATCGAACGTGTTAGGGCGCGGAGCCAACTCCGGGGCCTTGGGACGTTGCTAGAAGCTGAAGCACCCTATACAAGACATAATGTATCGGAACATCGCCATGAATTATTCCATGTTGTAAGCCACTTGGCACGCCTTTTATGTTTCAGAGAGAGAGAGCTTAATATCGGTCTAGCGCCGCTTGTAAACTTCTTGAAAATCAATAAAGAGTTTGAATTCACTTCAATTTTGTGTTCGTTTACTTTCCGCTACAAATGGGGACACTCTGTGCGACTCTGTGGCCTAGCTCAAATCGACCATTTCTGGACTTGGCCTTACACGGGCGCAACCTAGGTCCGTGTGGTATCACACCTTAGCCAGGACGATCGCTCCTATGGGAGCGGGGCATGACAGATTGGTATTAGAGCACGGCTTTACGTCCTTGGACTTCATTTCGATTTTCTCAGTTTTGAAAGCTCGGTTGGAAACAAAAGAAGTGTACGCTCTCTCTCGTTGTGCCTTGGGATATTCCATACAATAAGTCTAATATTTTCAAAAGCTCGTACAAGTACTCGGTTGAGGGGATCGATAGGCGAAGGCCTTTGTGCCAAACCACGACGTACTTGAGTTGGAAGGAACCGATGCTAAGAGTTAGCAAACGCAGTGCGTGCTTGAATGAGCTTATGCTGACAGCAAATGAGTATACGAGACCAGAGTATAGTTCGAACGGGATGGTTATTCATGCAGCCTTTTGGCTAAGTTGTGCAGAGTATCGCGCACCTCGACTTCTGGTGCAATCGAGTTGCAAGCGATATCAAGTACCGCTCGGTCGGGAATGGAGATACACTTAGTGTATATCGATAGGAATGCTATCAAACTAACGCTTAGGCGTGCACGAAAGATTGGCTTGGATTTTGAGGATTAGTGCGAACGACTTAGTATGTCGAGGCGACGTGAGCGATTACGCTAGAGATTCGTCGAACGAATCTGAAGGATGTCTTAGCGCATGACGCAAACGTGATTGAGGACTAGATCGTATGGCTTGAATCCAAGTGGTGTATGTGATAGGTTCAGAGAAGAATAAGAATGAGCGTCGACGACTAGTCGAGTGGCTCGAACCCTGAGTGGTGTATGGACGTCATAGAAATTGTTCGAGCGAGACTAAAGGATTTACGGATCGTATAAGTATGTCGGCAAGCGATGCGATCGCGCAAAGCCTTAGAACAAGTCATGCTTAGTTGGCTGTGGCTTCAAAAGTCCCGAACGAGATATCGCTGGACAACCTGTCAATGGACAACACGAATTAAAAAATGATTCGGAACGATGAATGGTCTTGATCGAGGAAAACTTAGAGGATCACGCGCACAATTTTGGATTGATTCAAATAAATTGTGACTTGAGTTTGGACAACGATCTTGAAACTAGCTTGTGGAATAGCGATCAAACTTGATCTTGAATATCGAGGAAATTGTGGAATATCCAACTTGGACAACAGCATCAACGTACGACTCGAAATCGGTTGCAAAGGAAGATCGTCAGGTTACGCATATCGTCGATGGTATTAAGGCGTATCAAAGATCGATATGCGATAACTCGGGGGTACTCTGACTCGGCGAATGACGATCGTGCAAATATCATTGTCCCGTTGGATGCTATACTTGGGATGTTATAAAAAAATATGTTGAAGAAAAGATAGATTTAGCTCGAGGATTTTCTAGTTGAATGTATGACGGTCAGACTATCGAATTGATTTGGCTTGGATGAAAATATGAATGCTTGGATTTGCTTCGTTGACAACCACAACGTTGACGTTCTTGTCTTATGCAAGCACAACTCCAGCCTCGCACATGCGTCGTACCGGATTATGGCGATCACTCCGCGTGAGCACTGATATGGTGATTCATACAGCGGGAGTGATTAAACTTGGATGGCGTGGCAATCTGATTGCTTCGACTTGTGGTTTGACGCGAAGGTGGACTCGAGAATGAATATGTGTGCTTGAGGAATTGAACTTGAGGATTGAATAGGTCCAATCCGCGTATCGAGAATGGGTTAGTCTAAAACTCAAACAAGAGTTACACCACGATGAGAATGATTATTCTGCGGGAGCGTTGCATGGTTGCATGGTGATTCATGAACCGCCGTGGATAATCGGACTCGCGTGAGATTGGGGCGTAATGTATTGTCGAGCTGGATGACCTCGTGATCGAATACATGAATTAGTTAGAACTGGTGATTGAACGGAATTGAATATATGCAACGTAAGTCTTGATACAAATTAGGTGATCATGCTCGATGTTTAGAAATTTGAGTGAAACGAACTTGGGTAGAAACTCCCGTACAAGCGAACAAATGGTTTGACCATAGGATTTGGGGAGAGCGTCGTGCAACGACCTTGCACGACGAGCCACGGACCTGACGGGTAACTATGACCTTGTGAGCTGACCTAGCGGATAGGCGGACGACCCTATGCCGAGTGATTGAACCTGTGCGATTGACATTAGAGTTTCGTCTGGACGGACGATAGACTTGGGGCAGCAAGACTTAGAGTAGGACGGGAAACAGGGAGTGTGCGTGAACGACGATAAGATTGGCCCCAAACAAAGCGAATGATAGGAATAGATGATGCGCAAGTAAAGTTAGGATAACAAATTGAATCATTGATTGGAAGACGTACTCGGTAATAGTGCGATACTTGATCTGGAATTGGACAAAAATTACTTAGACTTGGTCAACCCCGCTAAGAAGAAATCGTATTAATTTTGTTGACAAAGGCACTTGAAAAGCGAATTAAATCATCTCGAGGACCGAGATAAACGATATGTGATACACACATGAGTTCGGTTTTAAATCAAAGTTAGTAAAACGATCGGCAAATCAAAACTATCATGAGTAGCTTGTCTGACTTCGCTAGTCGCTAAGCTTGGTTGAAATGTACGTATTCGGGGGACGCCTTGAATGCGTGTACGATCCAAACTCAGCGATATGATGAACTCGAATGCAACTGCAAGTGGGTGTTGAGATGCGCATGAACGGATGAGTGAGTTTGCCTCAGCTTACGTCTCTCATATTTGACGAACTACAACGCACCTCGTACGACCGTTTCAGTCTTATGATACGTCGAAGTAGCAACCAAGTCGAAGGAAACACAACAATTGAATAAGAACCATCAACTCTAAAATGAATAAAAAGCCATTCAATAAAATCGACCAAACGTATGCGACACAGAACTTGGAAAGGTATCGAGTATAGTTCGGTGCCATAGAACGATAGAGCCGTTCGATAGGGACTGCCTAAGAAACACGATGACGTGAGTTAAGGAATGGTAGGATGACCTGCACTCAGGAAGTCTCGAGGATGAGACTTGTTTTGAGTGGTGTATTATGTAGTGACCCGCTCCGCCCTAGCGGAACGCCGATTCAAACGGCAAGTGCAACGACTCAAACGAGCCGTCGACCCGAAGAGTTGGCATCGACCTGATGAAGAATCGAGGCAAGACTTACATTGGCCCGTCAAAGATGAATCCAGACTTAGACTTTCAAAGGCGCGCTCGGAGTATCGCTCGGTCGATGCGAACATCGCTAAGGTGGGTGGCTCCGATGAACCCGTCTTTGCTTAGCCTAGACACATAATAATACGGACACTATCACTAAAATCGCTAGGCGATAACACCACGCATGCTAATAAATGACCCAACGCATCTAGCTAAGGGATTAATCCCATCTTGTATGCTTTATAAAATATGGAAAAGAACATGGAAAACACGAGAACTCTCGCACCGCGCTCCACGCTCGTGCTAAGGCACAAGCTTACGTTCAAGTCCCTTATGCGTCCAACAATGAAATAATGAATGGTTTACAACAATAAAACGGGAAGACTATCAACATAGTCGTTCCGAGTAGAGTTTAGCAACATTGAAAGACTATGGGACCGATGGGTCGCCAAGGCGACTCCCGCACGGGAAGTTGCATAATGTATAAATGAAAGAATAAACGAATAAACGAGTGAATGAATGAATCAACGAATGGATGAATACGAAAATAAACCAATGAACGAATGGACAAGTGAAAGAAAGAAAAGAAAGAATGAATAAAAGATAAGAAGGAGAGAAATGGTTAGCGACAGGTGTGACGGGCACGTGCAACGGGGCTCTACCCGCGCTGCACGGACGCCAACCTAGTCGATAACGCATTGTGGCTAAGGGTTAGCCTATGACGATAAAATACGAAATGGTCGTGGACGGACCCGTGCACGGGTGAAACAGATTTTGCGGCATGATCAAAGGGAGGATCATGGCCGGCCTAGGCGGGATCAAGTCAAGGCTTACGGGCTGCCTGGGTGCGGACTTGGCCACCCGGGGGACGTAAGTGCAGAGGTATTTCAAGAGACTAACGGGGTGTGTGCCAGTCCTCATCCTATGCTAGTTGAGAAATACCATGCTGGGATGTGTCCAAAATGGATTGTGATGCCAGCGACCGGTGCATATAGATTTAAGAGGGCTTTGCTGGTGGCAATCCACGTGCAAGTCCTTGCATTGAAATCAAAGTAGTCTAAGTTAACTGTACAAAGCACCTTCTGAATAGGCTTGAATATCACACACAAAATGATCAAGAGTACTTCGAGCAAACGAGTTAGAAAATGTGCCTACGACGTGCTAAAACCCAAGGCAAGGACACGCACTTGACATTGAATGCTTGCATGAACTACGTTAAGTTATTTCATATGAATTGTTGACTAACTTGGTTTACGTTGAACAGGGAAGGCCGGACGGTAAGTATGGGTAAGTCGTGCATGTATTTTCATACGATACTTGTATTCGGCAACACGAGATAGGCTATGAAATATGCCATGTAAATGATCTTAAGGCAAGATTAGAAAGACAATGAATGATAGACGGTACACAAAAGTAAATAGAACGTGTTTAGTAATGATAGCATTATGGGCGAGCTAGCCTCTCCACCAGTGCATAACAATCTACTGATAACCCCACAGTCTGCTTGTAGGATACAGGAGACGCCGACGGGTGTGGAACTTCCATCGAACGTGTTAGGGCGCGGAGCCAACTCCGGGGCCTTGGGACGTTGCTAGAAGCTGAAGAACCCTATACAGGACATAATGTATCGGAACATCGCCATGAATCATTCCATTTTGTAAGCCACTTGGCACGCCTTTTATGTGTCAGAGAGAGAGCTTGAGCGAATTGTAATATCGGCCTAGCGCCGCTTGTAAACTTCTTGAAAATCAATAAAGAGTTTGAATTTACTTCAATTTTGTGTTCGTTTACTTTTCGTTGCAAATGGGGACACTCTGTGCGACTCTGTGGCCTAGCTCAAATCGGCCGTTTCTGGACTTGGCCTTGCACGGGCACAACCTAGGCCCGTGCGACATCATGCCTTAGCGAGGATGATCGCTCCTACGGGAGCGGGGCGTGACAGACGTCCTCAGCAGCCAAGATGCGCCCACCGGTGCAGCGCATCTCTCGGGTAAACGTGGGGCCGACCACATTCCCCAACCTTCTTTCTCTCAGACGAGGAAGATGCGTCGACGGAGCAAGGGTGCAGCCAACGCCCTGTGCATTACCTCTGATGCACCACAGAAGGCATCTGTCTTTGACAGACTCACTCGATGTCGTGGTGAGGAGAATTTGGACTCTGAGTACTACGTGCCCCAGCGGGCTGGAACGAAGAAGTCCAAGGCAGCACTGGCCATGCGCCTCGAACGAGCGATGCCAACAGTGAGCCAGAGGCAAGCGCTCACAATCATACGCGCTGCCAATGGTAAACTGTACAAGGTTGACTCGGGTGCTTCTGTGCCAGAAACGAGCTGACCTTCAAAGTCCTTGTCACACTTGGGCGCATCTTCTGCATTCGCAATCAAGTCGTGCAAGGAAAACTCAGTGGTCTTGAACCCCCGCACCTACATTGGTTGTGCGTCTGAGGCTGGTTCTCGTCACTTTCAATGTTGCTCCCCTACTATTGATCTGGGCGCATCTTTTGCGTTGGATCAGGGGGTGTAGCATTCATCTGACCACCCCGGCGCCTGGCCTTGCCATGTACCTAATGGAGTGTGAAGGTGGCACTCTCCTCCAACGGTCTGTGTAACATGATCATTCACAAACGTCGATCAGGAGAGTCAACTGAAAAGCAGAATATGCCCCTCACAGGGTACACCTGTGCTGTAGTCACCATCAACTATTGTTGCAAGACAGCAGTCCCACCAAGGTGGTCTGTGTTCCAGCGACTGCAATCATCAACACCTCTCCAACATCGCCTCGGGAAGAAGGTGTCAACTAAAGAGGAGCCAGAACTACAGGTTGCTTCTTGCAACGTAGTCTCCAACTCTCCATCAATTCGGAAGGCGACTGGCAGCTCCTCGATTTTGTCCTCATCCAAGAGCCAGTCGAGGAAGACCAAGACGACTGTCCCATCCTCAGGAGTGTTTGAAGGCACCCGGGGGAGAAAGAAGATCTCAAAAGAAGCTGGGGGTAGTCAAGCCCCTATGGATCTTCATTTTGGATACGAAGTCAGCCTCCCGGACGTAGCTAGGGGTAATCGAGCCCCTGTGGATCTTCATCTCGACGACGAAGACGTCCTCCAAGACAAAACTGGGGATAGTCAGGCCTTTGCTGATGCTTCTCCCGAAGACGAAGGTGTCCTCCAGAACATAGCCGGGGGTAGCCAAGAGGAAGCTCCGGTAGAAGTCCCTCTTCAAGAGAGCGAGGCTGAAAGTGAAGCTTCAACCGATCCTTCCACTTCCAGTCACGTCATGACAGTTTACATGACGGAAGCTGGTGACGCGGAGTCAGATGCGCCGCCAGCAGATCTCGTCCAGCGCATGGATACCTTGGAGGGAGGAATCAAAACCCTTTCTGCCTCCATGCAGACACTGACTCAAGCAGTGTTCGAGATACGATCAGCTTTGGCCGGAGCACCTTCTACCGGTCCTGACCCAGGGGCCAATGGAGAATCAAGTGTACCCCTTCAACGAGTATCCTTAGATACAGATCGTCGCGAAGCACCTCGGACGTCAGAACCGTCAAATGTCCAACTCCGGGCTATACCACCTTCTCCGACTCCCAGCTCCACGGAAGACGTGGTTGAGATGATCAGGGACTTGCGTGAGCGCTTTGAGTCCAAGAACAGACAGAAGGAGCGCCAGAAGATGGGGATCCCACAACCATACCCCCTCGAGTGGAACAAAGTGGTTTATCCTCCCAAATATAAACCACAAACATTGACGCCATATGACGGAAAGGACTCTCCATGCCGTTATCTGACGTACTTCCAGTCTCAAACGGGACATCTTCCGAAAGAAGACGCGCTACTCACCAGCCTGTTTGTCAGGGCACTGAAAGGAGTGGCTTACGACTGGTACTGCAGTCTCCCTGACAACTCCATATCTTCCTTCGACGACTTGACACGTCTCTTCCTTGATATTTTCTACGACGGAGGGAAAGACATGACAATGGCATCCCTGATAGAGGTACGGCAGAAGGAGAAGGAGACGGTTCGAGCATTCATCAAACATTTCTGACAAGCCTGCTTCAGACTGCCCCCGGGCATGCCAGAACATGCGCTCCTCTCCTCCTGCAGTATGAACATGCTTCCTGCGATCAAGCTTTGGCTTAACTCCACTCCTCCTTCCGATTGGAGCTCGTTGATTATCGAGACTGAAGCAGCTGAAAAGAAGGCATCCAATGCTCGCCTTCTGGGAGTCAGTTTCCCTGCTTTCGAAGACAAGGAAAAATGGCCTGCTGCCAACAACCCTGGATGTGAGATAAAGGGGAAGCAGGCGTTGACTGTCAATGCCTCCAAAGGTGCACAAGCACCTACTCAGAAGCCTCCACTTGTACCGAGGCCAAAGGAGGTCTATTCTTTCAACGACGAAGACACCTTGCAACTCTTCAAGATGCTGAAGCAGGATGATAAGATCAAATTGCCTGACCCGAAGCATCCCGACGAGGTTGGAAGAGTGGACAATCCGATGTACTGTCACTACCATCGGTTTGTCGGACATCCAACTCAGGACTGCTACGTCCTCAAGAACTACATCCAGCGCATGATCAATACGAATGTTATCTCCATTGACTATGAGGAGAAGACAGTCTCGGCCAACCTGGTGTCACTCCAATTCGGTACCTTGCCGCCAACCACAGCACAAGATGGCGTCGTCCCCATCCCAAAGGCGACAATGGAGGTGGTCAACCTACCACCTACTCGTGACAACGTGAGTGGACTCATCCCACTCACCACATCTCGGGAAGAGATCTTATGGGTTCACCCCGATCTCGTCTCCAAAGTTACTTAACCGGGGATACAATCTACCTCCAAAGCTAAGGGCAAGAAGATCAAGTCTTGCCGCATGGTCTCTTCCTCTGCAGAAGAGGCTCTTCCTGTACAAAGCCGTTCGCAGCTGAACGTCCAACTCAACGAAGCTGCCATTGAGGTGGTGCCTTCCTGCACTGCCCCTGCTGCCGAAGAAGGAGGTCCATCCAAACCTCCAGCAGCTAATAAAGAGAAGCATGTAGAGGCCCGTTTCGACAATCCTTTACGAAGGAAGAATGCTTCGGGGCTAGCCAAACCCCACAATTTTGACATACTGGCACAACTTGTCGGTACTCCCGCCTGCTTATCTCTGTACGAGCTGCTTCGTCTTTCCAAAGATACCCGCGAAGCTCTCTGCGAGGCCTTGAAGGATGTTGAGTCCTTCATCAGTCAGGTCAAGCAGCCTGAGGATCCCCCAACCACATGTGTGCACTGCCATTGTGTGGATGAGGTTATCCCCAACATAACCTTCACCCAACAAGACATGCTGCTCATGCACAACCGACACAACAGGCCACTGTATTACACAGGGTATGTTGGTTCTGTCAAGGTAA
Source organism: Iris pallida (assembly GCA_029216955.1). Lineage (NCBI taxonomy): Eukaryota > Viridiplantae > Streptophyta > Magnoliopsida > Asparagales > Iridaceae > Iris > Iris pallida. Next base: position 28,358,687 of record JANAVB010026199.1, on the reverse strand, counting down.
AGCGAATTCAGATTGATCCAGGGTCTTCCCTCAGCATCATCCCTAGGACTCTGCTGTCATTACTGGGGATCCCGATGTACCGTCTGGCGCCCTCCAACACGACAATCGACGGTTTCAATGCTAGCAAAAGTGAACCATTGGGCAAAATACAGCTGTGTCATATCGGTAACCTCCAAACCGAGGTGACTTGCTATGTCGTGGACGCCGACGTCAACTACAACCTCCTGCTAGGTCGTCCATGGTTACATGAGTACATGGTGGTGCCATCTACACTCCACCAATGTATGAAGTACGTGTCCACCAATGACATCATCCGGACAGAGTTCGCGGATATTGACCCTTTCAAGGGTGTCGAAGCCTACTTTACCGATGCTATCCTGTACAAGTCGCTCGACGAAGGGGAAGCCAACAACGCTGATGATGAAGCAAAAACAGCGGCAGAGCCGAACATAGAGCCGAAGATGATTTTCGACGCTCCTTTGAAGATTCAACTCAAAGGGAAACTGCCTCAGATGCTACCTCCCATGACCATTAAGCTACCTGGAAAAGCACCGGCTTCTCTGGGTAGAGCACCTACTGAAGCTCCCTTGAAGATCCGGCTCAAGGGAAGACCTCCTCAAACGTCGGTACCCCTTGTGACAAAACTACAGGGGAAGGTATCTGTCATCGAAGGCATAGTCGAGGCACCCCTGAAGGTGCGTCTCAAAGGCAAGCCTTCGCAATTATCCAAGCTGCAAGAGAAGGCCCGCACAGCCCTCTCGGATCCCAAGGTCAAATCGGCGATGGACTCTTCCGAACCGGCCCCGGTGCTAACAGATGAAGAGTTAGGAGAGTACATATCTGCTAATATAGATGCCCCTTCTCTTGACAACGTAATCCTGCAGGACAAAATCTCGTATTTTATCAATAATAGAGTGTCTTTCAATTATTCTAGTCTTCCACATTGGAATGTCATGTATACACTAGATAATGCTCTACGGTCGTTACAAACACAAATAACAACCGTCAATCATGTAAACCAAGTAGTCCCGTCCCAAGGAGTCTGTTTTATAGTCCCACCGCAGAATCGGAATGAAGAACCCATCATCTTCGGCAAAGTCGAGCGTCATCAAGACCTCCTGCCACTCGAGCCAGAACCAGATACCGACAGAATACAAGTCTATCGATACACGGACAAGGCAAAGTACTTCATTCAAAAGATGTGTTACAACTCGAAAAGCAACAAAGGCCTGAACTACGGCAAGGGCCAGCATCTTCCCCTTCGGCTTCCAACACCTAAAGGCAAGCCGCATGACTACTATCATCGTACTCGATGGGGGTTACGCTATGTCACGCAGCCAGCAACTCCAGAGAGTTCGAAGACAGAAGAAATGGAACATTCTCATTCGTCCAAAGCCTCAACTTGGGATTCTGATACAAGTATCGCCTCAGTCCTCAGGAAGGTGCTATCAGTCAACATGGCATCTGCATAATCTCAAGAGGATGAAGGCGATGACCAAACACCAAAATTTTTTAAGGAAGAACCCTGGGCTCAACACCTAGAAGCAAGTGGGAGTCTCGTTTTGAATTACGTGAACCCCCTACCGAAGACGAGGTCGAACAAGTTGACCTTGGGGATGGATCTCCTTCCAAACCTATCTTCATCAGCAAAAGTCTGAAGGGAGAAGACCGGGAGTCTTTGGTCCAATTGGCCAAGGAATATATCGACGCCTTCGCCTTGAGCTACGAAGATATGCCGGGACTTGATTCCCAGATCATAATACATAGACTAAACATCTTGCCTAATGCTAAGCCTGTAAAGCAACAACAACGATGCTTTCGTTCTGACATCATGAACGCTATCAATCAGGAGGTGGACAAACTCCTGAGTAGCGGGTTCATCCATGAGGAGCAACATCCGGATTGGGTGGCCAATGTCGTCCCTGTCACCAAGAAGAATGGGAAGATACGAGTCTGTATCGACTTCAGGGATCTCAACACTGCTTGCCCGAAGGACGAATTCTCGCTTCCAATCACTGATGTGATGATCGACAATACATGCGGCTTCGAACGCATGTCTTTAATGGATGGGTACTCGGGCTACAATCAGATCAAAATGTTCCCCGATGACGCAAAACACACATCATTCAGGACTCCGAAGGGGGTTTTCTGCTACACAGTGATGTCCTTTGGCTTGAAGAACGCTGGTGCTACATACCAACGAGCTATGAGTACCATCTTCCGTCAGCATCTTCTGTAAACCCCCTGAAAGTTTACTATGATTTTAAATTTTTTTTATTATGTTGGTATTTGTGCGCCACGTGTGTATACGCATATACGGGATATTTGTATTTCTATATATGAAATATTTTATTATGGATTCAAATATATAAGAATAAATAGTTTTTATTTCATTTTTAAAACATAGAGTAAATATTTTATATATAAATATTTCTGCAAAACCTTAAGTCAAGCTTTTATATTTAAATTTCAAAAAGGCCTTTATATATACAAGTATATGTAATAGTTTAAGAAATAATATTTTCCTTTTAAATAATATGAACTATACTAGAAAAATAAGTTTTATGTAAAATATTGTTTGCATGCGAGTACGCAAAGTTTAATTCGCATATAAATAATTTAATTTTTTGATTTTTTAACTATTTCATCTCAACGTATTAAAAATATATTTTTGAATTATTTCATTGTTTAAATTTTATTGTGAATTTTCGAAATTAATTAATTAATATTATTTATAAAAAGATATTTTGAATTTAATTGTGATAATTTAAAGGATGATTTTATTTTATTTAAATCGTTTAATTTAAATATGTGATTTATCTATATCTAAGTTGGGTTTGAATTCAATTGGATTAGATTGAGATTTATTGATTTAAATTTAAGCAGTGAATTATCTATGGAAAATTTAAATCCTCATAATCCTAATCCAACTAGAAATTTCCACATCCTATAAATAGGCAGGTACTCCTCCATAAATTCCTCACATCCACAAAATTCTATAAACCAAGATGTGCATCGTGTCGGTGTCCCCTTCCTCTATTATATATTTTCTTGTACATATACAATTATCATTTGTGTGTCCGACAACCCGGACACAATCCAAAATCCATCCCCATGTCTGTGTCGGACACACTCGACACAGCCCCAAATTCTAAATCCTAACCCTATCCCTAACCATAATCCTACCCCTGTCCCGCCGTGCCGTCACCACTACTGTAGATGCCCCAGCTCGTCTCCATCGACTCCACCACCACCCTGACCTCTCACCACCGTCGCTTCCGGCCAGCGACCTCACCGCCAACACCCCCACCACTATCAAGACCACAAAATCCCGTCCACCAAACCACCCTGCCGTAAATCTCGACCACTACCATTGTCATCACCACCAACCAACCTCCAGAGAAAATAACAACAACAAGGCAACCCGACACTCACCTGAACCCGACCTTCCCGTCATCGCATCTCCCGAGCGCCGCACTAGGGACAACAAATTATTGTGCCGCAGCCTTAAACACCAAATCCAGTGACCAGCACCCCGCGTCCTCATCGGTGTGCCACAGTTTCGTGATGACCGACCTGGCCGACGATCGTCCTCCTCACCATGTTCCACACGCCTGCGCAGCCAACCCGCGTCAACGGCACAGCCGTAGTAGTCGAATATCACCGCCCCAACCCGGCCCCTTCACCTGAAACCCCGCATCCGAACCAGCGCGGCCCTGCCTCCACTCATGGACGGCCAAGCGCGCCAGTCGAGGCCGGCCCAGCACCGCAACCGCGCCGGGGAATGTGCTCCACCGCGTCTGAGCCCCCGCTCCTCCGGAAGCCGCCGCCACACCAGGGTGCCTGCGTCCGCCGGCGAATCCTCAGCGACGTGCCTCTCCGACGAACCTCCGCCTCGACCTCCGTTGGAGCGGTGAAGCCCCGCCGAAGTTCACCGACCCACGCCGTCGTGCTCCCATCGTCCCTGCTGTCCACCGGAGCAACCTTGCCCTAAACCCTAGTCGCCACCCCTTTCTTTCCTTCGCGGCTCACAGACTCGGCCGCCCCCTTTTCACCGTCGGCCTCTACTCCGCCTCCTCCGTGCGTGCCGATCCAGCACCCTTCCTCCTTTCCGTTCCCCTTTTGCTCGCCTCCGCGCACCGCCCGCTCGAACAAGCCCCCATCGTCGCCCGACCGTCAGCTCCGATCCCTCCGCCTCCCGTTCCCCATCTCACGCTCTCATTCTCCCTTTGTCTCTGAAAAGGAAGAGTAGTTAAAAAATAATAATAATAATTATTATTACTATTATTATTATTATTATTATCATTATTATTATTATTATTATTATTATTATTATTATTATTATTATTATTATTATTATTATTATTATTATTATTATTATTACTATTATTATTAGTATTATTATTATTAATCACCATCATTATTACTAATTTAATTTACTAATTTAATATATGTATATACTGTTGTTATTTAATTTACTAATATTTTGTGTAATATACTGGTATACCAATACATTCTTAATACTATTAGGGATATATCCATTGGTTTTACTAACCTTCCTAATAATTTTTATATTCTAAATTTGATTCTTACATTTTTTTTCTTTCTATGATTTTAATAAAGTATGCTAGTTATTTTCTTTCAAACCTAATTTGGCCTTAAAAATATATTATTATATAGTTCTTAATCAAAATATAAGTTTTGAGCCTAAAAATATCTTGGACTAATAAAATGTAGTTTTCAAAATTGTTATATATAAATTATACTCAAGCAGTTACCTAAAATTTTAGGTATAATATTTTCTCTCAAGTATGGTAATATAATTATCTTTAAAATAGTATATGTATTCTTCCACATATTCCATCATTTCTGATTCTCGACCATCATATTCCTACTCTCTCCGAATTTAGACTTCTTTATGTCGTTCCTAACTAAATTGATTATTCTGGACCCAATGAAACCGTCCGTGCCATCATTGGAGGCCGTCTTGCGTAGTTGTAACATCGAGGTTATATTTTGTGCCATATTGATCATCGCAGCACACCAGGCATCTTACCAGGCAAGTATACCTTGCTAATTAACTGTCATATTATTTATTTTCAGCATTTATTTACTTGTTTCTTATTATTAATTTTCTTTGTTATAAACTACGCGTCCAAGCGATACTTGGGTGCAAGCGACTCTATTAGTCGCTTTACTTTACTATATGCATGTTAACTTAGTGTTAGCGGACTACCTTATTGTTGGGGGATATCCTTATATCTCCCTTGGCCATGACACACACACTACACGGTTGGAGACATGTTGATAGGGGCACGACTTATGGACTGGCCCTCTCTAAAGTCGTATGGCGGATAGATGATCGTAACTGCTATGACTAGGATTTTAGAGTCTCAAGCAGTTAGAAAAATTAGACGAGCCATGGACATGACTTGAACAGTGTAGGAAATATTGGGGGAGGACAGTCGCTAGTGCGTATGGGAATCCAAACAGGTAAACCACAGTCTCCGGATGGAATTGTGGCAATTTATTTGCAGATGCCCTCTGACGTTTTGGACGTTACGGACGGATACAGATGACTGGATGCCAGTTACGTACACATAGCCTAAAATCCCACCCATGCGCATGAAAGTTGTCCTCTAAATTGTACATTAGGCGGTTAGAGTCTCCTTTGCATATTTGTGTCTAGGATAGTCTTTTATATATTATTTTATTATTTTGACAGTTCATATTAGCTTGTTCTTCCTGTATCTTTCTACGTCCGTCTGCGGACCTGGTTATTCCCCAGGTGTGTACTTTCATGATTCATTGCAGGTGTTTTAGCCAAGGCCGTAATTCTCGCCATTCCTTCGAAGACTATTGTGCTTGGTTCGTCTTGCTATTGTATCGATCGATTTCTTGTACATTTCTTTCATTGAGATAGTTGGTAGTGGACTTTGTCTCCTTCCAACGATTGTATCATAAATATTCAAGTTTATTTTTATATTATTATTCTTTTTATTATGGATGAGATTTAGTTTGTCTTGGATTACTGTATTTTATAGCTTATGTATACATACAAGGCCCATGTACTTCGTATGTGTACAGCTAGCATGTTTACGTACTTGGTCCTACGTATTTTAGGACTGGGGCGTTACATATTTTTGTGGTGGCCCATGCAGGTCTAGATAAATTGTTTGGTTACTTTACCGTACCAAGCAAGCCTGCGTATAGGATTAGAGTCTAGGATCTTATCCACATACTTGACCGCCTTCTCGCTTGACTCCTCGAGTTGTATCTTGCTTGATCCCTTCTATCATGATTCGTGCACTTCCTTCGTGCTTTATAGAGATTAATAAGGTAACCCATACTAGGTGGACATGACCTATTGTTCCATCACCCTACTAATTTAATTCTTGTAAGTTAGGTAGAATGCCTTATGACCTAGCAATCCCTTTGTCCTTGTGACCTATATTAGTAAGTTCACTTAGGTTCTAGAATTTAGAGGACCCTAACCCATCTAGCCAACCAAAGACTTGGACTCAAAGACTATAGGACGACTGTATAGATACCAACATAGGATATAACTTAGAGTCTTAAGGAGTTTGAACTAATTCTACTTTATTTCAATCTTAATCTCACGTGCCTGTATTTTTACTATCTAGACTAATGATGCTAATATAGCCTAGTTTTTGCAAGCTCAATTCTTTATCAAGCTTGTTCATGACATATGCTATTGAGCGCTCACTAGCATATTGTCTACTCAGAACCGGTGTATGATGGTCTGATCAACCTATTGCACTTTGGTTCGCTTTTATTTATCGTTCTACGTGGATAGGGACATAGCTAAACTTGTCCTCTAGAGTCCCATCCGTGACAGTCTTGGCAATTCTTTTTGAATTACTCACTCGCCTTTGAACCACATATTGGTATTCGAAAGCAAACTTCTTTGGACTCATATTGGTTTTCGTCTTTCACTTATTTAGACGAAGACTCGTGCTGGATAGATAGACCCAAAGTATCACCTTTAGTTGTCCCACCATCTATTACCAAGATAGTTAGCCATGGACCAACCAAGGTGACTATATCCTCGCTTTGAACTACTCGCCGATTCCATATCTATTATCGTGGCCTTCCATGATATTTGAAAATGATTCCAATCATCCTTTCATTCGTGCCCTCAACCTAGATAATTACCATGCACCCTTCTCCGTAGAACCATCTCTCCCAAGTCCCTAGATTATTCTCTTTTGATCTACTCGATCCCTTCCTATTTCCTAAATTCATGTTATCATGATCTTATCGCCTTAACTAGTGACCCTCATTCGATTCCATATCCATGATTTATTTTTATAGATATTGAAATCACAAACTTCTTAACTGCACGTTTGTGTTAAACGTAGTCTCCTTACCTCGCCTAATGATTTGATCGTGTTCCGTATCGATATATCCTTGTACCTTCTCAACCCCCTAATCATTCTTAATTTTGAGGACGAAATTCTTGTAAGTTGGGTAGGATGTAAACCCCCTGAAAGTTCACTATGATTTTAAATTTTTTTATTATGTTGGTATTTGTGCGCCACGTGCGTATATGCATATACGAGATATTTGTATTTCTATATATGAAATGTTTTATTATGGATTCAAATATATAAGAATAAATAGTTTTTGTTTCATTTTTAAAACATAGAGTAAATATTTTATATATAAATATTTCTGCAAAACCTTAAGTCAAGCTTTTATATTTAAATTTCAAAAAGGCCTTTATATATACAAGTATATGTAATAGTTTAAGAAATAATATTTTTCTTTTAAATAATATGAACTATACTAGAAAAATAAGTTTTATGTAAAATATTGTTTGCATGCGAGTACGCAAAGTTTAATTCGCGTATAAATAATTTGAATTTTTGATTTTTTAACTATTTCATCTCAACGTATTAAAAATGTATTTTTGAATTATTTCATTGTTTAAATATTTATTGTGAATTTTCGAAACTAATTAATTATTATTATTTATAAAAAGATATTTTGAATTTAATTGTGATAATTTAAAGGATGATTTTATTTTATTTAAATAGTTTAATTTAAATATGTGATTTATCTATATCTAAGTTGGGTTTGAATTCAATTGGATTAGATTGAGATTTATTGATTTAAATTTAAGCAGTGAATTATCTATGGAAAATTTAAATCCTCCTAATCCTAATCAAACTGGGAATTCCCACATCCTATAAATAGGCAGGTACTTTTCCATAAATTTCTCACATCCACAAAATTCCACAAACCAAGATGTGCATCGTGTCGGTGTCCCCTTCCTCCATTATATATTTTCTTGTACATATACAATTATCATTTGTGTGTCCGACAACCCGGACACAATCCAAAATCCATCCCCATGTCTGTGTCGGACACACTCGACACAGCCCCAAATTTTAAACCCTAACCCTATCCCTAACCATAATCCTACCCCTGTCCCGTCGTGCCGTCACCACCAATGTGGACGCCCCAGCTCGTCCCCGTCAACTCCACCACCACCCTGACCTCTCACCACCGTCGCTTCCGGCCAGCGACCTCACCGCCAACACCCCCACCACCAGCAAGACCACAAAAACTCGTCCACCAAACCACCCTGCCGCAAATCTCAGCCACCACCATTGTCATCACCACCAACCAACCTCCAGAGAAAATAACAACAACAAGGCAACCCGACACTCACCTGAACCCGACCTCCCCGTTCTCGCATCTCCCAAGCGCCGTACTCTGGACAACAAATTATTGTGCCGCCGTCTTAAACACCAAATCCAGTGACCAGCACCTCGTGTCCTCGTCGGCGTGCTACGGTTCCGTGATGACCGACCTGGTCGACGACAGTCCTCCTCACCATGTTCCATTCGCCTGCGCAGCCAACCCGCGTCAATGGCACAGCCGTAGTCGCCGGATATCACCGTCGCAGCCCGGCCCATTCACCTGAAACCCCGTATCCGAACCGGCGTGGCCTTGCTTCCACTCATGGACGGCCGAGCGCGCCAGCCGAGGCCAGCCCAGCGCCGCAACCGCGCCGGTGAAGGTGCCCCGTCGCGCCTGAGCCCCCGCTCCTCCGGAAACCGCCGCCACACCAGGGTGCCTGCGTCCGCCGACGAATCCTCAGCGTCGTGCCTCTCCGACGAACCTCCGCCTCGACCGCCGCTGGAGCGGTGAAGCCCCACCGACGTTCATCGACCCACACCGCCGTGCTCCCATCGTCCCCGCTGTCCACCGGAGCAACCTTGCCCTAAACCCCAGTCGTCGCCCCATTCTTTCCTCCGCGACTCACAGACTCGGCCGCCCCCTTTTCACCGCCGGCCTCTACTCCGCCTCCTCCGTGCGCGCCGACCCAGCACCCTTCCTCCTTCCCGTTCCCCTTTTGTTCGCTTTCGCGCACCGCCCGCTCGAACAAGCCCACGTCGCCGCCCGACCGTCAGCTCCGATCCCTCCGCCTCCCGTTCCCCATCTTACCCTCTCATTCTCCCTTTGTCTCTGAAAATGAAGAGTTAAATTATTATTATTATTATTATTATTATTATTATTATTATTATTATTATTATTATTATTATTATTATTATTACTACTATTATCATTATTATTATTATTATTATTATTATTATTATTATTATTATTATTACTATTATTATTAGTATTATTATTATTAATCACCATCATTATTACTAATTTAATATATGTATATACTGTTGTTATTTAATTTACTAATATTTTGTGTAATATAGTGGTATACCAATACATTCTTAATACTATTAGGGATATATACATTGGTTTTACTAACCTTCCTAATAATTTTTATACTCCTAAATTTGATTCTTACATTTTTTTTCTTTCTACGATTTTACAAAAGTATACTAGCTATTTTCTTTCAAACCTAATTTGGCCTTAAAAATATAATATTATATAGTTCTTAATCAAAATATAAGTTTTGAGCCTAAAAATATCTTGGACTAATAAAATGTAGTTTTCAAAATTGTTATATATAAATTATACTCTAGCAGTTACCTAAACTTTTAGGTATAATATTTTCTCTCAAGTATGGTAATATAATTATTTTTAAAATAGTATATGTATTATTCCACAAATTCCATCATTTCTGATTCTCGACCATCATATTCCTACTCTCTCTGAATTTAGACTTCTTTATGTCGCTCCTAACTAAATTGATTATTCTGGACCCAACGAAACCGTCCATGCCATCATTGGAGGCCGTCTTGCGTAGTTGTAACATCGAGGTTATATTTTGTGCCACATTGATCATCGCAGCACACCAGGCATCTTACCAGGCAAGTATACCTTGCTAATTAACTGTCATATTATTTATTTTCAGCATTTATTTACTTGTTTCTTATTATTAATTTTCTTTGTTATAAACTGCGCGTCCAAGCCATACTTGGATGCAAGCGACTCTATTAGTTGTTTTACTTTCCTATATGCATGTTAACTTAGTGTTAGCGGACTACCTTCTTGTTGGGGGATATCCTTATATCTCCCTTGGCCATGACACACACACTATACGGTTGGAGACATGTTGCTAGGGGCACGACTTATGGACTGGCCCTCTCTAAAGTCGTATTGCGGATAGATGATCGTAACTGCTATGACTAGGGTTTTAGAGTCTCAAGCAGTTACAAAAATTAGACGAGCCATGGACATGACTTGAACAGTGTGGAAAATATTGGGGGAGGACAGTCGCTAGTGCGTATAGGAATCCAAACAGGTAAACCACAGTCTCTAGATGGAACTGTGGCAATTTATTTACAGATGCCCTCTGACGTTTTGGACGTTACGGACGGATACAGATGACTGGATGCCAGTTACGTACACATAGCCTAAAATCCCACCCATGCGCATGAAAGTTGTCCTCTAAATTGCATATTAGGCGGTTAGAGTCTCCTTTGCATATTTGTGTCTAGGATAGTCTTTTATATATTATTTTATTATTCTGACAGTTCATATTAGCTTGTTCTTCCTGTATCTTGCTACGTCCGTCTGAGGACCTGGTTATTCCCCAGGTGTGTGCTTTCATGATTCATTGTAGGTGTTCTAGCCAAGGCCGTGATTCTCTCCATTCCTTCGAAGACTATTGCGCTTGGTTCGTCTTGCTATTGTATCGATCGATTTCTTGTACATTTCTTTCATTGAGATAGTTGGTAGTGGACTTTGTCTCCTCCCAACAATTGTATCATAAATATTCAAGTTGATTTTTATATTATTATTCTTTTCATTATGGATGAGATTTAGTTTGTCTTAGATTACTGCATTTTACAGCTTATGTATACATACAAGGCCCATGTACTTCGTATGTGTACAGCTGGCATGTTTACGTACTTGGTCCTACGCATGTGTACAGCTTATGTGTCACGCCCCAGAACCAGAATACTGGAGAACGGGGGCAGACATAGCCAGCTACGTATATGAAATGGAATCCATCTCGCTATACGGTCACGGCTGTCTAGATACATGAGGGTTTATCTACAAGCCAACAGTCTCTTAAGGTCATGAACAAGCCTAATGTCTCAATCACAAGCAAGTAAGTAAAAGTCACAAGATGTATGATCATTAAATATACAATAGTAAGGCGTCCCAAACATTACATATTCAGTTGATCATGAAGCTAGTCGTTACAAAATGTCAGGACTAGCAAGAGTTTAGTCATACATGATCAACCCTAGGATCTGTTAATCATGTTACAGCCCGTAGGCAGACAGTAAGTAAGTGCAACCGAGCTAAACAGGTGCTCGTCGGCTAAACGCCTCAAAAGAATATTTTTACAATAGAGTGGGAGAGCCAAAAATAACCCACTCGTTGCCAGGATTCCTTCTAGTGTTCACCATCTGGCAGGAAGGTCGGTAGATCCTCTAGAGCTGCTCCGAAATTTGGCCACACAAAACCAGCTGGGTCAGACCCCAGAAAGAGCAAGTGCCACAAAGGAGGCTTCACTTAAGAACTAAAACCAGCAATCAGCACAAGATATAAATAAAAGTAAGAACTGGAAATAAAGAAAATACACCAGGATAATATACGACGAGATAACCATGGAACTATTCAGATAACCAGGTTACAACCCGTAAACCAAACAAGGACCGGGGTTGTAACCCTTCGTCTGAACAGAGCTTAGAATTCTTACCATTTATCGGTAAAATAAATACAAGCATTCTGGTCATTCAATAATCTGGAACAGGATCAGGACAGGACTAGACTGGTTAGACTCCATCCAATCATTTTACGGCCAAGCAAGAATTACGGCTTTATACTTTAACTAGCTAGGGTTGTCACAGGCCTAATTACTAACAATATGCAGGGAGATTATTCCACAGCCACAAGCCCTGCAGACCATCCAAGTTACCCGGGTTAAAAGATTAGAGTTGAATTCAGGTGGGTACATCGTCCAGGAAACGAATGTACCCTTAGGTAGCTTGAAGGGTGCAACACATGACAGTGTGCTGGAAATGTGCCCTACTCGACGGCAGGCTACAGATCCCAAGGCGTGCCCAGGTAACGGGATTGCCTGTAGCTGGGAAATCTCTTCATGACAAATGTATTAATCTAGTTATTAGTCCTTAGTTTATTTCAATAGGTACTCCTGACCGTGGTACTCAGGAGTCCCATCCTAGACATGATGTAAGACAAGACTGGTTTATTTATACAAGCACAATCGTCCATGGTGTCCAGGTTATTATACAGGTCATGTCATGTCAGGTAGCCGTCACAACAGCTTATCAAGATATAACATGTCAGGTTATCAGGTCAAGTGTACTTGTCAGGAGTGCGCCATAACGGGCCACTATCAGGTCATGCCAGGTTACTCATGTCAGGAGTGCACCACTACGGGTCACTATCGTGTCAGGCTCAGTTATCAATTCTAAACATATCAAGTAAATTTGCGATTATCAAGTTCATGACAAAAGGCGTAAGGATATAAAATGGACGTAAAATATCTAATAAAATATCAATATACAGGGCTATAGAAGAGCCAAGCCTAAGAAAAATAAAACCAAATCTGACACGCTGACATAAGGCCAAGTCAGCCAAAGGCCACACGCTCAGTGCAAGCTACGCTCAGGTCAAGCTATGCTCAGGCCATCGTACGCTCGAGTCATGCGTACGCTTGAGGCCAGCTTATGCCTTGCTCGCTTAAGCTAGCGTACCAAGGCACGCGTACGCTCAAGCTAGCGTACGCATCAGGTCTGCGTACGCTCGAGCTAACATACCAAAGGGTCCATACGCTTCCAATGGGAAGCGTACGCAAGGGTCAGCGTACACCAGGGCACGCTCAAGCTACAGGTCAGCGTACGCTCAAGCTAGCGTACGCTCAAGACTGCATACGCTTGAGCTAGCGTACGAAAGGGTCTAGGGCACGCTCACGCTAGTGTATGCAAAAGACACGCTGCCAACAGGCAGCGTATCATGACTAGCGTACGTACGCTAAAGAGCAGCGTACCAAGGCTAGCGTACGCACGCTAAAGAGCAGCGTACCAAGGCTAGCGTACGTACGCTAAAGAGCATCGTACCAAGGCTAGCGTACGCACGCTAAAGAGCAGCGTACCAAGTGGCGTAAGCTAAAAAGCTAGCTCATTGTTCACTGTCTTCTCCAATTGGCAAGAACAGCAAGAACTCTAAAGTTGAATCTAAGCTTCCATTGGTCCATATCTTGGTCAAAACAAGCCCGAATCCAACTTTTCAAAGGTCAAAATTGGGTAGAATAAAATTTCCACAACATGGAACCATCAAAACTTGAAAACAAGCAAGTTTGATAGATCAAAACACCAAAATCCAAAAATAGCAAGACTCTAGATCTACAAGAATTAAAGCCTCAAAATAGAAAATGACAAGTTCTAATGTGGTTTAGAATCATGAGGAGAAGCTAATGAAACCATCAAAAGGAGTTCTCTTGTGGAAGCAAGTTGCACTTGCCTATGGTGTTCTTGGTTGGTGGAGAAGAGTAATGGTGGAGGAAGGAGAAGTAAATGAGAATTATGGAGGAGAGAGAAGGTTGGTGGGGATAATAAAGAGGGGGGGTTGTGGTGGAAATGAAGGAGAAGCATAGGCTAAGGTATTCCACCCTTGGCCCATGATGAACCAAGCATTGGGCCGGCCGAACCAAGCCAACCCAAACCGAGAGTTAAACCAAGTCGAGAGCTAAACAAGGAATCATGCAATACAGAATAAAATACGTATACGTATTCCAAAATACATAATACAAACACAGGCATTACAACTCTACCCACCTTAAAAGAATTCCGTCCTCAGAATTTAATCAAGAGGCTAGAGGAGCAATGACAAGCTACATTAATCCCATGCAAGAGGCATAAAATCACTCATTCAAGCAAGGAATCGAAGGCATGGGGCATAAGAAAGATTTTATACCTCACGAGTCAAACAAGTCGGGATATCGCGATCGAATATCATCCTCACGCTCCCACGTTGACTCCCCCAAAGAGTGATGACCCCAAGCAACTCAGACTAACTTGATAGTCTTGTTCTTGAGGATCTTCTCTCTCCGGTCCAATATAGACACGGGCCTCTCCTCATACGAAAGGTTGGTACCAACAACCAATTCTGAATGATCCAGGATGTGGCTCGGGTCTGGGATATACCGTCGTAATTGGGACACATGGAACACGTCATGCACCTCGCTTAGCGACGGCGGAAGAGCGAGACGATAGGATACATCTCCTACTCGCTCCAGAATGTCAAACGGTCCTATATACCTAGGACTAAGCTTGCCCCGTACGCCAAAACGAATGACGCCACGGTTAGGCAAAATCCTCAGAAATACATGATCGCCGACCGAAAACTCGAGAGGGCACCGATGAGAATCGGCCCAATGGCGCTGGCGATCTTGGACAACTCGAAGATGATCTCTGACTCGCCTGACCACTTCAACTGTCTGGGCAATCATTTCTGGACCGAGCATCTGCCTCTCTCCAACATCATCCCAGGCTAGCGGGGAACTGCACTTCCTACCATACAGTGCCTCGAACGGTGCCATCTGGATACTGGCCTGGAAACTGTTGTTGTACGAGAATTCCACCAGGTGCAAGTGATCTTCCCATGAACCATCGAAGTCAAGTATGCAAGACCGCAACATGTCTTCAAGAGTCTGGATCGTGCGCTCCGACTGGCCATCTGTCTGCGGGTGATATGCTGAACTGAACTGGAGATGAGTTCCCAAACTCTCTTGCAAGCTACACCAAAAGTGCGACGTAAATCTTGAATCTCGATCCGAGGTGATACTGACTGGCATACCGTGTAATCTGACAATCTGCCTGAGGTACATCTCTGCTAGCTGAGCTGTCGACTGACCAACTCTGAATGGAAGAAAGTGAGCCACTTTCGTGAGCCTGTCAACTATAACCCATATAGCATCTCTATCAGCTGGGGATCTAGGTAGTCCAGTCACAAAATCCATGGTCACATGCTCCCACTTCCATTCTGGAATCGGTAAGGGCTGAAGAAGTCCAACCGGTCTCTGATGTTCGGCTTTAACTTGTTGGCAAACCAAACACCGAGAGACAAACCGAGCTATCTCCCGCTTCATGCCATTCCACCAGAAATGCTGCCGGATATCACGGTACATCTTCGTACTGCCGGGATGGATGGAATATTGCGAACTGTGCACTTCTGACATGATCTCCTGCCGGATATCTCTGCTGGGTACACAAAGATGCTTACCATGTCGAAGTGTACCATCCTTATGAATGCATAACTTTGGTCTTCGTCCTGCCTCACACTCTGCTCTGAGTCGCTGAAGCTTGGAATCGGCCGACTGCGTCATCCGGATCCTCTCGACTATAGTGGACTGAACTTGCATGCTGGCCATCAATGCCACACTGGAATAGAGAACAACTTCTATACCCATCTTCTGAAGATCTGCTAACAGCTCTGGTTGCGCTGTTAGAAAATAAACTCCCGCTCTCCTGCTCAATGCATCCGCAACAACATTGGCCTTCCCAGGATGATACTGTAGGTTGACATCATAATCCACATGAAGCTTCAGCCACCTTCTCTGACGCATGTTAAGATCCTTCTGGGTGAAAACATACTTCAGGCTCTTGTGGTCGGTGAAAATCTCCACCCTGTCTCCATACAAGTAGTGCCTCCACAACTTAAGTGCAAACACCACTGCTGCCAGCTCCAAGTCATGGGTTGGGTAATTCCTCTCATGATCATGAAGTTGTCGTGACGCATAAGCTATTACCTTCCCATGCTGCATCAGAACACACCCTAGGCCTCTACCTGAAGCATCACAGTACACTGAGAATCCTCCGGTCCCATCTGGAAGCGTGAGAATAGGAGCTGTTATCAGGCCTCGCTTCAACTGCTCAAAAGAACTCTGACACTCTGCTGTCCAAGCAAACTGCGCATCCTTGCGGGTCAACTGCGTCAATGGTGCTGAAATTCGAGCAAAATTTGAAACAAACCGTCGGTAGTAACCGGCTAATCCAAGAAAACTACGAACCTCTGCAACTGTGCTGGGCACTGGCCATGACTCAATAGCCACAATCTTCTGGGGATCCACTTCTACTCCTCCTCGAGTGATGATATGACCCAAGTACGAAATACGATCGAGCCAGAACTCGCATTTACTGAACTTGGCATATAACTGGTGCTCTCTGAGGATCTGAAGAACTATATGGAGATGCTGCTCATGCTCCGCCTCACTCTTGCTGTAGACCAGAATGTCATCCAAGAATACGATCACAAACTGATCCAAGTAAGGCATGAAGATGCGATTCATGAGGTCCATGAATACTGCCGGCGTATTGGTTGCTCCAAATGGCATTACAAGGAATTCCTAATGCCCATACCTCGATCTAAAAGCTGTCTTCGGGATGTCCTGCTCTCTGACTCTGATCTGATGATAACCTGAGCGCAAATCAATCTTCGAAAATACTGAAGCCCCCTTGAGTTGATCAAACAAGTCATCTATCCTCGGGAGAGGGTATCTGTTCTTGATTGTCACTGAGTTCAAGGTACGATAATCAACACATAACCTGGACATACCATCCTTCTTTTTCACAAGAAGCATTGGGGCTCCCCAAGGCGATCCACTAGCACGAATGAATCCCTTGGTTCTGAGTTCTTCAATCATCTTGTACAAAATCTCCAACTCTGAAGGCGCCATTCTGTAGACTTTCTCTGACACTGGGGCTGTCCCAGGAATCAAGTCTATAGTGAACTCGATCTCCCGCTCCGGAGGCATACCTGGAAGTTCTTCTGGGAAAACATCTGGAAACTCCTCGACTATCCTGGGCAACTGAACTGCTGCTACTGCCATCCGCAATACTGGAGGAGATGACTCAACTTCGCCTCGGGAGAAAGAAAACTCCGGCTCGCCTGGAATGCTAAAAACAACCCTGCCAATGTGGCAGTCTATCCTAGCATACTGGTTCCTCAACCAATCCATCCCTAGGACCACATCATAATCGGCCTTCGGGAACTCTATCAATCTAGCGGAGAATTCTCTACCGCTAACCATGATT
This sequence comes from Iris pallida, assembly GCA_029216955.1. Lineage (NCBI taxonomy): Eukaryota > Viridiplantae > Streptophyta > Magnoliopsida > Asparagales > Iridaceae > Iris > Iris pallida. The sequence continues at coordinate 28,341,177 of JANAVB010026199.1, read as the reverse complement.
TGACACGAGGAAAACACTCTATCTACTCCCACAAGTCCGTTACCAGTAAGTATATTGAGCCTTACTGATAATGGCTCGGGCTCCAGTCCTACCTGTGTCGCGAATCGTACAGACATAAATGAATGCGATGCACCAGAATCAAATAAAGCTGAAGCTGGAAAGGAGTTGACGAGAATAGTACCTGCCACTACCTCTTCTTGTGCCAATCCTTTCTCTACGGTCATCACCATAGTCTGACCGTGCCCTCGGGGTGCTGGTCCCCTCTGTTGAAATCCTCGCTGCCTGCTCTGACTCTGGGCTTGGGCTTGAACATACTGCTGGGGGTTCTGCTGCTGGAACACTTGGGTCTGAGGCGGCAAGGGCCTCGACAATGGATACTGCTGCTGCTGGACCGGAGCTGGTCCTCTCACCGAAGAGCTAGAAAGGTTGGACGATGATGAACCACCCCTATTCGGGCAGGATCCAACCCTATGGTCTGGTGCTCCACAAGCCAGACACAATCCCAGTGCCCTGCGACATTCTGCCACCACATGGCCTGGCTTCCCACAATGAGAACAACCCAATGCGGAAGATTGCTTCTGCTTCTGCTGCTGAGGGTGCGTCAGAGTTGAATGCTGAACCGACGTTACTGAGGCCGCCCGCCTCGGAGCTGCAATAGTCAAAGCCTTGGCTGCCGGGGCCGGTGCTGAAGACTGATTCATCTGACCGTGAGATCTCTTCCGACCTCCGACCCTATCCACAATCCTCTGGGAGGTATACTCATGTCTCCGGGCTGCTCTCAAGACTGCATCAAAAGTCTGATACTCAAACTCTCAACTGCCAACAAGATCTCCAGGTGAAGTCCCTGCTGGAACCGCTGGGCTCTATCATACTCGGTTGCCACCAGGGTGGGAGCAAACCGCCTGAGTCTGGAAAACTCGGCCGCATATCCGTCGACCGTCCTGCCTCCTTGCTTCAGATTGGTAAACCTCGTCTGCAGATCATACCGAGCCACGGCATCGAAATACTTGGTCTGGAATCTCTCCCTGAACACTGCCCAAGCAATAGGTGCTGCTAATCCAACGGCCTGCGCTGTCCACCAGCTACGGGCAAGATCTAACAACTGCAGGCGCACAACGGCCACCTTCTCGGCTTCTGGAGTCCTGGCTGCTTCGAGAATCACTTCTGTATCCTAAAGCCAAGCATCTGCTGCGATAGCATCTTCACTACCGTCGAAGAATGGAGGGTTCAAGCGCTTGAAGCTGTTGGCCACGCTGTTCCCTGGATGATCGCCTCTGGTCAAAGCATCCGCCACTGCCTGTTGCAATGCATCTCCACGACGATCTTGAGAAGCTATCAAGGTCCTGACGAGACCTACCAAAGTGCCATCATCAGGCTCGACAGGCTGAACTGGCTGGACTGGTGGTTCTCCGTCAGAGGGCACGACTCTGGAGGCTACTCCGGAATGCTGGGCTTGATCTTCAGGTTGCTGCTGGTCCGCGGGAGGTGCTCCGCCTTGCTGGTCGGTAGGACCACGAACAATGCCGCTGAAGAAGACGACATAGGGAACAATAAGGAAGGACCAGGACAGATCAACGATACAAGCATATGATCAGGACAAGAATCCAGGGATTCAGAAGATACGAGCAGAGATCAAGGACGAATACTGATCGAGACATCTATTCGGTAAACCCTCACATATCTTGATTTACAAGACCTGCATGGGCCACCACTTAAACTATGTCACGCCCCAGAACCAGAATACTGGAGAGCGGGGGCAGACATAGCCAGCTACGTATATGAAATAGAATCCATCTCGCTATACGGTCACGGCTGTCTAGATACATGAGGGTTTATCTACAAGCCAACAGTCTCTTAAGGTCATGAACAAGCCTAGTGTCTCAATCACAAGCAAGTAAGTAAAAGTCACAAGATGTATGATCATTAAATATATAATAGTAAGGCGTCCCAAACATTACATATTCAGTTGATCATGAAGCTAGTCGTTACAAAATATCAGGACTAGCAAGAGTTTAGTCATATATGATCAACCCTAGGATCTGTTAATCATGTTACAGCCCGTAGGCAGACAGTAAGTAAGTGCAACCGAGCTAAACATGTGCTCGTCGGCTAAACGCCTCAAAAGAATATTTTTACAATAGAGTGGGAGAGCCAAAAATAACCCACTTGTTGCCAGGATTCCTTCTAGTGTTCACCATCTGGCAGGAAGGTCGGTAGATCCTCTGGAGCTGCTCCGAAATCTGGCCACACAAAACCAGCTGGGTCAGACCCCAGAAAGAGCAAGTGCCACAAAGGAGGCTTCACTTAAGAACTAAAACCAGCAATCAGCATAAGATATAAATAAAAGTAAGAACTGGAAATAAAGAAAATACACCAGGATGATATACGACGAGATAACCATGGAACTATTCAGATAACCAGGTTACAACCCGTAAACCAAACAAGGACCGGGGTTGTAAACCTTCGTCTGAACAGAGCTTGGAATTCTCACCATTTATCGGTAAAATAAATACAAGCATTCTGGTCATTTAATGATCTGGAACAGGATCAGGATAGGACTAGACTGGTTAGACTCCATCCAATCATTTCACGACCAAGCAAGAATTACGGTTTTATACTTTAACTAACTAGGGTTGTCACAGGCCTAATTACTAACAAGATGCAGGAAGATTATTCCACAGCCATAAGCCCTGCAGACCATCCAAGTTACCCGGGTTAAAAGATTAGAGTTGAATTCAGGTGGGTACATCGTCCAGGAAACGAATGTACCCTTAGGTAGCTTGAAGGGTGCAACACATGACAGTGTACTGGAAATGTGCCCTACTCGACGGCAGGCTACAGATCCCAAGGCGTGCCCAGGTAACGGGATTGCCTGTAGCTGGGAAATCTCTTCATGACAAATGTATTAATCTAGTTATTAGTCCTTAGTTTATTTCAATAGGTACTCCTGACCGTGGTACTCAGGAGTCCCATCCTAGACATGATGTAAGACAAGACTGGTTTATTTATACAAGCACAATCGCCCACGGTATCCAGGTTATTATACAGGTCATGTCATGTCAGGTAGCCGTCGCAACAGCTTATCAAGATATAACATGTCAGGTTATCAGGTCAAGTGTACTTGTCAGGAGTGCGCCACAACGGGCTACTATAAGGTCATGCCAGGTTGCTCATGTCAGGAGTGCACCACTACGGGTCACTATCGTGTCAGGCTCAGTTATCAATTCTAAACATATCAAGTAAATTTACGATTATCAAGTTCATGACAAAAGGCGTAAGGATATAAAATGGACGTAAAATATCTAATAAAATATCAATATACAGGACTATAGAAGAGCCAAGCCTAAGGAAAATAAAACCAAATCTGACACGCTGACATAAGGCCAAGTCAGCCAAAGGCCATACGCTCAGTGCAAGCTACGCTCAGGTCAAGCTATGCTCAGGCCATCGTACGCTCGAGTCATGCGTACGCTTGAGGCCAGCGTACGCCTTGCTCGCTTAAGCTAGCGTACCAAGGCACGCGTACGCTCAAGCCAGCGTACGCATCAGGTCTGCGTACGCTCGAGCTAGCGTACCAAGGGTCCATACGCTTCCAATGGAAAGCGTACGCAAGGGTCAGCGTACACCAGGGCACGCTCAAGCTACAGGTCAGCGTACGCTCAAGCTAGCGTACGCTCAAGACTACGTACGCTTGAGCTAGCGTACGAAAGGGTCTAGGGCACGCTCACGCTAGCGTACGCAAAAGACACGCTGCCAACAGGCAGCGTATCAAGGCTAGCGTACGCACGCTAAAGAGCAGCGTACCAAGGCTAGCGTACGCACGCTAAAGAGCAGCGTACCAAGGCTAGCGTACGCACGCTAAAGAGCAGCGTACCAAGTCTAGCATACGTACGCTAAAGAGCAGCGTACCAAGTGGCGTAAGCTAAAAAGCTAGCTCACTGTTCACTGTCTTCTCCAATTGGCAAGAACAGCAAGAACTCTAAAGTTGAATCTAAGCTTCCATTGGTCCATATCTTGGTCAAAACAAGCCCGAATCCAACTTTCCAAAGGTCAAAATTGGGTAGAACAAAATTCCCACAACATGGAACCATCAAAACTTGAAAACAAGCAAGTTTGATAGATCAAAACACCAAAATCCGAAAATAGCAAGACTCTAGATCTACAAGAATTAAAGCCTCAAAATGGAAAATGACAAGTTCTAATGTGGTTTAGAATCATGAGGAGAAGCTAATGAAACCATCAAAAGGAGTTCTCTTGTGGAAGCAAGTTGTACTTGCCTATGGTGTTCTTGGTTGGTGGAGAAGAGTAATGGTGGGAGAAGGAGAAGTAAATGAGAATTATGGAGGAGAGAGAAGGTTGGTGGAGATAATAAAGAGGGGGGGTTGTGGTGGAAATGAAGGAGAAGCATAGGCTAAGGTGTTCCACCCTTGGCCCATGATGAACCAAGCATTGGGCCGGCCGAACCAAGCCAACCCAAACCGAGAGTTAAACCAAGCCGAGAGCTAAACAAGGAATCATGCAATACAGAATAAAATACGTATACGTATCCCAAAATACGTAATACGAACACAGGCATTACATTATGTATACATACAATCCCCATCTCACGCTCTCATTCTCCATTTGTCTCTGAAAAGGAAGAGTAGTTAAAAAATAATAATTATTATTATTATTACTATTATTATTATTATTATTATTATTATTATTATTATTATTATTATTATTATTATTATTATTATTATCATTATCATCATCATTATCATTATTATTATTATTATTACTATTATTATTACTATTATTATTATTATTATTATTATTATTATTATTATTATTATTACTACTATTATTATTAGTATTATTATTATAATCACCATCATTATTACTAATTTAATATATGTATATACTGTTGTTATTTAATTGACTAATATTTTGTGTAATATACTGGTATACCAAAACATTCTTAATACTATTAGGGATATATCCATTGGTTTTACTAACCTTCCTAATAATTTTTATATTCCTAAATTTGATTCTTACATTTTTTTTCTTTCTATAATTTTAATAAAGTATGCTAGTTATTTTCTTTCAAACCTAATTTGGCCTTAAAAATATATTATTATATAGTTCTTAACCAAAATATAAGTTTTGAGCCTAAAAATATCTTGGACTAATAAAATGTAGTTTTCAAAATTGTTATATATAAATTATACTCTAGCAGTTACCTAAAATTTTAGGTATAATATTTTCTCTCAAGTATGGTAATATATTTATTTTTAAAATAGTATATGTATTATTCCACAAATTCCATTATTTCCGATTCTCGACCATCATATTCCTACTCTCTCCGAATTTAGACTTCTTTATGTCGTTCCTAACTAAATTGATTATTCTGGACCCAATGAAACCGTACGTGCCATCATTGGAGGCCGTCTTGCGTAGTTGTAACATCGAGGTTATATTTTGTGCCACATTGATCATCGCAGCACACCAGGCATCTTACCAGGCAAGTATACCTTGCTAATTAACTGTCATATTATTTATTTTCAGCATTTATTTACTTGTTTCTTATTATTAATTTTCTTTGTTATAAACTGCGCGTCCAAGCCATACTTGGATGCAAGACTTTAATATATGCATGTTAACTTAGTGTTAGCGGACTACCTTATTGTTGGGGGATATCCTTATATCTCCCTTGGCCATGACACACACACTACACGGTTGGAGACATGTTGATAGGGGCACGACTTATGGACTGGCCCTCTCTAAAGTCGTGTGACGGATAGATGATCGTAACTGCTATGACTAGGGTTTTAGAGACTCAAGTAGTTACAAAAACTGGACGAGCCATGGACATGACTTGAACATTGTAGAAAATATTGGGGGAGGACAGTCGCTAGTGCGTATGGGAATCCAAACAGGTAAATCACAGTCTCCGGATGGAACTGTGGCAATTTATTTGCAGATGTCCTCTTACGTTTTGGACGTTACGGACGGATACAGATCACTGGATGCCAGTTACGTATACATAGCCTAAAATCCCACCCATGCACATGAAAGTTGTCCTCTAAATTTCACATTAGGCGGTTAGAGTCTCCTTTGCATATTTGTGTCTAGGATAGTCTTTTATATATTATTTTATTATTCTGACAGTTCATATTAGCTTGTTCTTTCTGTATCTTGTTACGTCCGTCTGAGGGCCTGGTTATTCCCCAGGTGTGTGCTTTCATGATTCATTGTAGGTGTTCTAGCTAAGGCCGTGATTCTCTCCATTCCTTCGAAGACTATTGTGCTTGGTTCGTCTTGCTATTGTATCGATCGATTTCTTGTACATTTCTTTCATTGAGATAGTTGGTAGTGGACTTTGTCTCCGCCCAACGATTGTATCATAAATATTCAAGTTGATTTTTATATTATTATTATTCTTTTTATTGTGGATGAGATTTAGTTTGTCTTGGATTACTGTATTTTACAGCTTATGTATACATACAGGGCCCATGTACTTCGTATGTATACAGCTGGCATATTTACGCACTTGGTTCTATGTATTTTGGGACTGGGGCGTTACATCTTCGCAAGACGGTTGAATGTTATGTTGATGACATCGCAGTCAAGAGCCGTCTCAAAGGTGATCACCTACAAGACCTAAAGACAGTCTTCGATCTCATTCGAGCACATCAACTCAAGATGAACTCCGCTAAATCCTTCCTCGGGGTTTCTAATGAAAAGTTATTAGGCTTCATTATCACGGCGAAAGGCATTAATGTCGATCCCGATAAAACCAAAGCCATCCTTGACATGGACCCTCCGAAGAACCTCCGAGAACTTCGAGGCCTGCAGGGACGTCTGGCATACATCCGAAGGTTTATAGCAAACTTTTCCGAAAAATGCCAACCCTTCACCCAGCTCATGAAGAAGGGAGTCTCCTACGTCTGGACAGAAGAATGCAAGAAAGCTTTTGATGATATCAAAGCTTACCTGACGAGCCCGCCTGTCCTGGTGGCACCTGTCGCAGGCAAACCCTTTCTCCTCTATGTCCGTGCCATGGATCATTCCTTCGGCGCTTTGTTGGCTCAGAACAACGATGCGGGCTACGAACAAGTTATATACTGCCTTAATAGAACAATGATCGGGGCCGAACACCGGTATAACCCCGTCGAAAAGGAGTGTTTGGCTTTGGTATTTGCAATCCAGAAGACTCGCCATTATGTTTCGGGCCAGACAATTCATGTCATCTCCCGAGTCAATCCACTTAGGGTTCTCATGACGAAGCCGGGATCCTTGAACTCCCGACTGGCTACATGGGCAATTCTGTTGACACTATATAATATGGTCTTCGTCCCATAAAAAGTCGTCAAGGGCCAAGCTCTAGCCGACTTTTTAGCTGCACACCCCATCCCAGAGTCCTTCAGACTTTATAAAGACATCCCGGATGAGGTCTAAGAATCAAACTTCACCGAAGAAAACTCCGTCTGACGGATGTTTTTCGATGGTGCTTCAAGATTAGGCCCCAAAGGCCAAATCATCGCAGGAGTGGGGGTGGTCTTAGTCTCCAACAATGTTGCTGAGTACGACGCTCTCATCATGGGACTCCAGCTGGCACAACAGTAGGAGGTGGATCATCTGGAAGCTTACGGCGACTCAAAACTCGTCGTTAATCAAATCCGAGGGAAGTACGAAGGTCGCCATGAAAATCTGGTTCCTTACCATGAAGCTGTATTGAATATTATTTCAACCTTTACTAATTCTTTATAGAGTATGTACCTCGGCTACAAAACCTGGAGGCTGACGCTCTGGCCGGCCTCGCAGCTTCGTTAGCAGCACTCCTCGGGACTCAACACTACGTCACGGTAGTCAGTCGAGACTTGGTCTGTCCCAAAAACACCCTATGCTCACAAATGGCCCATGCCATGACGACAAGTGTCGGTGTTAATGTCCGAGACTAGAGATTTCCATTCATCGACTTTGCTGTCTATAGAATTCTCCCAGAAGACCCGAAGGAAGCCGTCTCAGTCAGAAGACGTTTCCTTCGGTTCTATTATGATACAGCTACTAAAATGCTGAACCTACATTCCTTCGATGGACTTCTCCTTCGATGTCTATCCAACGAAGAAGCAGCCGAAGCCCTTCGGGAAGCTCATGATGGGACTTGTGGGGCTCATCAACCTAGCCCTAAGTTGTAGGATCGACTACGACGCATGGGTTACTATTGGCCGACCATGGCAGCCGACGCCGTCGACTATGCTAAAAAGTGCCATACGTGCCAGCTCCATGCCGACTTCATCCATACACCGTCGGAACCACTATATCCTACGGTCGCCTCCTGGCCCTTCGAAGCTTGGGGCATGGACATTGTAGGACCGATCACCTCTCCATCATCGAGGGGATACCGCTTCATCCTAGCCATCACCGACTACTTCTCCAAATAGACAGAAGCAGTTCCGCTGACGGAAGTGAAGAGCTCTAGGGTGATCAGCTTCATCAAGCACCATGTCATCTACCGTTTCGGGGTACCTCGAAGGATTATCCACGATAACGGTCCTCAGTTCATCAGCCATGTTTTCAGCAGATTCTGTGACAAGAACCGCATTCAGAACGTGGCATCAACCGCCTACAATCCGACAGCAAACGGATTGGCCGAGGCTTTTAACAAGACCATCGTCAAGCTATTCAAAAAGGTCGTGTTATCTAACAAACACGACTGGGACGAAAAGCTCGGCGAATGTCTTTGGGCCTACCGTACAACGGTACGGACTCCGACGGGCAACACCCCGTTCTCCTTAGTCTACGAGAGCGAAGCGGTACTGCCTCTCGAGATTCAGATACCCTCACTTCGTGTGGCACTCACAAACCAATTAACAGAAGAAGACAACCAGAGTCGTCGTCTGCGAGAATTGGAAGCACTTGACGAAAAGTGTCTCCTAGCTCAGCAGCGCATTGAACTCTATCAAGCCCGTATATCACAGGCTTTCAACAAAAAGGTCAAGCAGAGGGCTTTTCAAATAGGTGACCTGGTCCTGGCAGTCAGGAGGTCGATGGTGTTGACTCACAAAATACCAGGAAAGTTCGAACCCAAGTGGGGGTGACCTTTCATCATAGAGACGGTATACTCAAACGGTGCTTACCGCCTCGCCAAACCAAATGGGGACTTGTTTATGATGCCCATCAATGACAAGTTCCTAAAGAAGTACTATTTATGACATCTTTCAGACATGTACTTCCATCTCTACCAAACAAGGGAATCAGTGGACCAGATCATCAGAGCTCATATACATCTTCCCTTCACAAAAATCCTATGCTTTCGGAACCCAGTTGTTCCATGGCATTTAATCTCTAATAGAAGAACAACCACGTCCACATTACCTCTGAGTTGCTCCTCTATGCCCTGTAAAGCGTAATCTTATACCACGTAGGATTGCGCTGTTCATCATGTTTACCACGTCCACATTACCTCTGAGTAAACATCCCATATAGACAACCCCTAATGTTACCGTACATCAATCGCAGAACTTCCATGTCCATATTACCTCTGAGTAGTTCTACGTATCCTCCCAGAATCACTCCTACCAAGTCCATGACACCTCTGAGTAGGAGGATTCTGTCATTTGAACCCCGTATTTGCCACGTCCACATTACCTCTGAGCAAACATGTCGGTTCTCTCAAACTTATTATCTGTACCTAAAAACCAAGGTGCGCAAAAGATAATAGGTCCACACAAATCACCAGTTCATGACAGGAAAAAAATGAACTCACCACAAAATTCTTTATCTTCTATTTAAAAGTAAAGATTACATCCCCAGCAGAAATAAACAAAAAAAGAGAGACTATAATCCCTAAGCATCACTGGGATTAGCAGAAAGCTCTTCAATCCGATGCTTCAAGTCTTTCGCCCGAGTCTCTGCGGTCGCCAAGACCCGGCGTTCGGCTTCTTGACGCATCACCTCTAAAGCTTCAGGGGCAGTATCATTCTCATAATTCTCGTCTAGCTGTTGCCGCTGGAGGGTCAGGAAAAGAATCCAGTGAGTAAAAGCTGCCTCATCCTCCTTAGATGCTACATGTTCAGCCTGGACTCGCTCAGCATCTACCAAGAGTTGGGATCTCTGGTCTTCAAGGAGGCGGATCTTGGCAGGGACCTCCGCTATGCTAGCTTCCAACGAGGCCCGTAACTCCACCTTCTCCTGCGTGGACTGTGACAGTCTCTCCACCGCAGCCTCAGCTTCGGCCACCTCGCGGTCCTAGATGGCCACTGTGGCCTGATAAGACGACTTAACTTTAGCTATCAATTTTTTCTGTTCTGCTTCTATCAGAGCATAAAAGTCATTCCGTCGAATACTTTGAAGTTCGGAAAGATGCTGGTCGAGCTCAGCCACCGACGCCTCCAGAATCTCAGCCATATGATCTTGGCCCCGGTGGAAGTACCCAAGCCTATCACGTCTATACTACCTCTGATAGGATTGTCACACCTAAACAGCTATACTATCCATGCTTCTTGTTTAAAGTATTTCAAAACTTGTCCAAAAGTTTTAAAAACATTGAAGGGGGTCTTGTAGAAGCATAAAAAAGGAGGGATATTACTTTTAATCCCACATCGGAAAGGAGAAGAAGAGAGGTCTCATTCCACTATATATATAGAGCCCTCTTGCCTTCTTTGAAAAGGAGACCAAAAATAAATAAAGAAAAGGGAACCCGTTATCCAGGGAGCTCGTTCGAGCCATAAAAAGTTGCAGTAGTTCTTCTTTTCTTCTGGGTTGGCTGCAAGTCCTTCACTCGATGTCAAGGCAAGAAAAAGTTAGATTCTGAGTACTATGCGCCTTCGCGGGCTAGTACGAAGAACTCCAAGGTGGCGCGGGCCATGCGCCTCAAACGTGCTATGCCAACAGCAAACCAGAAGCATGCGCTCACAATCATGTGCGCTACTAATGGTAAGTTGTACAAAGTTGACTCGGGTGCTTCTACGCCAGAAACGAGCCGACCTTCAAAGTCCTTGTCTCACTTGGGTGCATCTGTTGCGTTCGCAACCAAGTCGTGCAAGACAAACTCAGTAGTCTTGAACCCCCGTGCCTACATTGGTCGTATGTCTGAAGCTGGTTCAAGTCACTCTAAATGTTGCTCCCCCACTATTGATCTGGGTGCATCTTTTGTGTCGGATCAGGGGGTAAAGCATTCACTTGACCACCTCGACGCTTGGCCTTGCCATGCGCCTGATGGGGGTATAAAGGTGGCGTATCACTCATACACTCACCCTGACGCTTGGCTTTGCCCTGCGCCTGATTAGGGTACGAGTGTCACTTATACACTCACCCTGACGCTAGGCTTCGTCATGCGCCTGAAGAGGGTACAAGTGTCAACATCTCCTCACATGATTTACGTAATATGATCACTCACAGACGTAGATCGGGAGAGACGACCATATGCACAACTCGTCCCTCACGGGACATACTTGTGCTACGGTCGACATCAACTGTTGTTGTCGCAAGACAGTGGCTCCACCACCAAGGCAGTCTATGTTCCAGTAGTTGCAACATACTGTGCCTGTCCGACATCGTCTCAGAAACATGATGCCAATTGAAGACTTTGTAACAGCCTACTCTCAACTAGGCTCATCACTCAAATGTCTCAGCTAGCCGTGTCGTCTCAGCTAGCCGCATCGTCTCAGCCTGGCATATTACTCTTCCAGTGTATCACTCCGCCCCGTCAGAGTGAATCAAAGTCCATTCCAACTCGACAAATCTCAGTCTTCTGAAGGAGTTCAGTCAAAGCTTCTTCGAACAAGAAGAACCATCACCCACAGTACAACGTCTTGCCAAGGAGGAGGATCAGTCGAATCCATCTTCGTCGAGAAGTCAAGGGGAAGACAACAAAACTCTCTCAAACTGTTGCTATTTATAGGCCAGGGAAAATCAAACCCATGCGCCAAGTGGCAACTTTCCCGAAGTTAGTGCAATGAACTTGTATTTATGATGATGAATTTGCCTCTTCGAATTCGGCCAAGTCAAAACGGCTATTTAAAGCACTTGAAGAACTCAAAAGTCGGACCAATAAAGACGCGCCATACGAACGGATGTGACGATCAGATATCGCACATCGTACAGACGTGCCCGTCGGTCCCAAGCGCCCTGTATGGATGCGCCCAACAAAGCACAGATCCATGCGTCCTAATCAACATGGATCCATACGCCTAGTGGAACGTAGATCTATGCGCCCACTCAACAGCCCATCACTCATCAAAGAACATTAAGTGCTGAAGCTGATACGACAGCAGCCATGCCTCGATGACAGAACAGCAACAGCTTTTACAGAAAATGAAGCGCCGCTAACGTCAGCGTCATCATTACTCTCTTTCGGCGGTTACATACCACGTGGCCGCCCAACCATTCGTATGTGCCTCCGCAACCATGCACCCAAACCTCTGCATGCGCTTCAAGAGCCATGTGCCTCTGACCTTCCTCTGATCTCTAAAGACAGAAGTCAGGTTGCTACTGAAGCCTCGCATGTGCCTCAAGAGCCATGCGACCAGACTGGTTCGTGACTCCTGAAAGTTGCGAGCCAAAGTCTTCTCATGCGCCCAATCCTAGGCGCATCCTATCAGATCACTCTCCACCAAATCCGAGATCTTTGAGGTACGGACACGCTCCACGTGTCCTTTGAGTCAATTCAGCCTATGAAGGGGTACTAATCATCCAAGATCTTAGCAACAGAAAGATCCTCTCCTCTGCTATGTGCCATCCCACAAAAGCAGCATGAAGGATTCAACCCACAAATAATGGCGCATCATCCATGCGCCTCCCGTAGCTTCGACCACGTAGCATCCCTACGTAAAGGCGCATCCTACATATGCGCGCATGAGCGGCCAGCCTGTAAGCTATAAATAGAGGGACCATTTCCTTCCTTCAAAGACAGAGACACACCTATGGACAGCGACCTTCACACACACAATGAGAGAGGCAGATACAGACACTCAACGTCTTCTTCCTCTCCGTAAGCTCCAGCACCCAGAGCAATTCAGACCTTCAGAGAACTAAGAACCGTCGTCAGATCATCAATGGAGTGAACGCATTACCACTTGATCCATCGACACAGGGACTCAGATAAACAAAAGTGTACTCCTAGGACTACATCTAAGTCCTACATTGTAACACTGTTCTGTTTGTAATTGAAATTTGCAATCAAAAGATTTTAATGGCAAATAGCTATGTGTCGCGAGAGGAGCATGAATCTCCTATACGCGATGATCCTTCCTATCATCTTCCAGCACTTTGGGATTGACTTGTCCTCTTGTGCTCGTGACTCTGAGCCCAAGCATCTCCAGCTCTCTCATCGTAGTGTATTTGTCCCTTCTGCTCCTCATACGCACCACCTTCTCCACCTCAGACTTATCCTATGTCATTTGAGGGTCTTCATCAGCATTTAGATAATATGCGGCGTGCTTAGCTGTATGAGCACAACTCTTTGCGAGCGTTTGTCACTGACACATTGAGGGAACGTGAGTTCCGTAATGTCAGTCGATTTCAAGCACTTGCAAACTCTTTTACGGATATGCATTTTGTCCAAACAGGTCAGCATGCCAGTTCTCTTCCATGAGATCTTACTACGTCACGCCTAGAACCAGAATACTAGAGAACATGGGCGAAACAAAGCCAGCTACGTATATTAGAGTACGCCAGTACCCCAATATGCGATCAAAGCTGTCTAAAAGACAAGTGGGTGGACTCTAGCATGCCACTGACGACTCCTATGGTTGAACAAAACCTATCTCAATCCAATCAACACAAGAAGCAATAAAGAGTAAATCACATATGAGATAGGTAAGGCGTCCCAAACACAAATACGTACATAATCATGAGACTTGACATAATAAAAAGATACATCAACTGAATATACCAAAGATAAATAAATGTACAACTAGCCATGGTCCAGAATATACATCTACGCCGTATGAAGACGGAGGGAACAAAACCCAGATACAAGGACTAATACATATCCTTGGCTAAAGACCACCAAGCGAAAGTATAATAATGGAGTGGGAGATAAGGTAACACACTCGCCAATCGGTGCCCGTCCTCCGAGTGCGAACCATCCGGAGAAGAAGACGGTATATCCTCGAGATGAACTATGGAACCTGGCCATGCAAAACCTGTGGGGTCAGACCCCCAAATAGCAAGTACCACAAAAAAAGCTCGAGGTGACGACAAAACCCATCAACAACACAATAACATAATGACAAAAATAAATAAATGCGGATCGAGACTAGTACGGTACCAATGTACGTATCTCGAGAATAGAAATAACTGAATAGAAAAATTGAACAATAGAGAAATAGAGAAGAATAAGCCGATAGACAGCAAGGGACTTAGGAACTACTCTAAGTCGGAGCCACAACCCTTAAACCAAATAAGGACCGGGGTTGCAGAACCTTTCCCGGGCAGAACTTAGCCTCTGGCCAATCACCGACACATAGAGCATATAAGTAATGCACAACAAAAAGTGTACGGCCAATCTTTGCCTACGGCTTGCTATCATTAACTAGCTAGGGTTATCACAAACCTAATTACTAGAATGCAAGTTGAGAAACTTTACAACCACATACGTTGCAGTAACTCTGGTGGCCAAGGGGGCGACAACGGTAGAAAGAAAAGAAATACAAACAACCAATAATCTCTATCAATAGTAGATAAACAACATCTACTCAAAACAAACATATCAATAGTGGATAAACATCTACTCAATTACATATCAATGGTAGATAAACATCTACCTAATCAATAGAGGTCAGGGGCCCAAGTCGGTCGGGATTATCCCTGCCACTGTGGGGGCACATAGCGACCCGAGTCACGGTAGCATGAAGTATCCTCCCCTCCCAATGATCTATATGAGTTTACTAGTCAATTACCTATAAGATTCATTTTCAATTCTCAAGTCGCGGACACTCAAGAATCGTCCTATAATGATGAGTCATGGGTGCAAGTGATTTGCGAGATATCTCTGGCAAATATTCTCAATACACATTACGCATGATACAATAGACAATACTCACACTCGATTGTCCATTGCCAAGATGCAAATAGATTAGACATATAACAAGTTAAATCTATGGTATCAATAAAGAACATGCATTCAATCTCAATCTAGAAGTCAATCAGAAAATCAGTACGGGTGTGCGCGACTACGAGCCACTATATCAATCTGGACATGTACGGTAATCATGAGTACGCCATGACAGGCTACTATCAATCGATGTATAGTTAGACAATAAATGTACTGGACAATAAAATCTGGAAAGGCATGGAAATACATATCATGGCATGTGAGGAGAAATCAATAGGAAAATATATCATGGCATGTAAGAAAATCAAATAGGAAACTATATCATGGTATGTAAGAAGAAATCAATAAAGGTAAGTGCATGACATAAAATATTTTATGAACATATAATATGTCAAGTGTATATAGGGTGTACAATCATTCTCTAACTATACAAGATCATCTAATCGTGTTAAGAGTTTATTAAAATCAAAAAAAATATCAAAAACGGACAAAAAACGGGCAGAAACGAACAAAAACAGACAAAAATAGCCTAAACAGATCATCCGACGGATTATTGCTGATTACCGGTGGATTTTTCGAAGTGTCATAGCAAGTTTTGTGGAGAACGTTTGGATTTTCTGACGGATTTCCACAAATTTTCGACGGATTTTCTGAACCGTCACAGAAAGTTGATTTTTGAAAACTTAAACTTGTTACAGCCATAAAAACTTCGTTTTAAATCGGAATTCGGATTTTCAAAAGTCAAAATTGCATAGAATTGAATTTCCTACAACATGGAATCATTAGTTTTTAAAAATTCAAAGTTTTGATAAATGAATACCTCAAAATACTCAAAAATCATATCTAGAAACTCAGATCTACGTAATACCATCGATCAAAACCAAAAGTGCTATATACTAAACATGTTAACAATTTAGAGAAGTGTATTATAGAACAATAAAGCTTTAGTTTCTATAGAAAACCAAAAAATAAAACACATGTCACTTTTGAGCAAGATGTACTTGCCTAGGTTTTAGCAACCAAGTCTAATCTTCTACTCGACCACCAAGAGGGGTTTCGAAACCACACTATAGGCCTCAAGGCCAAGCTTTCCCAAGCTTGAGGAAGAGAAAGGAGAGTGAAGAGGAAATGAAGAAGGAAGAAAAAAGAGAGGAGAGAGAAACTCAATGGGTATATATAGAAGGGGGAATTAATCGTGACCGTTGGATCATGATTTATGTCAAAATCTAAGTCAATCTCATCCATTGAAAGAAAATCAATTGTCCAATGGATAATAGGATGCATCTATACTATTCACCAAAATATCTAAATACTATTTACCAAAATATCCAAAATACTACTCACAAAAATATCGGAAACACTATTCACAAAAATATCTAAAATCAAAATATCTAAAATATAGAAAATCTGTCCGGACGGTATGCCATCGGTAAACACCAGTACACCGTCGGTATGCCAGTCCAGGAGAAAATCTATAATTTGAGAAAAATTTAAAGCATTCTGAAAACCAAAGAAATACGAAATATGAAATACAGAACAAAATATGTATCCGTATATGAATATAGATACTGTGAGACGAGTCTCACAACTCTCCACAACTTAGAAAAATTCCGTCCTCAAAATTTTCTAAAGCCAGTCGAACAAAAATACACATGCTAAAATAATGTAAAATCATAACTCATCGAAAGAAAACATCCCGTGTACAAGTGATATTTGATATACAAATTTTAAATAAATGCTGAAATTATAAATACATGCATATATAATACAAGAAAAGAAAAGAACTATGAGGCATATGGAATAATATACCCCTGAATCAGTTGAGTAGGAATTCGTCCTCGCTTGCCTACGATGACTCACAAAGTAGAAAATGGGTCAAGTCTCGAAGTAAGTCGGTACCAACGACTCAGTCGAAGACATGACTCTAATCCAGGACACACCTTCATAGTCAGGATACATAATAGATATCACATATTATGAGATACTGATGCAGAAGAGTGGTACGAGAAATTTGCCTTCACTCATCGAATATGTCAAGTCGGCCATCGTATTCCGGGTATAAGTGGAATACAAGGACGTCGACGAAACCCAAGAATAAGAATGACTGAAGGAACACCTCAGAAGCTTACCAATAATCTGACTGCCCCCAACCAATATCTTCTCTATGATAACAAACTCTCTCTGTCTATGCATCGGGACTGCTGCCCTTACCTGCTGCTGATTTTTACCTAATTTACTGGACCTAGGTAAATCGTGCCGAATGCTGACATTGAAACTGCTGAGACCGCGTCGGAAGAAGATGCTGAACATGGGATCGGGCTGACTTTACTGGCTGAACTGACTGGAGTTGAGTGAACTGAGTTTCCAACAGATGCTGAGATGGTACTAGTATCTAACTCTGTGGAGGCGGGATCTGATGCTGACATGTTGCCTGAACCATGGAAGAAGACGGAGCAATAAAATCCTCGAAAGAATAAATAAGAAGGTGGGGTATCCCTGAAGGATAAGGACACGTGATATCAATAATAAATAGGAATAGAGCAAGGATACGCCAAGCAAGATTACGGTGCAAGGAAAACGAGAAATATGATAAGCAAGATGAGATCAAATGAAGACAAATATAGGATTGAGATTCTAACAAGATAAATTCCCCACAAGTGTGAAGACAGACCTGTGTGGGCCACCCAAAAAATTCTGTCACGCCCCAGAACCAGAAAACTGGAGAACGGGGGCGAAACAAAGCCAGCTACGTATATTAGAGTACGCCAGTACCCCAATATGCGATCAAAGCTGTCAAGAAGACAAGTGGGTGGACTCTAGCATGCCACTGACGACTCTTATGGTTGAACAAAACCTATCTCAATCCAATCAACATAAGAAGCAATAAAGAGTAAATCACATATGAGATGGGTAAGGCGTCCCAAACACAAATACATACATAATCATGAGAGTTGACATAATAAAAAGATACATCAACTGAATATACCAAAGATACATAAATGTATGACTAGCCATGGTCCAGAATATACACCGTACGAAGACAGAGGGAACGAAACCCAGATACAAGGATTAATACATGTCCTTGGTTAAACACTACCAAATAAAAGTATAATAATGGAGTGGGAGATAAGGTAACCCACTCGCCAATCCATGCCGATCCTCTGAGTATGAACTATCTGAAAAAAAAGATGGTAGATCTTCGAAATGAACTATGGAACCCGGCCATGCAAAACCAGTGGGGTCAGACCCCCAAATAGCAAGTACCACAAGATAAGCTTGAGGTGAACGACAAAGCCCATCAACAACACAATAACATAATGACAGAAATAAATAAATACGGGTCGAGACTAGTATGGTACTAATGCATGTATCTCGAGAATAGAAATGACTGAATGGAAATGCTGAACAATATAGCAATAGAGAAGAATAAGCCGATGGACAGCAAGGGACTTAGGAACTACTCTAAGTCGGAGCCACAACCCTTAAACCAAATAAGGACCGGGGTTGCAGAACTTAGCCTCTGGCCACTCACCGACACATAGAGCATATAAGTAATGCACAACAAAAAGTGCACGACCAATCTTTGCCTACGGCTTGCTATCATTAACTAGCTAGGGTTATCACAAACCTAATTACTAGAATACAAGTTGAGGAACTTCACTACCACCTATGCTGCAGTAACTCGGGTGGCCAAGGGGCGACGACGGTAGAAAGAAAAAAAATATAAACAACCAATAATCTCTATCAATAGTAGATAAACAATATCTACTCAAAACAAACATATAAATAGTAGATAAACATCTACTCAATCAATAGAGGTCAAGGGCCCATGCCGGTCGAGGTTATCCCTGCCACTGAGGGAGCCCATAGTGACCCGAGTCGTGGTAGCATGAAGTATCCTCCCCTCCCAATGATCTATATGAGTTTACTAGTCAATTACCTATCAGATTCATTTTCAATTCTCAAGTCGTGGACACTCAAGAATCGTCCTATAATGACGAGTCATGAGCACAAGTCATTTGCGGGATATCTCTGGCAAATGTTCTCAATAGACATTATGCGCGATACAATGGACAATATTCACACTCGATTGTCCATTGCCAAGATGTAAATAGATTACACATATAAGAAGTTAAATCCACGGTGTCAATAAAGAACATGCATTCAATCTCAATCTAGAAGTCAATCAGAAAAATAGTGTGGGAGTGCACTACTACGAGCCACTATATCAATCTAGACATGTACGGTAATCATGAGTACGCCATGACAGGCTACTATCAATCGATGTACAGCTAGGCAATAAATGTACTGTAAAATAAAATCTGAAAAGGCATGAAAATACATAGCATGGCATGTGAGAAGAAATTAATAGGAAAACATATCATGGCATGTCAGAAAATCAAATAGGAAACTATATCATGGTATGTAAGAAGAAATCAATAAAGATAAGTGCATGACATAAAACAGTTTATGAACATATAATATGTTAAGTGTATATAGGGTGTACAATCATTCTCTAACTGTACAAGATCATCTAATCATGTTAAGAGTTCATTACAATCGAAGAAAATATTAAAAACGGGCAGAAACGGACAAAAACAGACAAAAATAGCCTAACCGGATCATCCGGCGGATTACCGGCGGATAATCAAATCGGGTTATCAATAGATTATTCCTGCACGATCGAAGCAATTGACACGATGAAGATCATTATCAAAGCACGGTCCAGACCCTTTAGGCACGATCAAATATAAAATGATTTAGGCACATTTAAGGATGGATTCAAAATCCTTAAGGCATAAAAAAAGAAATGAATTCAATCTCTTAGGCACTATATATAATTAAAATGGTCTGGATCAAATCATTAGTTTTATGATCATATTGAAAGCTAAGCACAAAATGGTTAAGGCACGATCAACACAAGATCGAAGTCATATAGAGATGACTTTGTAGTTGGCATATTCAAGAATAGATTCATGCCTAAGATATAATCTAATCCGATAGAATCTTGAAATGATTAAGTATAGAATCGGAATTTAGGCAAGATTGTATGGAATATTGTTGGTGTGTTCGAAGAATATAACTTGAGCACGATTAAGAGTGAAACCATAGTATAGCCGCGATCAGATAGAATAAAAATTTAAGTACAATCAGTAGAATCTAAATCATAAGATCATGACCAAAATTTTAAATTTTGGGCACGATTAGGAATGAATCTAGTCAATAATAAATTTAGATGTGATTAAGAATATAATCAAAATTATGATGAAAAGATTTCAAGTATGATTAAGAATATAAAATGGAAAGGAAAGGAAATAATCCACAGAGTACATCTCAGATAGTTAGGTACAGTCATCCTCAAATTATTACAACTCAGCAAATATTCTGGAAATGAAAACTAAGACAGAAAGTAAAAGGTAATCTAAACTAAACAACCTCCGGTGGGAAGTCGGCTATAGCATCTCCTGCATCCTTGGGTGGTTATATCACATGTCCAAATAAAACCTAAAATTGTCAACGTATCCAGTCAGGATTGGAGCAAGTACAACACGGGAACTACTATCCATAACATGATAATTATTATAAGACAGGAAATAGAAGAAAAAATACTGGAGAGAAATAGTAACATGGTGAGAGTAGATAAAGTAAACATGAAATCATGGTAAGTGGCATAGCAATATAAAATTCAGGAGTCATAATTACACTACGTGGGGTTGAAGTACTGTTCTATATGTGATCGAGATTAGGGTTCTACTTGGTACGGCTCAATCATACGTGTCGTACGTGTATGATTAGCTATTATTCAAGGAATGGGATAAACAGGGTTTTAATCACATATATACTAAAGTACTTCGCGACTAACTAGCATGCATAGATTATAATCATGGCAGGAAAAAGACAGAAGAAAAAAAATATAAACAGGGAACTGGGTAAACAGGAGTATAATAATCATGACAAGAATCAATAAAAGCTAATCTCGTGTGGATATCATGACAGAATCATGACATGCATATCTAAATCATGAAATACAATAACTAAACATGAAATGAGAGTGTTTGCTGGAAGTACTTGTCTCGGGTATCTGACGTCGACGTGTGCGACACGAACGTGTCGACACGAAAATGATCACAGTCTAAAGTCCATTAATAATAATCCCAAAAGTTGTCGCGTATCATAATGTCCCAAAATGTCCAATATCGAAATCCGAAGTCCAATTACCAATAAGGTCCACGATCATATCCGATGTCCAAAAAGTCAGTAAGAGAGAGAGAGTACAAGTCACACATAGGAAAAGCAATATTAGATTATGATTCACGAATAATACAAACATAATTATAACCTAGATAAATATTTAGAAATAATATTTTGACAATACTATAAATATTATTTGATGAAACTAATTTAGGTAGAAAATATAATAAATAATATCCAAAAAATACTTTTACATTAGTCAAAATGTTTTTCAAATAAATATTTTGATAATATAGAAGTCCCTTTTTGGCTAAATTCCTAATTTTTGTAGGTTAAAATATATTTTAGTTAGGTAATTTCTATAAAAATATTTTAGGGTTTTCCCAAAACATTTTGAAATCAGTATAGGTCCATGACCTACTATAATGTTTGCTTCAAGACAAAATGGGATATATTTACTATGTATTCCTAAAAAGAAATATTATGACCAAATAGTACATCTAGTTTCACTCAAAATAGTATAGATACTATATAATATTAAAGCCATTACTAATATAGAGACCAATTAGGTCTCAGATCCATCACACTAGGTCAGAACATTATTAGTTGACTCTTCGAATTTTGAAGAGACAATGAGTGCTCCATAGAAAAAAATAAGAGTGGAGTGGAGATACCATTTCTCTTTGAAAGCAGAAGAGTGGAGAGACAATTATTACTCTTTAAAAATAGAAGAATGGAGAGGGAATTACTCTTTCATTATTTCGACAGAGCTTCTCTAGAACTTCATGTGTGAAGCAAAGAAAACGAGAGGGAAGGATAAAGGGTCGAGCGGGAGGGAGGCGGAAGGCTCACCGAGGTTGGGGTCGGCCGCTCGAGTGTGGTCTCCGGTCCCAAATCTTAACAAAGGAGGCGGTCGCGGCGCTCCGGTGAACTGCCGTAGGGTCGAGATCTAAGGCAGCACATATCTTGTTAGTCCTGAGGCGTGGATATAGATGGAAAACAGGAGTTCGACAAGCCTACACAGTAGGTGCCACAAATGAGGAGTTTAGCAAATCTATACAGTAGGTGCCACAAATGAAGAGTTTAGTAAACCTACACAGTAGGTGCCACAAATAAGAAGTTTAGCAAGCTTACACAGTAGGTGCCACAAATGAGGAGTTTAGCAAGCCTACACAGCAGGTGCCACAAATGAGATAGATCTCAAGAACAAAGTTAGGCCTCCCTACTCAGTAGGTGCCTTAAAACCTGAAGAACGAGTTACAGAGAAACAGAAGAAGAAGAAGAGGAGGATTAAATCTGCTGGGGTGTAAAAACACCGTTGCTCAAAGCAAGATTCGCCTCTATACGATCCGCTTCCAGGAACCAGCAAGTTTAAGAGAACTTCTGGAACGCTCGTCAGTCAATATTTATGACTTGAACGGGCTTCCTTAACTTTACGGACTCCCTTAACCCTCTTCTTTGGTGCATATTGGAAAGGAGGCAAGGGGGATCTATTTATAGAGTGGAGTGAGACCTCACCATCTCTCATATCCGATGTGGGACTAAAATACCAATACTCTAAAATAGAGTTTGATGTTTTACATCATCCCACAATCAATATAGTCGAGTGCTAGCCCATGTCTTCCCCCCGAACACTCCCGTGCATGCACGAGACAACGTGCAGTCCGTGTCAAGTCCGAGCCCGCACAACAAAAATCAACTTACGTCCTTGTTGGAATTAATCTTTTTTCCTAGGAAAATACTCCCACATGACACACACTTGTGCTCCACTACACCTCATATGCACACCTCAACACAAGCATTGCTTTATATTGAGATACTCACCATTTGGTGTTTCCGATGTGGGACTATCTTTTCTAGTCTAAAGACAAAAAAAATACCAACAATCCTCCACATATCTCAATATATGGGTTGAGCGTTCCCCATAGTGACTGTCCATCATGCATTAGGAAAGATGTCGCTGACGACTTGAATCTTCCCGTATGGGTTAAATAACAGTATGATACAAGAATGGACTAAGCTTTGAATTTTGCACCAGAGCTACAATTCTTTCCACTCACATAATGTAGTTATCTGTGCTTCTGGGTGCACATTAAAGGCCATGTGCCAGTCTGGTTTTGGTGTATATATTTTGGGCGTCTACATGTTTACCTTCGAAAGACGGCCTGTATCTCTATCCATACACTCTAGGTGAGTTCTTTTAAAGAGTCATTGGCATGAAGCCGTACACTTCCGTACGGTGCTATGCCGCTATGATATAGCTTAAAGTCGAGGCTTTATCCCTAACTGGGTACCTCATCGTAGAGTCATACTACTGTAGCATGAGGTCACAAGCCTCTTTGTAGTGCCAAACTACCCAGCATGAAGCCTTGCGCTTCCGTACGGTGTTACGCCTCTATGACATGGCTTACGAAGCTGAGGCTTTACCCTACCTGGTACCTCTTTTTGGTGTCATGCCACTGTAACATGAGGACACTGGCCTCTTTGTAGTGCTTCTACCACTCTTCATTTATAATATACATCATTAGGCTACCTGCCTATAAGCGATGCTACGCCGCAGTGACATGGCTTGCTAAACCGAGGCATTACCCCTACCTGGGAACCTCATTGTGGTGTCACCCCACTGTATCATAGAGTCCATGAGCTCCTTTGTAGTGTTGCGCTACCGTGCTTCCTGTAAAGCACAACAGACATTCACTCTGTCTGAGAACTCATTAAGGCGTTTAAGCCATTCTCTCCACAGGACATGTTCTCCGTAGAGAATTATAGTAGATAACAGTGGTTATGGGTCCGTATCCCTTCCATGTCCCTCAGGACTATGTACTCACTGTTACCTGATATTTTTCCAATTAGTGGTCCTCCCTTGAACCAAAAGCTAGATGCCTAGTAGATTTCTCTTTGAACTAATTACATAAAACTTTATGGTAGGATCGCACAGATACAATATCAGAATGCCTTTAAGCCCATTTTTCTTGCTGTGTCATCGACCAGCTGGAGCTTGAGGCCCTTTGTGAATGGATCCTCCAGGTTCTCCTGACTCCAAACATCAATTACAGTAATAGTTCCCCTTTTATTAAGATCGTTTATTGCTCTGTGCTTCAGCCGCACAGTTCTCTTCTTTCCGTTGAAGAGGTCATTTGATGCTACTGCTGTAGTCGTCTGGTTGTCACAGTATATTGGTACCGCCGGTATCTGAGCTCCAACCACTGGAAGATCATACATGAGCTCCCGAAGCCATTATGCTTCATCTGATGTAGCTTCTAGTGCATAGAACTCAGATTCCATAGAGGAACGAGAGAGTATAGTCTGCTTCTTCGACTTCCACGATATAGCAGCTCCACCCAAGGAAAAGATATATCCACCTGTGGATCTCTCGCTCTCCACCTTTGAACACCAACTAGCATCACTGGAGCCTTCTACTACTGTTGGATACCCACTGTAGTACAGTACATATGTCTTAGTATTCTTAAGATATCTCATCACCCGCTTCACAGCTTTCCAGTGCTCAATACCTGGGTTGCTTGTGAACCGACTCAGCATTCCTACGACGAAAGCTATGTCAGGCCTTGTGGCCGTATTTGTGTACATCAAACTCCTGATAACGCTAGAATACACCAGCTGCCTAACGCTTTCCCTCGAATTTGGCTTCAGCTTCTGATCACACCTGTATGGCGTATAGATCCATGGAAGATCCTGATACCCGTAGCATATGAGCATCTTCTCAATGAAATGAGATTGTGACAGCGCCACTCCAGTGTCTATCCGGATGTTCTTTATGCCCAAGATGGCATATGCATCCTCCAAGTCCTTCATACTGAACTTGGTTGAGAGAAACTTCTTTGTCTCCATGACATTGCCTATATCCGTTCCTAGGATTAGCATGTCGTCCGCGTACAGACAAACAATGAGTCCTCTTCCATCAGCAAACTTTGTGTAAACACACTTGTCCGTCTCGCTAACTCTGTAGCCGTTTGATCTAATAACTTTGTTAAACTTCTCATGCCACATCTTGGGAGCTTGCTTCAAACTGTACAATAATTTTACCAACTTGCAGACTTTGTCTTCAAGACCTTTGACGAAAAATCTATCTGGCTATTGCATGTATATCTCTTCGGTCAACTCGCCATTCAGAAATGCTGTCTTTACATCCATCTGATGTATCACCAATTTATGTATTGCTGTTAGAGTAATTAACATTCTGATGGTGGTCATCCGCGCTACTGGAGCTTATGTGTCAAAGTAGCCTATCCTCTGTTTTTGAGAAAACCCTTGGCTACCAGCCTGACCTTGAACTTGTCAACAGTTCCATCTGCCTTCACCTTCTTCTTAAAGATCCATTTACATCCGATGGGTTTTGCTCCTTCAGGTAGATCTATTAACACCCATGTGTTATTGGAGGTGATAGAGTCATACTTGTCATTCACTGCCTCCTTCCAGAAGATAGTATCTCTGGTCTTCATCGCCTCATCATAGGTAAGCAGATCTGCTTCTACATGATAGGTGTCACGCCCCAGAACCAGAATACTGGAGAGCAGGGGAATGACTCAGCCAGCTACGTATTACGGGTAGATGAATACCGTATAATACGATCAATGTTGTCTACAAGACGAGGGGGTGCATACTACATGAAAGTCTTCCTATGGTCACTTCACATCTATTGTCTCAATCATTCGAACAAGAAACAGAAATAGAGAACATGTAAGATGAAGCGGTAAGGCATCCCAAACGCTTAACCAAAATGTTCTTGATATCTGGATTTACAAAACATAGCCAGATGATGTAGCAAAATATACACCATTGTCTATCAGCTGTAGCCTGACTTTAGTTACAATTATGTAAAAGTAAATACAAGACAATCCGACTAACATGTCGGTGCCAAACGGCAAGGTATAAAGTAGATAACAAAATGAGCGGGGAAGTAAGAAACCCACTCGAGTCCTCCTGCGATCATCCCTCTAGTGTTGACCATCTTAGAGGTAGAAGTAAGCTGAGTCCTCGGGAACCGGCTCTAAATCTGGCCATGCAACTACTACGGCTTGCTACTGTGAGTTCCAAGTTATCCTGGAATTATGCAATAGGGATTCCTCAGTTCTTACTATATACAAGCAAGGCTAGTTTACCCAATCAATCAATTGCGCCAATCATGAATTAGACGAGTCCCAGCAGGATGCCCGTTATCAATATACAATAAATAATATAACCAAATTCCGCTCCCTGCCCTTGTGGCAGATTTACAGTATCTGTGGGAACCAGCCGACCTGTCGGGCACTTAATAGTCCCAAGAGGGCTACTATATAAGAATTCGAGAATCTATTCTCTCCATGCAATCATTATTTTATTTAACTTAATAGTCTCTATGTTGAGTGAAATCCCATGCCGTAGACCATGGTCATTCAGAATGAGTACTGGTGTACGGGGTACGATATGCACAACTCTACAACGATACCCGTGCGGTTAGGTTGTAGGTCTTACATAGTGTAATGCAACAATCAAAACTAACCACGGAATAATCATGCCTTGACCATAAAGTACACATGCTGCTTTTGTAGAAAAAATAAATTGAAGCCTGCACATGCATGTATGCCAATATTTGGGATCGGCTAATCGATTACAATAGCTCATAATCCATATGGACGTGTCTCATTCATTCAATTCAATAAGACGACTAGCCAGTCTCTTAGTTCCAACTAGGAACACATGATCAATTATTAGTAAAGTTAACAATCAATGTTAATTTGTAACAAGGCATGAAAGTCAAACTATTATTTAGTATGGTCGAGTCTATAACTCTCAGGGTTAAATTCCAGTCATACTGGGTATCCATAAACCAATCAAGGCACAGGGCACGTTCTACACAACCATATGTATTAAAAATATTAACATGCCAAGATTATCGAGTTCATGCAAAAAGGCGTAAGGAAATAATAGGAGAATTATCATGCCACCATTAAATGAATAAATTATAGAGCAATAGAAGCACCAAGGTTAGATTACGCCAAGGTTGGTCTACGCCCAAGTTTTTACGCTAAGGCCAACAAGTTACGCCAAGCTTTACGCTGTGGCGAAATACGCGCGCAAAGAACGTACGCGTAAAAAGTAACGTTACGCGTAACTTATACGCGTAAGGGTCAAAGTGTATACATGGATGAATACGCGTAAAGAAAGTATGCGTAAAAAGTAATGAAACAAGTAGCGCGTAAAACTCGTTTTATGCCGAGCCAAGGAGCACGCATAAAAAGAGCTACGCGTAAAAACAGGGTTACGCGTAAAAAGATTGAGTTTACGCCTGAGACACTGCGCGCGTAAAACATCGCACGTGTAAAAAGTAACGTGCGTAAAAAGTAAAATTTTTACGCATGAATGAATACGCATAAAAAGGGATATGCCAAGTTAAGTAGACTTTGCGTAAAAACATGTTCACGCTGACACGAGTGATCGTGGGCGTAAAAAGATGATGCTACGCGAGCACGTATGACGTGAGCATAAAAATCCAGCACTATGCGGGCACGTGAAAATGTGAGCGTAAACTCAATACTACGCTTGCACGTATAATGTGAGCGTAAACTCAATACTACGCTTGCACGTATAACGTGAGCGTAAAGTCAATACTATGCTTGCACGTATAACGTGAGCGTAAAGTCAATACTACGCTTGCACGTATAACGTGAGAGTAAAGTTCCTTCCGAACTCCAATTCCTATGGAACCTTCGTTCCAAGCCAGAAATGGGGTTCCCATGGTTCAGAATGGCGTATAACACCACCTCAATAAAATGGGAATGAACAAAACTGGGAGTAAGGAAGTTAACAGATCAAAACCACTAAAATTCGAAAAAATAGTAACTCTAGATCTACTAAGAATAAGACTTCAAAATGAAAAATGCCAAGTTCTAAACTCTCTTAGGATCACAAAAGGGAGATAAATGAACCATAAAAATATGGGTTCTCATGTGAAGCAAGATGTACTTGCCTACGGTTGGTAGGTGGAGAGAGTAATGAGGAGGAAGAAAAAGAGTAATGGTGAAGGAGAGTAATGAAGAGAGAGAAAGGGGTGGACTTTAAATGGAAGGGGTGGTGGTAGGTGGGGGTTTGTTTCGGTTCATGTTGAACCAACATACTAATCCAATCCAAGCCGAACCCAAAGTATAGCTAAAGCAGAGTATAAAAGCAGGAAATAAAATACAGAAATAAAATTACAGAAAATTAATTTGCGTGAATTAAAGGAATTTAAATACAGAATAATACATGATAAATATTAAATAAATACATTCAAGTAGTACATGCATAAAATACGTATTCTGGGAACGGAAAGTGACATCTCTACCCTCTTTAGAAAAATTTCGTCCTCGGAATTTCAAATCCAAGCAGGATAGGAATATCAAAACTAAGCTAATCTAGGTACAAGAAACTTGAGCAAGCAATCATTCTTCAATGTTAACTAGCAGATAACATATCTATATTAACAATCTACGATATCACGTAGTTCTATCCATAGGGTGACAAGCATGAGGGATTAAGACAATCAAGGTACACGGGAAGAAATATACCTTGTGAGTCAAACAGATGTGGATATCGTGATCAGATATCATCCTCACGTTCCCACGTTGACTCTCCTAATGAGTGATGACCCCAAGCAACCCGGACAAGGCTAATTGTTCGGTTCTTGAGTATCTTCTCTCTTCATCCCGTTCCACCAGAAGTGCTGCTTGATATCTTGGTACATCTTGGTCCCTCCAGGATGTATAAAATACTGAGAACTGTGAGCTTCTGTCATAACTTTCTGTCTGATTTCTCTACTATGCACGCATAGGCGCGATCCAAACCTAAGTGTACCATCTCCATGAATTTTCATCTCCTTCCTGATCCCTAACTCACATTCTGCCCTAAGCTTCTGAATCCTTGGGTCCTGTGCCTGAGCTGTCTTGATCCTATCTACCAAGTCAGATTGGACTCGTAGACTTGCTAGAACTCCTACATCATTAGAAAGTATAACTTCTATGCCCATCTCCAGAAGGTCTTCTAAGATATGCTTTTGTGTTTTCAACATAAATGCGCCGTCCCTTCTGCTGAGAGCGTCTGCTACCACATTAGTCTTTCCTGGATGATACTGAAGCTCCACGTCGTAATCCTTGATCAGTTTTAACCATCTTCTCTGTCTCATGTTTAGCTCCTTCTGGGTAAAGATGTACTTCAGACTTTTATGGTCTGTGTACATGTCCACTCGATCACCATATAAGTAATGCCACCATAGCTTCAAAGCAAATACTACTGACGCCAACTCCAAATCATGAGTTGGGTAATTCTTCTCGTAGTCCCGAAGCTGCCTAGATGCATATGCTATCACCTTCCTGTACTGCATGAGGACACATCCAAGTCCTTTACCTGATGCATCACAATATACAGTAAAACCTCCGGGTCCAACTGGCAATGTAAGAATAGGCGCTGATATCAACTTCTGCTTCAGATTCTCAAATAATGACTGGCATTCTGCCGACCAAATGAATGGCATATCCTTCCGTGTCAAGCGGGTCATAGGTGCTGAAAGTCTTGCAAAATCTGATACAAATCTTCTGTAATATCCTGCTAATCCCAAGAAACTCCACACATCAGCTATGGTCTTGGGTACTGGCCAACTCTCTACGGCTTCTACCTTCTTGGGATCCACTGCTACTCCGGCTCCTGATATGATATGACCCAAAAATGAAATATGATCCGTCCAGAACTCACACTTGCTGAGCTTGGCATACAACTGGTTCTCCCTCAGAACCTGTAACACTTTCCTGAGGTGGTCTTCATGCTCCTCTTCACTAGCAGAGTATACAAGAATGTCGTCGAGAAATACCATGACAAACTGATCTAAGTACGGTATAAAGATACGGTTCATCAAATCCATAAATATTGCTGGAGCATTGGTCAAACCAAACGGTATTACCAAGAATTCATAATGCCCATACTTCGATCTGAATGTTGTCTTGGGAATATCCTCCTTCCGAACCCTCACCTGATAGTACCCTGAACGAAGATCTATCTTTGAGAAAACTCTATCCCTGTCCAACTGATCAAACAAGTCGTCGATCCTTGGTAGTGGGTACTTGTTCTTTACTGTTGCCACGTTAAGCTTCCTGTAGTCAATGCACAATCTGTATGATCCATCCTTCTTTCCTACAAGTACCACTTGTGCTGTCCAAGGCGATTTGCTAGCTTGGATAAACTTCTTCTCCTTCAGTTTCTATATCTGCTGATATACCTTGGCCTGCTCTGAATCCGCCATTCTGTAAACCGATCTGATATCGGTTTAGTCCCAGGTGCCAATTCTATACTGAACTCAATATCTCTAACTGGTGGCAGACCGGGAAGTTCTTCGGGAAATACGTCTAGAAATTCTTCAACTATTTTCGGAACCTGAACTTCTTCCATTGCCGTTATTACTCCCTGCTCTTGCTGAGTTGCTCTGATCTGACTAAGGTGAATCTCTTCATGCCTGGAATATCAAAAGATATACTCCCACTACGATAATCTATTATCGCATGACTGTCTTTCAGCCAGTCCATGCCTAAGATAACGTCGAAATTTCCAACAGGAAATTCTATCAACCGGGCGGGTAAGGAATGCCCGTAAACTACAACGCTACATGCTAGAATAACTCTACTAACTCCTACGAGCCCATTACCAGTGAGTATATTCAATCTCCCTGGCAATGCCTCGAACTCCATTCCTAGCCGTGTCGCAAATTGTGCAGATATAAATGAGTGTGATGCTCCCGAATCAAACAATGCTACTGCGGGATATGAGGCGACGAGAATGTTACCTGCCACAACATCCTCCGATGCTAATGCCTCCTCCAAGGACAGAGTGAATGCCTGCCCTCGACCTCCTTATTGGTTCCCATGTTGTGGCCTAGCCTGGTGCTGCTGCTGGCCCCTTCTTTGATGATGCTGGGGTGGTCTATGCTGGTGTTGCTGCATCGGCGGTCCCTGCTGCCGAAACATCTGAGCCTGCGGCATTAACGGGCGCTGTGCCAACGGTCTTACTGCTACCGCTGGTTCTCGATACTGTTATGCCCCTGGTGCTGGCAGAGCAGGAAACTGCTGCACTGGTCCTCCTGACCTTGAATTTATGGGACATGTGGTAACCCGATGATCTGGATTTTCACATATCAAACACAGTCCGTTCAATGCCCGACACACATCTCTAGTGTGCCCTATCTTCCCACAATAAGTGCAGCCCGCTGGGGGTTGCTGGTTCTTCCTTGGTTGTTGCTGCTGCTGCCTGGGTGGTGGTGCTGGCCCTCGTATCGCCACATCGTGAATGCGAATGCCAGAGGATGGTGCTGTTGTTTGGGGCGCTGCTCCCCCTCCTCCTTCCATCTGACTGTGGGATCTCTTCTGACCCCCAGTCCTTATCATGATCCTCTGAATGGTGATCTCATGCCTTCGAGTTACCGTCAATACTTCGTCAATAGTCTGGTAGTTGTGCCCCTCTATCAATTACAAGAGCTCAAGATGAAACCCTTGCTGGAACCTCATCATCCTCTGGCGCTCCGTTGCTACCATCTCTGGGGCAAACCTACTCAATCTGCAGAACTCCGCTGCGTAAGCATCTACCGTCTTACCGGCCTGTTTGAGGTTGATAAACTTCTGTTGTAGCTCAAACTGCGCCACAACTCCATAGTACTTTGTCTTGAACCTTACTGTAAAATCGTCCCAAGCAACAGGACGTCTGATACCTACTTCCTCTAATTTCCACCAATCTCGTGCGAGATCCTGAAGTAACAACTTCACTAGATCCACACGTTCTTCTGCCGGCACCTTAGCTTCTGTCAAAATAGCCTCAATATCCTTAAGCCATGTATCTGCTGAAATAGCATCCTCCGTGCCCTCAAAACGGCGGGGGTTGTACTTGCAAAACCTGGTTGATGCTCCTGAATCTGGTCTCGCCCCTCTTTCCAATGCCGTCTGCAATCCTTAGTTGAGTAGTACATTCTGCTCTTGTAACTGAGCGTGCATGCGCTGCTGGGCTAACATCTGGTGTTCTTGAGTAGCCATCATTCCTCTCATGATCTCCAGAAGGGCCGGGGTATCAACTTCCACGGGGGTAGGCGAAACTATGGGTGGTGTAGGAACCTCATGATACTGCGGTCCAACTGCTGGTTCCACTATCACTTCTTCTTGGATAGTCTCTTAGGGTAGTACTGGCCCTTGTTGCTGACCAACCTGGTCAGGTTGTCCATGCTGCCCTTGTTGTTGTTGTCCAGTCCTGACAGATGCGGACGAGGTGCCCCTAAGAAAAGGGACAAGAGAGCAATCAAACGACCGGACATGAAGGATCAATAAAGTTAAAGGATACTGGAATGTCAAGCTAGAGTTGAGAGTAACGAATCATGAGATCAAGGGGAAACATGTGTGATTGAGACATCCTATAAATCAAAACACCCCACAAGTCTGAAATCAGACCTGCATGGGCCACCACTAAAACTTTATCACGCCCCAGAACCAGAATACTGGAGAGCGGGGGAATGACTCAGCCAGCTACGTATTACGGGTAGACGAATATCGTATAATACGATCAATACTGTCTACAAGACGAGGGGGTGCATACTACATGAAAGTCTCCCTATGGTCACTTCACATCTATTGTCTCAATCATTCGAACAAGAAACAGAAATAGAGAACATGTAAGATGAAGCAGTAAGGCGTGAAGCAAGATATACTTGCCTATGGTTGGTAGGTAGAGAGAGTAATGAGGAAGAAGAAGAAGAGTAATGGTGAAGGAGAGTAATGAAGAGAGAGAAAGGGATGGGTTTTAAATGGAAGGGGTGGTGGTAGGTGGGGGTTTGTTTCGGTTCATGTTGAACCAACATACTAATCCAATCCAAGCCGAACCCAAAGTATAGCTAAAGCAGAGTATAAAAGCAGAAAATAAAATACAGAAATAAAATTACAGAAAATTAATTTGCATGAATTAAAGGAATTTAAATACAGAATAATACATGATAAATATTAAATAAATACATTCAACTAGTACATGCATAAAATACGTATTCTGGGAATGGAAAGTGACAATATGTGACAAAGTCATCTCCGAAGTCCTTTGGTCTCCTCACTCGCTTGGTTGACGGCTCTTCGAGTTCTGGTTCAAACGTTGTTTCATCAACAACAATTTCTTCTTGGACTACAACATCGTTGGAAACCTCGGCTTCCTTTGCACCATCATTATTCTCCGAAATGTTTGCGAGAAAAATATTTTTCTGCCTTGCAAACTTGTCTTCAAAGTACTCTGCGTCACGAGATTCGATGACATGGTTAGACTCCAAGTCAAGGAATCTTCGAGCATTACTCTTCTCGGCATACCCCAACTAGATCGTCTTCGTAGTCCTCGTTCCGAGTTTCTGAATCTTTAGATCCGAAAGTTTCACGTATGCCAGACACCCCCACACTCGAATAATATTCAAGTTGGGTCTAACTTTGAACCAGAGTTCATGAGGAGTAATATCAGAAGTTGCATACGGTACTCTATTCAGAATGAATATGGCCGTCACTGCAGCTTCTCTCCAAAAGCACTTTGGAAGACCCGCAGTTATCAATATTGAGTTCATCATCTCTGTCAGCATTTTGTTCTTCCTTTCAGCTACTCCGTTGGACTGAGGAGAATACGGAACAGTAGTCTCGTTGATGATTCCATGTTCTTTGCAGAACGATGTGAAATCATGAGATCGATATTCTCCGTCTCGATCACTCCTTAACCTCTTGAGTTGTTATCCAGTTTGCCTTTCAGCTTTAGCCCTGAACTCCTTGAACTTCTCGAATGCTTCGTATTTTATTTTTATCAAGTAGACGAATGCGTACTTTGAGAAGTCATCGATGAAGGTTATGAAATACTTCATCCCGGCCTTCGTGGAGAATTGTTTGAAGTCATAGATATCGGAGTGCACCAACTCCAGAAGATCTGTGCGTAGATTGACCCGATGAAAGGATTTCCTTGTGATCTTAGTTCGAGCACACACTTCACATTTCTCCATCTTTTCTCCACATTTGGAGATAAGTCCTAGACTAGATATTTTGTTTATCCTTTTTACAATGGACATGTCCTAGTCTATTATGCCACAACCCAAGAGTATAAGCATAATTGGAAATTGCATTAATGTTCTTTAACTGGGTTACAAGCTGGAGTTTAAACATTCCTTCGGTATAGAAAGCTTTTCCAAAGTACATTCCTTTCAGCGACATCACCATCTAGCCAGCATTGATGTCCATCCTCAGGCCTGCGTTGTAGAGCAGGCCTCCAGAGATCAGATTCTTGGCAATCACGGAAATATGCTTTACACCTTGAAGCATCAGAGTTTTCCCGGATGTCAGCTTCAGCTCCACCATCCCGATCCCTTGAACTTCAGCTTGTGCCTGGTTCGCCACCATCACCTTCTCAGAGGTTTGCTGGTATGTGGTGAACCATTTTTTGCTTGAACAGACATGGCAGGTGGCACCAGTGTCTACCCACCAGTCAGAGTCAGCCCCCACCGAAGTGACCTGAGCAATTATAGCAATACCATTAGTAATCAATGAAACCTTATTAGGCTCACCTTGCTGTGACTGCTTGGGCTTGGATCTACATTCACTCTTGTAGTGGCCCTTCTTGCCACAGTTAAAACAAGTTACATTGGACTTGGGCTTCTTCTGTTTGAAAGACGGTCCCTTCACTTTCAGATTAGTGAAGTCTTTCTTGGGGTGAGAAGCCGCCTGCTTTCCCTTGGAGTCTTTCGTCTGCACCAGATTGGCCTCGGCCAATTGTTTGGACAAAGCGTCCATCTTCTGTTGAGAACGCATCTCGTACTCAACGTGGATTTCTTGCAAGAGATCTTCCAAACTGATCTCAAGTTTCTTCCGATGCATTCTTGCATAGAACTTATTCCATCCAGCAGGAAGTTTCGAGACGATCCCTCTAACGACAAACTTGTCGACGAGGGGCATCTTTTCATCGTCCAGTTTCTGACGAAGTTTCAGAAACTCCTTCACTTGAGGAAGCATCGCCTTTTTGTCTTCAAAGAGCCACTTGTGATATTTTTCGATGAAAAATATCTTGCTCCTATTTTTGTCTTCCTCGTACATCTTTTCTACAGACTCCCATATTTCTCTGGCACTATCCTTCTTTGAGTAGGATTCTGCCAGGGAATCCTCCACAGCATTTAGGATCAGAAGCCTACAAATACTATTCTCTCTTCTCCATTTGGCCTGAAGTTTAGTAGCCGCAGTTATAGCGGCAACAGACCCAGTATCTGGAACAGTAGGTTCCTCTTCAAAGAGCACGTGATCAACGTCTCAGAGTTAAAAGGTGAGAAAGACCTTCCTCTTCCAGACTTGATAATGCTTCCCATCAAACTTTTCCAACTTGCAGTAGTCAGTTTGGAGGAGTGAAGCATTAATGTTTTTCATCGTACTAGTCTTGCTTTGAGATTGTTAGTCCCGAGGCGTGAATATAGATAGAAAATAGGAGTTCAGCAAGCCTACACAGTAGGTACCACAAATGAGAAGTTTAGCAAACCTACACAGTAGGTGCCACAAATGAGGAGTTTAGCAAGCTTACACAGTAGGTGCCACAAATGAGGAGTTTAGCAAGCCTACACAGTATGTGCCACAAATGGGATAGATCTCAAGAACAAAGTTTGGCCTCCCTACTCATTAGGTGCCTTAAAACCTGAAGAACGAGTTACAGAGAAACAGAAGAAGAAGAGAAGGATTAAATCTGCTGGGGTGTAAAAACACCGTTGCTCAAAGCAAGATTCGCCTCTATACGATCTGCTTCCAGGAACCAGCAAGTTCAAGAGAACTTCTGGAATGCTCGTCAGTCAATATTTGTGACTTGAACGGGCTTCCTGAACTTACGGACTCCCTTAACTCTCTTCTTTGGTGCATATTGGAAAGGAGGCAAGGGGGCTCTATTTATAGAGTGGAGTGAGACCTCACCATCTCTCATATCCGATGTGGGACTAAAACACCAATAATCTAAAATAGAGTTTGATGTTTTACATCATCCCACAATCAACATAGTCGAGTGCTAGCCCACGCCTTCCCCCGAACACTCCCGTGCATGCACGAGACAACCTGGAGTCCGTATCGAGTCTGAGCCCGCACAACAAAAATCAACTTACGTCCTTGATGGAATTAATCAATTTTCTTTCTAGGAAAATACTCCCACATGGCACACACTTGTGCTCCACTACACCTCATGTGCACACCTCAACACAAGTATTGCTTTATATTGAGATACTCACCATTTGGTGTTTTCGATGTGGGACTATCTTTCCTAGTCTAAAGACAAAAAAAACACCAACAGATCTGGACGACCGGTCTCGAACAAAGGTCGACGGGGGTTCCGAAGAGGTGGAGGCGGTGTTATCAGTGATGGTGGTGTGGGGGTTCTCTAGGCGGTCATGGTGGTGGCATCCTAGTGTGTAGTCGGTGGTGATGTCGAACTGCGATGGAGTGGAGGTCGGGATAGGTGGATCGATGGACGGTGTGGACGATGATCGGGGAGAACAGTGGTGGCGAAGTATGGAGGTGGTGGTGGCTGAGTGGTGGAGATGAAGGCTGATGGTGGTGGAGAATGATGGTGAGGAGTGGTGATAGAGTCGGGGTCGGTGTCACTGGAGATGGCCGGGCACGACGGCGTGTGCGGATGACCGGTGGTTGTCAAAACAGAGGAGAGAGAGGATGTGACAGTGGAGAGAGAAAGATTGTAGAGAGAGAGAGTGTTGTTGTGCAATAAAATAATATAATCTGATTATTTTAATAGAGAAAAGTTGTGTGCTCTTCAAGGCTAGTGGCAGGATTGTAATATCTAACAGATCGGGGTAAATGGATAATGGCCCTAGCTAATCCTAACCGATTTTGTCTTGTAGCAACTAATAAATAGTTAAGGTCAATTGATCAATAATTATTGCTAACCAACTAATTATCACACCCTAACCCAATAGGCCCACAAATCAGCTCAAAGGGCTTGGCAGGCCTACAGCTAATAATCGTTCTGAGAAAATTAACTAACCATTCAATAATTACAATCACAATTATTTAACAGAAAAAAGATTCTGGAATATAATATAATATAATTATTTATTTATTTATTTAATTAGCAGAATTAGAAATAATCTATAAAAATTTGAAAATTTATTTCTATAAATCCGAAAACTATATTATTGATTTTCGAAAATGGAATACCGAAATTAGCTAGTTACAGAGTGATATCTTCAAACATTTCGTAACCCAACATAACAAACTCAAGCATTCATCGTCTCCTAGTTGAAATCCAGTGTCACCCCTTAGCCAAATCCAACGAATGAAATATTTCAAGACTTCAACTCAATTTTTCCAACCGATCCTTCAAACTCGATAGCATTAATGCCTTAATCACAATCGTACGTATTGATACAAAATTTCTTGCTAATAGATTTCATTATCTCCAACGTCATCATTTGCACCGTCTACGTTCTATCTTCCGAATATTTCTAAACTCATTAAATAACCAATCAAAATCCGAATTTCATACCATGCACAACTCGATTTCACTCATCCGATTATAATCTTAATCACAATAATACGTTTCAAATCCTACCAAGTATAATCTTGCTTTCATTCAATCCTCGAAATACGTTCGATTTCATTGACATACGAATTCATTCTCGATCACTAACTTTCCTCTATACTTGAAAATTCGATCCAACATATTTTATTCATTCACTTATTTCAATGGTAGTTCTTCCGATCTATCTTAGGACATCAATATCAATGTCTCAAGTATCTAGCCAACGCAATCCAGTATGTTTACCTCAAACCAAATTGATCAAGCCCAATTTCATTCTATTTTATTTCAACAATCATTCTTTCATTCTCATTTGAATTCAGTATACCACTTGAGTTGGATTGTGCACATATTTAAGGATATATGCATTTCAACCAAGCCTTGTGGTAGATAATCTGATCCCACATAATTGAATCATCATGTCAACCAACATCAATATCCAATTTTATCATTCAATCTAATCCTATCGGTCACTCAAAATATTCTAAGATCATCTGTCCAACTTTTAAGTCTCAATTTCATAGCTAGCTACCCCCAGTTATATAATCTACCTAGGCAAAGCCTTCTCGGCTTCCATGCACCTTCGACGCCACCACAAAATAGCATCGTTATTGAGATAGAGTAAAGCAATATCCCCCTTCTCGACGTCATCGTTGATGTGCAACGCCTTGAATCGACCATTGTTCCAGAAGTTCTCAACTTTTTTAGCATATCGCATTCCGCTGAAGAATTTTTGCTTGGGGATCTTCCGTCTCTTCGGTGCCTCCCTACTCAAAGGTCCATCATTCACAATGACCTTCTCCAAGATGGAAACTTTGGTCTTGAGTTCTCCGTAACTCTCGACCATGTTCTTTACCTCCTCGTAGCCTCGAACCTTCATACGCAAGTCCTCAATCTCTACACGATGTCCCTCGAGCTCCTCCTCAAGTGCGGATCGGATCTCTTGGAATTATTTCCAAAAAGACTGTCATGGACGAAGCGACGTCACTCTCCAGCCCATTGTAGAACTCTTCTAGCTTCGTGTTGCTTTGTTCCACGGAGTCTATGCGCATCTCCATGACCCTCGAACCGTCTCCAATATCCCAAACGTGCTCGGCCAGATCGACAAGGCTATGCTCCATCGTAGGCTCCTTCTCTTGTCATTTTTGTGCGTCTTGGTGTGCCCCTCCTTAGGTGACACGAGCCCCTCTTGGACATTTTCAGATGTCGACATGGCACCAACCAACCTAGATCTGATACCACTTATTACAGACTTAGTATTTTTGCCTACACTTCGACCCGTGAAGCGAACAAGCTTCATACTCAAATATTCGTGTCAGCCTTCCCCAAACACTTAACTAGATCGCTAAGACGAGAATGAGAAACTGGTGGAACAGGAGAGAGAGAGAGAAAGATTGGAAGATTAAAACTTTACTATACTAGAGAGAGATTACAACTTTTGAGTAGTGAGGAACAAATAAACCTCCCATTTATTTATAGGGTCTCATAGTGCTTACAAGAAACTTCTGAAAACAGAATATTTCAAGGATTATTCTAAATCTAGATAATTATAAAGAACCTTCTAGTCGATCCAGAAAGATCATGTACCATATAGAAATATCTTGGACCTTCTGGAAAGATCTTGAGTCTTTTGGAAGATTCTCGAGACTTCTGTAGAATTCTATATCTCCTAAAATATTATAGAAACTTTCCGCATAATCCCAGTCTATGAATGATTACACAAATTTGTCTTGGTGGGACATATTTGTGGGCGTGACAACGTGCCTTACTTCTTGTATAAAAAAATTTGTAAAACTTATGTTGTAATCCTAGCAATCGCTTTGTAGAAAAGCGGTCGAGTTCGCAACATGTTTCCAAAAAATGATTTAGAAGGATAGAACAAAAAAAGAAGAAGCGGTGGAGTCCCTTCCAATATGGGACTTAGAAAAGAACAAAAAAAAGGGAGAGAGAGACGTAACTGCTGTGACAAGAGAGACACGGCTGCCACGCTCCTCACCAGTCAAACACCAATGACGCAATGCATTCCTAATTGCATGCCACGGTATTGCCACCTTCACAATTTATTGAACTGCTGTGAGAGAGAGTACATGCAAGCAAGTAGTGGTGTTGTTGGCTCTCTTGTTCCTAAGCTATCTACTCTCTGACAAGAAGTACTAGTTAGAGCCATGCAGATTCTGAAGGCTTCTCCTCCTCCTCCTCCCACTGCCACTGCTCTCAATGGCAGCATCATCGCCACAAAGTACTCCTCCTCGTCTTCCTTTAGCTCCATCTTTGGGAAGCCGGGAGGGAAGAGGATTGGCTCGGTAGTGGCCATGGCCTTCCCCGCTGCCGAGTCCCCCGGCGGAGCTGGCAGGCCGATAACCGGAGTGGTCTTCGAGCCCTTCGAGGAACTCCGGCAGGAGCTCAGCCTCGTCCCGGCCTTCCCTCATCAGTCTCTCGCCCGCCAGAAGTATCCGGATGACTGCGAGGCCGCAATCAACGAACAAATCAAGTCTCTGCTCAATCTCATCTTAATTCTTTCTAGCTAGTCTCTTTAAATACATTGCTTGCTTAGCCGCAACCTCAGAATCAGCGTATCCGTGTCGTGTCGCGTCGCGTCGGACACGCCACAAATACTCTAAAACACTAGAAAGTTTCAGACCGAGAACGGAACCGATCCGATCTGAATAAGAGATTTGGTTTGGTTAAAAAAATAGTTTCGGATTCCGTTTTGAAAATATTGAATATTTTGATTGGGATTCGGTTTCAAAAATACTAAAAAAAATTTAGGGGCCCGCTATACACACCCCATGACTTGCTAAGGACACCCCACATAACTTAAATGTCATGTTAAAAGACCAATATACCCCCAAGACTTTCTAAGAACACCCCACAAAAAAAAAATTTGCGACAAGCACGACAAATACTTGTCGAACGGACAATGGTCTGTTCGACAAGTATTGGTCGAACATGTCTTATTCTGTTCGACAAACACTGGTCGAACGTGTCTTCTTGTGTTCGACAAACACTGGTCGAACGTGTTTTAATCCAACATGTCATATTATGTTCGACATATTATGGTCGAACGTAAACACTATAGTTCGACTGTCGTGGGTCGAACATTGCTCTATGAGTTCGACAAACCAGGGTCGAACCTACCCGTGAATACACCCATTTTTTTGTTTTGTTTTTTTTGTTTTAACAACTTATGGTCGGCGGAGGGGGGATCGGAAAGCGGGAGGAGGAGGAGGAGGAGGCGGGTCCGCGGGGGGGGGGGGGGGGGGGGGGGGGTGTCGGCGGAGGCGGGTCGGGGGAGGCGGCGGCGGCAGGTCGGGGGAGGAGGAGGGTCGACGGAGGGGGGAAGGGGAGGGGAGGGGAGGGGTGGGGTGTGCTCAGCAGCAAGGGTAGAATAGGAATTTTTTTTTTTGAAATGGGGTGTCCTTAGCAAGTATGGGGTGTGTATAGCTGGCCCCAAAAATTTATTTGGATTTAGTTTTGAATTTCGGTTTCGGATATATGGGTCTTTTAACATTAATCTATTTTTCAACTTAAGTTATCTGGGATGTGCTAAGTAATACATGGGGTGCGAATAGCCGCGCCCATAAGTCTTATGAAATTATATAAATACCTTCAAATTTATGCATATTTTATGATTAAAACGGATATATTTTTGTATGTATTTTGAAAATTAATAATTGGGTAAATTGCAAAAAATCTCTCATTAAATTTGTACCTTTTACGTAGAAAGATCTTTTAGTCAAATTTAGCAAATAAAGACCTCGCAATCTATGACTTGCTCGAAAAGTCTCCTACCATCTGTTGACCGTTAAAAATGGCTGTTAATGCTGTTTAAAAAAAAACTAAACTACCCTCTACCCTTCCCTACCAGCCCCCTTCCCTAACCTCTCCCCTCCTCCCTCCTCCCTCCGGCCAGCCCCC
This sequence comes from Iris pallida, assembly GCA_029216955.1. Classification (NCBI taxonomy): domain Eukaryota; kingdom Viridiplantae; phylum Streptophyta; class Magnoliopsida; order Asparagales; family Iridaceae; genus Iris; species Iris pallida. The sequence continues at coordinate 28,299,458 of JANAVB010026199.1, read as the reverse complement.
CTCCTCCTCCTTCTCCCCGCCGGCCGGCCCCCTCCTCCCCGCAGGCCAGCCCCCCTCCTCCCCGGCGGCCTCCTCCTCCTCGCTGGCCAGCACCCTCCACCTCCCTGCAGGCCACCCCCCTCCTCCCCGCCCCCCCTCCTCCTCCTCCCCGCCGGCCGGCCCCCTCCTCCTCCTCGCCGGCCAGCCCCCTCCACCTCCCCGCAGGCCAGCCCTCCCTCCTCCCCGCCCCCTACTCCTCCCCGCCGGCCAGCATCCCTCCTCCCCGCCCCCTCCTCCTCCTCCCCGCACCACCGGAGAGAGGGGGGGAGAGAGGGGGGAGGGATAAAATGGTCAATACATATCCCACTTAACACCAGTTAATGGAAAGGAGACAAAATGAGCATATTTTATACTTTAATAAATTTTAAGAGCATGAGATCTTTTAGTGCAAAAAGCGAAAATCTAACGAGAGGTTTTTTGCACTTTACCCTTAATAATTCTATGTATGTTTTCTGAAGCCTAACTTTGTTAATTTAACAACCAATGCAACTTTGGCAGCTAATATTGGAACAGAACAACTGTATGTCTAAAAATTATATTTTTAAATGTAGTTTAACCACAATCCTAATTTGGACCGAGTCCATTAAACAATAAAAGTAGTCCAAGCGTACAAACCGAATAAACCGAATCGATTAATCAGTTTACTTTCGGATTATAGCTAATTTCGATTCGGTTTGGAATTTTGAAATTTCGGTTTATTCACTCAAAATTAATGTTGCTGTGTGGAGAATGTGTCGGGCTCATGTCTGAGCAATTTGCAACTGCCACTGATGCTGTGTTGCTGTATATAGAAAATCCATTGTCAAATTGGGATGTTACATGAAGCTTTCTTTGGATCCCCAAAGAGAATTGGTTGTTTGATTGAGATTTTTATAACTAAGAGAGAATGTTTTTGGTGATGATGTTGTTCGACATAACAAAAGGTTGAACGAACTTTTTGCTTTATTGAACATATAAGGTATCTGTGTACAAAGAAGGAAGTCCTAAACAGGATATTCTAAGCACAGAGAGGAGATTTCTGGAAAAGTGTGACGGTGGAGATCGAGCACTGCAGCGGCTCCTTTACTCCGTTGACGATCTGACGACGAATCAACCTTGCTATGGCTCTCTGGCGCCTTTGTTGGGACTCTGGGGTCACCAATCAAAAGGCTGTCTAGAGAAGAAGATCCCTTGAAGATGGTTGGTTGGTTCTTTGGTTGATTGGTGGATGAGGGTGGTCGACTCTAAATGGATAGAGATTGTTGATCCTTTGAAGATTGTCGATTGTCAATTTTTCTCTGTCGATGCTTTGGTGGAAGAAGAACTCCTATTTATAGAGAACCGAGCACATACACGATGTGCATTAGGGTTTCTGAGATATGAAAGAATCATTCGTCATTGTAGCGGACATCGAAATTCTCCTCAAACGAGATCTCTGGTGGTTATAAACATAACCGAAGAAGGTGACACATGGCACGTGCCGATTTGCTTGCTCGAATACAGCCGAGTAAATCTTGAGATTTCATCCTAGATTTGGAGTCTAATTGATCCTCGTCTAAGATTTAAATCAATCTGATATATATGATATCAATCATGATTTAATCCCAATCTTCTCTGTAAGAGGCGGTTTAAACAAACCAATTGGGGTGAACCCATGCTTCCTGCGCCTCTGGTGAGGACTAAGTACTGTTGTGCTTCTGGGGCGACGAGTAGACCGTGCTTCTGGAGACGACGGAACCTCTGTGCTTTCAGGCGATGAGTGGACTTAGCTTCGAATGACGACGAGACTTTTGTGCATATAGTGCAACTTATGCAGCTGTGTTTTGGGATACCGGAGTCACTGTGCTGTAGGCGACAAGTAGGCTTGTGCTTCAGGTTGACGAGGTTATTGTGCTTTTGGAGCGATAAGCTAACTTGCATTGGTTGCGATGGGAGTTTCCAAGTCTCTTGTAGAGAAGTGACTTAAGCTTCTGAACTGGAGCAGACGACTGCGCCGTGGGAATGGAGATGGTGTGAGCATATCATCATCCTGCGGCTCATGCGGACGCAGGTAAGTAGCTGCGCCTCTGAACAGTGAAAGCGTTGGCTGTGAAAGGGAAGGGTATGACACCCTTGCGCGTCTGAGATTGGCGCATGCAGGTAGCTGTGTCTCTGGATTGAAAACACTTGCTTCTGAAGTAAAAGAAGGGGAGGGAGGCCTACCACCATCTTGCTTCTGAGGTTGGCGCAGACAGGTGGCTGCGCCTCTGGCTTGAAGGCTTTGGCTTCTGGAGCAAAGAGCAATAAATATCTGCTCTTTAAGGAACTTACCTCTTAATTGCCACAGTAATATGGGAAATTCCAAGGGTTTAAGACTAACATTCAAAGTGCTGAGTTTTAGGTTCGTCCCATTAATGCGGAAATTCTCACCATCGGCCATGTGGCGTGCACTCTGGGCCATTCTCGGTCCTATAAAAGGGGAAGTTCTCCTCTGAAGAGTCGTTGTCTTCTTCTCGGCATCCTTCACCACCATGCGAGATCCAAACCTAACTTCGAGCGGCGATCGGCCTTGTGTAAGTTAGCTGCTGGTTGAGGCTTTTCTCGTTTGTAGGAGCCATGTTCTTGTAGAAGAATTCTGTGTAGAAGGAGCCATCGCTGCCCTTGAGAAATATGCAAATGTCCTTTTTAGGGAGTTCGACTCTGAGCGACGTCTAAAGAATGTGGGAGATCCAAGCCTTGGATTCGAGATCGGTTTCTCACCCGATGAATAGCTGGTCGTGCTCTGCCTGATCTTTGGGAGCAATGGGGCTTCGCCGTGCTGTGGTTCTAGGTCTTCCACTGCTTCAGTATATATTGGAGCTCTCGCTTCTCTTGATGACAAGAGGGTTGGCTCTGATGACTCTGTGATTCGGTGGGGAAGAGACTTTGATGGAGACTGTATCTCTCTTCTGCCCATGACGATCACATAGTGAAGGCTGCCCATCGAAGACAATCCTTCTTTTATGTTCATAGGAATTTTTATTCTCACTTGTATAACAAAGACCTTATAGTTGATCCTTGTAAATGAGATTCAGGAAACTTCTTTCTTATGTACTTGCGATAAGTCTGTGTAATAGATCCTTGTAGCCACGATTAATAAGAAGAGTGTTTTTTTTTCTGAACTTTATCCTGAGAATGTCTTCATCCTTGGTTGGTCTGCGCATCTCACTGTCTGCGCCTCTGTGATGTTAGGTCGGTGGTAGGGACACTAACATGTGCCATATGTCATCTGGACCATGGTAGGAAGAGGGTGGGCGACGAGAGTACCCTTATGCGCCTTGCATCAGCTATAATTTTTCATGCTTCTACAAGACCCCCTTCAAACTGTTCCGAACTTGGGTCAAGCTCGGGGCACTTTGAAAAGAAGCATGACACGTGTCTCCTCTTTTTTTTTTGTAGAGGACATACCCATCACCTCCTGCGAACAGGCTGACGACGTGCTTAGGCTCCAGCATTAAATGCGTTAAGCTGTCTCCTCCTTAGGCGTGATCATGATTCCTCGTATCACGTGAACGTTCATCATGACCTTTTTTCTGAACCCACGTCGTCCAAGATGTTTTGTCTTCTCTCACGAACGTGTCCTTTCTTATAAGTAGGTATTTTGGGGGAGAGAAAAACCTTCCTGCCTTCATCTTTTCTTCAGCAGTCTACGTCAGAGTTCTCTCTTTCTTCAAAACCCTAGCTCTTCGCCATGGCCCCCAAGAAATCTGAAACCCTAAAAACATATGTAGCTGGCCCTCCGAGACCCCATGGTGGCGTAATCGGTTCTCCTCGATCTACAGCAAGGGGTAACCTTCGAACAACCATGGAGCCGACGAGGCTATCTGAGGTCTCTATCCTGGAGCAAACTAGCAAAGAGGGGACGAGCAGTCATCCGGCTCGAGGCAAATAGTTAGCTTCTGAGGATGTCGTCATCGAGCAACTCTTCATTGAGGAAGAAGAACGGCCTCCTGTTGTCGATAAACATCTGACTTCATTTCTTGATTTTACCATAAATGGCGTATTTTCTGCGATATGGTCTTGAAGCGACATTTGACGTTTTCGTCTTGCTTATGTTGCTTTTGAAGACGTACAGACTTTCAATGCCTAACTTCTCGTCCTTCTGGCATCTCTTATGCAGTCCCTGTGCCTTCTACTTTCCTCAGGGACTTCCTTCTGGCTTTAACCATAGGCAACGAAGGCGGTGGTGCTAGAGAGATACTTGCCCATTCTTCTCAGGTCAATCAAGAAGTTGTCTCAGCGACTCACATCAGGTCAACCAAGAAATCGTCTGGCCATGATTAGGGAGCAAGGACTTACCTATCTCCGTTGCATGATGGATCAAGGCCGGTTGTCGAATACTCGCAATACTGCCGAAATGCTGAAACCTCTTTTCTTGTTTGGCGACGAATTGGTATTGGAGGACGCGGCGTTTTTAGACATCACTGAAGACTAGTATTTCGACAACGCCGGTGGCACTCCTTTGTTCGTGCCTTCCATTTCTCGTCATCTTCCACTTTCTGCTTTCTTCTGCCTATCTAAAACGCGTAGCATGCGCTGGGATCTGACACTCGAGTGCCAAAACCTGCTAGTTGGCTGTATTGAGGAGGAAATTTGTTCTGACCCAAAAGACTGTTTCTGTATCGTGCCTGTGGGTTTGCCTACTACGCTACGCGTCCTACTCCCCAGCCAGGTATCTGAAGAATTTCTGTTGAGACGTACCCCTATCGTGCTTCTCTTTTTGCTAACAGGCTATTATTTGCCCGTTGTACGTACCCGAAAGGTGACTTTCACGCCGATGGCTGGATTCATCTTGAATTGGAGTGGAAGGCCTTGTCCCTCTGGGCGATTAGCAAGTTTAGGGAAGACTTGAAGGAAGCGGGTATTTACTGCTGTGTTAAAGCCTCCGTATATGGAATCGCTGTCAACCGTGCTCTTTTCCTTGTCCTGCTGGAGATGTTCAATTATCATACGGGGATGTTCTTTACTCCCTGCGGGGAGTTGGGTTTAGCTCTTCACGAGATGCGCGCACTATCCAAGCTACCATGGGGAGATCATCCTTATGAGGAGTACACTCTTTGTAAGGAAGAGTTCCTCTCCTTGTAGACCGAGCATCCTGCTTTGATGAATGTGTACAAGGAGCTATTATGTCATTATCATGTGTATAAATATCAAGACCAGGCGCATGACCTGCCCCAGATCCAAGCTTGGGTCAATTATATTTTCATTCGGATTCCCTCAATGCCGTCAATGCCTTACTATACCTCACGCCCAGCATATACTGCCGACAAGGTAGATGAGATGATGAGCGCCGCTGGGGTATCGGCTCTATCTGTTGATGCCGAGGGTGGTCCCACTTCTAATATTCATAGTTTCTTCAGCCAGAATCTAGTCCCAGTGAGCCCGAAAGCGACCTTGGCTGCCTTCTTGATGGTATGGCTGCGGATAGTCGTAGTGTCAGGAGGCTCTGGTCTAGCTGGCCGGATTAGCCAGGATCTGATCCTGCCCGCTATGAGGCTTGCCTTTAAGCAATCGTTGTATGCAATCTACTGCGCGGCTTAAGGGACTTTTCCCAGAAGATTCTTGATTGTAATAGGAGTGGAGAGGACTTCCCGTCAGTTGAGCTTCCTTACCACTAGCTGATGGGTTGGTTGGCTCTTCATCGTCCTGGTCTGATGAAGCCCGACACAATTTTGGGATATGAGGCGGGGGATGCAACTCTGCGCAATTACGAGTACGCGGAGTGGGTCCCTTGGGTTCTTCCTACCTGTCGGTGGATGCTAGGTCGGTTAGGCAAGTATGCCATCTACCGGGTTCCGCCCTTCTTCCGTGGCTTCCGTTCAGACGAGAAGTTGGTGGACGAGAACCTGACTACTGGGGCATTCTTCTGGTTGCAGCCCATCCCGCCCTTCTCACCTGGTGTATAGGAATCAGAACCGGGTGTTCTTAGAGCCCTATTTACCTAGTCGTTTCGCTCGCCAATTTGGCTATAGCCAGGTGATGGTGGGTAATCCGAATCTCTGTCTTGGACATGAAGGTAGTCTCTTGGACGGTGCTTGGGCTTGGTATTATTATAATGTCAGTCGTACCGAGGCAATATTTACCACCCCTCCTTTACAAGGGGTGGGAGTCTTCTATACTCAGTTGCCCAGCTCTACTGTGTATACAACACCTTCCTGCCGGAGTATGTTCGTCAGCGAAGTCTGTTCGAAGGGACGAAGTTTGAAACCCGTCCTTCGCCTTTTCTGCTTCAATCAGGAATGACGCCCTCCGAGAGTGAAGCCAATAATGGTTCTAGCTCGTCTGCAGAGGAGAGAGAGGAGGAACGAGCTCTTAGTAGCTTGCGAGGGTGTCCGACTTTGCCTGGGGGAGTTTCCTCCCTACGAAAAGAGCCAGAATGGCTCTTGCTCCTGCAAAGGGTGCAACGGCTTGCTACGATGGGTCTCCCTCTGGAGTAAGTCCTTTTATTCTTCGAACTTGCCCGTCCTTTTCGCATCTTATAATGAACGGTTTGAACAGGTGGGACCTTCTTGGTCATAGTGGGAATTTCCTGAAGAACCGGCGTCTGCTGCACCCCGACACTTGGGGACGGATGAGGGGGATGCTATCGTTGCTTGCTCTAATCTGGGAGAGATTCCTCCTCCTGCCCCCTTTGATTATGGTTCAAGAGAGCTTTTGGACTTGTCGGATTTGTCTTTTCCATTGGTCGGAGAGGGACCAGCTGCGAAGGAAACTGTGGCCGGGGTGGTACCAGTCGGAGGACTCGTCTCCGTCTGGGTCAGTACGGGAGCCGATGCTCTGACCGTCGGACAGGCGACTGACAATAAGACCTTCAAGGCAACGGCCCAAGGAATTGCTGCAGGGCCGATCTCGACGGTAAAGGGGGCTGTGGAAACGATTGAGCCTCCCGAACCATCGAGCGTCTCGTCGGCAACTCCTTCTGCGTCTGCTCTGGTACAGGAGCAGCATTTGGTCCTTACTTCCGCTCCTGGTCCTTGGGTTGTAGCTTCTCCAGTGACTTCAGTGAGTCTTGCCGACAAGGAATACTGCGCCCAGTTTCTGTTGGAGGCCATCCGCAATGCTTTGACTCACGGTACGGAGAGCACCTCGTGCGGCCAGCCGCTGGCCGGGTAGATCCGTGATTTGGTGGAAGGTCAATTGAAGATCTTGTGTGATTATCCGGAGTACGAGGCTCAAGTCGTAATCGCGAGAGGTCTGCTAGCTGATTTGCATGCCATTACTTTGGAACTTCAGGGCCTTGATGACAATCTGCCAACCTTACCCGCGGCAGAACTAGAGAAGATAGCCTCTGAAGAATCCTGCCAAGAGCAGATACGCAAGGCTTTTTCTGATCGACTTGTGGAAGTCGAATCAAAGATTGCCGAGCTGGCCGATGCCGAAGGGGCTCGAGTCCGCCGTCGGGCAACCACGGAGGAGCACTGCAGAGACCTTCATGAACAGATCCGGAAGCTGACGGATGTCCTGGCCCTTGCTGAGGGTGACCTGAATGAATCAGATGACCAGGGAGAAGTCCTTCACAAATTTCGGAGGCTCTGACTCAAGAGAGGGCGGATATCGGCACCCGTCAGGCCGAGTTAGCTCTTACGCGTCAGGCTTGGACCCCTGTCGGAGACGAGACTGCGAGACGCCGGAAGGCCGACAGGAGGGCCCGCGCATGGATTGCACAGCGGAGGGCTCATCTGATGAGGCGGCTGGAAGACCTTCAGGACCAGTCTTCACAATTTTAATTTCCTGCTTCTTTTTTGTCCTTCAACTTGTGAGGGACCATATGTGTATTTTGTAATAGAAAACATTGCCTTCTTTGTATCTGAAGTTTCCGTTTTCCTTTTCTGTTTTGTCTATCTTCACTGTGTGAATCCTGTACAGGGGTGAGAATTCTCTCATGGGGATAATTTCCCTGGAGACAAGGTGTTTGCTCAGAGGTTATGTGGACATGGCAAATACGAGAGTTTTTGCTAGAGACACTTTCCTTACTCAGAGGTGATATGGACATGGTAAGGATATACTCTTCTGGGGTATAGAAGACTCAGAGGTAATATGGACGTGAAGGGTTCTATAGATGACAATTGTGGGAAATTGTCAGGAAAAGGGGGCGTTGCACAGAGGATTCTTCCTAGAATAATAGTTCAGAGGTAATATGGACGTGACTATTTTTTCTTAGGGAGTTATGGCAACTTTGGGGTGATCATAACGGGGTGACTACTCAGAGGTAATATGGACATGGTAGACACGATTTAGAATAATACTTCAGAGGTAATATGGACGTAAAATGCTTTCTAAAGATTATGACAGCTTACAGCTATTGTGGAGGAGGTGACTACTCAGAGGTAGAGAGTACATGGTAGACACATCTTAGGATAACATTTCAGAAGCGAGAAGGTCATGAAATGTTTCCCGAGAGATTCACGATGATCACTGGTTCATCGTGTCGCGAGCCTGGTCCGGATAGACCGTCATGACTCCGTCTTGTGGTGTAGAGAACGGGACCATCCCTTGAGCATTGTCCCATGCTAGTGGAAGGTTGACTACTTCCATCGTTGTCTTTGGAATCGGGGCGACGCCATCTTGCACTTCTGTGGGTAGAAAACTCCCGGACTGGAGAGTAACCATGTTGGTCGTAACGGTCTTTTCTTCGTAATCCAACGATATGATGTTGGCGTTAATGAGGTGCTGAATTTTCCTCTTCAACACATAGCAGTCTTATGTTGAGTGATGGACGTACTGGTGATAATGGCAGTATTTGGGATGGTCCACCTTTCCCACTTCATCAGGACGCCTGGGTGCCGGGATGGACAGTTTGCCACTCTTCGTAAGCATCTCGAAGAGCTCCAGCGTATTCTCGTCATTGAAGGAGTAAGTCTTCCTCGGCCTCTGCGCTTCCGCGGACTTGGGGTTTACAGCTGCTGAACCTTTGGAGAGGTTGACGGTCATGACTTGCTTGTCTTTTCCGTCTTTAGGGTTGTAGCTAGACGAGCGTTTCCCCTCGTCTTCGGACATAGGAAAGTGTAGCCCCAGGAGCTGCGCAACTTGGGCTTTCCTTTGTGCGGCATCCGCCTCTGTAATGAAAGGCGTCTACTCTTTACAGGGAGCATTGTGCTACAATTTTATAGCGGGCAGCATGTTCTTGCAGCAGGAGTCCATAAGCATGGGCTCGCGCATGCCGGGTGGTAATCTGAGGGCTGCCTGGCGGAAGCGCTCGATGTATGTGCGGATAGGCTCTTTCTTCCTCTGGACAATTTCCATGAGGGTCAACATGGTCATATCCATGTCTCCTTTGTAGAATCGGTCCATGAACCGAGTCTTCAGGTCTTCAAATGACGAGATACAATCGTCCAAAAGACTGCAGAACCACTCATAGGCTACCCCCTGCAGGGCTCCTATGAATATGTTGGACAGAAGGACGTCATCCTTTGGCAGGTGCCCCGTTACTGAGACAAAGTACCTCAAGTATTGTCGGGGAGACCCCTTCCCTTCATAAGGTGTAAGCGTCTGCGGATTATATTTGGGAGGATAAACTACGTGTCCCACTCGGCAGGGTATGGCTGCCGGATCTCCATCTTCCGGAGCGTTGCTTGCTTCTCCTTGGCATCCTGACGAGCATACAGCTCCTTGATGGCCTGCTGTATTTCGGCCGACATTGCGGAGCCTGTAGCTGATGGAGTAGACGAGGATGGTCCTGCCTAATTGGTAGTAGGCAGCCTCTTGGATTCGCCATTGGTTGGCGGATCACGCGCATGTATAGAGGCAGCAGGGGCCATGCTGATCTTGAGGTCGATTATGACCGAGGACAGGGTCTTCATGGTGTCCGTCAGCGTATCTAACTTCGTCTCGAGGACTTCGATATGTCTGAGAGCTTCGTTGTTGTCTTCTCATTGCCATCGGCCATGAACACAGGCCGAGTGTGAGGGTGACTCGAGGGAGCCGTGGATCCTTCACTTTCTGGCTCAGACGCCTGAGCCTTGTTGTCCTAAGGATATACCGTAAGATTGTGATCTTCTTCGGACTCAGTATGGTTGCTACCTCCAGTCTAGTGACTAGCTGCACTAATGGAGACATCCGTGTCGTATTGCGCCTCCTCAGATTGGAACACAGGGTTGTCGTGCATGGTAGGAGGCTGGCTACCCCCAGTTTTTGATAAGGCGCCCAATGCAGATCTGGAACGTGTGCCTTGGAACACACCTGTATTGGGTACCTTAGCTTTACTGCTCTCTGACCTCCTCTTCGGTTTAGCAACCGATATGGAAGGATTCTGGAAGGGCTTCTTGAAAGTTCTGGAACCCTGCGCTGCGTAGCATGTGGCAATGCGAGGTTCGTCTTTTCTATGGCTCACCGACCCCCTGCTAAGCTTCTGGCGTGGGGTCGGCGTGGAGTAGAGTCTCTGGAAGACGAAACGCCTGCTCGGCGATGGCGCATCCGTCTGCTGACAACAGCAGTTGATGGTAATCTGGGTATAATAGTGCCTTGACTTAGGCACGTCCTGCGCCACAAATTCTTCTTCCACTTGGGAGAGGGTTGGATCTTCTGTCGTAGCACTCCCATTGTACATGCAGGAAAGCTTCATGTAAGTACGGTCAGAGCGAGTCTAGTGAGGAAGCCTCTTGTCACTTCTGCGGGAACGATGCTCGCGTGGCTCCCTCTCTGTGGGACGTACCCCCTGGCTTGGCTTACGCACAGGAGTACCCCAATGGAAGGAAGATTCGACTGGTTGAGACAACGGAGCGCGAGAGCAAGTCTTGTATAGCTTTCCGTCGGCTGCGTATGTAACTGTCAACACGGGCCTCTGGTCTGCCGTTGGTGTCGCACGCTTGTTGTACGAAGCGCGAGCCACCTGGGATCTCTTCCTACTACCCCCAGCGGACGAGTAGTATTCAGAGTCCGTCGAAGGTTTACCTGAAGGGAAAGCAATTCTGTCGAAGACAGATCTCCTTATCGGCAATACTCCCGTCGTGAGGGGTTGGACCGGTGTGCGCTTCCTTTGGCATCGTTCCTTCGTCAGATCAACCATGGAACCACCATCTTCCTTGTCGTGCTTTTTCAGGGCGGGAATCGGGCGAGGGTATAAGGCTGTAGCTGCCGGAATCTTCTCTGTGGCTTTGACGTTGACGGGGTCCTGAGATGCAGTTCCCACCATCGTGCTGCTGGCTGCAGCCGCCTTAGGCCTCCAGACATGTCGAGTCTTCTTCGGTTGTACGAACCGCTTCGAAGTCTTCGACTTTTTACCAGAGAGGAGATCTTCAAAAGCCTGCTGGTCGAAACGTACGACCAGCATGTCCTGAGAAGCTCCCAACAAATTGTCATCAGATTGCGTCACCGCCTTCTTGTTGGAGGAGAAGGTAGTCCCCAGTAGAGTCGTCATTTTGTTCGACATAACAAAAGGTTGAACGAACTTTTTGCTTTATTGAACGTATAAGGTATCAGTGTACAAAGAAGGAAGTCCTAAACATGATATTCGATGTACAGGGAGAAGAGGTTTCTGGGAAAGTGTGATGGTGGAGATTGAGCACTGCAGCGGCTCCTTTACTCCGTTGACGATCTGACGATTAATCAACCTTGCTATGGCTCTCTGGCGCCTTTAATGGGACTCTGGGGTCACCGATCAAGAGGCTGTCTGGAGGAGAAGATCCCTTGAAAATGGTTGGTTGGTTGGTTCTTTGGTTGATCGGTGGATGAGGGTGGTCGACTCTTCGTGGATAGAGATTGCTGATCCTTTGAAGATTGTTGATTGTCACCTCTGTCGATGCTTTGGTGGAAGAAGAACTCCTTCTATTTATAGAGAACCAACCACATATGCGATGCGCATTAGGGTTCCAGAGATATGAAAGAATCTGCTGTCATTACACGGTGCGGACTTCTGCGGTGCTGACACGTGGCGGACATCGAGATTCCCCTCAAACGAGACCTCTGGTGGTTATAAACATAACTGAAGGAGATGACACATGGCGCGTGCCGATTTGCTTGCTCGGATACAGCCGAGTAAATCTTGGGATTTCATCCTATATTTGGAGTCTAATTGATCCTCGTCTAAGATTTAAATCAATCTGATATGATATCAATCATGATTTAATCCCAATCTTCTTTGCAAGAGGCGGTTTAAACAAACTAATTGGGGTGGACCCATGCTTCCTGTGCCTCTGGTGAGGACTAAGTACTACTGTACTTCTGGGACGACGAGTAGACCGTGTTTCTGGAGACGACGGAACCTCTGTGCTTTCAGGCGACGAGTGGACTTGGCTTCGAATGACGACGAGACTTCTGTGCATATAGAACAACTTATGAAGCTATATTTCGGGATACCGGAGTCACTGCGCTGTAGGCGACAAGTAGGCTTGTGCTTCATGTTGGCGATGTTACTGTGCTTTTGGAGCGACAAACTGACTTGCATTGGTTGCGATGGGAGTTCCAAGTCTCTTGTAGAGAAGTGACTTAAGCTTCTGAAACGGAGCAGACGACTGCGCCGTGGGAATGGAGATGGTATGAGCATATCACCATCATGTGCCTCATGCGGACGCAGGTAAGTAGTTGCGCCTCTGAACAGTGAAGGCGTTGGCTGCGAAGGGAAGGGTATGACACCCTTGCGCGTCTGAGATTGTCGCAGGCAGGTAGCTGCGCTTCTGGAGTGAAGACACTGGCTTCTGAAGTAAAAGAAGGGGAGGGAGGCCTACCACCATCTTGCTTCTGAGGTTGGCACAGGTAGGTGGCTGTGCCTCTGGCTTGAAGGCTTTGGCTTCTGAAGCAAAGAGTAATAAATATCCGCTCTTTAAGGAACTTCCCTCTTAATTACAACCGTAATATGAAAAATTCCAAGGGTCTAAGACTAACATTCAAAGTGCTGAGTCTTAGGTTCGTCCCATTAATGCGGGAATTCTCACCATCGGCCATGTAGCGTGCACTCTGGGCCATTTTCGGTCCTATAAAAGGGGAAGTTCTCCTCTGAAGAGTCGCTGTCTTCTTCTCGGCATCCTTCACCACCATGCGAGATCCAAACCTAACTTCGAGCGGCGATCGGCCTTGTGTAAATTGGCTGCTGGTTGAGGCTTTTCTCGTTTGTAGGAGCCATGTTCTTGTAGAAGAACTCTGTGTAGAAGGAGCCATCGCTTCCCTTGAGAAGTATGCAAATGTCATTCTTAGGGAGTTCGACTCTGAGCGACATCTAAGGGATGTGGGAGATCCAAGCCATGGGTTCGAGATCAGTTTCTTACCCGATGAATATCCGGCCGTGCTCTGCCCTGATCTTTGGGAGCAATGGGGCTTCGCCATGCTGTGGTTGTGGGTCTTCCACTGCTTCAGTATATATTGGAGCTCTAGATTCTCTTGGTGACAAGAGGGTTGGCTCTGATGACGCTTTGAATCGGTGGGGAAGAGACTTTGATGGAGACTGTATATCTCTCTTTTGCCCATGACGATCATATAGTGAAGGCTGCCCATCAAAGACGATCCTTCTTTTATGTTCATAGGAATTTCTATTCTCACTTGTGTAACAAAGACCTTGTAGTTGATCCTTGTAAATGAGATTCAGGAAACTTTTTTCTTATGTACTTGCGATAAGTCTGTGTAATAGATCCTTGTAGCCACGATTAATAAGAAGACTTTTTTTTTTTCTGAACTTTATCCTGAAAATGTCTTCATCCTTGGTTGGTCTGCGCATCTCACTGTTTGCGCCTCTGTGATGTTAAGTCGGTAGTGGGGACACTAACCTGTGCCATATGTCATCTGGACCATGGTAGGAAGAGGGTGGACGACGAGAGCACCCTCCTGCGTCTTGCATCAGCTGTAATTTTTCATGCTTCTACAGATGTGACACACATTTGTAAGGGTTGTAAGACGTAAGGATACCAATAAGTAGTGGGTACCAAAATATACTGATGGGTTCTTAGAGAAATAAATAATACTAGATTGGATCTACTTCAGAAAAATAGTGAACCAAATTGGTCAATCTCTTGGCTCCGCCACTGTTTCTCTCTTTGATACAAGTGGATTTGTGTTGTTGTTTTGAAAACACAGGCTAGAACATTTGGGAGTAGTCTTCCAACTTATAATCCACTAACTTGATTTACTTATGACAAGTCAAACACTGACACTGGCTGTAGTCTGTAGAAGCACTACTTATAATAGGGCAGCAAACCACTCCCAAGATTACTTCCAATTTGCCATCTATTGAGCACTCTTATCACTTTGTTATTTTTGTGTTGAAACTTGAATTTCAGTGTTGAATACAACATCTCCTACATCTATCATGCAATGTATGCTTACTTTGATCGGGACAACGTCGCACTGAGAGGCCTTGCCCAGTAAGTATCATATTTTTGTGTCTACTCTCCATTTGCTTAAGCTAGCTGAATATTGATTGTCACTATCTGTCAGTTTCTTCAAGGAATCAAGTGAGGAGGAACGAGAACACGCACATAAATTTATGGAATTCCAGGTTTGATCCGAGAGTTATTAATTTGAGGAGTTAGATATTTCATCACATAAGGAGCTAAAGTGATAGATAACCTTTGTACCTCTTATTGATATATGCTCTCAGAACAATCGCGGAGGAAGAGTGAAGCTCCAATCGATATTGATGCCCTTGAGTGAGTTTGATCACCCTGAGAAAGGAGATGCACTGTATGCTATGTAGTCCATGATGCAAGTCTTTGTTTCTTATCTGCATTGATCAGGGATTTTTGGGAACGCGGTGTGACCCGAACCGGAATTGGTCCATGGGGTGCGATATTGAATTGGGCCCATATGCCTTAAAAGAGAATTTTCATGTAAGGCATGAATCAATCCCAATTATCTACACCACATGATCCCACCTCCTAACCGATGTGGGGCTAAATTACCAACTCCATTGTTACCCCCATTTGAACGCTCAACCAGAAACAAGATACAATCCAACAGGATCTTCAAGAATATCTGGAAATCCATGTACATCTGCATGCTTCTTTGGTTGTTTTAATCAATTTGAACAATCACTTTCATAGGATTTTCTTATATGTTGCATGGAAACAAATACGACACGACCAATAGGGTCACATCGCCAACTTTGTAGTGTCATTGTCGCGTATAATCTCTGTCTGAGACAATGCTGCATGCCCCAATTTTGAAGTGTCTGAGAGTCCTAGATTTTCTAATATTTGTACTGGATTTCTACTGGTTTTGAGTACAATGAAGCTATGAGTTCTTCTTGCATACTTCAATTTTTTTTAAATGTCCAGAAACATGTGCATTTCTGTGTTTCCTCTGTTGATAAGTCTTGGATCAAAATCGAACAGCGGATGTTGTTCTTTAGATAATTACCTTGCATTTCAACATGCTTCAAGTAATACAATACTAATGAGTTCATCTTGTCTGCATTTATTATTCTGAGTTTTATTGTGTAGTACTATATTGATGAACTGTTTAAAAAAATGTACTAATTGTTTTTATCTTATATTAATAAAAGTTTGCTGGGATCTGCTTGATCCCATCCTTTCTCTCTCTATCAAAAAGAAAAAAAAATATCTTGTCTACATTATTAGATAGATATGTATACTATAATATACGTCTACAATCCAAGAGCATGCTCTTAAACGGACAAGTGCATTTTTTGGCCTATGGTGAACCATCTGCCATAGATATAAACTACTTTATGTACTGAGTTATTACTTATTACAAAGGTGTAATAACTATTTATAAAGGTGTGCCATTGTAAGTGCTTTGTAGCAGTGAACAACTATTCCTTCTTCTTGCTCAATATATTCACCAGTACATTATTAGATTATCTTGAAGCTAGATATGCATGAGAAACTATTGTTGATCATATGCTCTCTAATTTCTAATGAAATCAATGCATGCTTTAACAGAGTTCAGAGCTAGCCGAGAATGACTCATGATATGCGTTCAAATTTTTAGAATGAAAAGGAAATATTGTTATATTCTTAAGTTGGAACTTGGAATTGATTGGGATGTATCAGGAACATGTCGTTTTTGCGTTATACAAGTTTAGCCCAAATTTTGAGCTACAAGCTCATATACTGTTCTTGTGTTAAATTCAGTCCAATTCATAAATCGAGATATCGAATCAGGACCTTTGTCAATGTTTTATTTCTTGTTAAATGGTTCACATCAGAAGATGTAATTACCCTACATTTACAACTTCTTATATATATTGGCCTTATGTCTAATAGAGGAGAAACCCAAAATGTCAAACAAAAATAGGTCCATGACTATTTTTTGGAGCATATATAGGATTTGATTCCCATATATTAGATTTCTATATATAGGCTTTCTGTTGGAATATTCTATTGGTATTTTTGGTATGTTGGAATATGTATTGGAATATACTATTAGTATATTTGGTATGTCGGAATATGCCATTGGATATTCCTATAGAGAGTTAATGTAATGAGGAGGTTGTAAGGCTATAAATAGCCAAGAGATTATCAATAAAATATAACAACTATTTCAACATGGTATCAGAGCCACCTTTTCACAAACCCTAACCCTAGCTGCCACCAAACCTTCCCCCCTCCTCTTTCCCCTCTTCCACAGCAGACGCCCCCCCACCTTGCGCACAGCAGCCCCACCCCCCTCTTTCCCGCCGCTGCTGCTGCTGCTGCAGCCGCCGCTGCTGCTGCTACTGTCGCTGTTGTGGCTGCCGCTGTCATGGCCCGTGCGCGCATCCCGTCCTCCCCCGTCGCACGCAACGGCGTCATTGTTGTCATAGTTCGGATCATTCCGAAAGAGGACACCGATGCCTAGATCTGATAAAAACAGGCATGTTCGGATCTAGGAACGGACGACGAAGATGAGCATAAGTCGTGGAGCGGACGTGACGTGATCGGAGAGAAGCATCGATGGAGGAGATCATCAAGAAGCTGAATCCTGCAGAGGTTGCGACATTGATGAAGTTGATGAAGATGTCGGCTGGTGAGAGCACGACACGAACGTCGTCGAAGTTGGAGCTTCCCTCCATCGATCTGAAGCTGGATGGACCAGCCACCTATCTGAGTTGGTCACGGCGGGTGAGAAGAACCCTCGCAGGAAAGAACCTGGAGGGGTTCCTGTCGGACGACAGAACCGGACGAGGGCTCGGCGGGACGCGATGAGTGAAAGTCCACTCATATGGTGATCTACATCTGCCTTCTCAACTCCTTAGTCTAGTCTATTGCCGCTACAGTAGACGACATTGAGATGGTGAAGGACGTATGGAAGAAGTGGACGACATACGATGGCGTGGGGAATAACTTACGAGTTTTTCAGATCAAGGGGGAGATTGATGACACCGTTCAAGGAGAGAAGACGATGCAAAAATACGCCACAGAGTTGGAGCGATTGTAGTTGGATTACGATCATTCCTCAGATCGGACAAGTTGTGGGGACCCGAAGTGCAAGAAGAGAGGTATGTCTGCAGGAGAGGACAATGAAGTTCCTTAAAAGACTGACTGCAGCATTTGCTCAGAGGAAACCCTACTTCTAGCCCAACCGAAGATCTCTTCCCTTGAGGAGGCTATCTCGGCAATAATTCAGGAATAAACACGCATCAAACTGCAAGCAGGGACAAGTGGCCCTCCTGAAGAGAAGTCAGCACTAGTAGCCACCAGTTTGGACGACACAGGTCCGAAAGGGGAGATTCGGTGGACGCGGGCAATTCGGTGGACGAGAAACCTTCGGGGGACGAGGCCATGGTCGTGGAGGTCGACGAGGTAGTCGAGGAGGCTATCGAGCAAACCTACTAGTATCAGAAGGCAATGAAGGAGCTGGTGGTACTTTTAGTAAGGAGGACCAGGCACTAATGGGTATGCTGGAATCACTCAGAAGGAAGCAGAGGACGTCAAACGAGGGAAGCAAGGAGGCTTCTACCTCATTCTCTGTCATGTATGCCCATCCATCTGAAGGTACTAACTAGGGGTGAGCATTCGGTTTATTCGGTTTAAACCGAACCGAATAACCCAAAACCGAATTGGACCGAAACTGAATAAGCAAAACCGAAACCGAACCGAATTGGCCCAAAACCGAATCAAACCGAACCGAATTAAATCGGTTCGGTTTTCGGTTTATTCGGTTTATTCATATATTTTTGATTTTATGAGCTTTTTTGTTAATATATATAGTTACTAAATATACATAGACATATTTAGTATATACCTATATATATTTAGTATATACCTATATATATTAATACTTATATATATAGTACACACACACACACACACACACACACACACATATATATATATATATATATATATATATATATATATATAAATTAATTAATTAAATTTTCTTATTCGGTTTTCGGTTTTGGATCGAAACCGAAACCGAAACCGAATAAGAAAATTTAGTATTTTCAAAACCGAAACCGAACCGAATTTTTTTAAAACCAAACCGAACCTCTTATTCGGTTCGGTTCGGTTTTCGGTCCAAAACCGAATAATGCTCACCCCTAGTACTAACGATCAACTTGCTCTTGTATCTATGTATTCCCCTCGACCGTCAGACTGGATACTTGACTCGAGTGCATCTCGACACGTGACGGAAAAGGTAGTGAGTTCTCCTCCTGCACTCACCTACCATCGACAGACAACATTCAAACAGCTGATGGGACATTCCAGCCAGTGGTCGGTAAGGGTACTGTAAATTGTACGGGTTTGGTAAAATTATCCAATGTTTTGCATGTTCCTTCTTTTCCAGTCACTCTTTTGTCTGTTAGTTCCATCATCCTTCAACTAAAATGTATTGTTTCCTTTCAAATTTCCAATGTGATCTTCCAGGAGAAAAAGATGGAACGAAAACTTGGGTCTGACACTTGGCATGATGGACTGTGGTACCTGGATCGAGAAGGGCTGGATTCAGCATTAGTATCTATGGCGGAAAAGACAGGAATGAAAGGACTGAAGAAGATGAGTGCGGAAGATACATTGCGACTCTACCACAGGAGGTTGGGACACTCTTCATTTGGTAATTTAAGCAAATTATACCCTGCAATTTATGAAGAAGTTAATAAAGAGAAACTAGTTTGTAATGTTTGTGAGTTAGACAAACTTACTAGAAGTTCATATGTGAGTAGCGGTCATAGGAGCTCGTCTGTTTTTGATATGGTAAACTCTGATGTCTGGGGCCTTGTACTACTCCTATGAATGGTTACAAATATTTTGTTACCTTCATAGATTGTTTTTCTCATACTACTTGGCTGTATTCGATGAAAAATAAGGGTGAGGTCCCCTCGTGTTTTCGGGACTTTCACAAACATGTCCAGACTCGGTAAAAGGCAATGGTGAAGGTACTGAGGTCTGACAATGGAACGGAGTACACCAACAAGACACTTGCGGAATACTTGTCCGCCCAAGGGATACGACATCAGACCACCTGTGCATATACAACAGCACAGAACAAAGTAGCGGAAAGGAAGAACAGACATCTCCTGGAAGTGGCGAGAAGTATGATGATAGACATGAATGTCCCACTGAGTCTGTGGGGATATGCAGTATTGACAGCAGCTCAACTGATCAACATGATGCTTTCGAAGGTGTTGGAATAGAGGTCTCCATGCGAGATACTGCAGGAAAATAATAGTAGGATGCTCCCACTAAAGGTGTTTGGCTGCGTATGTTTCGTAAAGGACAACAGGCCGTCAGTAGGGAAGCTTGATCCTCGAGCAATCAAGTATATCTTTGTGGGCTATTCGGGAACTCAGAAGGGCTACGTATGCTGGAGTCCAGTGAAAAAAAGAAAATTTGTAAGTATGGATGTTCACTTCAGGAAACATGAGCCATACTATAGTCAGGAGGGAAACCCAAATATCTCACCTGATACTGTAAGTATGAGGCGAGAGGGGGAGTTGTTGGGAAGCATTTCAACCGATCTCGGAGTAAGGCTTGGAGGAACAAATAGGGTACAGGAAGGTGAAAAGGGACAGGGAAAGAAAATAAAAGGTGTTAGGCCCACAGCTCGGGGGGAGATACTTACCTATAGCATGCGAGAGAAGCAACTTGCAGGACCAGTTCTTACAGTGCCAGTGCTAAGTCCCTTGCATGCGCCCGTCTTGACTTCTGAGACACCTACACCACCAGCTTCTCCTTCAGGTGATATCCTTCCTTCTCCTCCTCCCCAACCATCATCAGTATGGAGGTCCACTCGCAGCAATGCGAAAAAAACCTCATGATAGATATGGTTGGGATCTTGCTAAATTTGTCTCATATAATCATCTTTCTTCTTCTCATGGAGCTTTTATTGCATCATTGGATAGTGTTACTGTAGCTAACAATTGACAGGTAGCCAAGAACGATCCAAAGTGGAAAGCAGCGATGCACGAGGAGTTGGAAGCTCTGGAGAAGAACCGAACTTGGGAGCTGGTGAGACTGCCAGAAGGGAAGAAAGCAGTCGGATGTAAGTGGGTTTTCACTGTGAAGTAGAACCCAGATGGACAGGTTGAGCGCTACAAAGCTCGACTGGTGGCAAAAGGATACAGTCAGACATACAGCATCGACTATGACGAGACCTTTGCACCAGTGGCGAAGATGAGTACTGTCAGGACCTTGATCTCTCTCGCAGCCAATGGAGAATGGAAGCTACACCAACTGGATGTGAAGAATGCATTTCTTTATGGGAATCTATTGGAGGAGGTGTACATGGAGATACCACCAGGATTCAGCACCAATCAGACAGAAAGCAAGGTCTGCAGGCTGAAGAAGTCCCTCTATGGACTGAAGCAGTATCCTCGAGCGTGGTTTGACAGGTTCAGGAGAGCAATGATAGGGATGGGATATCAGCAGATCAATGCTGATCATACTGTATTCTTCAGACGAAGTGGAGGCCACGTCACCATGCTTACGGTGTATGTAGATGATATGATTATCACAGACGATGATGAGCAGGAGATCGTCCAACTCAAGGGGAAGCTTGACAAGGAGTTCGAGGTGAAGGATCTTGGCCCTCTTCGATACTTCCTTGGGATTGAGATTGCTCGAGATACAGAAGGAATTGTTCTTTCTTAGAGGAAGTACGCACTGGACCTGCTTACAGAAACATGGATGATGGGATGCAAACCAGCTACGACACCGATAGACCAGAAGTTCAAGCTGGATGCTGAAGCCGGAGAACCAGTTGACCAAGATAGATATCAGAGATTGGTGGACAAGTTGATCTACTTGAGCCACACCCGACCTGATATCAGCTTTGCGGTCAGCGTAGTGAGCCGCTACATGCATGACCCCCGGAAGGGTTATATGGACGTAGTGTACCAGATTCTGAGGTACTTGAAGGGAGGCCCAGAAAAGGGACTGATTTTTAGAAGGAATAATCATGTGAGCATCGAGGGCTATTGTGATTCTGACTGGGCTAGCTGTGCTGACGACAGGAGATCTACCTCGGGATACTGCATATTTGTAGGAGGCAACTTGGTCTCTTGGAGGAGTAAGAAGCAGCCAGTGGTGGCCAGATCAACAGCTGAAGCAGAGTATAGAGCTATGGCCTTGGGAGTCACAGAGCTATTGTGGTTGAAGAATATGCTGATAGAGCTGAAGCTGGACCAGGGAGCCAAGATGAAGTTATGGTGTGACAACCAGTCATCTATTAATATTGCCAACAATCCAGTACAGCATGACAGGACCAAGCATATCGAGATTGACAGATTCTTCATCAAAAAAACTGAATAGTGGACTACTAGAGCTGGGCTATGTTCCAACCAAAGATCAGGTAGCCGACGGATTGACCAAGGGGCTTAGCTCTGTCAGCATGATGAGAGGATGTGACAAGATGGGCTTAGTGAATATCTTTCGTCCATCTTGAGGGGGAGTGTTGGAATATCCTATTGGTATTTTTGGTACGTTAGATATGTGTTGGAATATCCTATTAGTATATTTGGTATGTTGGAATATGCCATAGGATATTCCTATAGAGAGTTAATGTAATGTGGAGGCTGTAAGGCTATAAATAGCCAAGAGATTATAATAAAATATAACAACTATTTTAACACTTTCCATATATTATATTTCCATATATTGGATGTCCATATATGGACACATGACATGCTATATAAAGGGGTCTACATCTATATGTTCTCTTTGAGACATCTCAATTGTGCTTCATGAAAGTTGTTGAATAAGTTCAACACGAGAGAAACAGTTGTTGAATAAGTTCAACACAAGAGTTTGAGAGGTTTTTTTTTTTTCTTTTTGTCTTTGTGAGAGGTTTTTTTTCCTTCATTTTTATCTTTGTGGTAGAGATTTCTTGCGAGCAAGGAGAGAAGTGTTGTGAGAGCTATTGTAATTCATTTTTTTCATCATAGTGAAACTAATTCACCCTTATCTTTGGATGTAGACATCTTCGTCGAACCACGTAAATTCTTATCTTTGCAGTTATAAATTTTCTCTGAAATGTTCTCTGATTTCTTAAAATTATTTCTGGTATGTCCCAATAATTGGTATCAGAGCTTTAGGATTATAGCAAGTCATTCGACATAGTTATCATAGAAAGTTAATTGGGTAGATTCTTGAGATAGCTCCGTCAAGCAAGGTTGAGAAGTACGAAATTGAGAAATTCAATGAGGAGAATGATTTTAGCTTTTAGAAAAGTCAGATGAATGTTCTCATATATCAGAAGCTTCACAAGGCTTTACGAGGAAAGTCCAGAAAGCCTGCTGACATGACCGATGATGATTGGGACAATATGGATCTCGAAGCGTGTGATGCTATTGGCATGTGTTTAAAAAGAGTTGTCGTGTGTTCTGTGAAGGACGAAGCCACCGTCGTTGGGCTCTGGCTGAAATTGGAATCACTTTACATGACGAAAACTCTTACTAGCCGACTTTATATGTTAAAGTCGCTCTACAAACTCGTATAAATAGAGGAAGATATGCAAATTTGAGATCATATATCAAAATTCAATCGAATACTTTTTGACTTGAAGGATGTTGACATACATGAAGATGATGATCGTTTGGCACTAATCCTATTGTTTTCTTTGTACGATTTTTATGAGAATCTTATTCAAACATTACTATACGGAAGTGACTCAATTTTTGTAGAAAAGACTACAAGTGCCTTATTTTGTAATAAGGTACGAAGGTTTGCTTCTAATGGCAGAAACGGTGAAGACCAAGTCCAAAGTTTGACGACAAGATGGAGGACAAAGATAGAGCATCTTCTAGCAGAAGGTCAAGATCCATATTGAAGATACATATTGATAAGCTGAAGTACTTCAAATACAAAGAGAAAGGACATTATGCAAATAAGTGTCCTCGTCCAAAAAGAAGAACAAGAAAAAAAAGAGTAAAACAGAGAGAGAATGTGATGAAGCAAACTGCGATTCAAAAGCTGACGTTAACTGGATTTATTTTTCGATGACACATGACAACATGAGTGACCGTTGGATTCTTGATTCTGGATTCTCCTACTATATATGTCCAAAGAGAGTGGTTTTATTCCTACAAGGTGACAAATGGTGGTTCTGTGTTGATGGGCAACAACAACGCATGTCGAGTTGTTGGAATTGGGTTTATCAAGGTGAAGATGCATTGTAATGCTCCTCTTCAAACGGTGCATTATGATGGTTCATTGATTCAAAGAAGTATTAATTTGGGTTTGGTTTCATATGCAAGCTTTACGCAGGATTCTCTGAGATCGATAGTTTATCCCATTGCAGACAGAGGCACAGAGTCAGCATCGTAGATGGATCAGTGAGTTAGTTCAGAGTAGTACAGAGATAGCGTGATTTGGACGGTGGTGCAATCTTCCTTAATCTGGTCGGATCGGATGATGGAGGATCACGAGATACTCATATGGTTATACTAGTTAAGAAGATTGTGCATCGTGCCTGATCGCATAGTTCAAGAATCAGGTTGTATCGGCTCAGTGGAGCGATAGGCGAATCAACATTAGTGGGTGGGCTCTGACCCTTCTTTTCTACTCCTTCATGGCTTAATAAAAATGTACCCCTTGTGTGTTGGTACATAGTTATTCAATATTGTCTGGTTGAGTAGATCGGATAAATGTATATCACCTTGTATGTCGAGCACTAAGTATAAAACATTTAATAACTATATCGGGGCGTGCATAAATGCACGAGTCGTATGTGATAAGAGGCTTTGTTAGCGAAACGAACAGTTATGGCACAATGCTATGAAACTGCTGGTATGCGGATGGTAGGCTTCATCAGCGAAGTGAACAGTTGTGGTTCAAAACCATAAAACTTTTGGAAGGGGTACGGTAACCAAAAAACTGTTGGAAGTGGCATGGTGCCTCGGTATTCTTGAGACCTTTGGATCGCCAGTCGAAACATAGAAATGGACATATGGTAACGTGAGTTGATGTGTGATTTTTGTATTCGAGCTTAGACCATGCTTATGTTTTTACGGTCTTTTAATTATTCTGCATATTGCATGATCATAGACAACTTGTGCACAAGTTAATGCTTTCCCTTGAACAGCTTCTGAGGGCCACCGAAACCGTTCGGCCTAGGAAAAAATTATGTAGGCGTGCTTCGGCATGTGGTATTGCGGGACCTGTAGTAGGACTTGCTATCCAACTGGAAGGGCGCATCATAATATGGGTATCACGGGACTTTCGATTAGGTTAGCTACCTAGACGCGAAGGAATCGTCGTCATATCGAAATGAAATGTCTAACATGGCTTATTATGTCAATTATCTCATATAATTAGGCTGGATGCTAATGTCATCTGCTTGCAGGCTTAGCTATTTGGTAGCAGAAAAAACACATACACTTATGTATCTATATTTTATAAATAACAAATGTCTTGTGCATGGACACGGATCCTGGCACACTTATATTACAAATATTATCTTTAATATGACAGAGAATGATGGTAACTATTGAGTAGTATATTTTGAACTGACACGGAAGGATGATGGTAAGTATTAGATAAGGTAAACTGTTGTTGTATGACACGCGTATGTAATAAGTCACAATATGATATGTCATTAAATTGATCTTGATGCAAGCTTAGAAAGATTACCATATAAACTATATGCTTCACATGATTACTGTAGAAGAATGGAATTTCAGGCGCATCCGAAGACCAAAGTTTCTATGCGCCACAAACATCATACGCCGAAGACATAAGGCAAATGTCAGCGCATTATTCAAAGACAACAAGGATAAAAAAAAAAGCACATGGAAAAAAGAATTTTTATTTATATGAAAATCTATTACATGGCTTTCCCATTTTACAAAATCTACTACAAAGAGCTTAGTGTAAATTCTACAGCTAGGCACATCACTCTGACGTCTCAATCTAAGTACATCACTCTGGCGTCTTAGTTCAGGCGCATCACTCTCCCTCATCAGAGCGAATCCCTTCATCGTCAAATGTACGAGTGCTTCAGCTAATGAAGCATTTATTGAGCAGAACGCGGGTTGGCAATCAATCCAAACCCGGTGGCTCTTCAAGCATAACGAAAGTCGGGACACGATGACCCCGATCTTTGGATGCAACAGGCACCCAACGCCATCTGGTAGAAGAACACTGCCGACAAGGGGCTCGAACATAAGCTGTTGTGTCCATAGCTCTCCCGGCGCATCTCAGTCTTCTGACAGAGTTCGTCGTCAAAATCAAAGCTTCTTTAAATGAGGAGATCCACAATCCGCAGTGCAACATCTTGCCAAGGAGGAGGATCGGTCGAGTTCATCTCAAATAACAAGTTTGGATGAAATGAACGAGCAAACTCTCTATACTGCTATTTATAAGCCAGGGCAAATCAAACCCATGCGCCAAGTGGCTTCTCCAAAGTCAGTGCAATGAACTTGCATTAATGGTGATGAATCTGCCATCTCAAAATCAGCTAAGTCAAAGTCATTACCTCGAAAGACTCAACAAAGCTGACCAAAGAAGATGCGCCACGCAGCTTATGCGCTCGTCAGCCCCACGCACTGCACGACTGATGCGCCTGTAAAACCCCTAAATTTCTACTATTAATTTTTTTTATTTTTGGTACCGATTTAAAATTTTGTATTGTACGTCACGTAATCGTATTTTAAGTCGCGCACGAACTTTTATTTTTGCTCGACGAGTGCGATTATGTGCGAGCGTACATATTTTAGAAAAACAATTTTTTTATTTTATATTTTCTTACACTTTCAAAATATTATATAGAATTAGTATTCTTGCCATAAAAAGTCTATTGTTTTTAGCAGTTATTAATAATAAAATTCTTCGTGCAAAAATATTTATTTCATAAATATTTATTTATTTTAAATAATAATTATTTACTTTTTATTTTATTGTACAAATATTTGTAGTAGTTAGGAAAACAATTATTTTATTGGTACTAATTGTGTGCAAGATTTCATGTCCCCTATGAATTTTTGAAATACTAATTATTTTGTCAAAAGGTGTGTCACATATTTAAATATACATACCATTTTCGAAATTATTTTTAAATTAATTATAAAAAGATATTTTATTTATTTATTATACTTTAAGTTGTGGTTAGAATTTTTGGTTGGGTTTAAATAGTTGATTTATGGATAAATAATTATCTATTGGATTTATTTAGATTTTAATTAGATTCAAATTGAATTTGTATTTGAATTTGGATTTGATTATTGCTTTAAATTAAATTGGGTTTAAATCCTAATCCATATCTAATTGGAAATTCCCACATCCTATAAATATAGGCAGGTACTCCTCCAAATTTCTATTCTCCACAAAATATTCCACAACCAAACGCGTGCATCGTGTCTGTGTCCCGGTTTCCCTTCCACTATATCTATTTAGTACAAATACATTTTTTTGACGTGTCCGACAATCCCGGACATCAACACCTTCTGTCCCCAATCTCCGCCATCATCTTCCTTCCCGACGGCCGAACCCAGCCATCGACCCACTCCGCACCGCCGTCTCCACCTCATCCCGACCCATCGCCAAAACCAACGTCGCCACCCCGGCCATCTATCCTCCGGCAGCACCTTCCTTCTCCCCCGACCTCTCTGCCAACACCACCACCACCGACATCGACCTCGCCACAGACCGTCCCCATACCGTGCACCCGGTCCTCCGACCCCCGACTCAGCCGTAACCACCCTGCCACCACCAGCCGCCAAGCCATACCACCACCACCACTTCCTCCCTACGACCGCCACGACAGCCCGGCTGCGACCAACCGCCTGCCACCCACCGGCGTAACCCCATCCTCGGCTCCAAGGCCGGAAACCCCAAAGCACAGTCGACCAAGGAAAAAAAATATATATATATATAAAAACAAACACCCTCGCCACCACCGTACCTCCGCCGAAGACCTCCGCGATCGCCGCTCCGCCCGCGTCCACTGAGAAGCCCGCGCCACCGCGTCCACGCCAGCCACGTCGTCCTCCGGCGACCGCACGCCGGAGGTGAGTTTCCCCCACCGAAACCCTACTCGCCGGAACCCTTGTCGCCGAGCGCCCCCAAAACCTTCCGCCGCGTCCTCGCTCCGTGGCCGCCGTCCAGATCTGCTGAGCCTCCGCCTCAGCGAGCCGCCTACACCCCTTTCACTCTGACCGCCGCCGACCAGAGTAGTGCCGTCCCATCAGCACCGCCACCACCGCCTGGCCTCCCTCTCTCAACCACCCGCTCCACGCACAGCCATCCGCCTGGCCTCGCCGCCCCCTTCTCCTCCGCCGTCAGTCCCACGCCGCCGCGTGCTCACACACGTCCGGCCGACGAAACCCACTTCCCCCTCGATGCCGATCTCCCCCATCTCTCTCCCCCGCCTAGCCCAGACGACCGCCGCCTGAGCGCTGCGCCGCTCCCGACCGTCTCACTCCGCCTGAGCTCTCTCTCTCCGTTCACTCACTCCGGCTTTGTTCCCTCTCCCTTCTCTCTCCTGCTCTCTCTCCCTCTCTCTCGCTCGCGCTCTTCTTCTCCGCCCGTCTCTCTCGATCCCTCTCCACTCTCTCATCTCTCCCAATCTCTCTTTCTCCTTCTTCTTATTCTTTTACAAAGGGATAAGTAACAGTCTGTTCACTCTGAGAGAACAGCTGGGTTTTTTTTTTCGTCTAAGTTATTATTATTATTTTTATTATTTGTTTGGTGTTTTGTTATCTCCTTTATCTGCTACTAACAGCAGTGCTTATTATTATTATTATTATTATTATTATTATTATTATTATTATTATTATTATTATTATTATTATTACTCTGTATTATTATTTTTATTATTTTATTATTATTATTAACTTGATTATTATTAGTGTCTCTTTGTTTTAAGTGGGACATCAACAATTCTGTTGTTGTGATTAAAAGGTATCAACATAAGTTATTTATTATTATTAAATACTTATTTAGTGTTCATTAAAAATATATGTATAAGTTTTATATTAGTATGATAAATCAGTTTTCTAATATTTTTATATATTTTTCTAAATTATTTTTACTAATAGTTTTCTATCTATAAAGCTCTTCTGTCGACTTAAGGAAATTTTAACTAATATATTCCTATCAAAAATCTTATTTTCTCCAAACGTAGCGTTTCTGCCGAAAACGATTCTTCTCGACTTTAAAGAATTTATAAAGTATTTTTCCTATAAATATTTTGACTCATAAAAAACTAGTTTTCAAGTATTATAAATAGTTTCTATTATTTATCCATTATTTCTTGATTTTTCTCCTGTCTGTATCCAAGTCCTATTGTTCCTATTCCTTCGTCCATTTCGAGACTACCTTATGTCCACTCTTACTAAATTAACCCTTTTGGACCCAATGACACGATCCGTACCACCATCCGAGGTCCTCTTGTACAGTTGTTACACCGAAGTTGCAGATCGTGCCACATTGATTATCGCAGCACACCAGGCGCTCTACCAGGCAAGACACCTTGCCATTAGCTGTTTAATTATTTTAGGTCATATTTCATGCATTACTTATTTTCTTTATGCAAAATAAACTGTGATACATGGCATAACTGTTCATTTATATTTTCTGCTGTGTATTATTTTTCTTACAAATTAAACCTAGATTTAAGGGACCACCTTGTGGGTCGCATCCATTGGCCTTGACACGTTGTAAACACGAAGTTGTGTGTCGCATGTAGAACACGGAAGTGCGTGATTGGCTGG
The DNA here is from genome assembly GCA_029216955.1 of Iris pallida. Taxonomy (NCBI): domain Eukaryota; kingdom Viridiplantae; phylum Streptophyta; class Magnoliopsida; order Asparagales; family Iridaceae; genus Iris; species Iris pallida. The sequence goes on along the minus strand of JANAVB010026199.1, from coordinate 28,270,405 downwards.
CCACCAATACGTACAAGCCGTGCGATAGGAATAACTGCTAATAGAAGTTGCATGCTAGTTTGACTTAGCGGTTATAGTGGTTTGTGTTGTGGATACAACACAGTAGGCATTGGGCGGGGAGGACAATTCCTTAGCGTATGGGCTTCGATGCACTTCTCTTGTGAACCGGACTCTCCGCCGGAGATACGGGGTTGATGACCCAAGATTACTGACGGCCACTGACGATTCTGCGGAACGTCATGCTCTTCCTGCTGGGGCCTCTGGTGCCCAAGGGGGACTACGCCGATCCTATTTAGCCAGGGCCCATGCGTAGGAAGGATTGTTCTTAACAACATTTCACTTAGAACGGTAGGCTACCCTATCCGTTAGGTACGAGTACTTTTGGTTTGGGTACTTGTATCTGACCGTGGCTTGGAACAATAACTTGTCGCGAATTAGTTCGTCACATCTTGTCCTTGTTTGGTTGTAGGTGTGACTTACTACTTCGATGAGAAGGTATTGAACCTTGTTGGGGTCCGGATACCATATTGGATTCATAGCATGGGAAGATACGTTACCGTGAATTAGTTTACCATCTCCTGTCCTTGTTTGGTTGGGGGGATGGTACGCTCGTTCAGTAGGTGCGTGTTGGACCATGTTATAAATTCGATTTACTTATTTATTGAGCAATATTTATTCAGTTTATATGGCATGCTATTATGTGTCTTGTTACGTCCCTCTGAGGACCTGGTTGTCTTGCCAGGTGTGTGCTATTGTCTTTCGCAGGTGCTCTAGCTCTAGCCGTGATCTTCGCTACTTCTTCGAGGATGATTGCATTTGGATCGTCTTCGCTTCGCTCGCCACTCATTTCATTTTCTATGTACTTTTCTTTATTTTGTTGGTAGTGGATTTGTCTCCGCCCAACATATTGTATCAAGACAAATTCATTTTTATTTATGATATCTTTTATTCATTTATTCGGTGTAGATGAGATTAGTTATGGTTCTACTGTATTTTACAGCTTATGTATTTATACGAGGCTTCCATATATTGGAGTATACTTCGTATGAATACAGCTGGCATGTCTACGTTCCTAGTCCTACGTATTTTGGGACTGGGGCGTTACATGTTTTTGTGGTGGCCCATGCAGGTCTAGATAAATTGTTTGGTTACTTTACCGTACCAAGCAAGCCTGCTAATAGGATTAGAAGTTTAGGATCTCATCCACATACTTGACCTTTTTCCTTGATTTTATCTACCGTTTGACTCATCAATTGCATCTTGCTTGTTTCCTTCCATCCCTATCCTTATCTTCCCTTCATGCTTGCTAGAGATTGACCCTACTAGTTAGTTGTCCCAAAACGCCATTAGTTTAATTTTTTTTAAGTTGGGTAGAATACCTTATGACCTAGCAAACCCTTGTCCTTGCGACCTATCTTAGCAAGTCTACTTAGATTCTAGAATTTAGAAAACCTTAACCCATTTGGTCAACCAAGCCTTGGTCAATAAACCGTAGAATGATGGTATAGGAATAAACAAGACTTAGATCCTTATGACTCTTAGACTATTCATAATTGTTTTTATTCATCTATTATCGTGCCTATATTTTTACTATCTAGACTAATGATGCTAATGTAGCCTAGTTTTTACAAGCTTAGCCTTTTACCAAGCTTGTTCGTGACATATATGTTAATGGAGGTACCCCACTAACATATTGTCTATCAGAACCGGTGCATAATGGTCTGATCAACCGAGTGCACTTTGGTTCGCTTTTATTTATCGTTCTACGTGGATGGAGACATAGCTAAACTTGTCCTCTAGAGTCCCATCCACGACTGCTTGACAATTCTTTGAAATTTTTCGATCGCCTTTGAGTCACGTATTCGTATTCGATAAACGCCTCCTTCGAACTCTATAATACTTTCGCCTTCACCAAATTTTCGAAGGACGAAAGCGTCATACTAGCACTCCCTCTAGCCCTCCTATCGGCTATGACCATTATCATTCGACGTGGTTATATCTTTGACTTGAACTACTCGACCTTTCCCTCGACCCTAAAATCTTGACTTTCTAATCACTTGAATTTAGGATTGATTACGATCGCCTCTTAATCATATCCTCAACCTAGACAACGACCATATAAACTTCGAACTCTTCTATCTACCGTTGTGCCTTCTCACCCCCCTACGAATTCTTAATTTCGAGGACGAAATTTCTTTTAAGTTGGGTAGGATGTAAAACCCCTAAATTTCTACTATTAATTTTTTTATTTTTGGTACCGATTTAAAATTTTGTATTGTACGTCACGTAATCGTATTTTAAGTCGCGCACGAACTTTTATTTTTGCTCGACGAGTGCGAATATGTGCGAGCGTACATATTTTAGAAAAATAATTTTTTTATTTTATATTTTCTTACACTTTCAAAATATTATATAGAATTAGTATTCTTGCCATAAAAAGTCTATTGTTTTTAGCAGTTATTAATAATAAAATTCTTCGTGCAAAAATATTTATTTCATAAATATTTATTTATTTTAAATAATAATTATTTACTTTTTATTTTATTGTACAAATATTTGTAGTAGTTAGGAAAATAATTATTTTATTGGTACTAATTGTGTGCAAGATTTCATATCCCCTATGAATTTTTGAAATACTAATTATTTTGTCAAAAGGTGTGTCACATATTTAAATATACATACCATTTTCGAAATTATTTTTAAATTAATTATAAAAAGATATTTTATTTATTTATTATACTTTAAGTTGTGGTTAGAATTTTTGGTTGGGTTTAAATAGTTGATTTCTGGATAAATAATTATCTATTGGATTTATTTAGATTTTAATTAGATTCAAATTGAATTTGTATTTGAATTTGGATTTGATTATTGCTTTAAATTAAATTGGGTTTAAATTCTAATCCATATCTAATTGGGAATTCCCACATCCTATAAATATAGGCAGGTACTCCTCCAAATTTCTATTCTCCACAAAATATTCCACAACCAAACGCGTGCATCGTGTCTGTGTCCCGGTTTCCCTTCCACTATATCTATTTAGTACAAATACATTTTTTTGACGTGTCCGACAATCCCGGACATCAACACCTTCTGTCCCCAATCTCCGCCATCATCTTCCTTCCCGACGGCCGAACCCAGCCATCGATCCACTCCGCACCGCCGTCTCCACCTCATCCCGACCCATCGCCAAAACCAACGTCGCCACCCCGGCCATCTATCCTCCGGCAGCACCTTCCTTCTCCCCCGACCTCTCTGCCAACACCACCACCACCGACATCGACCTCGCCACAGACCGTCCCCATACCGTGCACCCGGTCCTCCGACCCCCGACTCAGCCGTAACCACCCTGCCACCACCAGCCGCCAAGCCATACCACCACCACCACTTTCTCCCTACGACCGCCACGACAGCCCGGCCGCGACCAGCCGCCTGCCACCCACCGGCGTAACCCCATCCTCGGCTCCAAGGCCGGAAACCCCAAAGCACAGTCGACCAAGGAAAAAAAATTATATAAAAACAAACACCCCCGCCACCACCGTACCTCCGCCGAAGACCTCCGCGATCGCCGCTCCGCCCGCGTCCACTGAGAAGCCCGCGCCTCCGCGTCCACGCCAGCCACGTCGTCCTCCGGCGACCGCACGCCGGAGGTGAGTTTCCCCCACCGAAACCCTACTCGCCGGAACCCTTGTCGCCGAGCGCCCCCAAAACCTTCCGCCGCGTCCTCGCTCCGTGGCCGCCGTCCAGAGCTGCTGAGCCTCCGCCTCAGCGAGCCGCCTACACCCCTTTCACTCCGACCGCCGCCGACCAGAGTAGCGCCGTCCCATCAGCACCGCCGCCACCGCCTGGCCTCCCTCTCTCAACCACCCGCTCCACGCACAGCCATCCGCCTGGCCTCGCCGCCCCCTTCTCCTCCGCCGTCAGTCCCACGCCGCCGCGTGCTCACACACGTCCGGCCGACGAAACCCACTTCCCCCTCGACGCCGATCTCCCCCATCTCTCTCCCCCGCCTAGCCCAGACGACCGCCGCCTGAGCGCTGCGCCGCTCCCGACCGTCTCACTCCGCCTGAGCTCTCTCTCTCCGTTTACTCACTCCGGCTTTGTTCCCTCTCCCTTCTCTCTCCTGCCCTCTCTCCCTCTCTCTCGCTCGCGCTCTTCTTCTCCGCCCGTCTCTCTCGATCCCTCTCCACTCTCTCATCTCTCACAATCTCTCTTTCTCCTTCTTCTTGTTCTTTTACAAAGGGATATGTAACAGTCTGTTCACTCTGAGAGAACAGCTGTTTTTTTTTTTTCCGTCTAAGTTATTATTATTATTTTTATTATTTGTTTGGTGTTTTGTTATCTCCTTTATCTGCTACTAACAGCAGTGTTTATTATTATTATTATTATTATTATTTATTATTATTATTATTATTATTATTATTATTATTATTATTATTATTATTATTAATACTCTGTATTATTATTTTATTATTATTATTAACTTGATTATTATTATTAGTGTCTCTTTGTTTTAAGTGGGACATCAACAATTCTGTTGTTGTGATTAAAAGGTATCAACATAAGTTATTTATTATTATTAAATACTTATTTAGTGTTCATTAAAAAAATATGTATAAGTTTTATATTAGTATGATAAATCAGTTTTCTAATATTTTCATATATTTTTCTAAATTATTTTTACTAATAGTTTTCTATCTATAAAGCTCTTCTGTCGACTTAAGGAAATTTTAACTAATATATTCCTATCAAAAATCTTATTTTCTCCAAACGTAGCGTTTCTGTCGAAAACGATTCTTCTCGACTTTAAAGAATTTATAAGTATTTTTCCTATAAATATTTTGACTCATAAAAAACTAGTTTTCAAGTATTATAAATAGTTTCTATTATTTATCCATTATTTCTTGATTTTTCTCCTGTCTGTATCCAAGTCCTATTGTTCCTATTCCTTCGTCCATTTCGAGACTACCTTATGTCCACTCTTACTAAATTAACCCTTCTGGACCCAATGACACGATCCGTACCACCATCCGAGGTCCTCTTGTACAGTTGTTACACCGAAGTTGCAGATCGTGCCACATTGATTATCGCAGCACACCAGGCGCTCTACCAGACAAGACACCTTACCATTAGCTGTTTAATTATTTTAGCTCATATTTCATGCATTACTTATTTTTTTTTATGCAAAATAAACTGTGATACATGGCATAACTGTTCATTTATATTTTCTGCTGTGTATTATTTTTCTTACAAATTAAACCTAGATTTAAGGAACCACCTTGTGGGTCGCATCCATTGGCCTTGACACGTTGTAAACACGAAGTTGTGTGTCGCATGTAGAACACGGAAGTGCGTGATTGGCTGGCCACCAGTACGTACAAGCCGTGCGATAGGAATAACCGCTAATAGAAGTTGCATGCTAGTTTGACTTAGCGGTTATAGTGGTTTGTGTTGTGGATACAACACAATAGGCATTGGGCGGGGAGGACAATTCCTTAGCGTATGGGCTTCGATGCACTTCCCTTGTGAACCGGACTCTCCGCCGGAGATACGGGGTTGATGACCCAAGATTACTGACGGCCACTGACGATTCTGCGGAACGTCATGCTCTTCCTGCTGGGGCCTCTGGTGCCCAAGGGGGACTACGCCGATCCTATTTAGCCAGGGCCCATGCGTAGGAAGGATTGTTCTTAACAACATTTCACTTAGAACGGTAGGCTACCATATCCGTTAGGTACGAGTACTTTTGGTTTGGGTACTTGTATCTGACCGTGGCTTGGAACAATAACTTGTCGTGAATTAGTTCGTCACATCTTGTCCTTGTTTGGTTGTAGGTGTGACTTACTACTTCGATGAGAAGGTATTGAACCTTGTTGGGGTCCGGATACCATATTGGATTCATAGCATGGGAAGATACGTTACCGTGAATTAGTTTACCATCTCCTGTCCTTGTTTGGTTGGGGGGATGGTACGCTCGTTCAGTAGGTGCGTGTTGGACCATGTTATAAATTTGATTTACTTATTTATTGAGCAATATTTATTCAGTTTATATGACATGCTATTATGTGTCTTGTTACGTACCTCTGAGGACCTGGTTGTCTTGCCAGGTGTGTGCTATTGTCTTTCGCAGGTGCTCTAGCTCTAGCCGTGATCTTCGCTACTTCTTCGAGGACGATTGCATTTGGATCGTCTTCGCTTCGCTCCCACTCATTTCATTTTCTATGTACTTTTCTTTATTTTGTTGGTAGTGGATTTGTCTCCGCCCAACATATTGTAACAAGACAAATTCATTTTTATTTATGATATCTTTTATTCATTTATTCTGTGTGGATGAGATTAGTTATGGTTCTACTGCATTTTACAGCTTATGTATTTATACGAGGCTTCCATATATTGGAGTATACTTCGTATGAATACAGCTGGCATGTCTACGTTCCTAGTCCTACGTATTTTGGGACTGGGGCGTTACAGCGCCCACCTAAAGGTCTCTACCTATTAAAGCATTTAATGCTAAAATGACCAAAATAACAGCAGTACACGTCTCGAAGTCTGAGCAGTCAGCTTTTGCAGAGGACGAAGAGACGCAATCATCACTCGTTTGTCAGTTACGACCGTGTTCTACCACGTGGTCGACTGATCACTCGCATGCGCCTCAGTATCCTTGCGCTCAAACTCTGTATGCGCCTCAAAAGCCATGCGACCAAACTTGCTCTTGACCCATAAAAGTCAAATGAACAAGTCTCATGCGAGTTCAAGATCAACCTGCAACATATCCTAGGCGCATCTAAGCAGATCAACCTGCAACAGATCCAAGATCTTTGAGCAATAGACGCGCCACGTGTCATTGACTCAGTTCTGCCTACGAACGGGTACCAACCGCCCAAGATCTCAGGAACAACCAAATCTCAACAACTGCCACGTGTCAGCTCCTCCGCAGCTCAACAGTGCATTTCAAACATATTTAGCTCCAGCTCCCCAACGCATCATCCATGTGCCCAACAAAGTCAGATATGTGGCATCCCTACGTGCAAAATCTCCATGCGCGCATCGCATTTGCGCGCATAAACGGATCATTCCGTTGCGTATAAATAGAAGGATCATTCCTTCATTCAATCTGCTTCGGATCTTCAACTTTTCAACCACTTTAGCATCCAGAGCACTTGCAAGAGCTTCAATCCTCTTCAAGTCACTATCCGTTCCAGAGCAACTCAGACCTCCAGAGAGTGAGATCGTCGTCAGATCGTCAACGGAGTAAAGTATCACCTCTCCATCGCCACGGTTCCTAGATAAAAACAAAAAGTGTACTCCTAGGATCCCAACGAGATCCTACATTGTACTATGTTCTGTTTGTGATTATATATAAAGTTCATTCCAAACTTTTTAATAGTAAACAAGCTGGTGACTCTGCTGGGGACCACTTTCTCTTCCAACGAGAAGGTCGTGTCGCAATCTGACGATAGTAAGCTCGGCTCCTTCTAAAAGACACTGGTGGTACACCTCAATCAACAGGCGTACGAGGAGTTCATTTCTGAAGGTAGTGCGAGTCCTTCGAAGCGGCTGCCAAAGCCGAAGAAGACCAGCCAAGTCTGGATGCGCAAGGGCGATGCGCCGAGCACCACCATCGAAGGAGCTGCGCCGGCGCAGCCAATCCTTCATGCTGATGTTCTCAGCAAGCAAAACGTTGCAATTGGTGTAGCGCGTCTACCAAGGAAGCGCAGTTGTAATTACAGCTCCCAACCTTCTTCTTTCCAGTCGAATAAGATGCGCCGACGGAACAAGGATGCAGCCGATTTCCTGTGCATGAGCTCTGATGTGTAGGAGAAGACTTCTGTCTTTGACAAAATTACTCACTGTCATAGCAAGAAAAAATTAGATTCTGAGTACTATGAGCCTTCGCGGGCTAGTACAAAGAAGTCCAAGACAGTATGGGCCATGCGCTATCAATGTGCTATGCCAACAGCGGACCAACAATGAGCACTGAAAGTCCTGCACGCAGCTGATGGAAAGCTGTAGAGAGTCGACTCGGGTGCTTCGGCACCAGCAACGAGTCAACTTTCGTAGTCTCCTTCCTACTTGGGCGCATCTTTTGCGTGTGGAACCAAGCTGGGTGGGGCAAACCTTGCAGCTCTGAACCCATGCGCCCACGTGGGTTGTGCACATGAAGTGGGTTCGATTCGCAATACATGTTGCTCTTCCACCAATGATCCGGGCACATCTCATGCGCTGGAACCGGATCAGGAGGCGCAGCATTCACATGACCACTCCGACGCTTGGCCCTGCCATGCGCCTGAAAGGGGTGCGAATGCGAAACTCTCCTGACAAGATCTGCGTAATATGATTACTCACAGGCGTAGATCAAAAGAGATGACCTCTATGTACAATACGCCCCTCGCGGGTTACACTTGTGCTACGGTCACCATCAACTGCTGCTATTGCAAAATAGTAGCCGCCCCACCAAGGCAGTCTGTATTCCAGCGACTGCAACCGGCCGCACCTGTCCGACATCGCCTCGGAAAGAGGGTACTAATCGATGACGAAGAGGAACCCTTGGTCGCCTCGTGCCAAATCATCTCCAACTCTCCTGCACCCGGGAGAAAAGCAAACACCTCCAACCCTCCAACCTCGGTAGGCTCGTCGAAGAGTCGGCCAAAGGGAAGCAAAGTGATAGTCCCGTTAAGCAGGTTATTCCAGAGTACTCGGTTAAGGATGAAAGCTGCATCAACGGCGCAAGCTGGAGGTGATCAGGCCTCAGCTACCCACAACAACCCCTCCTTCGAACCAGAAGCTGACACCGAGGTGGCTGGGGGTAGCCAGTTCGAGGGGTCTGAAGAAGAAGCACATATGCCAACCTTTCCATAAGAAAGCGAGGCTGAAAGTGAAGCATCGACCAATCCATCCACTTTAACCTACGCTATGCCTGTCTACATGACAGGGAGTGGCAAGGAAGAAGAGGGAGATGCTTTGGCTCCAGATCTCGTGCGTCGCCTAGATACTTTGGAAGAGGGCCTTAAAACCCTTTCCACTACCATGCAGTCCTTGACTCATATGATATTTGAGATCCAGAATACCCTGACAGCCCAACCTTCGACATGGGCTCCTCTATCCGCCAGTCCCGATCCAGGGGTTAATGGAGAACCAAATGTACCCCCTCAACGGGTATCCTCTAGGACAGTTCATCACACTCTACCCCAATCATCGGCTCCTTCAGGAGACGAACATCGTATCGTGCCTCAGTCACCTGCTCGTGGCTCTACTGAAGAACTATTTGAGATGGCGTACGACTTACGCGACCGTTTTGAGGCAAGAAACAAACAGGAGGAACGAAAGAGGCTCGGAATCCGACAACCCTATCCTCCTGAGTGGAACAATATGGTTTATCCCCCCAAATATAAACCACAATCACTAACACCATTTGACGGAAAAGAGTCCCCTCGTTAATACTTGATTTATTTCCACTTTATGACGGGGCATCTGCCGAAGGAAGACGCCTTGCTCGCAAGTCTATTTATTGGAGCACTAAAAGGGGTGGCCTACGACTGGTATTGCAGCCTCCTTGACAATTGCATATCCTCCTTCGAGGATTTGAAGCGTCTCTTCCTTGCCCGATAATACGACGGCGGAAAAGATGTGACTATGTCTTCTCTCACGGAGATAACTCAGAAGAAGAAGGAAACGGTCCGAGCCTATATCGAACGCTTTCGACAAGCATGTTTAAGGCTACCTTCCGGTATCCCTGAGCCCGTACTAATGGACTCTTGCTGGAAGAATATGACGCTAGCAATCAAACTCTGGGTCGACTCCACCCAATATGCAGACTGGACCACATTCATTATTGGCGTCGAAGCCTCTGAGATGAAAGCTCGCGATGCTGCTCGTCTTCTAGGTGTTAGCTTCCCTTCCTTTGAAGATAAGGGGAAGCGCACCACCAACAACAACAACAATGGGCGTGAGCCGAAAGAGAAGCAGGCACTGACAGTGAATGCCTCGAAAGGTGCGCCGGACCCTGCTCAGAAGCCACCGGCCGCACCAAGGCAGAAGGTCTACTTCTTCAATGGAAACGACACCTTACAACTCTTCGAGATACTGAAGCAAGGTGACAAGATCAAGTTGCCTGATCCAAAGCGCCCCGACGAGGTGGACAGGGTAAGCGACCCGAGGTATTGTCACTACCATCGGTTCGTCCGGTACCTTACCCGAGACTGCTATATCTTGAAGAACTACATACAATGCATGTGGGTTCACCCAGATCTGGCCGAGGAATTAACTCAAACGGGGGTACGTCCCACTTCCAAAACGAAAGGCAAGAAGACCAAGTCTTGCCGAATGGTCGCTTCCTCCCCTGAGGAAGCTCTTCCAGTACAGATGCGTTCACAGCAGAACGCTCAGCAAGAGGAGGCTCTACCCAAAGTGACACCTCCTGTTTCCACTACGGCTGCCCAAGAGGAAGGTTCATCCCAACCTCTAGCAGCTGACAAACAGAAACAGAAAGATGTTCGTTTCGACAGACCTCTGCAAAAAAAAGGATGCTTTGGGGTTGACCAAAGCCACAACTTCGACATACTGGAGCAGCTAGCCAGTACTCGGTACAGCTATCCCTATTTGAGCTCCTCCGACTATCCAAAGATACTCGGGAGGCTCTATGTGAGGCAATGAAGGATGCTGAGTCCTTCATCAGCCAAGTCAAGCAGCCTGAAGAAGATCCAACAGCATGTCCGCACTGCCATAGTGTGGGAGAAATCATCCCCAACATTACATTTACTCAACAAGACATGTTGCTCAAGAATAATCGGCATAACAGACCACTGTATTACACAAGGTACGTTGGTGCCATCAAGGTGGATCGGATCCAGATCGATCATGGGTCCTCTCTTACCATTATCCCTCGAACTCTGCTCCAGACACTGGGGATATCGATGCATCGCCTGACTGCATCCAACACCACGATCAGCGGCTTCAACGCTAGCAAGAGCGAGCCTCTGAAAAGATCCGACTGAAATGTCATATCGGTGATCTCCAGACAGAGGTGACCTGTTACGTCGTTGACACGGACATCAACTATAACATCCTGTTGGAACGACCATGGATACATGAGTATATGGTGGTACCGTCCACCCTCCACCAATGTATGAAATATGTCTACGAATGGCATAGTCAGGACGGAGTTCGCTGATGTTGATCCTTTCAGAAGGATCAAGGCATTCTTTACTGATGCTGATCTATACAAGCCAATCCATTTAGAGTACGAGGCTAACGACACCGATAATGAAGCAGAGGCCGAAGCCGAAGCTGAGATGGCGACTGAAGCCCTTCTGTACGGCTTAAGGGGAAACCTCCCCAAGTGTCGGCTCCTCTCGTAGCCAAGTTACGCGGGAAGGCACCTGCTTCCCTGATTAAAATAGCCGCTGAAGCTTCTTTGAAGGTACGACTCAAGAGGAAACCTCCCCAAGTGTCGGCTCTTCTCGTGGTTAGGTTGCACGGGAAAGCACCAGTCTCTGAAATGCCAACTGAAGCACCTCTAAGTGCGGCTCAAGAGGAAACCTCCCCAATCGTCGGCTTCCCTCGTAATCAAGCTACAGGGGAAGGTCACAGCATCTCTCCCAGCGCAGGCTCGGGAGCTAATACGGATCAGACTCCCGAGGAGCTCTCCAGAAACACCGTCTGCCAAGATGCCAACTCCTCTGGTGGCAAAAATTCGGCCTCCCAAGGCTAGTCCGGTTCTCACCGATGAGGAGTTAGGAGAATACATATCCGCCAATGTTGACGTCCCTTCTCTTGATGATGTAATACCTCAGGACAAGATCCCGTATTTATCAATAAAAGGCTGTCTTTGAACTACTATGATCTTCCATATTGGAATGCTATGTATACTTTAGATAATGCCTTACAGTCATTACAAACACAAATAACGACTGTTAATCATGTAAACCGAGTTATCCCGTACTGAGGGATCTGTTACATAGTTCCACCCCGGAACCAGGACGAGAAACCTATCATCTTCGACAAAGTTGAGCGTCATCAAGACCTCCCGCCAGTCGAACCAGAACCAGATACCGGTAGATTGCAAATATACCGGTATACCAATCAAGCAAAGTATCTCATCCAGAAGATGGGCTATGACTTGAAAAACATCAAAGGCTTGAACTATGGAAAAGGACAACGTCTTTCCCTACGACTTCCAGTTCCAAAAGGGAAGCCTCAAGACCACTACCACCGCACTCGACGGGGCGTAGGCTACATCACACCTCCGACAACCCCAGATAGTTCAGAAACTGGAGAGGCCGTACACTCTCACTCATCTGAAGCTTCAACTTGGGACTTCGATACTAGCATCGGCCCAATCTTCAGAGAAGTATTGTCAGTGAACATGACATCCGCACATCCTCCAGAAGAAAAAGATGTGTTCTTCGAAGAAGAACCCTGGATCAACGCTTAGGAGAGCAATGAGAATCTCGCTTTGAACTACGAGAGCCTCCTATTAAAGATGAAGTCGAGCAAATCGACTTAAGGGATGAATCCTCGCCCAAACCCATCTTCATCAGCAAAAGCTTGACAGGAGAAGATTGAGAATCCTTGCTCCAACTTGTTAAAGAATATATCGATGTCTTTGCCTGGAGCTATGAAGACATGCCAGGTCTGGATCCACAAGTCGCGATACACAAGCTTAATATCTTACCTAATGCTAAGCCTGATAAATAGCAACAACGACGCTTACGTCCTAACATCATGGACGCCATTGACAAAGAAGTGAATAAACTCATAGAAAGTGTGTTCGTTCACGAGGAGCAACACCCAGACTGGGTGGCCAATATCGTTTCCATTACTAAGAAGAATGGAAAGATCCGAGTCTGCATCAACTTCAGGGACCTCAACTCTACCTGTCCAAAAGATGAGTTCCCTCTCCCGATCACCGACGTTATGATCGACAATGCCTGTGGCTTTGAATGCATGTCCTTTATGGACGGATATTCGGACTACAACCAGATCAAGATGTTTTCGGATGATGAGAAACACACGTCGTTCAGGACTTCAAAGGGGTTTATTGCTACACAATAATGCCATTTGGCTTGAAAAACGCAGGTGCCACATACCAACGAGCTATTAGCACCATCTTCTGCCAACACCTCGGCAAGACAGTTGAATGCTATGTCGATGACATTGCCGTCAAAAGCTGCCTACGAGGCGATCACGTGCAGGATCTGAGGATAGTCTTTAATCTTATGCGAGCACATCATCTCAAGATGAATTCAGCCAAATCCTTCCTAGGGGTTTCCAGTGGCAAATTCTTGGGTTTTATCATCACTGCAAAAGGCATCCATGTTGACCCCGAGAAGACCAAAGCCATCCTTGACATGGACCCTCCGAAGAACCTGAGAGAACTTTGAGGCCTGTAAGGACGTCTTGCATACATCCGAAGGTTTATCGCAAATCTTTCTGGACAATGCCAACCCTTCACTAAGCTTATGAAGAAAGGAGTCTCTTATGTCAAGACAGAAGAGTGTCAGAAGGCGTTTGACGATATCAAGGCCTATTTCACAAATCCCCCAGTCCTGGTAGCACCAATTGCGGGCAAACCCTTCCTGCTCTACGTCCATGCAATGGATCATTCTCTCGGCGCTCTACTGGCTCAGAACAACGATGCAGGCTATGACAAGCTATCTACTACCTAAGCAAGACAATGATCGGGGCTGAATACCGGTACAACCCCGTCGAGAAAGAATATCTAGTCCCGGTATTTGTCATTCAGAAGACTCGTCATTATGTATCGGGTCAGACGATTCGTGTCCTCTCTCGAGTCAATCCACTCAGGGTTCTTATGACAAAGCCTGGAGCGCTAAACTCTCGATTAGCTACATGGGCGATACTATTAACACCATACGATATGGTATTTGTCCCACAAAAATCTGTCAAGGGCCAAGCATTGGCTGATTTCTTAGTTGCACATCCAATTCTAGAGTCATCCAAACTCTATGAAGATATTCCAGATGAAGTGTTGGAATCCAATGTTGCCGAAGGAAACTTCGTCTGGCGAATGTTCTTCGACGGTACTTCAAGAACAGGCCCCAAGGGTCAGATCATCACAGGGGTGGGGATAGTCTTGATCTCTCCAGACAAGCTAGTCATCCAGCGTGCCTATTCCATCACAGAGCCGTGGTCCAACAATGTGGCGGAGTATAATGCCCTCATTATGGGACTCCAATTAGCAAGAAAACTGGGGGTAGAATGCCTCGAGTCCTATGGCGATTCGAAGCTCATTGTCAACCAGGTCCGAGGACAATATAAGGTTCGCCATGAGGACCCGATTCCTTATCATAAAGCGGCTTTGCACATCGTTTCAACCTTCACCGTGTTCTTCATAGAACATGTACCCCGGCTACAAAATCTGGAGGCAGATGCTCTGGCTAGCCTTGCTGCCTCATTGGCAGCACCTCTCGGGACTCAACACTTTGTTACGGTGATTGGTCGGAATTGGTGTGTCCTAAAAATAATCTGTGCATGTGTCTGAGCCATGCGATGCCTGCAGACACCGATGTCAATATCGAAGACTGGAAGTTTCCGTTCAAAGACTTCGCAGCCTACCAATACGACCCAAAGGAAACTGTGTCTGTCAAAAGGCGCTCTCTTCGATTCAACTACGATACGGCCACCAAAATATTGTATGGTCGTTCTTATGACGGACTTCTCCTCCGATGCTTTTCAAACGAGGAGGCAACCAAAGCTCTTCGGGAGGCTCATGACGGTACCTATGGAGCTCATCAACCCGGTCCTAAGTTACAGGACCGACTCCGACGTATGGACTATTACTGGCCTACTATGATGCCAGATGCTATTGAGTACGCTAAAAAGTGTCATTTCTGCCAGCTGTACGCTGACTTCATCCATCGATCCTCGGAGTTTCTACATCCAACGGTCGTCTCCTGGCCCTTTGAAGCCTAGGGTATGGACATAGTTGGACCAATTACTCCTCCGTCATCTAGAGGACATCATTTCATTTTAGTAATCACCGATTACTTCTCTATGTGGGTAGAGGCTATACATCTATTAGAGGTAAAAAGCTTGAAGGTGATCAACTTCATCAAGCATCACGTTATCTACCGTTTCGGGGTTCCCCGGAGGATCATCTACGACAACGGTCCACAATTCATAAGCCATGCGTTTAGCAGGTTCTGTGACAAGAATCGCATCTAAAACGTGGCGTCGACCGCTTACAATTCGGCAGCAAACGGGTTGACTGAAGCTTTCAACAAAACAACCGTCAAACTCCTCAAGAAAGTCGTGTCAACTAATAAATGCGAATGGGACGAGAAGCTAGGCGAATTCCTTTGGGCCTACCGCACAACGGTACGGACTCCGACGGACAACACACCGTTCTCTCTGATCTACGGGAGCGAAGCACTGCTGCCTCTTGAAATCCAAATTCCCTCACTACGAGTGGCCATTACGAACCAGCTGACAGAGGAGGACAATCAACGTTGCCGGTTGCATGAGTTAAGAGGCGCTGGACGAAAAACGCCTCTTGGCTCAACAACGCATCGAGCTCTATGTGTCTCACATTTAACAGGCTTTCAACAAGAAGGTCAAACAAAGGACTTTCCAGGTGGGAGACCTCGTCCTATCAGTCAGAAGGCCAATGGTGACGACTCACAAGACACCAGGAAAGTTTGAATCCAAGTGGGAAGGCCCCTTCATCATGGAGACGGTGTACTCTAATGGCGCCTACCGACTCGCTAAATCTAACGTAAACTTGTTCATGATGCCAATCAACGGCAAGTTCCTAAAGAATTATTACGCTTGAAGCTCCTCAACATGTACTTCCATCTTCCCAGTAAGAAAAATCTATGAAATTTACCACTACATTCATACCCCTTATCATGATATGTCCCTGGGACCCAGCTGTTCCAGGACATTCTTTTATCAATCTTTAATAGAAAACATCCATGTCCACATCACCTCTGAGTTGTTTTCCTATGTCCTCGCAAAGCTTAAACTTTATTCTCAGTAAGATTAAGCTAAAATCAGTATTTACCATGTCCACCTTACCTCTGAGTAAACACCCATGTAACAACCCCCATGTTGTTACACCTTGTTTATAGAACATCCACGTCCACAACACCTCTGAGTTGTTCTCCGCATCCCCACAAAGTCTGTTCTTACCACGTCCATATCACCTCCGAGTAAGAAAACACTACCGCTAGCCCCATGTTTATTATGTCCACATTACCTCTGAGTAAACACGTCGGTTCCCTCTCTCAACTTATCATTTGTACCTAAAAACAAAGGTGTGCTAAAGATGCTAACTCAACAAAAATCACAAGTTCATGACAAATGTACCAACAAAAGTTCTTTGAGAAAAAAGACTACATTCATAGAAAGAAACGAACTACATCTCAAACGAAAGAGCATCGAAATAGAATGGTTATGCTGGGGCAGACTACTCCCTCAGGCACCGCGCATATGAAGGCTCCAACTGATTGAGGTCCTCTACAGGAGCCAGGTGACTAGAGCTCCCGGTGCTACTTCCTTCAGGTGTCAGTTCCTCCTTAACAACGACTTCGATCTTTGGAATTATTTCCTCCTTGACAAAAGAAGACAACACTTCCTCTTTAACGACGACCTCAGCTTTCGGTATCACTATGGACACTGCAGAGAGACAAAAAGAAAAGCCCTGTTATACTATAAAAGAGTCGAAAGATATGCGCAGTTTTAGCATCGGCGCATGCAAACTGCCGCACATCAAAGTCTCGGTGCATCATCAGGACAATAAGGCCATGCGCGTTGACTGAGTTCTACCGCAACGCATCCTCAGGACCGAAGTCTATGCGCATTTGGCAAGAAAGCTTCGGCGCATCTACAAGACCGAAGTCCATGCGTCAGCACAAAAAAGCCTAGGCGCATCTACAGGGTATGGCTCGTTCAACCATACCCAGGCGCTTCAGCAGAGTGGTTCGACGCATGTTCCAAGATGGTTGTCCACCCATGCGTCTAAAACTGTGCAACAAAGTGTCTGTGTGTTTTTGATAAACTCCCAAGCAACCAATCACCCACCAACAACTTTCGGTCGCACGTCGGTGTGCGTCGTGTCGGCGACTTGGGGTTCCTTGACATCGGCCTCAACAGGCTTCTTGCCTTTGCCTCTGCCTCGGCTAGCAGCGCCACGAGGAGTTTTGGGGGCCATTTCTCAAAAGCTAGGGTTTTTTTGAAAAATCCTAAGGAAGAAGAAAAGAAAATAGAAGTTCTTCTCTCTCCACAGATGCCTATTTATAGGCCTGGGCCGCGCGTAACTCGATGATGCGTGACAACAGCAACCAAAGCTTCGGGTTTCGTAAAACTGACGGCTACATATCTTCCAATAGATACCATCATTAATCACTTGGAATTCTGTATTATCTTTTTTCATTTAAATCAAGAAGAGTATGCGCCAATACAGCCATGCGCGGAATGGCCAAGAGCCCAGACGAGACATACGCCCAAAACATCTATTGCCCATGCTTCTTGGTTCAAAGTATTCCAAAACTTGGCAAAATATTTTGAAAACTTTGAAGGGGGTCTTTTAAAAACATGGAATTTCAGGCGCATCCGAAGTCCAAAGTTTCTATGCGCCACACACATCATGTGTCGAAAATGCAAGACAAATGTTAGCGCATCATTCAAAGACAACAAGGATAAAAAAAGCACATGGAAAAAAGGATTTTTATTTATATGAAAATCTATTACATGACTTTCCCATTTTACAAAATCTACTACAAAGAGCTTAGTCTAAACTCTACAGCTAGGCGCATCACTCTGGCGTCTCAGTTCAGACGCACCACCCTCCCTCATCAGAGCGAATCACTTTTTCGTCAAACACACGAGTGCTTCGGATAATGAAACATTTATTGAGCATAACGCAGGTTGGCAATCATCCCAAACCCTGTGGCTAGCATAACGAAAGTCGGGGCACGACGACCCCGATCTTTGGATGCAACAAGCACGCAACGCCATCTGGTAGAAGAACACTGCCGGCAAGGGGCTCGAACATAAACTGTTGTGTCCATAGCTCTCCCGGCGTATCTCAGTCTTCTAAAAGAGTTTGTCATCAAAATCAAAGCTTCTTTGAACAAGGAGATCCACAATCCGCAGTACAACATCTTGCCAAGAAGGAGGATCGGTCGAGTTCATCTGAAATAACAAGTTTGGTTGAAATAAACGAGCAAACTCTCTACACTGCTATTTATAGGCCAGGGCAAATCAAACCCATACGCAAAGTGGTAACTTCTCTGAAGTCTGTGCAATGAACTTGCATTAATGGTGATGAATCTGCCATCTCAAAATCAGCTATGTCAAAGTCATTACCTCAAAAGACTCAACAAAGCTGACCAAAGAAGATGCACCATGCAGCTTATGCGCTCGTCAGCCCCATGCGTTGTACGACTGATGCACCCACCTAAAGCTCTCCACCCATCAAAGCATTTAATGCTAAAATGACCGAAATGACAGCAGCACACGTCTCGAAGTCTGAGCAGTCAGCTTTTGCAGAAGACGAAGAGACGCAATCATCACTCGTTTGTCGGTTACAACAGTATTCTGCCACGTGGCCAACTGATCACTTGCATGCGCCTCAGCATCCATGTGCTCAAACTTTGTATGCGCCTCAAAAGCCATGCGCCCAGACTTGCTCTTTACCCCTAAAAGTCAGATAGACAAGTCTCTCCATGCGCCATATCCTAGGCACATCTAAGCAGATCAACCTGCAACAGATCCAAGATCTTTAAGCAATAGACACGTGCCATGTGTCATTGACTAAGTTATGCCTACGAACGGGTGCCAACCGTTCAAGATCTCAGCAACAACCAAATCTCAACAATTGTCACATGTAAGCTCCTCCATAGCTCAACAGTGCAGTCCAAACAGATTTAGCTCCAGCTCCCCAGCGCATCATCCATGCGCCCAACAAAGTCAGACACGTGGCATCCCTACGTGCAAAATTTCCATGCGCGCATCGCATATGCGCTTATAAATGGATTATTCCGTTGCCAATAGAAGGATCATTCCTTCATTCAATCTGCTTCGGATCTCCAACTTTTCAACCACTTTAGCATCCAGGGCACTTGCAAGAGCTTCAATCTTCTTCAAGTCACTGCTCGTTTCAGAGCAACTCAGACCTTCAGAGAGTCTGAGATCGTCGTCATATCGTCAACGGAGTAAAGAATCACCTCTCCATCGCCACGGTTCCCAGATAAAAACAAAAGTGTATTCCTAGGATCCTAACGAGATCCTACATTGTACTCTATTCTGTTTGTGATTATATATAGAATTCATTCCAAAAATTTTAGTGACAAACAATTACTTAGTGTCGGTTTAGACGAGTGGGTTTCCCACTTACCGGTATGCAATATGTACTACTACCCAACTCCCCATGTACGAATATTTGCTTAGGCGTACCGAAGCGTTGGAGCTCGAATTTGTAACATGAAGATGTTCGGCCGATGATGTTTGCTTGGATTTAGAAGACATGATGTATGGAACGATAAGATCCTTTATGAGAAAGAGAGATCATGAGTGTTGTAAGCCGACTTGGCATATTCATGGGACTTTTGAGAGCCTTTGTAATAAGATGTTTTATCAATAAAAGAGATTTATTTCGTATATTATGTGTGACTTCATATGACATTGTTTCTTCCGCTACAATGTTGTCATTTTGAGATACACCATTTATTGTTTTGTCTTCTTGTCTTGTACAAGTGCACTCTAGACTTGTACGATATCACGTCTAGTAGCCGACTTTCGGCAAATTTTTCCATAATGGAAGAGAATAATGTCACAAACGCAACGGTGAAGATGAATCATGATTTCGTTGAGATAATTAAACTTGGCGATCGCAAAAAGTTGATTGCTACAAAGGGCTTGTTGTGTCCGGGTTTGGTAGACACAATAGTTTTGTGTGGGGTGTTGGGATGTCGAGATCAATCAAGATGGATTTCAGGTGGTAGAGGAAGAAGAAAATAGTTTGGTAGTGATTTAGTTAAGATTGGAGGTCGGTTGAGGCTCAAACACGACTAGACACATGAAGGACTTTCGTAAACATTGTTATTTATAGGGAGAGAATGGGTCGAGTCATTGTTGGGTCGTGTGTAGCAGATCAGAGGCGGTAAGAATAGCGGCCAATATTAGATTAGGAAACAGATGAACGACCGAGATAGGTGACTTAAAATATGGTTTTGGGTCGGGTTAGGTTTAAGTGGGCTTAATGTAAGGATTACTTAGTTTTAAGGTCTCGTATAATATTGGAAATTTGCATTTAGGTGTCTATATTGTCCAAAAAAGGGTTTGGGTCTCGTCCTAACGGTTGACTTTGGTTGACCATCCAAAATGGAGATATAAATGCAAAATTTGAATATTATACTATATCCTGTGTGAGGTTGTGTGATTTAGGTTATTTAATTTTTATGACAAATCGAGAATGAGATGTGTGACACTGTTGTTTGCTTCTATTATGATCGCAGCTGCCACACAATCCTCTCTTGAGTTGCAAGCATTCAACAATGCAATCGGGACGAAAGACATCTGACGATACATGATGCCCATGAAGTCGTCTCTATCGAAACTATCATCAGGAGGGTTGTGTGTCTGTTGAGATCGTGATTTAAGCAAACAACAGTGTCACAAATCTCATTTTCGATTGGTTATGACAAAACTAAGTAACCCAGGTCTCACAACCTCACTATGCAAAAATAAATAACCTAAGTCATACAACCCTCACATATTTCTGTTTAATTTTAGGGTCTCGTATAATATTCAAAGTTTGCATTTAAGTCTTTATTTTGGACGGTCAGCCAAGTCAAATGTTAGAACGAGATCCAAACCCTATTATAGACAACATGGAGACCTAAACGCAAAATTTTAATATTATACGTAACCCTAAAACTGAATAACTAAATTAAAATATGGTTTTGGTTGTGATTAAATCAATTGTTAGATCAACATATATGCTTTATAACTTAAAAAGGAGGTACGGGTCTGGTTGGGCCTCAACGAATCTGACCCAATTCGATGTAAGTAAATTTTAGAAAATAGATTAATTAACTAATAAATGGTTTTATGTATTTTGTTTAATAGAAAAAATTAGTCTTTGGTTTCTTAAAAATACAAACCACTTCAGAAAATCTCTAAAAATTCTAAAAGAAT
Organism: Iris pallida; assembly: GCA_029216955.1. Classification (NCBI taxonomy): domain Eukaryota; kingdom Viridiplantae; phylum Streptophyta; class Magnoliopsida; order Asparagales; family Iridaceae; genus Iris; species Iris pallida. The sequence goes on along the minus strand of JANAVB010026199.1, from coordinate 28,249,246 downwards.
ACTAGGGACTACTAGGAACTTATGTATCAAGTTTTTTGGTATTCTTTGGTACAATTTTAAAATGGTAACTTTTACATCCTAACAAGTAAATTATTTTCTTAACATTTTTTTGTTTTAATTATCGGATCTAAATATGTAAAATTCTAGAAATTTATGGGGAACCATTTAATATAGTTTTAAGGATAGATAGAGTGTTTCCCTGGTCAATGTTGTTTAGTTAACAAAGTTAAAGGTATATGAACATCATCCTTGTAACCCAGTTTCTCACACACTACCCAATTACATAACTTTAACCGTTTAATTGTTTCATAATTGTTACATAGATCTGCAATTTTATGGGTGTTAAAGTATTTGATCGGACATATCAAAAATAATACGATATGACCGATACATACCAATATCGGCTGATAGTATGAACCTAAAAAAATGCATATTTTAATGATTTCTGTGTGCACTATGTTTCATTTTCCTCACAGATGCTCTAACACATTGTTGTTTTTGGTTCAGCAATGGAGCTTGCGCTGTCTCTTGAAAAGCTGACAAATGAGAAGCTTCTCAATTTGCGAGCGGTAGGAGGTTTCGGTTTCCCTTACCTGGAATTGTTGCTCTATTCTGGTCGACTATGTGTAGCATATTTTGTTTGCATCATTTGTTTTGATTGACAGGTGGCAGAACGGTGCAATGATGTTCAGACCGTGGACTTTGTTGACAGCGAATATCTTGGGGAGCAAGTATGGTCCTGTTATCTTAACTTGTTTTTCTTTTTCGTGATCTTCCTGTTATGACGTCTAAAAATTCTAGTTCTTTCCGCACCACCTTTTATATTTTTCTTTCACCGACTACGATGTCCCGTTACAAAAATTTCATCTAAAAGAGTCCATATACATGTTGGGAACACATTCATAACCGAAAGGAAGTTGATCCATGAGGTACGATTTTGGGCCCATATGACTTAAAAAAGGAATTTTCTCTTGTTTAGTCCACGACCAATACCATATTTATATTCCTCATCCTCCCACTTTCTATCTGACATGAGACTTTGTTAGTCCCGGGGCTTGATCAAAGATGGTAAAACATATGCAACAAAGATCTACGAAGATACAAATACCAAATAATTCGATTACAATATGGAGGAGGAAAATAGAGAAGAGAAGATCTCTCGTTCTTCCTTGCAAACGTGTTGCAATTGGGACAGAACGAGTAACAATAATCTGGAGAGAGATGAGAAGAAGAACAATGCTGGGGTGTCAAAACACCGTTGCTCAAAGCAAGATTCGTCCCACACGATCTGCTTCCAAGAACCAGCAAGTTTGAAGAACTTGTGGAACGCTCGAAGTCACCTCTGTTCTGACTCATCGGATGGACTTGCAATGGCGGCAGCAGCTCTCTCTCTCTCTTTCTCCTTTTCTGACTTATATTTTTCGTAGTTACCACAAAGGAGGCTAGAAGAGAGTATTTATAGAGAGAGGGTGGAAACCCTAGCCGCCTCTTCAGTTATGGAAAGATTGAATTAAATCCCAAAAAGATAGCAACGAGATTAATTCCAATCCCACAAAGGTAGGAACGAAATTAATTCAAATCCCACAAAGATAGGATCTGAATTAATCGCATTGATTCAGCCTTACCATAACTGACTTGTAATCTGCACAGTCAGCGGAGCCCTCCATGCGGCAGCAGCAGCAGCAGCCTGGCCGCATGAGCCTCATGGCCGCAAGGATCGCATGGGCCGCATGGACCACATGAGCCGCATGGACCGCATGGGCCGCATGGGCCGCATGAGCCGCATGGCCGCATGTGCCGCATGGACCACATGAGTCGCATGGACCGCATGGACCACATGAGCCGTATGGACCGCATGAACCGCATGTGCCGCATGGACCGCATGGCCGCATGGCCGTATGAGCCGCATGAGGCTGCATTTGAGCCGCATGCCGCATAAGACCGCATGGCCGCATATGAGCCGCATGACTGCTGACGTGCTAAGTGCAAAGTGCGCCAACAAAATGCCACATTAACGCCTCATGAGCCCATGAGCCCGGTCTGAGTCCGAGTCCGAGTCGCTAAGCCCCTTTGGGGCTTAGCTCCAAATGGAAATTAATCCAAGAGAATGACAAAAGCATTAATGCTTAATCCTTGGAGCCTTATTCTTACCTCCTAGTAAAATCACCCACATGGTTCCCTCCTTAGGGTCACCACCCCATGTGCATCTCTCAACAACACACCCAAGTATATATGTTGAGATAACTCATGGTACATTTCCGATGTGGGACTAAAATTTACAAGGCATATTGAGAGCAAGCTCTCTCCATGTAAAAAAAGCACCAACAATCCCCCACATATCACAATATATATATGTGTCCAGGGTTGAGCGTTCCCCACAGTAACTGTCCATTTTGCATTAGGATAGATGTCGCTGACGACTTGAATCTTCCCGTATGGGTTAAATAACAATGTGATACAAGAATGGACTACGCCTTGAATTCTGTACCACAATTGTAATTCTTCCCACTCACAAAGTGTAGTTACGTGTGCTTCTGGCTGCACATTAAAGGCCCTATGCCAGCCTGGTTTCAGTGTATAATTTTGGGCGTCTACAAGTTTACCCTCAAGAGATGGCCTGATATCTCTTTCCATACACTATAGGTGAGTTCTTTATTAAAGAGATATGGCATAAAGCCTTGCGCTTTCTTGCGGTGCTATGCCGCTATGACATGGCCGGAAGCCGAGGCATTACCCCTACCTAGGAACCTCATCGTAGTGTCATACTACTGTAGCATGAGGTCTCAGCCTCTTTGTAGTGCCAATCTACTCAGCATGAAGCCTAAGGCTTTCTTGCGGTGTTACGCCGCAATGACATGGCTTGCAATGCCGAGGCTTTACCCCTACCTGGGTACCTCATCGTGGTGTCGTGCCACTGTAATATGGGGCCATCCTCCCCTTTGTAGTGCTGTCTACAACTCTTTAATTACGTCATACAGCATTAGGCTACCTGCCTATTTGCGGTGCTACGCCGCTGTGACTTGGCTTGCAAAGCCGAGGCATTACCCCTACCTGGGAACCTCATGGTGGAGTCACTCCACTGTAGCATGGAGTTTCACTCCTTGTAGTGCTGCTCTACCGTGCTTCCTGTAAAGCACACCAGGCATTCACTCTGCCTGAGAACTCATTAAGGCGTTTAAGCCAACCTTCCACAGGATCTGTTTTTTTCTGCAGAAAAATACATAGTAGACAACAGTAGTTATGGGTCCGTATCCCTTCCATGTTCCAGAGAACAAGTACCCACTGTTACCTGATAGTTTCCCAGTCAGTGATCCTCCTTTGAACCAAAAGTTAGATGCCTAGTAGATTTCTCTTTGAACTAATAGCATAAAACTTTATGGTAGGATTACAAAGACACACTATCAGAATGCCTTCAAGCCTATTTTACAAGCTGTCATCGACCAACTGGCGCTTGAGGCCCTTTGTGAACGGATCTGCCAGGTTCTCCTGACTCCGAACATCAACCACTGCAATTACACCTCTTTTGATAAGATCGTGTACTGCCCTGTGCTTCAACCGTACAGTCCTCTTCTTCCCGTTGAAGAGGTCATTTGATGCTACCGCTGCAGTCGCCTGGTTGTCACAGTATATCGGTATTGTCGGTATCTGAGCCCTAACCACTGGAAGATCATACATGAGCTCCCGAAGCCATTCTGCTTCATCTGCTGCAGTTTCAAGTGCATAGAATTCAGATTCCATGGAGGAACGCGAGAGTATAGTCTGCTTCTTCGACTTCCACGATATAGCAGCTCCACCCAAGGAAAAGACATATTCACCTGTGGATCTCTCGCTTTCCACCTCTAAACACGAGCTAGCATCACTGAAGCCTTCCACTACTGTCGGATACCCGTTGTAGTGCAGTGCATATGTCTGAGTCTTCTTGAGATATCTCATCACCCGCTTCACAGCTTTCCAGTGCTCAACCCCTGGGTTGCTTGTGAACCGACTCAGCATTCCCACGGCGAAAGCTATGTCAGGCCTTGTGGCAGTGGTTGCGTATATCAAACTTCCGATAACGCTAGAATACTCCAGCTGCCTGACGCTTTCCCTTGAGTTTGGCTTCAGCTTCTGATCACACCTGTATGGCGTATCGATCCCTGGAAGATCCTTATACCCATAGCGTGTGAGCATCTTCTCAATGTAGTGAGATTGTGACAGCGCTACTCCAGTATCTGTCCGGATGATCTTTATGTCCAAGATGACATCTGCATCCCCCAAGTCCTTCATACTGAACTTGGTTGAGAGGAACATCTTTGTCTCTGTGACACAGCCTATATCCGTACCTAGGATTAGCATGTCGTCCACGTACAGACAAACGATGACTCCTCTTCCATCAGCGAACTTTGTGTAAACACATTTGTCCGTCTCGCTGACTCTGTAGCCGTTTGACCTAATAACTTTGTCAAACTTCTCATGCCACATCTTGGGAGCTTGCTTCAAACTATACAATGATTTCACCAACTTGCAGACTTTGTCTTCAAGGCCTTTGACGACAAATCCATCTGGCTGTTGCATGTAAATCTCTTCGGTCAGCTCCCCATTCAGGAATGTTGTCTTTACATCCATCTGATGTATCACCAACTTATGTATAGCTGTTAGAGCGATTAACATCCTGATGGTGGTCATCCGAGCTACTGGAGCGTACGTGTCAAAGTAGTCTATCTCCTGTTTCTGAGAAAATCCCTTGGCTACCAACCTGGCCTTGAACTTGTCAATAGTTCCATCTGCCTTCATCTTCTTCTTGAAGATCCATTTACATCCGATGGGCTTTTCTCCTTCAGGTAGATCTACCAACACCCATGTGTTATTGGAGGTGATAGAGTCAAACTCGTCATTCACTGCCTCCTTCCAGAAGATAGCATCACTGGTCTTCATCGTCTCATCATAGGTAAGCGGATCTGCTTCCACATGATAGGTGACAAAGTCATCTCCGAAGTCTTTCGGTCTCCTCGCTCGCTTAGCTGACGGCTCTGCGAGTTCTGGTACAAGAGTTGTTTCATCAACAACAGCTTCTTCTTCGACTACTGGCCCGTATGAGATTTCAGTCTCATTTGCACCTACATCATTTTCTGAAATGTCCGAAAGAACAATGTTTTTGTCTTTTGCAAACTTGTCTTCAAAGTATTCAGCATCGCAAGATTCGATGATATGATTTGACTCAATATCAAGAAATCTCCTAGCATCACTCTTCTCGGCATACCCCAAGAAGATCGCCTTCGTAGTCCTTGTCCCTAGCTTCTGCATCTTCAGATCTGGGAGCTTCACATACGCCAGACACCCCCACACTCGAATGACATTCAAGTTTGGTCTGACTTTGAACCAGAGTTCATGAGGAGTTACGTCTGAAGTTGCATATGGCACTCTATTAGAATAAAAGTGGCCGTCAATACAGCTTCTCCCCAGTAGCATTTAGGAAGACCCGCAGTTAGCAGCATTGAGTTCATCATTTCTGTCAACGTTCTGTTCTTCCTCTCCGCTACTCCATTGGATTGAGGAGAATATGGAGTAGTAGTCTCGTATATGATTCCATGTTCTTTGCAGAACGATGCGAATTCATGAGACCTGTACTCCCCACCTCGATCACTTCTTAACCTCTTGAGCTGTTGTCCAGTCTGCCGTTCAGCTTCGGCCCTGAACTCTCTGAACTTCTCGAAGGCTTCGTCTTTAGTCTTGAGCAAGTAGACGAACGCGTATTTTGAGAAGTCGTCGATGAAGGTTATGAAATACTTCATCCCGGCCTTCGTGGAGAAATGTTTGAAGTCACAGATATCGGAGTGCACCAACTCCAGAAGATCTGTGCTTCGATTGACCCGATGAAAGGGTTTCCTTGTGATCTTCGTCTGAGCACACACTTCACACTTCTCCACCTTACCCCCACATTTAGAGATAAGTCCTAGACTAGACATTTTGTTAATTCTTTTACAATGAACATGTCCTAGTCTATTATGCCACAACTCAAGAGAATAATCAGAAAATGCAACTGCATTAATGTCATCAAACTGGTTGACAAGCTGAATTTTAAACATTCCTTCGGTTTGATAAGCCTTCTCGAAGTATGTTCCTTTCTTGGACATCACCATCTGACCAGCATTGATGTCCATCCTCAAGCCTGCGTTGCAGAGCAGGCTCCCAGAGATTAGGTTCTTGGCAATCGCCGGAACATGCTTCACACCTTGAAGCGTCAGAGTGTTCCCAGAAGTGAGTTTCAGTTCCACGGTCCCGATCCCCAGAACTTCAGCTTCGACCTGGTTCGCCATGACAACCTTCTCAGATATCGGCTGGTACGTGACGAACCATTCCTTGCCAGAACAGACATGGCAAGTCGCACCAGTGTCTATCCACCAGTCAGAGTCAACCCCCACAGTTGTGACCTGTTCGATCATAGCAACAATGTTAGAAACCAATGAAACCTTATTAGGCTCACCTTTCTCTGATTATTTAGGCTTAGATCTGCATTCACTCTTGTAGTGGCCTTTCTTGCCACAATTGTAACAAGTCACGTGGGACTTAGTCTTCTGTTGCTTGAAAGAAGGACCCTTCACTTTTAGATTAGTGAAGTCCTTCTTCTTGGGATGAGAAGCAGCCTGCTTCCCCTTGGGATCTCTCGTCTGCACAAGATTGGCTTTAGCCAACTGTTTGGACAGAGTGTCCACCTTCTGTTGGGAACGCATCTCGTCCTCAACATGGATCTCTTGAAGTAGATCTCCCAAGCTAATGTCTAGCTTCTTTTTGTGCATCCTTGTATAGAAGGTACTCCATCCAGCAGGAAGTTTTAAGACGATCCCTCCGACGACAAACTTGTCGGGAAGGGGCATCTCTTCGTCTTCCAGTTTCTGACACAGCTTCAGAAATTCCTTCACCTGTGGCAGCATGGACTTTTCGTCCTCAAAGAGGAATTTGTGATATTTTTCAACCACAAACATTTTGCTCCTGTTCTTGTCTTCTTCATACAGATTTTCCACAGACTCCCATATGTCTCTGGCAAGTTCCTTCTTCGAGTAGGATTCTGCCAGGGAGTCCTCCATAGCATTCAGGATGAGAAGCCTGCAGATGCTATTTTCTCTTCTCCACTTGGCCTGGAGTTTGGTAGCCGCGTTGATTGCGGCAGTAGATCCAGTGTCTGGAACATAGGGTTCTTCCTCCAACAAAACATGATCAACGTCTTTCAGTTGAAGAGTTAGGTAAACCTTCCTCTTCCAGACTTGATAGTGCTCTCTATCGAACTTTTCCAACTTGCAGAAGTCCGATTGGAAGAGCGAAGCATTAAAGTTTTCCATCTACACGGATCTTGCTTTGAGATTGTTAGTCCCGGGGCTTGATCAAAGATGGTAAAACAGATGCAACAAAGATCTACGAAGATACAAATACCAAATAATCCGATTACAATATGAAGGAGGAAAATAGAGAAGAGAAGATCTCTTGTTCTTCCTTGCAAACGTGTTGCAATTGGGACAGAACGAGTTACAATAATCTGGAGAGAGATGAGAAGAAGAACAATGCTGGGGTGTCAAAACACCGTTGCTCAAAGCAGGATTCGCCCCACACGATCTGTTTCTAGGAACCAGCAAGTTTGAAAAACTTGTGGAACGCTCGAAGTCACCTCTGTTCTGACTCATCGGATGGACTTGCAATGGCGGCAGCAACTCTCTCTCTCTTTCTCCTTTTCTGACTTATATTTTTCGTAGTTACCACAAAGGAGGCCAGAAGAGAGTATTTATAGAGAGAGGGTGGAAACCCTAGCCGCCTCTTCAGTTATGGAAAGATTGAATCAAATCCCAAAAAGATAGCAACGAGATTAATTCCAATCCCACAAAGATAGGAACGAAATTAATTCAAATCCCACAAAGATAGGATCTGAATTAATCGCATTGATTCAGCCTTACCATAACTGACTTGTAATCTGCACAGTCAGCGGAGCCCTCCATGCGGCAGCAGCAGCAGCAGCCTGGCCGCATGAGCCTCATGGCCGCAAGGATCGCATGGGCCGCATGGACCACATGAGCCGCATGGACCGCATGGGCCGCATGGACCGTATGGGTCGCATGGACCGCATGGACCGCATGAGCCGCATGGACCGCATGAGCCGCATGGCCGCATGTGCCACATGGACCACATGAGCCGCATGGACCGCATGAACCGCATGTGCCGTATGGACCGCATGGCCGCATGAGCCGCATGAGGCCGTATATGAGCCGCATGCCGCATAAGACCGCATGGCTGCATATGAGCCGCATGACTGCTGACGTGCTAAGTGCAAAGTGCGCCATCAAAATGCCACATTATGCCTCATGAGCCCATGAGCCCGAGTCCGAGTCGGAGTCCGAGTCGCTAAGCCCCTTTGGGGCTTAGCTCCAAATGGAAATTAATCCAAGAGAATGACAAAAGCATTAATGCTTAATCCTTGGAGCCTTATTCTTACCTCCTAGTAAAATCACCCACATGGTTCCCTCCTTAGGGTCACCACCCCATGTGCATCTCTCAACAATATACCCAAGTATATATGTTGAGATAACTCATGGTGCATTTCCGATGTGGGACTAAAATTTACAAGGCATGTTGAGAGCAAGCTCTCTCCATGTAAAGAAAGCACCAACAGACTTAACTTTCAATACAACTCCTTTTATGTGGATACCAAATTTGTGAACCTTGAGCGCTCAACTGGTTGCAAAATATAACCCAAGAATCTCCACCTTAGCTCTTATATGTATAAGCCCGAGCAACCAAGAGTCCAACCCATATCGTCATCTCAATCTATTCGAACAAAGAGCTAAAATTATAAGGTCACGAAACTGCACCACTACGTGCGAACTGCACGTCTTGCTCCACCTTGGACTTATAACTAGACTCACATTTAAAGATAATTCGTATATTCCCTCCAACCTTTGGTCCCGAACCTGGACCACCTTATAGAGATGCCTTAGGAGCAAACCTGATAATCCCTCCAACCTCCAACCTTAAGTTTCTGGCTCAGACCTCTTATGGAGACGCTCCACCTAGGAGCCAACAAGTTAGTTCTAAGTATAAGTTTCATGCACCTTCGACAAGGTGACACACATGTGGCCTGCCTTGAGCTTATGGGTGCCCAAGGCGAACTCCCGAAATGGGCCCCTATACATGATTTGAAAAAAAATAAGTAACTAAAATAAAAGTAAATATAACAAAAAAATGTTCCTACCCTGATTTGAACCAAGGATCTCTAATGTATAAGTCTAACATGCACTAAAACTCTTTTAAGTTAAGGGTGTCACAAAGTACATGCTTTTTCTATTCTAAACAAGTCCATGTTAGTGCCCTTTTAGTCTTTGGGCCCTAGGCCGTCGCCCAGCCTGCCTTAGGCCTGGGCCGTCCCTGACACACCATGGAGACGCTAAGCAGTAATGCCAATCAATAAACCGACAACCCAATATATAAGGGTTGAAACTTCAATTTCCAAACACAACAATTGACAAAAAATATACTTAATTTAATAATATTCAACATAGCTTATTTTTCTTATATAGCTAGCTACGAAAACTAACTCAATCTCTAAGAAACTAATCTTACTTAAACTAGAAAATGAATGTAGAGAATAATTGTTGTGTTGTATTATTGATTGGGTACTCCAATACTTATAGGGAGTCTAGCTCCTCTTCATACTACATTTTTCCAATGTGGGACAAGTCCCTTATTAGTACTCAACACTCCCCCTCAAGATGGGCGATAAATATTAATCATTCCCATCTTGTTACATAGCTTCGACAGACTTAATGAACTAAGACCCTTAGTCAGATAGTCTGGCACTTGTTCTTCTGAGCGAACATGATCAATCTTCAGTATCCCTTGTTCCAGTTCCAGCTTCTCTTTGATGAAGAATCGATCGATCTCGATGTGCTTCGTTCTGTCGTGCTGAACTGGATTGTTAGCTATACTTATTGCAGCTTTACTATCGCTCAGAAGACGTAACGGTGCTCCCTTGTCCAGCTTCAACTCTGTCAGCAATGCTTTCACCCACAGCAACTCCGACACTCCTAAAGCCATTGCTCTGTATTCTGCTTCAGCTGTAGACCGTGCTACCACTGACTGTTTCTTGCTTCTCCATGAGACCAAGTTTCCTCCTACAAAGACACAATATCCCGTGGTAGACCTTCTATCGTCTATGTAGCTCGCCCAGCCTGCATCGCATTATCCCTTAACTTCTATACATCTATTCTTCTTGAACCATAGCTCTTTCCCCGGCGTCCCTTTCAGATATCTCAAGATCTGAAATACTGCATCCATATGACCCGTTCTTGGATCATGCATGTAGCGACTTATTACACTCACCGCAAATGAGATATCAGGGCGAGTGTGTCCCAGATAAATCAATCTCCCTATAAGTCGTTGACATCTTTCACGATCAACTGGCTCTCCTGCTTCTGCTTCCAACTTGCACTTCTGGTCAATTGGAGTGACTGCTGCTTTGCATCCCAGCATCCCTGTCTCCTTCAGCAGATCTAGTACGTATTTTTTCTGTGAGAGAACAATTCCTTGTTCGCCTTCACACACCTCGATACCTAGAAAGTACCTCATCGCTCCTAAATCCTTCACCTCAAACTCCTTCGCGAGTTTTGACTTCAGCTTAGCGATCTCGACTTCATCATTACCTGTGATTACTATATCATCCACGTATACAACAAGTATAGTGATGTGGCCTCTTGCATGCTGAAGAAATACCGTATGATCTGTATTTGCTTGATGGTATCCCATGCCTGTAACAGCCTTTCTGAATCTGTCAAACCAGGCTCGAGGAGATTGCTTGAGTCCATATAGCGACTTCTTTAGTTTGCACACTTTTCCATGCGATGTCCCTCCGTATGATTCTGTAGCATAGCACCCTGGCGAGAGTTCCATGTACACTTCTTCTTATAGGTCCGCATGGAGAAAGGCATTCTTCACATCTAACTGGTATAGCTTCTACCCATAGTTTGCTGCAATGGAGACCAAAGTTCTTACGGTGCTCATTTTCGCTACTGGAGCAAACGTCTCATCATATTCGATGCCATATGATTGTGTGTATCCTTTTGCAACCAACCTTGCCTTGTATCGTTCCACTTTTCCTTTTGACGTCTCCTTTACTGTGTACACCCATTTGCATCCCACAGTTTTCTTTCCTTTGGGTAATGGAACCAGCTCCCACGTCTTATTTTTCTCCAATGTCCTAAGTTCTTCCATCATTGCAGCTTTCCACCTTGGATCTTTCTTTGCTTCCTGCCAACACTTGGGCAACGAAGTAGAGTCTAATGATGCAATGAAGGCTCGATAATTCGAAGAAATGTTAGAATAAGACAGGTAGTTGGAAATATCATGTTCATAATCATCAAAACGACTAGGAGCCTTACCCGCATTGATGCGAGAAGATCTCCTTAAGGGAGCAATAGGTGGTGGAGAGATCATACCATCAGAGTCAGAGAGATCCGCATCAGAATCAGATTGATTCAGTGCGGGGGCAACACCTTCAAGAGTTGGAGCAGGAGTAGACGAGGAACTTGGTACAGTAGGCACAGGGCACGGTACAGACACAGTACTGGACTTCTGCTGTCTCCTTCTGTAGACTTGGAGCTCCTTTTCTATTGTCTGCTGCTCCCCCTGTTTAACATATGTATCTTCTTCATCTTCTGTATCGGAGTCACTGCTTTCTCCTCATTTCGTCCAGTTTTCCACAACCGGGCATGGGACCGATCCGACCACCACAGATGGGCTTATTTTTTTCCCCTCACATCTAACACCCTCTGTGTTAGGTGTGTCACCAAACGCTGAACCGTCATCCGAACCATAATATGGTTCCAGTTCTCTGAATGTAACGTCCATGCTTACAAACATCTTCCGCTCAACTGGGCTCCAACATGCATATCCCTTCTGAGTTGCCGTGTACCCGACAAAGACACATTTAACCGCTCCAGGATTCAGTTTGTCAACTCCTGGCCTATTATCTTGGACAAAACATACACACCCAAATACTTTCGGTGGAACAGTGTACGTGGTTGGACCAGTAAGCATCTCCAACGGTGTCTTCCAGTCCAATACCTGAGATGGCAATCTGTTGATGAGATAAGAGGCCGTTAACACCGCCTGCCCCCATAAGTGTTTCGGGACATTCATAGCCAGCATCATCGTCCCTGCGACCTCCAGCAGGTGTCTGTTCTTCCGTTCGGCCACACCATTTTGTGCCGGTGTATAGGCACATGAAGTTTGGTGTAGTATTCCATGAGTGGATAAATACTCACCAACCTTCTTATTTGTATACTCCGTCCCATTGTCAGACCGTAAGCACTTAATTTAAGTGCCATATTGTGTTTCTACCCGGCGATAAAAGTCTCGAAACGCCTCAAAGATATCACTTTTATTCTTTATAAGGTAGACCCATGTCACGCGAGTATAACAATCAATAAAAGTGACGAACCATCGAAAACCGTTAATACTGGTTGTAGAATAAGGGCCCCATACGTCCGAATGTATCATATCAAATGCAGCTGAACTTCTACTTCCTGAACTTACATACGTGCTTCTGGTATGTTTATCCAACTCACATGCATTACAAAATAAGGACGGATACATTCGACTAATAAATTTAAAAGAAGAATGACCGACACGCTGGTGGTGGAGTAGCAATTCATCTTTTATACTACGCCGTGAATCTTCCAGTGGTGTATCTGCTACCAAAGATGCCAATGCTTTGTCCAGTCCAGTCCTGTCCAAGTACCACAGCCCCTTATGCCATGTACCAGTCCCTAGTCGTCGTCCTGTCCCCTTCTCCTGAAAAGTCACCGTAGGAATGTCAAAGGAAACAATACAGTTAAGATCAAGAATAATGGCACTAATAGAAAGAAGATTGACAGGAAAAGACGGAGCATATAAGACATTGGTGAGAGTGAAAGAAGGGGTACATGCGACAGTGCCTTTACCCATGACAGGGCTGGAGTTACCATCAGCAGTCTGAATGCTCTCCGGCGTCGGTAGGTGAGTATAGTCCTGGAACTCACCGCGGGACCCCGTGACATGGTGAGATGTCCCAGAGTCCATAATCCAACCTGGTTGGTGGACAGCTGCTGCAAGAGCACGCGTAGGAATACCTGTGCTGGTTTGGACAAAGCAAGTGATGTGATCCCCCGAGGTAGATGACGCCCCATGACTGCCGTCCGAACTCAGCTTGGTGCTGCGTAACCTCGCGAGGAACTCCTTCTCAAGAGGGGTTAACTCAGCCAGGTGATTTTTTCCCCTTCCTCCGCCAGATTAGCTTTATGTCCTCCAGAATAATTTCCCCTTCTACCAGCATAACTGCCTCTACCACCGCGACGTCCTCCGCGGCTCCGTCCACGATCACTCGACTGACTTTGCAGGAGTTTTGGACAAAATCTGATGTAATGCCCTGAGTCACCACAGTTGTGGCAAACACCGGCCACAGAGGGAGGCTGATTGAAGGCGGCAAGGGCGGACTTGTCAACAGCGGCTGGCTCCCCCTGGAAATAGCCCTTGGTGGACATCAACTTCAATCGAGCCTCTTCTTGCGCCATGGCAGCTATGGTTTCTTCTAAGGTTGGAAGCATGGGCTGTGCTAGGAGTACATTCCTTCTATGCTCAAACACAGGGTTAAGACCCTTCAAGAACTTCATCATCCGTTGTCGCAAAATATAATCCAAGAACTTTTGGAAATGTTTTGCAAATGCTGGTTCGACTTGTGCATCTTCCATCCCAAGAGGATCATAGTGATCCAGATCAGACCAGTACTTCTTCAACAGTGCTGCATACTCAGAGATGGTACGATCGTCTTGGGCCACCCTATCAAGTTCATCCTGAAGTTAGAAGACCCGCATAGGATTGCCTGAGCCTGAGCACATATCCTTCAAAGTCTGCCATATATCAGCAACAGCCTCCATCGCCTCTACATTGTCCGACACCTGGTCGGTCAAGGAGGCTGTCAACCATCCAGCCACAACATTGTTGACAATTTCCCAAATAGAAAACTCCTTTGAGGAGTGATCATCTGGTGCCTTGGTTTGGCCATTGACGTAGCCAACCAAGCCTCGTCCCTTCAGCGTCCGCATTGCCTGCCGTGACTATTTCAAGTAGTTGGACGTTCCTTCCAACTTCTTCTCCAGCTTGTCCAGCTTTCCCATTTTGTAGGGTGACGGATCCACATCAGTATGGATCACACGTGGGGTTGCCTCGACTAATCTCTGTGATAAAATATCATCAACCAAGGCCTTCATCTCTTCTGCTGTCAGTTTACCACTAATCGAATCCATGGCGTCTTCAACTGTGATTCGTCGTCTTCGTCGGCTTCGTCGTCGTCGTCGTTATGTAAAGTCTTCAACAGAGACCTTACGAATGCGCTGTTAACGTGGCCAACACCAGCGCGCGCATGTAGATCCTAATTTGCAGGTCGAGAACGGAAAAACAAAAAAATATTTTGTAATTTTGGAGGGCGTAATCTAGGAACAAATGGTGCAAATAAAGCATTTGACGTCCATCCGTCTTCGAATAACCGTCCACATATTCTCTCTCGCAAATTAGAGTTTTTTTTATTTTTTTCCTAATTTGAAAAAAAGGGGGGGTCGGCAGCAGTTGGGGTCGGAAGAGGGGGGGCATCGGGGGAGGGGGGCAGCAGCGGGGGGGGGGGGGGGTTTCGTCGGCGGCAGCATGGGGGGCATCGGGGCAGCAGGGGGGGTCGTCGGCGGCAACAGGGGGGGCGTCGTGCGGGGCAGGGGGGCGTCGGGGTGGGGGGGCGGGGGGGAATTGCCGGGGGCAGCAGGGGGGGTTCGGCGGCAGGGGGGCGGGGGGGGGGGGGGGGGGCAGGGTTGCCGGGTTGGGGAAGGGGTGGGAAATTTTTTGTGGTTATGGCTCTGATACCATGTAGAGAATAATTGTTGTGTTGTATTATTGATTGGGTACTCCACTACTTATAGGGAGTCTAGCTCCTCTTCATACTACATTTTTCCAATGTGGGACTAAGTCCCTTATTAGTACTCAACAAGGAATAAAAAAGAAAATACAAAAGACTGTAAAATATTTGGTGAAAAATATCCAAAAGTTTGCCTAAAATAGGTAAGCCACTTTTGGGAAAATTTTATCAAAAAGAATATTTAAAATTTTGACAAAAAAAATATCATCCGGTTTTGTTCAGTTTTGGGCTTCTTGGCACATGGTCGTGTCAGACCTCTTCTCTTGTAGAGAATTTGATCCGGGTTCTTTGTACCACCAACTAGCTTCCACTTTTTCAATATTGTAAAGCTCATTGACGCCTTCGATCCCCAACTAGACTTCCATACTCTCAATATTTTGACTGGCCAAATGTCGTCGGTTGAAGCTCGTTGTATTACCCATTCGATAAAACCTTCCACCAGAAGTACGTTATGACATCGTACTAACCTTGATAATTTTGGGCCTATGGTGTTGGTATGGAAATCTTTGAAGCAATTTGAACCACCTGCATGTATATTACCGCATCGTCCATTCGATAAAACCTCCCTCTAGAATTACGTTATGACATCATGACTAACCTTAATGAATTTGGGCCTATGGTGCTGATACGAAAATTTCTGAAGCAATTTGAACCACCTGCATGTATATTACCGCATCGTGTCTCCTAATGTTGGTCGACCACTCCCATTTTTCATTGCTAAACTCTTTACTGAAGAAGGTCAGAAGTCGCCACCCTCGTGATAACACCATACTGACATTTACCTCAAAGGAGTCAAATTTGGGTAAGGTCATGGCCGGTACTGTACAAGGCGATTTCTTGGTCATTTCATAGTAGCACCCCTCTTAGAAAAGAACAATATCATCAAATGCATCGCATCCACCGTTCCCGTACGTCTACCATTCCCGTACAAGATATGAAAAGGACTATCTTTGAGAATCAGTCCACTCCTGTGAATTCCAAAGTGCAGAGCCCTACCGAGTCCTTAGCAGCCCCTAATATGAAATCCATGGACAAATATTTCCAAATATGTTTTTCGTACATGTAGTAGGGTGTATAGATCTGAGGCAGATCCCTTCTCTTGTTTAGAACTCGATCATGAGGTCTTCTATATTTCATCTTCCGAATAATCTCATTTCCCTTTCTCTTGTAGAAAATTTGACCGCGAGTTCTATTGCAAGGAGTCCACATTTTTACCCTCTTGTGGGCTCATGTGGTAGTGTCACAAGTTCGACAAACTCGCCTCGGAAACATGATCACTACATTGTTGGATGTCACATATGCGTGGTAGCTGTCCAGAAAACTCTACCGGAAGAATAGCGCAAAACTCGTAGTGTACGATCGTACCTTTGATGGAACCGTTCCTTCCTCCGTGACCTCTTTGGTCTCTACCTACTAAGTTATGCGCCTCACAAGCCTCCTTGAAGTCCACTTTTGCTTCCTTTGTAGGGATTGCCAATGATAGAAAATTCTTTCCCTCTTGTAACGATTCGGTTCGGCTAGTTTTTTGCAAAGACGTAAGTATGTAGCTCGCCTCATCCTTCACCAGTCAATGCATATTGTCGCTTTCGCCATGCTTTGTGCTAACTGTTAGAAATTTATTGTACCCTGTCGATTCATGAGATGAAGAACATAAATTAAATTGCGGAAGCGTACCTGAATCCATTGCTAGTATTGATGGATCTTGAAGCGGTCGTTCTTTTATGGGGTTCGATCTTCCAACTTGCTACGACCCTTAATGACAAAGAAGAATTCGAATCCTTTGTCCCTCTCTTTCTGTTGATGGGAATGCAGAAGAGAAAAAGAGAAACCTCTCGTTTGGTGGTCTTATAAGTTGGGGACCATAACCCTAATGAATACATATATTTATATTTTGTGATATTTCTAATTTGGCACCTCATCAAATTAGATTGATCTCCGGTATCTACACATTAATTCCATGACAATTGTACCCTTAAGCCAATTTTCCAAATAGACAACTTTAATTTGGCTTAATTATTTAGATAGCCCAACACAATTAATTTTACATGTGTGGACCCTATTATTGAATAATTCCAACAATCTCCCACTGGGCCACATATGTAACCTTATAATTGTGTTAGCCTTAGTGAGCTCATAAATTGCTATCTTAATCCTTAGGGTTTATCTGGACAATCTCGTCCATTAGCCATATCAACATAGGATCAAAGCGGCATTCGTCACATATAGCGTAACTAAACCATCAATGGTTACATATACCAATATAGTTAAACGACATAGATCAATCATGGATGCGTAGCATAGAAATTACACGCAATGTGATCAATACATGTCTAGTTCCAACTGGTCCTCCTTAACTTTAGTGAGATCAAATACTTTAACATAATAAAAACAGAATGAACTGAATTTCCATATATCTGATCAGTTAAATATTCAAAATACTTTAATACATAAATGTGTCCAAAACCAAATAGCACCCAAATACATAAAATACAAACTCCCACTGTATTGCCATATTCTTAATTAAGATAACACCCATATGAGTAGTATGCTCATGAAAGACCCTGGATGATAATACTTTTGTGAGCGGATCTGCTAACATGGAGTTTGTCCTAATGTGCTATATGGGCACTATAACCATTCTAAATTCTTTCCTTCACAACTAGAAACTTTATGTCAATATCTTTTGACTTATACAAGTTTCTGTTGTTATTGGAATACAGTACTGCTGATTTATTGTCACACCATAATTTAAGTGATCTTTCAACACCCTCCTGTAGGCGCAGCCTTGTGACAAAATTTTGCAACCATATTTCCTGAATAGATGCCCCACAGCATGTTATAAACCTTGCTACCATGGTGGAAGAAATTATGAGTGCATGTTTGACACTCATCCAAAATATATCTCCATTAGTCAGCATAACCTGATGTGGATCTCCTGCTGTGTTGGCATCCAACAAAATCGGAGTCGGAATACCTTATGATCTCCAGAATTATCCGATCTCTACAAAGAGCATATAAGTTCTTGTTCTCTATTAATTACTTAAGTAGTTTGGCTGCTACCCAATGATCCATCCATATTTGCTTAAATATCTGTCTAACATCCTAATATGTACGCAATATCCTAATGCGTACATACTTGAGCATACGTTAGACTTCCTACAACTGATCATGAAGGAAAAATATATTGTATTTTCTTAATTTTAAGGCTAACCTTAGGACACTTGATTGAGACCGAATTTGTCTCCTTTAACGAGAGGTGTCACCGGGTTTGCATTGAATACTTTAATCAATATACAAAACCAGAAAATTATTCTTACTCCCACTGAACTTGTGATACACACAATCTTCAACATTGTTCATCTCAAAACCAAACGAGATAATCACTTGAAGTACCTTTGACGAGAAGCTTGCTTGAGTTCATAAATAAATTTTGTCAATTTGCAAACCATATTCTTTAGGTCTTTCGACACAAAGTTTTATGGTTGCACCATATAAACTGTTTCATCAATGTTACTATTGAGAAATATCGTTTTGACATCCATTTAATGTAATTCAAGAACAAAATGTGCAACATGTGCTATGATTGTTTTAAAAGAGTTTTTCAAAGATACCGAAGAGAAAAACTCTTTAAAATCAATCCCAAAATTTTGAGTAAAGTCACTAGCTACAAGACGTATTTTATATCTCTTCACATGACCCTTTGAATCCTTATTGGTTGTAAATGTCTATTTGCAACCAATGGGCTTCATACCTTTTGGTAATGGGACACGTTCTTAAACTTTATTGTCTTGCATGGACTTATACTTCTTATTTATTGCATCAATCCACTTTGAGAACTGGAACTTTCTATGGCCTGACGGAAGTTGATTAGATCATCTTCTAATATCCACAGTCTTCCTCACGTTCCTAGAGAAATATGACAATATTATCCGAAATTATATTTCTCCTTGCTCTAGTGGACCATCTTAATATTACCGGTTCTTGAGCTGGTTGAGTTTGTTCCTTAGGAATAATTATCTTATCTTGAATGGGGTGCCGCTACGTTGTCGTTGTTAAGGTATCTCAACAATGACTTATAGAGGTAATTCGATATTGTCTTATTAAGGCTCCGAATTCACTTCTTGATCAACGATATGTATAGAATCCTGCACATCATCAAAAGTGATAGTAGGAATCTAATTGATTCCTTCTCAAAGACAATGATCCTGACTTTATTTTTCCCCCAAACTCAATATCCTCAAAAAAATATTATACTTCTCGTCTCAAAAAAATTTCTTAGTGGGACCGTATAATTATTAACCCCTCGATTTGTCAGTATAGTCAATAAAGTAGCTGCTTATAATTTAACTTTGGTCTGTTTTTTCTTTACACATTCAATACAGACATTGAAGTCTATAAAATAAAGTCAATGGAATCCAAATTTCATCAGACACAAGCCGTTAAACTCTATTTCTAGAGATATAACCTAATCGCTTATGTCATAATGAGGTTAAATTTTATTATTGTTAATTTTGCGTTTAGTACCACATGACTCTACTTGCAAGGTTTCATTTAAGCTGCAGTAGTTTCAACTGAATATACACGATCATAAACCTTAAAGGAACCGTTATCAATAATATTTGGATTTAAAGATAGGCTAAACTTATTATTTACAAATGAACAATAATAACCAGATTTGTCCACTAAGGAAATTGAAACTGAATTTCGTCTAAAAGACGGTACAATAAAAGTATCTATCAAATCCAAATAATAATCGGTTTCTAATAATAACCTAAAATATACTATTGCTTTCATTTCTACCGATTTGCCGTCACCCACATAGATGTATATTTTACCATCAATTGACTTTCGGTAGCTCAGACAACCTTGTCTATAAACACTAATGTGGGTAGTAGCACCAGAATCTAACCACCATGTATTTTTAGATACTAAATCTAAAATAACCTCAGAACATACCAAATTTAGAAATATACTTTTCTTTATACGCCATGCGTGGTACTTTGTACATTTCTTCTTTATGGGTCCTGCCTTATCACAAAAGAACAACCCTTAGTTTTTGTCACGACCCGCACCCTGATTAGGGACACGAGTACGTGGTTACGTCCAGCCTACGCCGCAGCATCGGCGGTAGAACGCTGTCTAGGCCATCTATAAATACTACAAGTAAACAGATAAATGTACCTGTACAATATATACACTCCGAATGGAGGTGACATAGCAATACAATCTCAATCACAAATGTAAAACTAAGGTAGATAATATGGAAAGGAAAATACGAATGATGAGAACAGGAAATAAGTCCAAGATCCACACAAGTCCAGAGCTATACACAAACAACCCAGAGAATCACATAATATATAAAAACTACTACAGTCTAAAAAGTACTAGCTGGCTCGTAGGCCAGACAAACCTAACTAAGCTACACTACTCAGGGTGAGCAAAGTCTAGTGGCTCTACTAACAAACCACAGCCCGGGTCTACTCCATCAGACTCGACCCCATAATAGGTCGGGCAATCTGCCTCAGAATCATCTGTAATATGTCAACGGTATCCTGTCAGAAAAATGAGCAAGTACAAACACCAACAGCAGTTCCATATGAATTGACAAATACTATAAGAGACAGTATAATGAAATACAAGACAAAGATATAGGCGACTTAGGAACCATTTGAAAGCCGAGTTACAACCTTTGAACCAAATAAGGACCGGGGTTGTAACCCTTCTTTCAAACAGAACTTAGTCTCAAATTATGGTACTGTATAAAAGCAGGTAGAGCATGTGAGTAATGGAATCATAGCATGGTGAGAAGTACAGAAAGTAAAGCTGAACTGAAATATAAGATACGACAATAAATGTAAAATGTGATTTGAATTATTAGAGCGATATGTGATTGGCTAGGGAGTTATGGTGGGGTTATCCACTTGGCCCGGCAATCCGCGGTAACCTCAACGGAGAGTCATGTCGGCCAACCTGGATAACCTGGCATGGGGTATCTGCTACACCCTACGTGAGGTGAGGGTGGCGCTAGCAAAATAGTGACAGGGAGGCTTTGATCACATAACCCCTAATAATTCCCCCATCCCCGAATAGTATCATGGATCCGGACATGGCACATCATGACACGGATTCGAAAGCAGGTGATCAGCCCACTCCCAAATCGATGTCTATATAAGTACATGAACATGGATATCACATACCAACATACCAAGGAAAATCCGAGAATAACATCTCATGACAGGATCCAACGTATACTAGTCCATGAACCGTCGTGTCGGGAATCATGTAAGACACTACAACTGAATCGGATATAGTAGATATTAAGACAATGAAAACTATCAGTGAATGTACTCGCCTGCGGTCCTGAGATGATAAGGTGAACAGACGTTCAGAGTAATCATAGACCTAAAGATAAGATACTACAAGTCAAAACATGGTTTAATAATGAAAGGAAAGCTAATCTAGTCATGATATGCAAGTCTAAGTCAAAAACTAGGTCAAACCAAGTCATACCGAGCTAAACTAGGTCACACTAGGTTATACTGAGCCAAACTGGGTCACACCAGGATAACCAAGGTCAAACAAAGTCACAGAAAGTCAATCCAAGTCAAACTAGGTCAAACGGGTCAAAGGTTGACTTACAGTTGACTTTTAGTCAACTGGTCAACCCTGGGTCAACCCTAGGTCAAACTAGTCAAATGTTGACTAACTGTTGACTTTCAGTCAACTGGTCAACTCTGGTTTGATTTCGGTCAATTCTAGTCACTTATAGGCTAAGTTTAACTTTCGGTTGACTTTTGTTGACTTTTGGTCAAAATGGTCAACCGATGTCAAAACTAGTCTAAGGAAACTAATCATAACCATTACCAACCAAGAGAACCTAATTTTAACTATATCTTAGAAGTTAAACTCAATATCTTAACTATACCCTATTACCTACATTTACCTTTACCAAGGTAATCCCGATACCTTGCCCATTACAAAGGAAACTCCGCTAATACTCAAGATACTAGCCTAGGCTCCTTAGGGTAGCTAGATACTATCCTATCTAGGATTTTCCAACCAAGAAATCTGGGGTTCTTGGGTATCAAAACTATTTTTTCTAATATGTTACTCTCCTACACATTACCTTAAGGTAATATTGAGATATCAAGATACCACATCTAACATAATTCACTCTTCTAAACCACACTCACTCTCCCTCACAAATATCATCTATCTAACCCCCATCTAACTTAGAATGCTACTTCTAAAATAACTTCTCAAAAACTAACTCAAACTTCTACCAATACCCTCAAGATAACATAACATGGCATACTTTCTAACATTGACAAACCTTATTTTCTACCACTATAAACACTACCCTACTAACCGCCTAACACACTAAAAAAAACTCTCTAACTTAGGGGTTTCGTAGTACTAAATGTGGTTGATAAGTGTGGGTAGGTATTTGGGGCTAAGGTGGGTCAAAAGGGGATGTTTCGAGACCACAAAACCCCCAAAAACCATCCTGCACTGCTTCTGCTTATTGCTTTTTTCCCTGCTTACTGCTTACTGCTTACTGCTTACTGCTTTTTTCTGCTGCTTTCCTGCTCATTCTCTCACTCTCTAACCATCTAACCACACACACAAATAAATATATATGCACAATCCACGTACACCTATATATATATATATATATATATATATATATATATATATATATATATATAAAGAGACACTAATCTAAATATAAAATGAATATGATACAATATGATACCATAATGAACACATTAGAAACAACTCTCTAAAATTATAAATTTGAGCTTAAAATACTAATTAATCATTCCTACAATATATATATATATATATATATATATATATATATATATATATATATATATATATATACAAGTGTCCAAAATAGGGATTTTTCCCACTAGGACACAACCACAACACAAAGGACACTCCTATGACCTCCAAATGGACACGAAATGGACACAAATAGAGATACAACCATGGGGGTCATTCCTATGGATTCAAAATATTCCTATATGCATATAGGGATGGATTAGAGGAGGGATTATACCTTCCGGAAGAGAGATTCAAAGGAAAAAGTCTTCCGACACAACACCGACATGTAGAGATTCCAAAAGGATACGAACGAGCTCCGAATCCTCCCAAACTTGGCTAGCACCCTCTAACTATGGAGTAGAGGAGAAATGAAGAAGATTTGGTGGAAGAAGGGGTTGATTTGGAGATGAAATCAATGGAGGTTCCTCTCTAAATTAATTTGGGGAAGAACAAGAGAGAGAAAGTGGATGAGAACAAATGAATGAAGGAGTGACTCACTCCTTATCCCCCCACATAGGTGGCTGCCCAAAAAGGGTGAGGTGTCCCCATTAGAAAAGTCCAAAATGTCCCCACTTGACCTATTTGATTTAAATTAAGAATGGGTTAAAGGTTGAGGTCAAATTAGGTTAGTTTTAAGTCTCTAATTAAACTAAACCTATCCATAAATAATTAGTCTAACTACTGACTAAAATTAATATCATGTGGACTAAAATTAATATCATGTGGGCCATGCCTAACTAGTGTGTGGGTCCCACTAGAGTCAAACTACCCCCCCCCCCCCCCCCCGTATCCCCGTTTCAAGTCGGATTGAGCTGAAATTCGAACCCGACTTAAATAACCCCAAAACAATATCATAAATAATAAAATAAATTTCAACCCCAAAACAATATCATAAATAATAAAATAAATTTCAAGCCCAAAACAATATCATAAATAATAAAATAAATTTCGACCCCAAAACAAAATCATAAATAATAAAATAATTTCAAAAATATTCAAAAATGCAAAATGACAAAAATATTCCTGTTCTGAAAACTGGGGGTGACAAATCTATCCACCTTAAAAAAATTTCGTCCTCGAAATTAAAATCAAACAATAGTAAAATGTCAAAATCACAAGTCATGGCTTAAAATTTAAAATGATTAAAATCTCAAAAATTAAAGCATGAATTTAAATGACTAAAATTATAAAATTTAAAATTACTCTCAAATAGATGCTATAAGTCTATCCACCTTAAAAGAATCATCCTCAAAAATTAAAATAAGGTAAACACAGAAAATCATGCAAATTGATAATCGTATGCGTCTGTCCATTCATCATGATACTCAGAATCTCCGTCATGCCAGTGAGCCAGGCTACGATAATCACAGAATCCTCAACTACGGTACATACCTCTAGAATTATGGTATTTAAAATTTTCGTATTGCCGCATGCTTGGCAGCGAAAACCTTAAATTCCCACACCCGAGAAATACGACCATAATCCGACTACATGTCCTCACTATGCCTGCTAGCATGACCCTAGAGGATTCTAAAATCTCATAATCGAGGCGACCTAGCCCATACGACTTATCTCAGAAGGAAATCACATTACAAGAACAAATTTTCATCCAACGATCAAGGAACAGATAGAATCGAATTTCAAGACAGTTTATAAGAAGGCAAATGCGAAAAGGAGATTCGAAATATTGGAACCTGTTATCTGCTCTGCTACTGCCTGAGTGGGCTCAACTGTCATGGCGAAAGCTCGCCCCTGCTGGCCTCCTCTAGCGTGCTGCACTCCGTCCTGGCCTCTTCGGATTCTACTAGCGTGGCAATCCCTCAGCTGGTGGTCGGGCGTCCCACAGTATAGGCATACGCCCAACCTCTTCCTACAAACCTCTCGAGTGTGTCCTTGCTTCCCGCAGAAAGTGCAATGAGTAGCCTGCCTCTGGCCCTGTCTCTGGTGCTACTGGGCACGCGCCGGTGCCTGCTGAAACTGCAACTGAGGCTGCTGCTGTTGAATCTGTCTCTGCTGGAAATGAGGGCGCTTCGCCGACCCCGCACTCGAGCTAGCTCCGAGAACGTCACTGCCCCTCTTCGGCTTGAGGCCGAAGTCCTCCTCTGCAATCTGCGCCTCCATCAGGATCTGCTCGAAGGTCGCATCACGTCGCCCAGAGGTACGAGTGCGCACTGCATGTATAAGATCCCTCCGGAACTTCCGGGCCTTGCACCCCTCATCCTGGATCAGACTGGGTGCAAACCTGCTCAGGCAGAAGAACTCTGCTGCATACTCGTCTACCGACGAGTTCTCCTGCACCAAACTGGCAAACTGTCCCTACAAAGCTGTCAAGGCTACATCCGGGTAGAACTTCTCCTTAAAGAGCTTACTGAATTCCTCCCAAGACAAACCCCTCACTGACGCATGCGGATTCGTGCGAAACCAAGTCAGCGCTATATCGAAAAACTGGCTCGCTGCAGATGTCACCCAAAGTCCTCTCGGGACCTCTGCCAACTCCAGACTCCGCTGGACATCCTCCAACCAGTCATCCACGTATAGGATACCCTCGGTACCCTTGAACTCCCTCGGGTTCATCTTCCTGAAATCAAGGTGTGTACCGGGCCTCCCCTGACCATGCTGCTGATCTGGTGCTCCCTGAACTGTACCCGGTGCACCCCTCTCTACTGCTGCCATCGCCAGCTGATGGGAGTTCTCCATGGTCTGCCGTAACAACTCTGCCTGTGCACTCTGAGTCTGCAACATCTACTGCAGAAGGGCCATCACCCCCTGAGTATCAGTCGGTAGCGGAGGCAGCGGTGGGAGAATATCTGGAATGACCATGGACGGTCTCGCTGCTGGAGGTGGAAGACCTCCTGAAATCGTCGCTGCTGCTCCCGCCTGAAGGGCAGGGACTGAGGTGGCAGCTCCCTGAACTGCAGCTCCCTCAGCTGAAGGTGGAAGACCTCCCGGATCTGACCTCTCTGGAACTGTACTAGGCCCTGCTGCCTGAGAACGAGTCACCGTCATCCTGAAGACGAATTAAACCCAAGAGATCAATATGGCACATGATAAGATATTATCAAGGGAGGATAATTGAATTCAAATGCAAGAAGAGTTGTCATGGTAATCAAAAGATCAGAAATTTCCTAAAATGTGATTGAGTAACTCCTATCATATCCTAGATCCTATGTCCTAGTCGCTGGCTCGTAATTAGCACTCTAAGTCGAGCACCATTACGATATCGCACTAATTGCGACTCTGACCTGCATGGGCCACCACAAAAACGTGTCACGACCCGCACCCTGATTAGGGGCACGAGTACGTGGTTACGTCCAGCCTACGCCGCAGCATCGGCGGTAGAACGCTGTCTAGGTCATCTATAAATACTACAACTAAACAGATAAATATACCTGTACAGTATATACACTCCGAATGGAGGTGACATAGCAATACAGTCTCAATCACAAATGTAAAACTAAGGTAGATAGTATGGAAAGGAAAATACGAATGATGAGAACAGGAAACAAGTCCATGATCCACACAAGTCCAGAGCTATACACAAACAACCCAGAGAATCACATAATATATAAAAACTACTACAGTCTAAAAAGTACTAGCTGGCTCGTAGGCCAGACAAACCTAACTAAGCTACACTACTCAGGGTGAGCAAAGTCTAGTGGCTCTACTAACAAACCACAGCCCGAGTCTACTCCATCAGACTCGACCCCATAATAGGTCGGGCAATCTGCCTCAGAATCATCTGTAATATGTCAACGGTATCCTGTCAGGAAAATGAGCAAGTAAAAACACCAACAGCAGTTCCATATGAATTGACAAATACTATAAGAGACAGTATAATGAAATACAAGACAAAGATATAGGCGACTTGGGAACCATTTGAAAGCCGAGTTACAACCCTTGAACCAAACAAGGACTGGGGTTGTAACCCTTCTTTCAAACAGAACTTAGTCTCAAATCATAGTACTGTATAAAAGTAGGTAAAGCATGTGAGTAATGGAATCATAGTATGGTGAGAAGTACAGAAAGTAAAGCTGAACTAGAATATAAGATACGACAATAAATATAAAATGTGATTTGAATTATTAGAGCGATATGTGATCGGCTAGGGAGTTATGGTGGGGTTATCCACTTGGCCCGGCAATCCGCGGTAACCTCAACGGAGAGTCATGCCGGCCAACCTGGATAACCTGGCATGGGGTATCTGCTACACCCTACGTGAGGTAAGGGTGGCGCTAGCAAAATAGTGACAGGGAGGCTTTGATCATATAACCCCTAATAATTCCCCCATCTCCGAATAGTATCATGGATCCGGACATGGCACATCATGACACGGATTCGAAAGCAGGTGATCAGTCCACTCCCAAATCGATGTCTATATAAGTACATGAACATGGGTATCACATACCAACATACCAAAGAAAATCCGGGAATAACATCTCATGACAGGATCCAACGTATACTAGTCCGTGAACCGTCGTGTCGGGAATCATGTAAGACACTACAACTGAATCGGATATAGTAGATATCAAGACAATGAAAACTATCAGTGAATGTACTCGCCTGCGGTCCTGAGATGATAAGGTGAACAGACGTTCAGAGTAATCACAGACCTAAAGATGAGATACTACAAGTCAAAACATGGTTTAATAATGAAAGGAAAGCTAATCTAGTCATGATATGCAAGTCTAAGTCAAAAACTAGGTCAAACCAAGTCACACAGAGCTAAACTAGGTCACACTAGGTTATACTGAGCCAAACTGGGTCACACCAGGATAACCAAGGTCAAACAAAGTCACAGAAAGTCAATCCAAGTCAAACTAGGTCAAACGGGGTCAAAGGTTGACTTACAGTTGACTTTTGGTCAACTGGTCAACCCTGGGTCAACCCTAGGTTAAACTAGTCAAATGTTGACTAACTGTTGACTTTCGGTCAACTGGTCAACTCTGGTTTGGTTTCGGTCAATTCTAGTCACTTATAGGCTAAGTTTAACTTTCGGTTGACTTTTGTTGACTTTTGGTCAAAATGGTCAACCGATGTCAAAACTAGTCTAAGGACACTGATCATAACCATTACCAATCAAGAGAACCTAATTCTAACTATATCTTAGAAGTTAAACTCAATATCTTAACTATACCCTATTACCTACATTTACCCTTACCAAGGTAATCCCGATACCTTGCCCATTACATAGGAAACCCCGCTAATACTCAAGATACTACCCTAGGCTCCTTAGGGTAGCTAGATACTATCCTATCTAGGGTTTACCAACCAAGAAATCTCGGGTTCTTGGGTATCAAAACTATTTTTTCTAATATGTTACTCTCCTACACATTATCTTAAGGTAATATTGAGATATCAAGATACCACATCTAACATAATTCATTCTTCTAAACCACACTCACTCTCCCTCACAAACATCATCTATCTAACCCCTATCTAACTTAGAATGCTACTTCTAAAATAACTTCTCAAAAACTAACTCAAACATCTACCACTACCCTCGAGATAACATAACATGGCATACTTTCTAACATTGACGAACCTTATTTTCTACCACTATAAACACTACCCTACTAACCGCCTAACACACTAAAAACACTCTCTAACTTAGGGGTTTCGTAGTACTAAATGTGGTTGATAAGTGTGGGTAGGTATTTGGGGCTAAGTTGGGTCAAAAGGGGATGTTTCGAGACCACAAAACCCCCAAAAAACCATTCTGCACTGCTTCTGCTTACTGCTTTTTTTCCTGCTTACTGCTTACTGCTTTTTTCTGCTGCTTTTCTGCTCATTCTCTCACTCTCTAACCATCTAACCACACACACAAATAAATATATATGCACAATCCACATACACACACACACACACACACACACACACACATATATATATATATATATATATATATATATATATATATATATATATATATATATATATATATATATATAAAGAGACACACTAATCTAAATATAAAATGAATATGATACAATATGATACCATAAAGAACACATTAGAAACAACTCTCTAAAATTATAAATCTGAGATTAAAATACTAATTAATCATTCCTACAATATATATATACATAAAAGTGTCCAAAATAGGGATTTTTTCCACTAGGACACAACCACAACACAAAGGACACTCCTATGACCTCCAAATGGACACGAAATGGACACAAATAGAGATACAACCATGGGGGTCATTCCTATGGGTTCAAAATATTCCTATATGCATATAGGGATGGATTAGAGGAGGGATTATACCTTCCGGGAGAGAGATTCAAAGGAAAAAGTCTTCCGACACGACACCGACACGTAGAGATTCCAAAAGGATACGAACGAGCTCCGAATCCTCCCAAACTTGGCTAGTACCCTCTAACTATGGAGTAGAGGAGAAATAAAGAAGATTTGGTGGAAGAAGGGGTTGATTTGGAGATGAAATCAATGGAGGTTCCTCTCTAAATTAATTTGGGGAAGAACAAGAGAGAGAAAGTGGATGAGAACAAATGAATGAAGGAGTGACTCACTCCTTATCCCCCCACATAGGTGGCTGCCCAAAAAGGGTGAGGTGTCCCCATTAGAAAAGTCCAAAATGCCCCCACTTGACCTATTTGATTTAAATTAAGAATGGGTTAAAGGTTGAGGTCAAATTAGTCTAGTTTTAAGTCTCTAATTAAACTAAACCTATCCATAAATAATTAGTCTAACTACTAACTAAAATTAATATCATGTGGACTAAAATTAATATCATGTGGGCCATGCCTAACTAGTGTGTGGGTCCCAGTAGAGTCAAACTACCCCCCGGGTCCCCGTTTCAAGTCGGATTGAGCTGAAATTCGAACCCGACTTAAATAACCCCAAAACAATATCATAAATAATAAAATAAATTTCAACCCCAAAACAATATCATAAATAATAAAATAAATTTCAAGCCCAAAACAATATCATAAATAATAAAATAAATTTCGACCCCAAAACAATATCATAAATAATAAAATAATTTTTAAAAATATTCAAAAATGCAAAATGACAAAAATATCCCTGTTTCTGAAAACTGGGGGTGACAGTTTTATATTGTTGTTTCTTTTGAGCTGGACCCTTAGCAGCTACTGTATTCATTTTTATTTTGCCCTTAAAATTTATCCCATTAAACATGAAAATTAAAATCTTATTGACAGATATTGTAGCAACATTAGCTGTAAAGAGAACAAAACAACAAAAAGGCATGCTCTAATTAATAACCAAAGAATAAAAAATATAGTCAAACAAATTCAAATAATGGTGAACCCCATCTCAAGATACATAGTACATCATTAATATCAAGTCTTTGGACAATGATATTAACTGCAAGTGGTACTCTTGGTGTAGTGATCAAACGTTGACAATAAGTCATGACAAATAATAAGCCTATCTTTGGATCGGATTATTATTCACATGTAAACCGTATAATTGTCACACATTTATCACCACAAGTATGTGTGCAATTCGGCCAAGTATTAACCTTCCTTTGGGCTGGTTAATACTTGCATGAATCTACACACACAAACATCCAACATCCTGCATAGACCATCTACGCAAGAGAGGTCACTTTGGCGACATCTTGTTTCAATAGGTCTAGTCAGAACGTTAGACAACTATTGCTAGTTTTAAAGAAGCACCAAATTTGAATGTTGACTGAATTTTACATGACTGAATCATGTCCAAATCTTTATGTGCATGCATATTTACATTATTATTATTCAAATATATTAATCAAAAGCATAAGCATGATTTTTAATTTGACAAATTGAGCATTATCAACACCTCCTCTTTAAGTATCCAAATATCTAAAAAAATCTTTTAAAAGAAGAATAAGCAAACTTTAGACCAATTCATCAAAGTTAAATACCAATTGAAGCACCAACTGAAGATTGCACAGAACAGAACCAAATAAAATTGTAATATAAACTTCCTTGTAATCATACATCCATCGGAATCCATGTTAAAAGAGGCTTTATGCAAAAAAATCATGTGCGAGTCCTTTAACCAAATATTCTACCAGGACCTCACCGTGTCTATAACGAATTATATAATAATATTTCTTCTCATCCAAACATCCTTGTGGCATAAAAAAAAATCGTCAACATTATAAGTTGGCTGTATCCCAAACATCATAAAGGAAATCTTAACTGAATCCATTATATCAAATGAATGTATCTAACAATAGAAAATAGGGGAAAAAAATTCCAAAACTTTCCACAATATCATATAAATTTATTTGCCATAACCTTTCTGCATATAGTATTCATATAATTAATGACAATAAAGCATTTATGCTTTCGAATAATCAGTATAAACGAAGCGAAAGAAAGTTTAATCTTGACAAGTTAGATCGAACTATTATAACCCTAAATTAAATTAGATAAATTAATCTAGGATTCCTGTCCAACAACAAAATTGATTCTAAAACTTCGATCTCATAAATCAAACAAGGAGGCTCTGATACCACTTGTTAGAAATTTATTGTACCCTGTCGATTCACGAGATGAAGAACATAAATTAAATTACGGAAGCGTACCTGAATCCGTTGCTAGTATTGATGGATCTTGAAGCGGTCGTTCTTTTACGGGGTTCGATCTTCCAACTTGCTACGACCCTTAATAATAAAGAAGAATCTGAATCCTTTGTCCCTCTCTTTCTGTTGATGGGGATGCAGAAAAGAAAAAGAGAAAACCTCTCGTTTGGTGGCCGTATAAGTTGGAGACCATAACCCTAATGAATACATATATTTATATGTTGTGATATTTCTAATTTGGCCCCTCATCAAATTAGATTTATCTCCGATATCTACACATTAATTCCATGACAATTATACCCTTAAGCCAATTTTTCAAATAGACCACTTTAATTTGGCTTAATTATTTAGATAGCCCAACACAATTAATTTTACATATGTGGCCCCTATTATTGAATAATTCCAACACTAACATCAAACTGCCAAAGTCTCTTCCAAGCAACATATGACAAACGTCAAGCTTATCTGTTACATCGCAGTAAATCTCATCTTTATAAGTGTCAATGGAGAAAGAAACTCGGTATCGCTCGGTGAGCCCAAAGCTTGGCACCTTCTGAACGCACTTGACAGAGTACAAGTTAAGATGTTCCTATAACGTCAATATGCTCTAGTGGCATTATGTCGGCTGATGATTCTCTTCGTTGCCATTGTCGACCATAACTCCAAACCATTTACCATTGACTGTACAACGATTCTGAATAAGTTATGCTTTTGCACAGAATCATCGTGTCTTGGTGTTAGCATGATCTTCATTGTCACACTATAAAACACCTCTCCTTTTACAATTTTTTGTCTATGGCCACCATATTGATGAGCGTAGCCATCGTCTAACCGATCTCTTACTGAAAAATAGTTTCAGTCATAGTAGCTACAATGGCCGCGTTTGTCAACGTCATCCCAACTGTCATAGTTCTATCATTCAATTGGCCTTTCACCATTACTATCATTATCATGATCCCTCTTGACGAGATTAGTATACCCTTTTTGCTCGCGCTAGACAATTCCACATCCACCCTCCATAAACGATTATCTCATGTCGGTGCGTGCCATCTCTTGGGAGGTCACTGGTATTGCTCATTGTAGAAAATAATGGTTGGATAATTTTATTGATGGACTACTTCACTACTTATAGGGAGTCTAGCTCCTCTACATATAACATATTCCGATGTGGGACTAAAAGTCCCTTATTGATTCTCAATACTCCCCCTCAAGATGGGCGATAGATATTGATTATCCCCATCTTGTTACATAGCTTTGACTGACTTAATGAACTAAGACCCTTAGTCAGACAGTCTGCAACTTGTTCTTCTGAGCGGACATGGTCAATCTTCAGTATCCCTTGTTCCAGCTTCTCCTTGATAAAGAATCGATCAATCTCGATGTGCTTCGTTCTGTCGTGCTGAACTGGATTGTTAGCTATACTTATTGCAGCTTGACTATCGCTCAGAAGACGCAATGGTGCTCCCTTATCCAGCTGCAACTCTGTCAGCAATGCTTTCACCCACAGCAACTCTGATACTCCAAGAGCCATTGCTCTGTATTCTGCTTCAGCTGTCGACCGTGCTACCACTGACTGTTTCTTGCTTCTCCATGAGACCAGATTTCCTCCTACAAAAACACAGTATCCCGTGGTAGACCTTCTGTCGTCTATGCAGCTCGCCCAGTCTGCATCACAGTATCCCTCAACTTCTATGCGTCCATTCTTCTTGAACCATAGCCCCTTTCCCGGCATTCCTTTCAGATATCTCAAGATCTGAAATACTGCTTCCATATGACCCTTTTTTGGATCATGCATGTAGCGACTCACTACACTCACCGCAAATGAGATATCAGGGCGAGTGTGCCCCAGATAAATCAATCTTCCTACAAGTCGTTGATATCTTTCACGATCAACTGGCTCTCCTGCTTCTGCTCCCAACTTGCACTTCTGGTCAATTGGAGTGACTGCTGCTTTGCATCCCAGCATCCCTGTCTCCTTCAGCAGATCTAGTGCGTATTTTCTCTGTGAGAGAACAATTCCTTGTTCGCCTTCACACACCTCGATACCTAGAAAGTACCTCATCGCTCCTAAATCCTTCACCTCAAACTCCTTCGCGAGTTTTGACTTCAACTTAGTGATCTCGACTTCATCATCACCTGTGATCACTATATCATCCACATATACAGCAAGTATAGTGATGTGGCCTCTTGTATGCTGGAGGAAGACCGTATGATCTGCATTTGTTTGACGGTATCCTATGCCTGTAACAGCCTTTCTGAATCTGTCAAACCAGGCTCGAGGAGATTGCTTGAGCCCGTATAGCGACTTCTTCAGTTTACACACCTTTCCTTGCGACGTCCCTCCGTTTGATTCCGTCGCGTAGCATCCTGGCGAGAGCTCCATGTATACTTCTTCTTGCAGGTCCCCATGAAGAAAGGCATTCTTCACATCCAGCTGGTACAGCTTCCATCCATAGTTCGCTGCAATGGAGACCAGAGTTCTCACGGTGCTCATTTTTGCTACTGGGGCAAACGTCTCATCATAGTCTATGCCATATGACTGTGTGAAAACTTTTGCAACCAACCTTGCCTTGTATCGCTCGACCTTTCCTTCTGGCGTCTCTTTCACTGTGTACACCCATTTGCATCCCACAGCTTTCTTCCCTTTGGGTAATGGAACCAGCTCCCATGTCTTATTTTTCTCCAGTGCCCCAAGTTCTTCCATCATTACAGCTTTCCACCTTGGATCTTTCTTTGCTTCCTGCCAACACTTGGGCGATGAAGTAGAGTATAACGATGCAATGAAGGCTCGATAATTCGAAGAAATGTTAGAATAAGACAAGAAGTTGGCAATGTCATGTTCGTAATCATCAAAACGAGTAGGAGCCTTACCCGCATTGATGCGAGAAGATCTCCTTAAGGGAGCAATAGGTGGTGGAGAGATCATACCATCCGAGTCGGAGAGATCCGCATCAGAATTCGAGTGATTCAGTACGGGGGCAACATCTTCAGGAGTTGGAACAGGAGTAGACGAGGGACTTGGTACAGTAGGCACAGGGCACGGCATAGGCACAGTACTGGACTTCTGTTGTCTCCTTCTGTAGACTTGGAGCTCCTTTTTCCTTGTTTGTTGCTCCTCCTGCGTAACATATGTATCTTCTTCTTCTTCATCTGTATCTGAGTCACTGTGCTCTTCCCCTTTTGTCCAGTTTTCTACAACCGGACACGGAACCGATCCGACGACCACATTTGGACTTGTTATCTCCCCCTCACATCGAACACCATCTGTGTTAGGTGTGTCACCAAATGCTGAACCTTCATCCGAACCATAGTATGGTTCGAGTTCTCTGAAAGTAACGTCCATGCTTACAAACATCTTCCGTTCGATTGGACTCCAACAGGCATAACCCTTCTGAGTCGCCGTGTAACCGACGAAGACACATTTAACCGCCCTAGGATCCAATTTGCCAACGCCTGGCCTATTATCTTGGACAAAGCACACACATCCAAAGACTTTTGGTGGAACAGTGTATGTAGTTGCCCCAGTAAGCATTTCCAACGGTGTCTTCTAGTCCAATACTTGAGATGGCATTCTGTTGATGAGATAAGAGGCCGTCAATATAGCTTGCCCCCATAAATGTTCCGGAACATTCATAGCCAGCATCATCGTCCGTGCGACTTCTAGCAGGTGTCTGTTTTTTCGTTCCGCCACTCCATTTTGGGCCGGAGTATAAGCACATGAAGTTTGATGAAGTATTCCATGAGTGAAAAAGTACTCAGCAACCCGCGTATTAGTATACTCCGTCCCATTGTCTGACCGAAAACACTTAATTTTAGCGCCATATTATGTTTCCACCCGTCGATGAAAGTCTTGAAAGGCCGCAAGGACGTCACATTTATTCTTCATAAGATAGACCCATGTCACGCGGGTATAACAGTCAATAAAGGTGACGAACCACCGAAAGCCGTTAATACCAGTTGTAGGACAAGGGCCCCATACGTCTGAATGTATCATGTCAAAAGCAGCTGAACTCCTATTCTCCGTGCTCACATACGTACTTCTGGTATGTTTTCCCAACTCACAAGCATTACAAAATAATTTCTCTTTATTAGCCCTTTGAAATAAGGACGGATACATTCGACTAATAACTTTAAAAGAAGAATGACCGACACGCTGGTGGTGGAGGAGCAAGTCGGCTTCAACACTGCGACAGGAAGCTTCTGGTGGTGCGGCTGCTACCAAGGATGCCAATGCGTTGTCCAGTCCAGTCCTGTCTAAATACCACAGCCCCTTATGCCATGTGCCAGTCTCAAGTCGTCGTCCTGTCCCTTTCTCCTGAAAAGTCACCTGAGGAATGTCAAAGGAAACAGTACAGTTAAGATCAAGTATAATGGCACTAATGGATAGGAGATTGACAGGAAAAGACGGAGCATGTAGGACATTAGTTAGAGTGATAGAAGGGGTGCATGTGACAGTGCCTTTACCCATTACAGGGCTGGATGTACCATCAGCAGTCTGAATACTCTCCGGCAAAGGTAGGTGAGTATATTCCCGAAACGTACCACGGGACCCCGTGACATGGCGAGATGCCCCAGAGTCCATAATCCATCCTGGCTGATGGATAGATGCAAGAGCACGTGCAGAATCATCGGTGCTGGTTTGGGCAAAGCAAGTGATGTGATCTCCCGAAGTGGAAGATGCCCCAGGACTGTCGACTGAACCCAGCTTTGTGCCTCGCAACTTCTCAAGGAACTCCCGCTCAAGCGGGGTTATTTCAGCCAGTTGATTCTCTCCCCCGTCCTCCGCCAGATTTGCTTTGTGGCCGTCCCTTCTACCAGCATAACCTCCCCTACCACCACGTCGGCCTCCACGACCCCGTCCTCGATCATTAGACTGATTGCGTAAGGATTTTGGATAAAATCGGATGTAATGTCCGGAGTCACCACAATTGTGGCAAACACCTCCCATAGATGGAGGTTGATTGAAGGCAGCAAGGGCAGACTTTTCAACCGCGGTCTGCTTCCCCTGGTAGGATCCCTTGTTGGGCATCAACTTCAGTCGAGCTTCTTCCTGTGTCATAACAGCTATAACTTTTTCCAAGGTCGAAAGCGTGGGTTGGGATAGGAGGATATTCCTTCTCTGCTCAAATACAGGGTGTATTCCCTTCAGGAATTTCATCATAAGCTGCCGGGAAATATATGCCAGGAACGTCTGAAAGTACTTCGCGAATGCCGGTTCGACTTGTGCATCTTCCATCCCAAGAGGATTATAATGATCCAGATCATACCAATACTTCTTCAACAGGGCCGCGTACTCAGAGATGGTACGTTCGTCTTGGGCCACCCTATCGAGTTCATCTTGCAGTTGAAAGACTCGCATAGGGTTGCCGGAGCCAGAGTACATATCTTTTAGAGTTTGCCATACATCAGCAGCAGCCTCCATTGCCTCGACATTGCCCGACACCTGGTCGGTTAAAGAGGCAGTCAACCACCCAGCCACGACGTTGTTGACAATCTTCCAAACAGCAAACTCCTTGGCGGAGTGATCGGCCGGCGCCTTGGCTTGGCCAGTGACATAGCCAACCAAGCCACGTCCCTTCAGTGTCCGTATCGCCTGTCGCGACCACTATAAGTAGTTGGACGTTCCTTCCAACTTCGTCTCCAGCTTCTCCAATTTCCCCATTTTGTAAGGGGACGGATCCACATCAGTATGGATCACACGTGGGGTTACCTCGGTTAATTTCTTCGATAAGATATCATCAACCAAGGCCTTCATCTCGGCGGCCGTCAGTTTGCCACTGATCGAATCCATGGCTGCTTCAACTGGGAACCCTATTCGTCGTCTTCGCCGGCTTCTTCGATGTCGGAGTCGGCAACTTCCCCAACTTTGTCGTTTTCTTCGTCTTCGTCGTCTTCTTCGACGTCACAGACTTTACGAATGCGCTACTAACTTGGCCAGCATCGGCACGCGCATGTAAAGTGAACACATCAGGACACCAGAGAAGACATGATCAGTCTCTGTATAGATCCCGATGTGAAGGAGGAATAACAAAAAAAATATTTGTTAGTTCCAAACGGCGCAATCTAGGAACAGAGTCGGTGCAAATAAACATTTGACATCTCGACTGTCTTCGAAATACGCCGTTTTTTTTAACTAGGGTTAGGGTTAGGGTGTGGATGGGGCTGCTAGGGCTAGGGTTAGGGTTTCCATAAGAGAGGGAGAGGGAGGAGGGGGGGCGGCAGGAGAGGGGCTGCTGGCGGTGGGTGGGGGGGCGGCAGGGGGTGGGGGGGTCGGCGTCTTGGAGGGGGGGATGCTGCGGGATCTGGAGGGGGGGGATCTGGAGGGACGGGATCTGGAGGGGGGGCGGGATCTGGAGGGGGGGAGGAGGGTTGGAGGGGCGGGATCTGGAGGAGTCGGGGGGGCTGGAGTCGGGTGGAGTCGGGGGGCTGGAGCGGTGGAGTCGGGGGGCTGGAGTCGGGGGGGGGGGGCTGGGGACGGGTGGAGTAGGGGGGGGGGGGCTTGGGGGGAAGGAAAAAAATATTTTTTTTTGTGGAGAGAGAGAGAGAGAGTTATGGCTCTGATACCATGTAGAAAATAATGGTTGGATAATTTTATTGATGGACTACTTCACTACTTATAGGGAGTCTAGCTCCTCTACATATAACATATCCCGATGTGGGACTAAAAGTCCCTTATTGATTCTCAACACTCATCCGTGACGATGTTTTTGGATATCAAACTCCTTTTCTCGACGATTCTTGGAAACCTACCTCCCGCTCAACTTGTTGGACCTGTAGATTGAATTCCCTCAAAGAGCCTTTGATATGACAGAATGCCACAAAGAGGTCCTTCAATCCCTTGCACTTCTTTAAGGAAAAGTTGGTCATTACTTTCTTTGTTGGTTTGAGGCTCTGATACCACCTGAAACGCCAACGACCTAAGATACGAGGACTGGAGTCTGGAACCTCAAACTCAAACACGAGAATCAACAAAATATATACTCTAATACAATAAGAAATCAATAATATTCAAAATAACATATTGTCTCTTATATAGCTATATTTATAAGAAGGCCTAACTTGAGACCCAAGAAACTAAACCTAATTAAACCAGGGAAGCAATAAAAGAAAAATACAAAAGATTGTAAAATATTTGGTCATAATATACAAAGTTCTGCCCCAAAATAGGTGAGCCGATTATGGGAATATTTGGTCAAAAAGAATATTCAAAATTCTGGCCAAAACTAGGTCAACCAGTTTTGGTCTGTTTTGGGTTTCTTGGCACATGGCCTATTTTGCTGCGACATTAGTGTCGCATGGAATTTCCCTCTTAAGTCATATGGGTCAATTCCAATTATCATACCTTATGAATCAAGTTTGGTTCAGGTCTTACCATTCAGGTCTTACCGCATTCCTAACTATATATTGCTGAGAAACATCAATTTTCATGATATCAAGCTGCCTAAATAGATCATGGTATACATTGTTGAGATATCTTGATTTTCATTATATAAATATTTGATACCATTTTGTGTTTTAGATAATAGCAGATGTAATATTATAGAGGACAATAAGTTTAGAAGAAAACTAAGTTTCTGACTGAACAAGAGTTTCTTATTTGTAATGAGTCAATAATACAAAATATAGAAAGAGTCTCATAAGTCATATGGATCTATAAAGATTGACCATATGATTCTCATCTTTTACAAGATCTTATATATTGACTAAATTAAAATTTTGTTCTCTTTTTCCGACACACCCCTAATTGGAGTATGAATATCAAATATGCTCAACTTGGACAATAAGTTCCATATCAACCTTCCCCTTGGTAATTAGCTTAGAAATAATTATTTTATAAAGCCCGTTCTTTGATGAATTGTCGATCCAATCCTGATATGTGTATGGTCATGTTTGTTTACTTCTATCTCGCATCCGGTTGCGCGCTCAAATTTTTCGATGACATAAAAGGAGTTGTATAGAAAGTTTAGTCCCACATCAGATAGAAAGTGGAAGCAAGAGGTATAGATAATTGAGATTGGTTATGAACTTGACCAGGAATTCTCATTTTAAGTCATATGGTTTAAGTTCAATGTCATATCTCATTGATCAACTCTGCCCGACTTACGTGGTATTCTAACAAACTAGTATCATAGCCTAAGGTTACAAGTTGGGTATGATTGAGCGTTTTAGTTACTTCAAGACATATTGTGTGACATGCGCATGATACGTATCATAAAAAATCAACTTGATTTTTCCATGTTAATTCCTACATGGAGCATCATGGATTATACAGTTTTGCTTCAAAGGTGAGTCTAGCTGTTGGGACCAAGGTGGAGCAATTGAGGTTCGCACCCAGTAGTGGTGTGGTTTGGTGGACATGTATGTTTAGCTTTGTGCTCGATTGAATCAAGATTATGTTGGACCTCCAAATTGCTTGGGCTCATTCGGTTACGAGCGAATGTGGAGATTGTTGGATTGTATCTTGCATCCGGTTGCGTGATCAAGTTTGGTGATGGCATAAAAGGGTGTATAGAGCTTTAGTTACTTCGAGACGTATTGTGTGACATGCGCATGATACCTATAGTAAAACTTCAACTCAAAATTTTCAAGTTGACTCCTAGGTGGAGCGTTATGGATTATACAGTTTGGCTTCAAAGGTGGGTCTAGTTGTTGGTGTCACGTCCCGATCTCGGAGGAGCGATCGTTCTCGCTAAGGCATGATGTCGTACGAGCCTAGGTTGCACTCGTGCAAGGCCAAGACCAGAAACGGCCGATTGAAGTTAGGCCACAGGGTCGCACAGAGTGTTCCCATTTGCAACAGAAAGTAAATGAACACGAATTGAAACAACTCAATAGTCTTTATTGATATTCAAGAAGTATTACAAGCGGCGCTAGGTCGAGATTACAATTCGCTCAAGCTATCTCTCTCTCTGAAACATGAAAGGCGTGCCAAGTAGCTTACAAGATGGAATGATTCATGACGATGTTCCGATACATTATGTCCTGTATATGGTGCTTCAGTTCCTTTGCAACGCTCCAAGGCTCCAGAGTTAGCTCCGTGCCTTAGCACGTTCGAAGGAAATCTCCACCCGACGAGGTTCTCCCGCATTCTGCAAACAATTTATGTGGTTATCAGTACATTGTTATGCACTGGTGGGGAGGCTTGCTCGCCCACTCGCTATCATTACCAAACACATTCAATTTACTTTTGTGCACCAGCATCTATCAGTTATTGTCTTACTAATCTTGCCTTAGGATCAGTTTCATAGCATATTGCAAAACCTATCTTGTGTTATCGGTATTAAGTGTCACATAGGAATAACATGCAAATTACCATACTTACCATACGATCTTCCCTGTCATACTAAATCATGTTAGCCAACAATTTATACATAACGACTTAACGGAATTTGCACAAGCATTCAAGAGTGTCAAGGGTGTGTTCCTGCCTCAGGTGGACGAAGTATTCAAATTGTCAAGTTATGTTATACTCTAAAAGCTTTATTTCGATGTTCATGTTCACTCAGTTGTTCAGTTGTGCAGCTCACTTAAGTTGTCAGGATGTGTCATACTCAAACGTTGTTCAGATACGTTTCATTCAGTAACTTAGCAAGTTCAGCTTACTCAGATTACTTGTTTCAATGCAAGAACTTACACGTGGATTGCCACCAGCAAGCCCACTTAATCTATATGCATCATCGCTGGCTATGCAAGCCATTTGGACTTTTACATATGGTATTCGTTACCTATCAAGCGTGATGGCTGGTACACCCTGATAGGCTACGCAATACCCGGCCTTACGTCTCTTGTGTTGACCAAGCCCTCACACAAGCCGCCCGTAAGCCATGATTCCGCCTAGGCCGGCTACGATGTCTCTGATCATTGCCTTAGAATCCTTCATCTTGTTCCTCGTGTACGAGTTGTCCGCGACCATTTTGTATTCTCATTTTTTTAGTTTTAACTTATCGGGCTATCATGAGCCACTTATCTTATCGGGCTGTCTCAAGCCAATTATCTTGTCGAACTGTCATGAGCCAAATGAATCAACTTGTCAGGCTGTCTAGAGTCATAATGTATTGTCGACTAGATTGGCGGCGTCCGTGCAGCGCGGTAGCGAGCCCCGTTGCACGTCCCCGACATACCGTCGCTAATCATTCTTTCTTTCTTATCTTTCTTTCTTTTACTTGTTCATTCATTCGTTTGTTCATTTGTTCATTCATTCATTCATACATTCATTCATTATGCAACTCCCTGTGCGGGAACTGCCTTGGCGACCTATTGGTCTCGAAGTCTTACAATATTTCAATACTCTGCTCGGAACGACTATGTTGATAGTCTTCCTGTCTCATTTTAGTAAACCATTCATTGTTTCATGTCTCAAGTTATGGTACGATCTAGTGACTAGCAATTCATTCATAATTGAACGCATAAGTAAATCTACTCGAAATGTAAGCTGTACGTTAGCACGAGCGTGGAGTGCGATGTGAGGTTCAAGCAACTTTCCAAGTTCCTTTCCATGTTCTACACAAGCATGCAAGATGGGATTATTCCCTTAGCTAGGTGCGTTGAGTCATTTATTAGCATGCAGGGATTTATCGCCTAGCGATTCTAGCAATATTGTCCGAATTATTATGTGTCTAGGCTAAGCAAAGACAGGTTTATCGGAGCCACCCACCTTAGCGGTGGTCGCATCGGCCGAACGAGACTCCGAGCGCGCCTTTGAAAGTCTAAGTCTGGATTCTTCTGAAGGGCCAACGTAACTCTTGCATCGATTCACATCAATAGTTCATCGGGTTAACGCAACTCTTTGAGTCAACGATTGAAATGAGTCGTTGCACTTGCCATTTGAATCGGCGTTCTGCTAGGGCGGAGCGGATCGTTACATTATACACAACTAAGAACAAGTCTCGTCTTCGAGACTTCCTTAGTTCAAGTCATCCTACCGTTCCTTAACTCATGCCGTGTGCATATCTTAGACAATTCCTATCTAATGGCTTTATCTTTCGATGGCATCGAACTATACTCGGGTACCTTCTAAGTTTTGTGTCGCAAGCGTTTGGTCAATTTCCTTGAATGACTTTACCACTCATTTGAGAATCGATGGTACTCACTTAATCGTCGTATTTCTATGACTTGGTTGTTATTGTATCATGTCACGGGACTATAATGGTCACACGAGGTGCGTTATGATTTATTGTACACGATGGTCATAGGCTGAGGCTAACTCACTCATCCATGTGCATCTCAATACGTCCACTTGCAGCTGCATTCGAGTTCATCATATCGCTGAGTTTGGATCGTGCACATATTCAAGGCGTCCTCCGAATATATCCATTTCAACCAAGCTTAGCGATAGCAAAGTCGGACAAGCTACTCATGATAGTTTCGAATTGCCGGTCATTGTACTAACTCGATTAAAACTGAACTCCAGTTCGTTTCACTATCGTCTATCTCTATCCTCGAGATGACATGATTCGTTTCTCAAGCGTTCTTGTCTACGAAATCAATACGATTTCTTCTTAGTGGAGTCGACCAAGGTTCAATTAATTCTCGTCCGATCTTAAACCAAACATTTTACTATCATCAAGTACGTCTTCCTATCAATGATTCACATTGGTTATCCCAACTTTTCTTGCTCAGCACCGATTTCTATCATTCACTTCATTTTGGGGCCGATATCATTGTTGCTGGCGCACACTCCCAGTTCCACGTCCTAACTCTAAGTCTTGTTGCCCCAGATCTATCGTCTGTCCGAACGATACTCTAAAGTCGGTCACACAACTTCAATCACTCGGCATAGGGTTGTCCACCTATCCGCTAGGTTAGCTCATAAGGTCATAGTTACAAGTCAAGTTCTTGGTTCATCGTCAAAGTCGTTGTACGACGTTCGTCCCATTCCTATGGTCAAACCATTTTTCGTTTGTATGAGATACTCTACCCAAGCTCGTTTCACTCAAATTTCTAAACATCGAGCATTGTTCATCCTATTCGCATCAAGATATTCTTTATACGAGGTCCGAGTTCATTCAGCAAAGTCATCTTACAATAGTTCTCTTCAACCAAATTCTCGACATATTAATATCGCACGTCCAAACTAGCAATTTGTATAGTTTCTCTCTTCAAATATGTTTGATATAATCCACCTACAAGTCAATTTCACCACGACACGATATGTCACCAAACCATAATTCTCATACCACATTCTCTAAGTCGTTTAACACAATTTACGTATTCGACCATAAGGTCGTCTAGCATTGCAATATGTTATACCCCAATCTCACGCAAATCTGATTATCTACGGTGGACATGAAATCACCATGTCAATTTTCTCGTAAGATAATCGTCCTCATCGGGACGTAACTCTTGCATTGAGTCTAAACTAATTCATTCTCGATACGCAGATTGGGTCTAATCAATCCTCGAGTTTACTTAATCATCTAACTCGAGTTTACTTAATCATCTATCATAAGTCCGAATAATCCAAATTGCCACGTCCCGGATTTTTTGAGTTCGATCATTCCTGCTGGACATGAATCACCATGCCAACGCTCACGCGGAATGAACGTCCCAAATCCGACGTGACGCATGTGCGAGGCTGGAGTTGCACTCGCGCAAGACAAGATCGTCGTCGTTGTGGTTATCACCGAACAATCAAGTCACTCCCCTTTCATCCAAACATTTATTTCTATCAAAATCCCAAACATGACATCGATCGAAACAATAACTTTTAACACGATCATCATTCATCGAATCAGAGTACCCCCGAGTTATCGTACATCGATCTTTGATACGCCTTAATACCATCGA
The DNA here is from genome assembly GCA_029216955.1 of Iris pallida. NCBI lineage: Eukaryota > Viridiplantae > Streptophyta > Magnoliopsida > Asparagales > Iridaceae > Iris > Iris pallida. Next base: position 28,205,120 of record JANAVB010026199.1, on the reverse strand, counting down.
TGATGTACATAACCTGACGATCTTCCTTTGCAACGAAATCCGAGTCGTGCAACTTAATTCCTCAATTCGCATTGTTCCATGCTAACCCAAGTCATTGAGCAACATCCATTCTAAATCCTTAGTCATTCTTCGTATCTTCAACCCAACGTTAATGCACGCTATCTTCCAATCGTGCTATCATCGATCCTGCCTATGAGTATTTTTACCTCAACTCAAGTTTCACTCTATTCGACTATTCTGAATCGCCTGTACGATCCACCAAGTTTTTTCGACAAAGATATCCATTTGTTTCATCGTTCCGAATCTCTATTCAACTGTTTCGTAATTTGCACTACACATTCACAAATCGTCCGAGCGATATCTCGTTTGAGACACTTGAAATCACGACCAACTAAGTGTTACTCGTTCTAAGGCTTTGCGTGATAACACCATTTGCGGATATACTCGTTGCTACCCGTAAAATCCTTAATTTCGCTCGAACAATTTCCAAGACGTCCATACACCACTCAGGGTTCGAGCCACTCGACTAATCGTCGAAACTCGTTCTTATTCTTCTTTGAGACTATCACATACACCACTCGGGGTCAAGTCATTCTACAAATCCTCGAAATGATCATTCGATTCACAATCGACACGTTCAAATATACGTTCGCCCGTTCCTCAAAATCTAAGAACTATTCCCCTTGTTCGCCTTAGCGTTGGTCCAAAAGCGTCTCTATCAATATACACTCTAAGTGTAACTTTCTCTCGTCTGAGCGATATTCAATTTCGCTCGCAAGTTCGCTTGCACCAGAAGGTATAGGTGCACAATACTCGACACAATTTAGCCAAAAGGCTGTGTGCATAGCCGTCCCGTTCAACTATACTTCGGTCTCGTACACTAGTCCGCTATTGTCAGCGTAAGGTTATTTAGGAACGCACACCACTTGCTAACTTTAGCATGGTTTTCCTTCCAACTCAAGTCCGACATTGTTTGGCACAAAGGCCTTCGCATATCGATCCCGTTTCAACCGAATACTTGTACAAGCTTTTGAAAGTATTAGACTTATTGTATGGAACATCCCAAGGAACAACGAGAGAGAGCACACACTTCTTTTGTCCACGATCGAGCTTTCAAAACTGAGAGAATCAATATGAAGTCTAAGGACATAAAGTTGTGCTCCGATACCAATCTGTCACGTCCCGATCCCGGATGAGCGATCGTCCTCGCTAAGGCGTGATGTTGCACGAGCCTAGGTTGCGCTCGTGCAAGGCCAAGTCCAGAAACGACCGATTGAAGCTAGGCCACAGAGTCGCACAGAGTGTCCCCATTTGCAACGGAAAGTAAATGAACACAAATTGAAACAACTCAATAGTCTTTATTGATATTCAAAAAGTATTACAAGCGGCGCTAGGCTGAGATTACAATTTGGTCAAGCTCTCTCTCTGAAACATAAAAGGGGTGCCAAGTGGCTTATAAGATAGAATGCTTCATGGCGATATTCCGATACATTATGTCCTGTATATGGTGTTTCAGTTCCCTTGCAACGCTCTAAGGCTCCAGAGTTAGCTCCGTGCCTTAGCACGTTCGAGAAAAATCTCCGCACCTGACGAGGTTCTCCCGCATTCTGCAAACAATCTATGTGGTTATCAGTACATTGTTATGCACTGGTGGGAAGGCTAGCTCGCCCACTCGCTATCATTACTAAACACGTTTAATTTACTTTTGTGCACCATCTATCAGTTATTGTCTTACTAATCTTGCCTTAGGATCAGTTTCATGGTATATTGCAAAACCTATCTCGTGTTACCGGTATTAAGTGTCACATAGGAATAACATGCGAACTTACTATGCTTACCATACGATCTTCCCTGTCATGGTAAACCATGTTAGCCAACAATTTATACATAACGACTTAACGGAATTTGCATAAGCATTCAAGAGTGTCAAGGGCGTGTTCCTGCCTCTGGTGGACGAAGTATTCAAATTGTCAAGTTATGTTATACTCTAAAAGCTTTGTTTCCATGTTCATGTTCACTCAGTTGTTTAGTTGTTCAGCTCACTCAAGTTGTCAGGATGTGTCATACTCAAACGTTGTTTAGATACGTTTCATCAGTAACTTAGCATATTCAGCTTACTCAGATTACTTGTTTCAGTGCAATGACTTGCACGTGGATTGCCACCGGCAAGCCCACTTAATCTATATGCATCTGTCGCAGACTATGCAAGTTATTTGGACTTTTACTTATGGTATTCATTACGTATCAAGCGTGATGGTTGGTATATCCTGATAGGCTACGCAATACCCGGCCTTATGTCTCTTTTGTTGGCGAAGCCCTCACACAAGCCGCCCGTAAGTCATGATTCCGCCTAGGCCGGCCACGATGTCTCTGATCGTTGCCTTAGAATCCTTCATCCTGTCCCTCGTGCACGAGTTGTCCGCGACCATTTCGTATTCTCATTTTTTAGTTTTAACTTATCGGGCTGTCATGAGCCATTTATCTTATCGGACTGTCTTGAGCCAATTATCTTGTCGGACTGTCATGGGCCAAATGAATCAACTTGTCAGGCTGTCTAGAGCCATAATGTATTATCGACTAGGTTAGCGGCGTCCGTGCAGCGCGGTAGCGAGCCCTGTTGCACGTTCCCGATATACCCGTCACTAATCATTCTTTCCTTCTTATCTTTCTTTCTTTTACTTGTTTATTCATTCATTTGTTCATTCATTCATTCATACATTCATTCATTATGCAGCTCCCTGTGCGGGAACCGCCTTGGCGACCCATTGGTCCCGAAGTCTTACAATGTTTCTATACTCTGCTCGGAACGACTATGTTGATAGTCTTCCTGCATCATTTTAGTAAATCATTCATTGTTTTATGTCTCAAGTTGTGGTACGATCTAGTGACTGGCAATTCATTCATAATTGAACGCATAAGTAAATCTACTCGAAATGTAAGCTGTGCGTTAGCACAAGCGTGAAGTGCGGTGCGAGGTTCAAGTAACGTTCCAAGTTCCTTTCCATGTTCTACACAAGCATGCAAGATGGGATTATTTCCTTAGCTAGGTGCGTTGAGTCATTTATTAGCATGTAGGGAGTTATCGCCTAGCGATTCTAGCAATATTGTCCGAATTATTATGTGTCTAGGCTAAGCAAATACAGGTTCATCGAAGCCACCCACCTTAGAGATGATCGCATCGGCCGAGCGAGACTCCGAGCGCACCTTTGAAAGTCTAAGTCTGGATTCTTCTGAAGGGCCAATGTAACTCTTGTATCGATTCACTTCAATACTTCATCGGATCAACGCAACTCTTCGAGTCAATGATTGAAATGAGTTGTTGTACTTGCCGTTTGAATCGGCGTTCTGATAGGGCTGAGTGGATCGTTACAGCTGGGTCCAAGGTGGAGCAATTGAGGTTGATGTTTGCACCTAGTAGTGGTTTGATTTGGTGAACGAGTCTGTTTAGCAATGTGCTCGATTGAATCAAGATTATGTTGGATCTCCAAATTGTCAGGGCTCATTCAAATACAAGCTAAGGTAGATATTGTTGGATTGTATCTTGCATTCAGTTACGTGATCAAGTTTGGTGATGGCATAAAAGGAGTGTATAGAAAGTTTAGCCCCACACCGGAAAAGAAGTGAGAGCATGAGGTATAAAGGGGATAGAAACTCTGAGCACAGAATTGATAAGTATGGACTGAGGCACTATTAAGTCGTGATGGAGGACTCTACTGAAACGGAAGAAGGCTTCTCACTCTTCAAATGTTGGGATATGGAAATAGTGAAAATTTAGGTTTGATCAGAGAAATTTCGGGGAGAAACTATACCTCTTGAGTACTTCTAACAAGAATGGTCATTCAATTCCATCGTATGTTTTGGACATATCATTCTTAAAAGGAACCTTCCATTAGATAAACATATCATTCTTAAAAAGAACCTTCCATTAGATAATTGGGATTGGTCCTCGAATTAACAAGGGAATTTTCCTTTGGAGTCATACATGTCAAATCCAACATCATACCTCATGGATGAACTCTGTCCAGGTCACACCGAAGCTGAGCGCGCAACTGGATGCGAGTTAAAAATGTTGCACCAGGTGGCGTGCAATATTGACTGCAGCCATCTTGCCACATTATTTCATGGGAATCTCTGGTCAGTCTGTGTCGATATAATCCAGTTTCACAGCAACTTTGATAGAATTTTTGCCATTGATGGATACCCAGCTTCTTCAGTTGATTGTTCACAATGTGTTGTAAGTTTCCAACCAAATAACGACAGCCATCTTGCCACATTATTTTCATGAGAATCTCTTCTGTGTCGATAGGATCCAGATTCATAGCAAATTTGATACAATTTTTGCCATTGATTGATACCCAGCTTCTTCAGTTGGTTGTTCACAACCAGTTGTTTCTTGCTTCTGCAAGTAACCAAGTTTCCAACCAAATGGTTGGTGATAGCCACTTCATATGACACATGCATGCATCATTAGAAGCTTAAAAAAGCACAATGAAAGAGGTGTGGATTTGAAGTTGTGTAGAATGGTTAAGAAAAGACTTAATGACTTGAGAGATACTTGGATACAGTGGAAATGCTGGGAGATAGTAGTGACCTGAAGTTTCTTGTACCAATCATATTTAAAGAATGATATACCGTGTCAAGGCCTGCACGTTGTAGTTTTCTGTTGTTTTAGCCTATTGTCTTTCCCTGATAACACTGCAAATCTGTTGCTTTATGCTTAACCTGATTGTGATGCATGCGGTGTGTAGTTTACATAGATAGGCTATTCAACAAGATAATCTTGTGCAGATGGTGCATTTTACTTAAATTTTTTATATGCTGCAAGTTGTACTTGATATATTTCATCAATAAGATTCTGGGGGGATTTGTTCAAGAATGTAAATTTTTTTGCTCATATATGACCTGTTCTGTAGGTGGAAGCCATAAAAATGATCTCTGAGTACGTCTCCCAATTGAGAAGAGTTGGCAAAGGGCACGGTAAGCTAAAACTGGAGTCCCTTCCCTCTGTATTGAACCTTGTTTCTATTTGATGTTAGTGTAACATTCATGTTGGTACTTCTCCAGGTGTTTGGCATTTCGACCAGATGCTTCTCCACGAACGCGATGGTGCTGTGTGAATCCGCTACTTTCTGCACCAAGTTTGCAGGAGATGGGATCCTGTTGCCTTGAACTAGAAATAATGTGGCTTCATGTAAATTTTATCAATTGAATCCCATCTTTAGAACATATACCTTGGAACCAACTTCTATTTTGCAATGTTTGTATGTGATGAAAGTGACTGAAACATAAGCTTTTGTGTCACTTCTTTAGTTTGTTTCATGTTTGGTTTCAATTGATTGTTCAGTATGATGATGAGCATCTCAGACCAAAAAGGGGATCTGAGAAAGAAAGGGGACCGGCTTCTGATCTTTATCAAGACACAGAATTAGGCTACCGTTAAACGATTACCACAAACGTTGCTGAATAAAAGAGACGCAAATTACCACGAACGGCGCCGAATAGATGATACGCAACTGCAAAGCGGCCACCACGAGCGTCGCCGAATAAAAGATAAGCAACGGCTAAGCGACCACCATGAATGTCGCCGAACAAAAGATAAGTGACGAAATAGGGGTCGCTAGATTGTCGAATAGTGTTTTCGCCACGTAAATTAGTGTTTTCGCCACGTAAATTAGTGACACATCCAACGGAATGGCAACGTCCGTATATCTAATATCCGAGATATCTACCATTGGTTGTCCTGTCGATGCATGTGCGTCGCTAATAGGCGACGGTCTGCAACCATCGTTGATAAGCAGCTCTTTTGTAGTGTCAACCCTGTGACGGTCTTTGTGAACGAAGCAAACGACTTTCCGAACAAATCTTCTTCTCCAACTGTCTTGAAGAGCGAGTCTACGAGCAACGCATGGACTTTTTCGTATATTCTTGTGGATTGTCACCCTAAATCTCCTCCTTGAGCACTCCCTTCGACAACTCCCTTAGCCTCCTTTAAATACGTTAAGAAACCTAGTTTAGGATTAGAAAATAGTCCACTATCAACCATGGCCTTTAACGGTGAAACCAACATGCTTACTAGAAATCCGCATGAGCAGAAAATCTGCCACTGGTATACCGTCGATGCAGGGCCGGTCCTGAGTTCATAGGGGTCCGGGACGAATTTTCAAAATAGGACACAAATACATAATGAAAAAATATTAAAAAAACTAAAAAAAGAAAAAAAAAAATTAAAAAAAGATATTACTAAAATTTGAACCAATGAACTTAAGTATACAAATCTAACAAACTAACCAATACACCACAATAGCTTTACGTCAAGAAGGACACATGGTACATAATATTTCTAATTTGGATACAAAATTATTAACATATATTTAAACTTTTTTGGGCCCTCATGATCTGTGGGTCCTGGACGGTCGCCGTGGGTCAGAGCCAGCCTTGCGTCGATGTACCGATGGAAACCTCAATTTAGGTCGTGGAACGAAATGTCACAAATCTGGAATACATGTGGTATACGGACGGTGTACTGTTGGTGTACCATTGCTACTATTTTAGCTTTATTCATGAGTCAATTCAGCCGCCGACTCTTTGCCACTTTCATCTCGTCGATACTCCAAATTGTCCTTCCACATATCTAATCGAGGTCGGAGTTCCAACACAATATAATTTTACTAGATCACAAGTACCTAATAATAGAGAAATTTAAAGAAAGGAAGGAAGAAAGAAAAGACCGGCTCCATCAACATCATTTGTCATAAATATCAAATTTCCTTCCATGCTGATACAGTAACATCTTTTTCTCAAAATGAAAGATATTTGTTCGACAGTAATGTAAATGAATATTTACATAAGTTTAAGGTTACCAAGTAAGAATATATAATTTCCTTTGAAGCCTTAATTTGTGCTCTCTAGGCTGAGCTTAGACAGACGCATGTAGAGGCTCACAATTTTGAACCTTTTTGTCCTCAGAAGAAGGTGGGCTGGAGTGAATCATCTCCCACATGACTTGTATATCTCTGTAACCACTGCACTGCTCTATCTCCATCTGGAGCTTCACATGCCTTCTCCTCTTCCCTGCATGCGCACATCAATCGTACGTAAAATTACTTATTAATATATATTCTCGACAACTTAGAAAGATTAGTTTAGAAAGATCAAGGGAAAAGAGAGAGAGGGAGAAGTCAATGTTTACACGAGTAATATACCTCCACTTATTCTCGAGCATCTAATTCTTGATATGAAACTTAGCGCCATGCGCTTCGCATGCAACTTAAGCATATTCTTTATGAACGACACAAAGCTCTCCATCGGGTGACTTGTTTCTCTCCTCACTTTGCTATGCTTCTTAATTACGAGGAAACGATCGAGAGATATAGGAAGAAGTTTAGGTAGTATATAATGCAGCACTTTGCAAGAGTACAATTGCGTGCCTCCGAACACAAAATGCTGTCCAACCGACGGACAACACGAAGAATCCGGCCTCTACTCAAATAAGAACATCCCCATCATCAATAAAATAATTATTCAAATAAATCGAATTCCGCAGCTTGCCACTGACATGGATATAATTCTCCAGCAAGTATCAGAAGTACTACTACTTTTATTTATTTTCTAATTTGTTTCCAAGAAAAAAGGCTTTAATTATTGATTATCTTTTATATTATATGTATTTACTATTTAATGTGCTTGAACTTAGTTTATGCAGGTGTTTGTAACCAACAGGAACTTTGGCACTTATCTTCTTGCGCTAGTGGCCATTGTGGAAGGCTCTTTCGTGGTTAACGAACCATATATTATCAAAAAAAAAAAGAAGAAGCTTTGAGAATGGCATTCTTAATCCTTGTTATATTTGTCTTTTTAGGCTAATTAATAAGTATAATTGTTTTTCTTTCATCTAAGTGGTGGGAAAGAGTCTCCTCTCTCCATCGATGACAACTATTGATACAATGACCGAGCAAAAGAAGATAACTTTGACAGAAATACAAAAAACAAACTCTAACGAAACAAAAGCGAACAATTAGTGGGCTAGTCGAGAGCTTGTCACAATTAGGAATGGTTGGCTATCATAATTAATAATATATACGAGTCCGAGTCCAAGACTAATTCTTAGCATCCAAAAAATCATCCCATGTCAAGGTCAAAATTGCGTTAGGCGAGTAAGAAGGCTATACGAGTGATGCTTCTTCTCATCTATGCGTTTTAGCTTACGTTCACCTCGACAGACTTGGGGTTTCCCGTGTGTCCGCATCCATCACATGCCGACTTCTATAAAGTAGTGTAGGTCCGTTCCCAATCGAACACATCCTATGTTTAGTTTGGGTCTAAGCCCTTCGCGAATTAACCTTCCATGAAAATAGTGCAACATCCAGATTTTTCTTGCTCATTGACTCCGATATGATTTGCGAACTCATAGCATAACTCATGTCCTATGTCTCCGAGACAAGAAATTCAAGTTATGGTGACCATGGAGATTGATAACCAAGACGCAGATATGATAGTACCTGAAATTATGAAAATAAGACTGGAATATTCTGACAATACTTTAGAGGAGAGACAATGAATAGTTATAGAGGTGAGCCTCGATAAAGAAGTAGCAATCAATAACCCTTTTAACAAGAATTCTTCTCTCGATGATAATCCTCAATAGTTATTCCAACAAGAGTTTGCCCAGGAAGAAATTATTGTGGCATCAATTAACGAGCCATTATTTACGTCTAACTCATGGGCAATTATTGCCGAAGAATCCCCAAATGAACTGATTCTGCCGTATATAGCAGCTCCTCCATCAACTGTGGCATTATCTCATGGTCCTCCTCTAAAAATATTGGAACCACAAAAGTAAAAGAAATTGCCAATAACATAATCCTATAAGATCCCTTCCATGATTAGATTGCTTGTTTGGAATGTCAGAGGGATTGGAGGTAAACCTACTCTTCAAACACTCAAAATATTGTGCGAATTAATCAAATTTCCCTTTTAGCTATCACAGAGCCAAAAGTGAATTCATCAAAAAATTTATCCTTCAAACTTATTAAGCTGGGGTTTCAAAAGCATTTTTTTAATGACAGAGACAATATATGGGTTCTTCGTCGTCACAATTTTGTGGCAACTGTGGTTGTCTCTCCCAATATTTCCTATTCCGCCATTATTTGGGATGCTCATGCGAATAATCTGAGACAAGGGCATCGAATGTTATGGGAAAGCTTCCCTGGGTTTGCTGGGGGGACTTCAATGCAATGTCTATACTTGATCAAAGAATGGGATGCTTGCCATCAGAGCCTGCTTCCATGCAGAGTTCTTAAATTTTCCATCGCTTCCATACCGGAGTTCTTAAATTTCCCCTCCGAGACCGGATAAATAGAGATATTGTTATTGCCGAGGGGCGTGATTTTTCGATGGAAAAACTTATTTTGGTGCAGCACTTCGAGGAATGTGCACAAAAGAGATCACGGAGGATTCTGTTAGACGAAATCTAATGTATCACTTCAAAGAAGGCACAAAAGAATTTGTAGCAGCAGCAGTGAAAATCCACTAACTTTTTCTGATTAGATCAGAAAAGCTCTCGTTCAGAACGAGATAAAAGTGGATAAGCAGTAGAAGAAATGGACGGAATGAAAAGAACTCCTGCTGGGTGACGGATCACCGGAGCTCAAAGCTTTATTCGCCCCACACGAACAGCTTCCAGGAACCAGCAAGTTCAGAATAGAACCTATGGAACACTCTGCTCTTCTGACTCCTTGGATGGCGCGGACTCCCTTTGTTTCTCTTCTCTGAACACTGAAATTTCGTAAGAAAATTGTTCTGAAAACACTGAGTGTCAGAGAGGGAGGAGTGAAACTTTTATAGTGCCAGTCCAGTAACCGTCCAGTCTACGAAATGCTTGGGACGTGCCTGTGAAAGGAGGAACCGTTTCATAACTTTCAGATCATGGACAGACACGATTGTGCTAAATGGCACACAACGCGCGCCATCAGCGCCAATTGCGCACATGCGCACAATGCGCACTGTACATACTGTGCGTGTTTGCCATTGATTATAAAAGTACAGAACAGTTTTATGGGAGGACTGAACTTAGACTCACAATACAAACTCGCTTGTACAAAGAAAGCCTAGGGACGAAAGCCTAGGTACAACAGACTAAGTACAATTGTTTATTTTAGATTCTGGGGGGTGACGATAGAGGCTCAGGAAGGCGACGGCAGCCCTGCCTTACTCCTTGAACGATCGGTATGCAGCCTTGGCTCCAGAAGATTTGCTCGGCGTTGAAGAAATGCTCTCTTTGCTCCCTCTCTGCTTTTTCTTCCAAGTCTTCTGATCTCTAAAAGGGGTCTCTCTGGTCACACTCTCTCCGTTGTGTATATTGCCAGGAAATGTATATGTTGTAAGGGAATGACACCTTGCTATTTATAGGAATGGGGTGTGATCATTAGGGTTGCCAATGATTGCTTCCTGGAGATGGCAGCGGCCTGTGGATCGATCAATCTAGGCCATTCGTTTGGATCGTGATGAATCTGGACCATTAAGTGTAGATTACACCAAATCTCATCAGAAATTAATGTTGATTGGAATAAATCTTCCTCATAATGATCTTCTGATGTCTGCGAATAAATTTGATTTATTCTCCTGCCACGTGTTCCAGATTATTGGGATTTGACCCAATCTCTGATTGCAATAAATCTGAGAAATTGATTTGGCTTAGGACACGTGTCCTAGGAGCCACTGGGGGGATCTGAACCGCATGAAGATTGAGCCGCATAAGATTTGGGCCGCATAAGGTTTGGGCCACGTGTCATGGCTGCTTGGGTAGTGGCCCTCCTCCCTTCCAACCTTTGAACCGCATGGAAGTGATCATTGCGAGCCGCATAAGGATACATCCGCCTGAGCCGCATGGAAATGGTCCGCTTGAGCCGCATGGGAAGGCCTCCGCTTGAGCCGCATGAGACTGTTTTGGCCTGAGCCGCATAGGATGGCTTCATTCTGAACCGCATGGAAAGTCTTCGCTCGAGCCGCATACGAACGCCTACGTGGCAAGACCATGTGGCATTTTTATGGATCTCGGGGGATTGTGTCAGAGATCTCTTTCTCTTCCCTAGGGGTCTGTCATTATGACAGAGTCATAATTGCCTCTCTTGTGTCAGGGCTGTCACTTTTTTTAGAGTTGTTAGCCGTCAAAGTAATTAATGCAGCATAGGGCGGAGGGGAACACTGTTACGCCACGTGTCTTCTGAGACGCATGGGATGTCTCGGGCCGCATAGTCCCTTATGTCGCATGACTCTCTGAGCCGCATGGGCTTTCTGAGCCACATAAGATTTTCTAGCCGCATGGATCATTTTTCATGCTTCTACAAGACCCCCTTCAAAGTTTTCAATTTACAAAATTGAAATACTTTGAATAAGAAGCATGGTTGTATGTTCTTCTTGGCCGCATGGATATCTTGGCCGCATAGATTGTTCAGCCGCAGAGATGTTAACCGCAGAGACTTTCAAGCCGTATAGCTTCTTGCCACGTGTGCGGGTCTTTAATTGCCTCAAATTCGTTTTAGGGCCGTTTTGTAGGAAGAAATCCCAAGGGCCGGCTCATTAAATCTTTAGGATTTTATGTCCTGGGTGAATTTTGGAGACGAAATCCGAGGAGTCGGTTTCACTTTTTATGAGGCGGTTATTGGCTCACGTGTCCTCCTTCTCTCGTCCTCCAATAAATAGGAGGAGTTTGAAGAGAGAAAGGCCTTCTTTACTTTCTTTCTTTTTCCTCAAATCTTTCCTATCTCGATTGTCCTTCTCCTCTTCGATAACTAATAGCTCCCAAGAAGACCGTGGCAGCAAAGGGCAAGAAGGCAGCCTCTACTTCTGCCTCGACTGCGGCTGTTCCTCCGCCGGTCGTCGTACCCGATGTTCATCTTGACGTTCACCCCCCCATTATTGGTAAGGACAATATATGAGTTAAAGAACCCTAACTGCCATGGCTACGTCGTATACTTTATGCACGAGTCTTTGCAAGTCGCATGCTCGTCCTATGGCTGAGTTGCGAGCCACATAAGAAAACTACCATGTCCGCATATGCGCTTCGTCGACGAAGCCGCATAAGCGACGCTAAACCGCATAGACTTTTATTGCACGGAGCCGCATAAATGCTCTTCTGAGATTGAGCCGCATGAGGCTTTGTTAAGTTGAAGCCGCATAAGGCTTCGGAGCCGCATAAGGCTTCATGGAGCCGCATGGATGTTTTCCTGAGCCGTATGAGGCTTGGAAGCACCCAATCAGCTCTCTTTATCCATCCGTTTAACTTATCTTTCTCTGTCTTTTCTTCAGTGAATCTGCCTGTTAACGCTGCTGGAGAACTCTTGGTGGGTAGCGCCCAAGCTGCTCTCGGCTATAGGTATGACCATATTGTTCAGCATATGACGGACCAGTTTTCGAGCGATGAGCCTCCGGCTAGGCTGAATGCCATCAAGCACCAGTCTTTCCATTTCCTTAACGCTATGATGAACTCCGGAAAATTCGAAGGAAAATATTTGAAGCCTGCGTTCTTCTTTGGAGACGCCTTGACCGTGGAGAACAGTCATGTTCTGGAGGTGTCGAAGAACTAGAGTTTTATCTCTAACGGGATGGCGATCCTCATCCCCCAAATGGAGCGACACTTTCCGTTATCTTGGTTCAATATGCTTCCACTAGACCGGAAGATGGGAGAGACTTTAACTCCTACCCGAGGTGGGATGTTTGTGGGAGACATCCATTATAATAACAGCATGAAGTCAGTGACTGCAGGCATGGTGCACACCAGCTGTTCTATAACGGGATTGGTCCCAGGTACTTTCCTGAACGTGTCGGGCCCCAATTTCACATTTTCTACCGCCGATACTTTTATAAATCAACTTGCTCGGAAGGGCTCCTACCCCATCGGTCGATTGACGCTCCCTAGTTGGACACATCCTGTTCCCTCGTGGACCAATCTGTCTACATGGATCTTGCAAAAGTATGAGGCCTTTTTGTGTGAGATTGGTCTTTACCATGCTATTCGGGGCACCAGCCATGGCTTGCCCATAAACAAGAAGTTGTTCATGTCTCTGCTGGAGATGTATAATTGTCATACGGGAACCTTCTATACACCCATAGGGGAAATGGGGCTTGCGCTCTACGAAATGCACGCAGTCTCCAAGCTTCCTTGGGGGGACGAAGCTTTTGAGGCGTATACTCCCACGAATGAGGAGTTCGAAGATTTGGAAAGATGGTATCCAGGCTTCGTGCCCCTTTATCAAGAGATATTGTGCCACTACAGCACATGTCATCAGACGGCCAGAAAAGATAACAATTCGGAAGGGAATGCTCCCCATACCAAGGACTGGGTGCACTATCTCTTCCCGACAGATGCCTCAGGACGAATTACTTCCCATCGTCCTCGACCCGGGAGGCGGTGAAAGACTTGGTGTCGTCGGCTAAGAGGGTGGCCACCACCAATGACAAATTTGGGAGTAAAACTGACTCTTTCGGTTATTTCTACCAGGATACCCAAGAGTTGTCAGAAAAAGCACTCCTGGCGGGATTTTTAATGGTATGGCTGCAAAACTGTGTAGTCTCTGGAGGAGCTGGTTCTATCGAGAGAATCAGTTGTAACTTCATCCTTCCGGCTGTGAAATTAGTTTTACGAATCAGGCTAGCTCTCCTCCCGGCCATGGTGTGCAGCATACACCGTGGCCTTCGTACCTTCACATCCAAAGTCATTGCTCGTGACGTGACCAAGGATTTTGAACGAACTGAGTTGCCCTATCACTATTTGATGGGGTGGCTGCTGATACATTATCCGTCTTTGATGAGACCGGGCTCTGAAGATGGTGTGACCGATGATGACGCATTTATCTTCCGCTATCGTGACGAGCCTTAGGAATGTGAGACCATGCGGGCTTGTCGGATGGCATTGGCGAGGGAAGATATGTATCATATTTTCGTATCCGTCCCTCGCTTTACCGCTAGGGACATAGAGGCTGTACATCTTGACGGTATTGCGCCCCCTCAACTTCTGGACGGCCAGATGCTCCTATGGTTGCGTAACGTCCGCCCCGTACATCTGGTGTATCGTAACCGCAATACTATTTTTCTGGAGCCTTATCTGCCTAGCAGGTTTGCCCGTCAGTTTGGATACAGCCAGCTTTGTTTAGACAATCCCAGCTCCTGTCTGGGCTTTGAAGGCAGCCTTCTTGATGGTATCAGGGTTTGGCAATACTACGATACATTCCACACCCGTACCATTTTCTCAGTCCCTGCCATTAAGGCGTTAGTGGAGATCTTGTACATGGCAGCCTTGTACCATGTCATGGCGAACAAACCTCCAGTCGGTTTTAACCCGGGTGCTAGTTTTATTGTTGGTACCGGCCTCGAGGAAGGATCTCAAGGGGCCAAAAAGAGAAAGACTAGAGCCGAAGTGCCAGATTTGGATTCTGTGGCTGAGGATGATGAGGGCAACGAGCATGATGGAGATGACTCTACCCTCCCGGCAGCAGACGTAGAGGTGGATCAGCCGCCAATCTTGCCAGATGAGATGTTGGAGGATCAGCCACCCGTTGCGCTTGGCCCTGCTCCAAAGCATAGCAGGCAAGTTTCTCCCGCTGGCGGTATATCTCGCTCCCGGAAGCTGGTTACAACCAGACACCGCCAGCTAACTATAAGAGAAAGTGGAGAAGAGGTCAATCCCGTGTCAGAGGTAACCAAACCGCTCCCGATTCTTCCTTCCTTCTTTCCTTCTAGCTTTGAATTTAATCATTTTCTTTCCCGTTTGTAGGTGTCAAGAGAGGAAGAGGAGTCTCAAGATGCCGAGGTGGTGACCCGGGATGGCGGGGGCTTCGGTGAATCTGTCTCTGGGATCGCAGAATCTTCTCGAGACGATGCCGATCGAGCCGTATCCCCCTTCGAGGTAACGGGGACAGAGGACGCTGCCAAGCTTAATTTAGAGATTGCGGGTGAGGAGACTATGCCAGCTGTGAATGAGCTACAGCCTACATGCTCCACCCTTGGTAAGATAAGCCGAATCTTAACCTGTGAGGAGGCCTATCTGCTCTATCATCACGTCCTTCGGGTTACGTCGATTGATTGTTATTCTGGGCATACAGGTCCTGCCTCTCCAGTGCCAAGGATGGACATTGTTGAGACAAACCCAGCCGAAGGGGCACTGGTGGAGAGGGGTGTACCCCCTCACCTTTCGACTCATTTTGATGGGCCTTCTGGGGGCTCGAGTTTAGCGGGCCAGGTTTCGGGGCAGTCGGGCAGGGAACGATGGTCCTTGCGTCATCCTCTGCTCCGGTGGCTCCGAGAATCGACCTTTTTGCCCTACCGAGTATCCAAGCTCTCCAGGCGGCGGAAGACGAGTTAGCTGCCATTCATGCGTCGTTCTGCTCAAACTCTGTTCCTCTGGTGGCAAGCTCCAGCGTCACACCTCCGATGTTGCCGTCCTCGCTTCCTCTAACGCCATCCTCTGCAGAGGTTTTGGACGATGCGTTACAGGACATGGTTGCCAGTTTTCATCGTCATTTGAAGAGGGAAATAGAAGCTGCCGTGGAAAGAGGGACGTCCTTCACCTTGGCCCGGCAATGCACCCATGGTCAAGTTGATACCCTTAGGAATCTCCCTGGTGATGCAGGGATGGCCGCATTTCTGGAGGCAAAATTGTTAGAGACTGATCGGCTGGTGGCCGAGCTCCGGGTATTGCGGCAGACTGATCTGTCTGCTGTTATAAATGAGGAGCGGGGTTCCCTTATCGCCGTCATAGAGATGACTAAAGCTGCTCGGGATAAAACCAGGTCGGCCATACTGAACGACCTCAGCGATTTATCAGATCGGTATGATTAATTGAGTCACGCGAATGAAGACGTCACAGCTCGGGAGGAGACTGCCTCTCGTGAGATTATTGACACGCGGAAGTAGATTCTCGCGCTTCAGAGGAAGTTGACTTTCTTGGAGTCCGAACTTGAGGTTGCCCGTACTGACATGGGGCTGATTGTTCGAGAGGCTGACAGGGTTAATCAAGCTTCGACAGATCTGGAAACTGCCCTGAAGAAGTTGGAAGATGACTGCCAGGCGCTCATGGATTTGGACGATGGGGAGCGGTTATCCCGGGAGGCTGAGCGTCGGGCTCGACAGCTGATTGAGCGGGGGACCACCTCAGTGAGTAGCTGTCTCCTAGAATTGAGTAATGCCGAAATGTAGTCGGCTTTTCTTTCTTTTGCTTTGTTCCTGTTTTCTTTTTGAGAGGGACGTGGTCCCAAAAGATGTCATGATTTTTTCTTCTTTAAAATAAAGAGCACTTTCCATTCTACCCTTCATTTGTATTGCTTGTTGTACCTATGATATGATGGTGGTGTCTGCCCCACGCGGGGGACTTGTTTGTGGACTCGTCATCCATGGCATACCTTGGTTTTAGGTACGGATGACAAGTTTGGTTAGGATACCTGGAACAGCCACGACAAAGTGGTCATGGGTGCTCTTGGTATCGGGAAAAAGAATGCCGTAGAGCAGCTGGGCTCCCGGGGCATGATGAGATGGTGGGCTTGTACTAAGAAACTTAGCAAAGTATATTTGTGGGCCTATTATCCTTGGCGTACCTTGGTTTAGGATACGGATAATAGGATGAAAGGAAACCGACATACTTGCTCAGAGGTTATGAGGACATGGCAAGCATGAGGGTTTTATCGTAGAATCTTCCTACTCAGAGGTAATAAGGACATGGCACGAGTGAATTCACGGAGGATATTTGTGGTCAACAGAGGACGTTAGTGGACCTATTATCCTTGTCGTACTCCGGTTGTGGGTACAGATAATAGGTTGAAAGGGAATCGACATACTTATTCAGAGGTAATGAGGACATGGCAAGTATGAAGGTTTCTTCTACGGAGCCTTCCCACTCAGAGGTAATGAGGACATGGCAGGAGTGGGCTCAATGAAGAGGGGGTACATAGAACGACTCAGAGGTAATGAGGACATGGAAGTTCTATGTAGGGGTGATTTATTTTTGGCGAAAGTGAAACGACTCAGAGGTAATGAGGACATGGTCATTTTAGAAATTTGTGGATCACTTACCCTTTTTGTGCACTGGAAGTGCGGGTATTGGATCATGAGGGAGGATCTCTTCCAGTGAAAAAGTTCAGAGGTATGATCATACATGACTTACTATCTGAAAGAGTGACCGGGATGTGAGTTCAGAGGTACCAGCAGGTACATGACTCGATATTTATGAAAGTGTGAGTTCAGTGGCGCCAGCGGGCACATGACTCGATAATCTGGGATGTTGTGGATGTGAGTTCAGCGACATGAGAGGGTACATGACTCGGGAATCTAGGAAAATTGTAAGGGTGAGTTCAGCGGTGCTAGCGGGCACGTGAATCAAAAATCTGGAAAATTGTGGATGTGAGTTCAGCGGTACCAGTGGGCACGTGACTCAATGATCTGGAGAATGTCATTTAGACATAGTATTTCTTCAGGAACTTGCCGTTGACGGGCAACATGAGCAAATCCCCATTCTGTTTTGCGAGGCGGTAGGCTCCGTTGGAGAATACGGCCTCAATGACAAATGGGCCTTCCCATTTTGGCTGGAACTTGCCGGCGGTCTTGTGAGTCATGACCATCGGTCTCCGAACTACCAGAACGAGATCGCCCACCTAGAATGTTCTGATCTTGACCTTTTTGTTGAAGGCTCCGGAGATGCGTGCTTGGTATAGTTCGATCCTTTGCTGAGCTAGGAGGCGTTTTTCATCTAAGGCCTCCAACTCTTGTAGTCAGCATCGGTAGTTATCATCCGTCGTCAATTGATAAGTGAGGGCGACGCGGAGTGAGGGTATTTGAGTCTCTAATGGGAGAACTGCCTCACTCCCGTACACCAGGGAGAATGGTGTGTTCCCGGTAGCTGTTCAGACTGTAGTACGGTACACCCATAAACATTCACCAAGCTTCTCGTTCCAGTCGCATTTGTTGGAAGTGACAAATTTCTTGAGGAGTTTGATGATTGTTTTGTTGAATGCCTCTGCCAACCCGTTTGCTGCTGGGTTGTATGGTGTCGAAGTAAAGTTCTGGATGCGGTGCTTATCGCAGAACCGGTAGAAGATGTGGCTTACAAACTGCGGACCATTATCGTGGATGATCCTTCGGGGCAGTCCAAAGCGATAGATAACGTGATGCTTGAGGAAGATGATCACGTTCGAAGTTTTGACTTCTGCAAGTGGAATAGCTTCTGCCCATTTGGAGAAGTAATCCGTGATTGTAAGTATAAAGCGATGTCCACGGGAGGAAGGTGGAGTAATTGGACCAATGATATCCATCCCCCATGCTTCGAAGGGCCAGGATGCCACTGTCGGATATAGAAATTCGGATGGCTGGTGAATGAAGTCTGCGTGGACTTGGCAGGCTTTGCACTTTTTTGCGTAGTCTATCGCATCCGCTACCATTGTGGGCCAGTAGTAGCCCATTCGGCGAAGACGGTCTTGCAATTTAGGACCAGACTGATGGGCCCCGCAGACACCGTCATGCGCCTCTCGTACGGCTTCTTTGGCTTCTGTGTTTGACAGACACCGAAGCAATAATCCATCGTAGGATCGCCGATACATCATTTTCATCTCTGTATCATAGAAGAATCTGAGGGAACGCCGTCTGATGGAGGTGGCCCCCTTTGGGTTCTCGGGAAGGATGTCATAGACGACGAAGTCGATGAATGGTTGTCGCCAATTTGGGGCATCAACAATTGCCTGAGCGGAATAACTTGCCACGAATTGAACGTTGTTCTTGGGGTAGACCAGCTCGTGGCCTCTCACGTCTACCGATTGATGGGCATGATTCGGCACTGCTAGGGAAGCGGCCAGGCCTGCTAAGGCATCAGCTTCAATATTTCGGAGTCTGGGGACGTGTTCGATGAAGAACCCCTCGAACGACGAGATGATGTCGATCGCTATTTGGTGATAGGGGATCATGTCTTCGTGGCGAACTTCGTATGAGCCCCGGATTTGATTGACGATTAACTGAGAATCGTCGTATGCTTCGAGATATTCTACCCCCAGCTCCGTTGCAAGTTAGAGGCCAATGACCAGAGCGTTGTACTCGGCCACATTGTTAGAGCAGGGTTCCGTGAGAGAGTAAGCGCGATTGATCACTAATCCGGAAGGAAAAACCAGCACCACCCCGACTCCGACAATGATGTTGCCCTTGGGTCCTGTTCTTGAAGCACCGTCGAAGAACATCCGCCATATGTTATCGTGAGAGGCTGTATTCGAATCGGCGACCTCATCTAGGATTTCTTCATATATTCTAGACGACTCTGAGCCCGGGTGGGCTGCCAAAAAGTCTGCCAGGGCTTGACCTTTGACAGCCTTTTGCGGGATAAAGATCATATGATAAGGGGACATCAATATTGCCCATGTAGCGAGGCGAGAGCTGAGTGCCCCTGGTTTAGTCATGAGGACCCTGAGAGGGTTGACTCGTGAGATCACATGTATTGTTTGTCTAGTGACATAGTGCCGCGTCTTCTGAATGGCGAACACCAGGGCAATGTATTCCTTCTCCACAGCGGTGTATCGGTGCTCTGGCCCAATCATCATTCGACTGAGGTAATATATGGCTTGCTCATGGCCTGTATCGTTGTTTTGTGCCAGCAGAGCTCCAAGGGAATGCTCCATTGCTCGTACGTAGAGTAGGAATAATTTTCCAGCAACCGGAGCCACCAGGACTGGAGGATTTGACAAATATTCTTTGATGCTGTCGAAGGCACGCTGGCATTCTTCGTCCCATACGAATGAGACACCTTTCTTCATGAGGTGGGTGAATGGTCGACATCGTCCGGAGAGGTTAGAGATGAATCTTCTGATGTAAGCTAGCCTCCCTTGAAGGCCTCTGAGTTCGCGGAGATTTTTCGGGGGACCCATCTCCATAATTGCCTTTGTCTTCTCAGGGTCTACATGAATACCCTGGGTGGTGATGATGAAACCTAAGAACTTTCCGCTGGATATGCCCAAGAAAGATTTTGTAGGGTTTATTTTCAAATTGTGCGCTCGTGTCAGATCGAATACCGTCCTCAGATCCTGTAGATGGTCTTCCTTGCGGCGACTCTTGACGGCGATGTCATCAACATAGTATTTCACCGTCTTGCGTAAGTGTTCTCTAAAGTTGATACTCATGGCTCGTTGATATATGGTGCCAGTATTCTTTAAACCGAAAGGCATGACTGTGGAACAGTATGTGCCAATTGGTGTTCGGAATGATGTATGCTTTTCATCGTCAGGAGACATCTTGATTTGGTTGTACCCCGAGAATCCATCCATAAATGACATGCGTTCGAAGCCACAGGTGTTGTCAATCATGATGTCTGTGATAGGGAGGAGGAATTCATCTTTGGGACACGTCTCGTTCAGATTGCGGAAGTCGATGCAGATTCAGATCTTTTCGCTCTTCTTGAGGACCGGTACTATGTTGGCGACCCAGTCGGGATGTTGCTCTTCACATATGAAGCCGCTGGCTATCAGTTTGTTGACTTCGGCTTCGGTCGTATCCATGATGCCTGGACGGAAGCGTCGCTGTTGTTGCTTGACTGGGTTTGCGTCCGGCCGAATGTTGAGCTTGTGAAGAGCAATATCGGGATTTAACCTCGGCATGTCATCATAGCTCCATGCGAACACATCAATGTATTCCTTGACAAGTTCCAGCAGTGATCCTTGCTCCTCGTCTGTTAAGCTTTTACTTACGAAGATTGGTTTTGGAGAAGATTCGCTACTGAGGTCGACCTGGATAACCTCATCTTCAGTGGGAGGTTCTCTCTGTTCGAACCGCTTTTCCCATTGTGTATCCAGCTGTTGGGCCCATGGCTCTAGCTCGAGGATTTCGGGGATGTCTTCGTCTTCTTCATAAGCGTCGACGAATGCCATGTTGACTGACAAGACTTGTCTGAATACATCTCCGATGCTGGTATCAGAGTCAGAAGTTGGTAACCCGGGCGAATATAAATGCCAGTCATATTCTTCATCTGAACTTTCAAGGGTCGTCGTGGGTGTTACATACCCTAATCCACATCGAGTCTTGCTATAGTAGTCCCGTGGATTGCCTGTCGGGACCAGCGGCTTCAAAGGTAATCGTCGCCCCGTGCCGTAGTTCAAGCCTGGCGTAGTCTCCAGATCATACCCTTGTTTCTGCATGAAATATTTGGATTGGGGGCTATAAAGATATAGAGGCAGTCTCCCAGCATCTGATCCAAGGTCGACTTCTTCTATGGTGAAGGGATGAGGATCGTCCTTCCGGCCGAAGATGATTGGGTGGTCCCCTCCCTCGATTATGCGGTAAGCGTCTTCTACTGGAGTAAGCTGGATTGTGGTATACATATTTGTTACCTGTGTGTGGAGGTGAGTGTCTATACCGTATTCCATAGCATATATCGTACAGAGCTTATTAAGCTCAAGGTAGTTCAAAGATAGCCCTTTATTGATGAAGTAAGGTATCTTTTCTAGGGGGATTACATCATCTGCGGAGGGAACATCAGTGTGGGCAGCCACATACTTGGCTAGCTCCGGTTCCTCTTCGGCTACCCCCTGTATAAATGAAGACTGAGAGGACGACCTGGGCAGCTTGATCGTCAGCGGTTCAGAGCGTGGAGTTGTTGGCAAACTAGCGACCCCCAGCTTGGCACTCGATGCTGGGTGGAGAGTGGTTGGTTCGCTAGAAGTTCCAGGCTTTGCATCGGGGTGACGACCCTTCTTGGGAAGGCGTATCGTCATTGTCTTGTCGAAGGGATTGAGCTTCTCCATTTGAGGCTGGCCGACTCTCGGCAGCCTAATTGTCAGTGGCTCCATTGTGGGTCTTGGCACTTGGCCAGACCTTGGCAGCCGGATTATCATCTGTTCCTCTTGTGCCGAGAGGCTGGTTGTGTCCTTACGCAGAGTGGCAGTAAGGGGTACTGACTTGTCAGGTTTGCGAGCTTGGAGGTGGATCGTCAGAGGCTCTTCTGATCCTGTGGTTGTATCGGTACTAGCTTGTACATCTCCTTCACCAAGATGCTTTTTCGACTTTTCGTATAGGCAGGAGTCTGAGTAGTAGGATTCGACCCCTTTGAAGGGATCGATATCAGCAAATTTCGTCCTCACGAAGCTGTGTTTGTCGACATATTTGAAGCACTGGTGCAGTGTGGAAGGCACGATCATATAATCATGTATCCATGGACGCTCCAAGAGGATGTTGTAAGAAGTGTCTGCATCTATGACGTAGCAGGTGACTTCTGATTGGAGATCGCCAATCTGACACTTTAGACGAATCTTCCCAATTGGGTGGCTCCTGCCCGAATTGAAACCGCTGATGGCGGTACTTGTAGGCGTCAGGCGATGCATTGGGATGTGGAGGTGATGTAGCAGACCCTTCGTGATAATGCTTATAGAAGAGGCAGGATCAATGTGCATCCGATCCACCTTTACGTCGCCAATGTACCCAGTGTAGTATAGTGGGCGATCGTACAGATTGGTTTTGATGAGCATGTCCTGCGGAGTGAATACGATGTTGGGCATTGCTCCCGTGCAAGCGCTGTCTTGGAGATCTGCAGGCAGGTTCTCTCCCGTGAGGTTGACCTGAGCCAGGTACGCATCGGCATTTTGGAGTACATCGCTTAAAGCTGCTCGTATATCCTTTGAGAGTCTCAGAAGCTCGTATAGTGACAACTTGGCCGGTGTGTTGGCCAATTGCGCCAGGATGTCAAAGTTGTAGGGCCTCTCCAGCCCCTGTGATGCCTCATTTCGGAGGGATTTGTCAAAGCGAGCCTCCCTCGGCCTAGGCTTGTCGGTCGTCGGAGGCTGAGCCGGTCCCGGAGCGTCGGTTGTAGCGGGCTGATGATCTTCAGCCGGGTTGTCAGCCACAGGTTGGGATTGTGTTCCGGACCGCGTGACTACGGCTGTAGCTTCTTCGATGTCCGTCGAGATTGTGCGACAGGACCTGACTTTTCCACTCTTCTTTTTGTAGATGGAAGATGATGTGGACCGAGTGACTTCCGATACCAAGTCTAGATGGATCCACATGACCTCCCCTCGTGATGTGGTGCGGGGAACTAGACCAGCAGCCAGATCTCCGGAAGATGGAAGATTAGCGATCTCCATTGTTGCCAGAGGGACGGGGACTACTCCGTCTTGAGTTTTTGTCGGAGGAAAACTGCCGAATTGTACTGATACCATGTTGGCTGCCACGGTTACCTCTTCGAAATCGATAGCCAGGGCATTCGAATCGATGAGGTTTTGGATGTACCGTTTTAGCTGGTAGCAGTCGTGTGTAGCATGGTGGACGTAGCGGTGGTAATGGCAGTACTTTGGGTTCTCCATCTCTGCCGGCCGCGGTTCCCGTCTTGGTGGAGGAAGCTGAATTCGGTCTCCTTGTATGAGCATGTCCAAGATGGGCTTGACGTGACTGTCTTCGAAGGAGTAAGTGATTTGCGGCCATTGTTTGTCTGCTGGCTTTAGATCAGGTTTTTGTGCTGTATCGGCCACCATAGCCTGCTTTTCCCTGCCGTCCCGATTGTTGGAGGGGCTACCCCCATTATCGTTGTTGGGACGCTTGCCCTTGTTCTCTCCGTCCGAGATGTGCAATCCCAGTTGGCGAGCCTTCTTCAGTCGTTCTTCGGCGCTTGTAGCACTGATGATAAACGTCTTCCAATCCTTGAATTGACTTTCGCCCATCCAGAGACTGATTGTTGGAAGCAGTCTCTTTTGGCAAATTTCAATTAAGGAGGAATCCGGGTTTCCAGAGGGCAACTTCATGGTGGTTTGGCGGAACCTCTTGATATAGTTTCTTGTTAGCTCCTTCTTCCCTTGGACGACGTCCATGAGGGTAGACATGGTGATGTCCTGCCCTACTTCGTAGAATCTCTCCAAGAATATGCACTTAAAGCCGGCGAAGGAGTGGATGCAGTTGTCCGGCAGATTGCGATACCAGTCGAAGGCGACTCCTTCCAATGCCCCGATGAATAATCGTACGAGAATGGCATCGTCATGGGGCAGATGGTCGGTGGTGACCTCGAAGTAAGTGATGTATCAACTTGCTGAGGTCTTGCCGTCATAAGGATTGATGTCGAACGGCTTATATCTTGGTGGGAATGGAACATCCCTCCATGCAGCAGGGTACGGTTGCCGTATTCTGAGGTCTTGAGAATTTTCTCGAGCGTGGAACATGGCTCGGAGCTCTTGGACCTCTCTTCTCGCTTCGCGGGCCTCATCCACGGCGGTGGGGCCGTTGTTTCAGGAGGATCGTTGCCCGGGTTTGGTGCCGCCGAATTCTAGTCTGCATTGACCGCGGAACCCGCGATTGTTTGGCCAGGCGGTCCTCCTTGCAGAGTTAGAAGGGTCGCTTTAATCTCGTCTACAAATTTGACCAAAGCAAGCAATAAGGCCTCGAGACTGTCGATGCGCTGGCGATCACTGGAACCACCTTGGTTGCTGTCTGTCATGAATATCGTCTTCACATGAGGAGAGATAGACGGAGCGGTGGAGGAAGCGCCCTCCAAATCGTACCCCTGTAGTGAGAAGTCATCGGGGTATGTGGGTACGTTCCCTTCTGATTCAGACTCGGAAGGAACAGTACCCCCAGTCTCCGAGTTTGCCTTATCTTGGGAGTTGTGGACGTCCTCGAGGACGTCGAGGTTTGCTATATCCGATGGGAGAGTTGTCTCCCCTGTCTCGTCTTCTTGGAACATCGGATTGCTGTGGAGGCTCGGAGGGGTGCTACCCCCAGCCCCAGCAACCCCCTGCGTTGTGGACGACGAATCTTCTACTGTAGCAGATTTCGTCTTAGAGCGAGTACCTTGGAAAACTTCGGTGGTGGGCACCCGTTTGGACGACAATCTTTTAGTCGCAGTGGTTGAAATCTTCGGGCTGGGAACATTTGTCTTCTTTCCCCTTCCATTAGCGGGGACTTTGCGAGCGGAGTTGCAGGAGGCGACGGGTAGTGCCTCGTCTTCTGAAGATGGCTGTTGCAGTCTTTGAAAGATAGACTACCGGTCTTCTCGTATCGTCGCGCTGTTGCAGCAGCAATTGACGATGACTTGGGTGCAGTGACGTCCGTGGGAGGACTCTTTGCACCCCGATGCATCTTCTCTTTCCTTGCGTTTGAGGAGGATGGCCTCACGCAAGTCAGATGGGTCTGGACCGACCATATTTGCTCCCGAGATTTTGGGAGACTTTTGCGAACCTTTCTGTCCGTCTGCCGCCGGGGGCTGGACTCGAGTGGTTCTGTACAACTTCCCATCCGAGGCCCGCGTAGCAGTATGCGTAACACTCGGATGGTCAGAGGTCAGATCAGCGGACCAAACTCGCCAGGCTCGTGCTGCTTTAGACTTCTTCGCTCTAGTACGCACGGGCACATAGTAGGAAGAGTCTAAGTGATACTGGAGAGAGTCAGACATATCTTCTTGGGAGCACAAGAGATCAGGACCGTATGAGAGGCGGTCGAAGACAGATCTGCGGGGAGTAGGCGTCATGCGGCTGTCATCGTTGGTCCGTATGCGGCTGGCAGACGTAGCCGCATAAGCTTTCTTCATGCGACTGGAAGTCTCAGCCGCATGAGTCTTCTTTATGCGGCTGGTTGATCTGGTCGCGTGGATTTTCTTCATGCGGCCGGTAGATCCACCCGCATGAGCCTCCTGCATGTGGTTGACAGACTTGGCCACAGGAGTGCTCGGCTTCTTCTTGGGGCGCATAGAGTCGCTCTTTGTCCCTGCAAGTCCGGTATCGTAATGCTTTCCTCTGCCGGACTCGGGGACAGCAGAGTTCTCTATGGCTCGAAGTGGAGCCGTATGAGAATCACCCTCGCCGCCTTGGGTAGCAGAGAGTACCCCGTCCAGAGCTTGTGGAGGAGCAAACGACTTTGGCCTCCACTCGCAGCGAGCTTTCTTTGTGCGGGTTCGCTTCTGGATCGGGCCAGCACTTCCTTCAGAGAGCATCTCTTCAAACGCTTGTTGGTCGAAACGGACGACCATCTTCTGTTGCGTGGAGCCAAGCTTGGCTGCATCCGACTGCGTCACCAACTCCTCAGCCGTGGAGAAGTTTGTCCCCAGCAGAGTCGCCATCGTGTTTGCCATTGATTGTAAAAGTACAGAACAGTTTTATGGGAGGACTGAACTTAGACTCACAATACAACCACGCTTGTACAAAAAAAGCCTAGGGACGAAAGCCTAGGTACAACAGACTAAGTACAATTATTTATTTTAGATTCTGGGGGGTGACGATAGAGGCTCGGGAAGGCGACGGCAGCCCTGCCTTACTCCTTGGACGATCGGTATGCAGCCTTGGCTCCAGAAGATTTGCTCAGCGTTGAAGAAATACTCTCTTTGCTCCCTCTCTGCTTTTTCTTCCAAGTCTTCTGATCTCTAAAAGGGGTCTCTCTGGTCACACTCTCTCCGTTGTGTATAATGCCAGGGAATGTATATGTTGTAAGGGAATGACACCTTGCTATTTATAGGAATGGGGTGTGATCATTAGGGTTGCCAATGATTGCTTCCTGGAGATGGCGGCGGCCTGTGGATTGATCAATCTAGGCCATTCGTTTGGATCGTGATGAATCTGGACCATTAAGTGTAGATTACACCAAATCTCATCAGCAATTAATGTTGATTGGAATAAATCTTCCTCATAATGATCTTCTGATGTCTGCGAATAAATTTGATTTATTCTTCTGCCATGTGTTCCAGATTATTGGGATTTGACCCAATCTCTGATTGCAATAAATCTGAGAAATTGATTTGGCTTAGGACACGTGTCTTAGGAGCCACTGGGGGGATCTGAACCGCATGAAGATTGAGCCGCATAAGATTTGGGCCGCATAAGGTTTGGGCCACGTGTCATGGCTGCTTGGGTAGTGGCCCTCCTCCCTTCCAACCTTTGAACCGCATGGAAGTGATCATTGCGAGCCGCATAAGGATACATCCGCCTGAGTCGCATGGAAATGGTCCGCTTGAGCCGCATGGGAAGGCCTCCGCTTGAGCCGTATGAGACTGTTTCGGCCTGAGCCGTATAGGATGGCTTCATTCTGAACCGCATGGGAAGTCTTCGCTCGAGCCGCATACGAACGCCTATGTGGCAAGACCACGTGGCATTTTTATGGATCTCGGGGGATTGTGTCAGAGATCTCTTTCTCTTCCCTAGGGGTCTGTCATTATGACAGAGTCATAATTGCCTCTCTTGTGTCAGGGCTGTCACTTTTTTCAGAGTTGTCAGCCGTCAAAGTAATTAATACAGCATAGGGCGGATGGGAACACTGTTACGCCACGTGTCTTCTGAGCCGTATGGGATGTCTCGGGCCGTAGTCCCTTATGACGTATGACTCTCTGAGCCACATGGGCTTTCTGAGCCGCATGAGATTTCCTAGCCGCATGGATCATTTTCCATGCTTCTACAGTGCGCAAACTGTCGCACGAACTGGCTGCGTGAACGGGCACACGATCGGCTACACAGAGGCTCGCACAACGAGCGTAACTTAAGCTCACTATGCACCTAGCGACGATGCTGATGTGCTAAGTGCAAAGTGCGCCAACAAAATGCCATATTACGCCTTCTCATGAGCCCGAGTCGCTAAGCTCCTACGGGAATTAGCTCCAAAAGAAATTAATTCCAAGAGCAAAAAGCATTAATGCTTTAATATAGAGTCTTATCCTTACCTCCTAATAAAATCATCCACATGGTTTCCTCCTTAGGGTCACCACCCCATGTGCATATCTCAACAACACACCAAGTATATATTGAGATACACTTCATGGTGCATTTCCGATGTGAGACTAAATACTAGGCATGTATTGAGAGCAAGCTTCCTTTACATGTCAAGGAAAAGCTCCAACAATCCCCTACATATCTCAATATACGGGTTTGAGTATTCTCCACAGTAACTGTCCATCATGCATTAGGATAGATGTCGCTGATGACTTGAATCTTCCTGCATGAGTCAAACAACAGACTATAATACAAGAATAGACTAAGCCTTGAATTCTGCACCATATCTGTAATTCTTCCCACTCACATAATGTAGTCACATGCGCTTCTGGCTGCATATTAAAGGCCATGTGCTAACCTGGTTTCAGTGTATTATTTTAGGCGCCTACAAGTTTACCCTCAAGAGAGGGCCTGCTATCTCTGTCCATATACTATAGGTAAGTTCTTTATTAAAGAGACATGACATGAAGCCTTACGCTTCCTTGCGGTGATACGCCGCTATGACATGGCTTAAAGCCGAGACATTACCGCTACCCGGAAACCTCATCGTAGTATCATACTACTGTAGCATAAGGTCACAAGCCTCTCTGTAGTGCCAAACTACCTAGCATGAAGCCTTGCGCTTCCTTGCGGTGTTATGCCGCAACGATATGGCTTGCGAGGTGAAGGTTTTACCCCTATCTGGATACCTCATCGTGATGTCGTGCCATTGTAACATGAGGACATCATCTCCTTTGTAGTGTTTTCTACAACTCTTTAATTTCGTCATACAATATTAGGCTACCTGCCTATTTACGGTGCTACGCCGCTGTGACTTGGCTCGCGAAGC
Organism: Iris pallida; assembly: GCA_029216955.1. Lineage (NCBI taxonomy): Eukaryota > Viridiplantae > Streptophyta > Magnoliopsida > Asparagales > Iridaceae > Iris > Iris pallida. Next base: position 28,176,608 of record JANAVB010026199.1, on the reverse strand, counting down.
CGAGGCATTACCCCTACCTGGGAACCTCGTGGTGGAGTCACCCTACTGTAGCTTGGAGTTACACTTCTTGTAGCGTTGTGCTACCGTTCTTTCTCTAAAGCACACCAGACATTCACTCTGCCTGAGAACTCATTAATACATTTAAGCCATCATCACCATAGGATCTGTTCTCCGCAGAAAATATATAGTAGACAACAATAGTTGTAGGTCCATATCCTTTCTATGCCACAGAGGACATGTACCCACTGTTCCTGATATTTTTCCAGTTAGTGGTCCTCTATTGAACCAAAAGCTAGATGCCTAGTAGATTTTTCTTTGAACTAATAGCATAAAACTTTATGGTAGGATTACGATAACACAATATTATAATGCCTTCAAGTCCACTTTACAAACTGTGTCATCGACCAGCTGGCGCTTGAGGCCCTTTGTGACCGAATCTTCTAGGTTCTTCTGACTCTTAATACCAATCACTGCAATGACACATCTCTTGATGAGATCGTGCACTGTCCTATGCTTTAATCATACAGTTCTCTTCTTTCTGTTGAAGAGGTCATTTGATGCCACCGCCGTAGTCTCCTGTTTGTCGTAGTATATCGAAATCGTCGGTATCTGTGCCCCAACACTGGAAGATCATACATGAGCTCCCGTAGCCATTATGCTTCTTTTACTGTGGTGTCAAGTGCAAAGAACTCAGATTCCATGGAGGAACGAGAGAGCATGGTCAGCTTCTTTGACTTCCATGATATAGCAGCTCCATCTATTGTGAAAATGAATCCACCTATGGATCTCTCGCTCTCCAACTCTGAGCACCAGCTGGCATCACTGAATTCTTCGACTACCGACAGATCTCCACTGTAGTACAGTACATATGTCTGAGTATTCTTGAAATATTTTATTACCCATTCCATAGCTTTCCAGTGCTCAACGCCTTGGTTGCTCGTGAAACGACTCAGCATTCCCACGACGAAAGCCTATGTCAGGCCTTGTGTAAAACCCCCTAAATTTTAGAAATTCTTTTTTTATATATATAAAAATTCATTTGGTTACTGTCCACCAAAAAGTAACCATTGGCTAAACCCGACACCCCCATTTCTTTCTTTCTGCGAACAAAAGGATTAGCGGATAGATTGAGATTTGAATCTCAATCAAATCTTGTTAAAATTTTATCAAATTTTGCTAATTCCTTCGTAATCCCAATTTCTTCCACATAAAGCCAAATCTAAATTTTATATAAATCCCAATCGACCAAGAACTCCCAGAGCAGCATCCTATATAGAATCCACATTACCGAGTAGGTTTTCTTCCTTCACATCTAACGAAACACCTCTAAAACCCCACGCCATCGAAGCCTAGAGCCCCCAAACGCCTGTGTGTCTCCCCGACCCCCTAATGCTGCCGTCGATTGCCAACAATCATCGGAGGAGTCGCCGTAAACTTCTGGACAGAGGAACCCTCTGTTATGCGTGCCCAAATCGAAATCCAGGTACCTGACTTAGCTGTAATGTTTCATTCCATCTATTCAATTGATTCATGATCCAGAAGTTCCTATTAGAAGCCTACATGACCCTCTCCAAACCCTACTAATTAGATTCAAAAATAGTTAACCAGGTTGCCCACGAAATCGACGCGAAGTCGAGAGAAACATGTCTAAAAATAGTGCAATAAAATAGTCAACCTACCTGAATTAGAAGCCTGATTTCTGTCAGGGTAGTAGTTTTTCTAGAAAACTATTAGAAGACAGTTTTAGACAACATATACATGATTACAACCCCTTTGGTAGATTCTGATTTCGTAAAGTTTGTGCTAAGTTATTTGATTCTAAAAATCAAGAAAAACTAATTTTTGAAAACTGAAAATTTGGAAAATCTTTCCGAAACGGCGTGTGCCTCGACAAATCGGATAACGTGGTCACAACCCATGAGCATCTAAAGATGCGTATAGAAGTTGTCGACGTGTATGATTCGATGGAACTCAATTTTGTTGTGCGTGCGTGACGAAATCAAAGCGTATTAGTCGAAATATCCCGTATCGGCCCTTTGCAAACTAGGCCATAACATCATGCATGTTCGTCATCTCGAGACGAAACTTGCGCCAACAAGACCGTATCATTTTTCTGGTCCTGTATACCAAGTTTGGTCCGATTCTAAGAAGGTCGATCGGAATGCCCTTTTTGGCAGGCCCGCGGCCCTATCCAACAGGCAAATTTGTATACGGCCTACCGGAATCCAATTTTGGCTATACGGTTGGGTTTATATCATTAAACCAGATCCGTAGACATATAGTTTGACGACTTTAGAGATCGTAGGTACTGGCACACTTTTTGGTGCAAAACGAGTCCAATAGCGGACATTGTTTTGACCCGAAATTATGATTTTGCCCCTGTGTTTAGAATTGAACTTTTGGGAAAGCATTTTTAGACATATATTTTATACCAAAAATATTTGTGATGTTTATTTCAGCATACAGAGTCGTCTGCGGGATCTGACTTTTTATTGCTACCGATCCGACCACTAGGCTTTGCTATTTTTGCGCACCACCTTCAGCAAGATACCTTGCCATTATACTCTGTTATTTATTACCACTTTATTTCTGTTATTTTATTTAGTTTATTCTTATACTGCCTATTTCTATCACAATGTACCTCCAAGTCATACTTGGGTGCAAGCGACTACATCAGTCGTTTTACTGTTTATTTCGTTTCTGCATTGACTTAGTATTAGTTGACCACCCATTGAAATGAGGTATTGGTATATCTTATATAGCCTTGATATATGTTTTATCATGAGTTGTGAGTCACATGTAGGACACAGAGTCGCGTAGTCGGCTGGCCACCGATACGTATGAGACGTACGACGGTTAGGAATAACTGTCAATAAAATTGCATGTTTAGTAGACTTGACAGTTATTAGAGGTTCATATGAGTCATGGAGATGACAATACTAGGCACTGGGTGGGGAGAACAATACCTTAACGTATATGCAAACATTTGCACTTTCTTGATTACCCTGTAAGCTCCGCCGGAGACACAGGTTATTGATGCCCTCTGACGTTCACTGAACGTTACGGACATACCCCTATATTGATGCCCTCTGACATTCTCGGAGCATTACGGACGTAGGCCACTGGTACCCTATATGGGAACCAAGCCAATCCTATTATAGCCAGAAGGCCCTTGCGTCGAAGGTTTGTTCTTATTTGCATATTCACTGTAGAATGGTTAAGCACCATATTGCATGCATCTTCTTATTTTTATATATCACAGTTGTTTTCTTGTATCTTGTTACGTTCCGCTGAGGACCTGGTAAATTCTCCAGGTGTGTGCTTTTGTGACTTTCTGCAGGTGTTCTAGCCAAGGCCATGATTTTCTCCAATCTTTCGAAGATGATTGCTCTTGGGTTATCTTGCTACTTTTTACCATTTTCTTTCCTTATATATTTCTCTCATTTAAAATAGTCGGTAGTAGATATGACTCCGCCCAACGACTTGTATAAAAGACAATTCAAAGTTGATTTATGATATCATTATTTTTATTTTGTGTATGAGATTAGTTGTCTTGGTTTTACTGCATTTACAGCTTACATATATTTATTATACGACTGACATGTCTACGTACCTAGTCCTCTATATTTTGGCACTGGGCGTTACATATTTTTGTGGTAGCCCATGCAGGTCGAGTTTGCCATTTTTGTTACATTACTGTACCGAGTTGGCCTGTAAATAGGATTAGAGTCTAGGATCTCATCCACACACTTCACCTCCTTCCTTGATTTCATTTTGAAACTCTCGTTTGACTACCTTGATTTTCTTCTGCTTGATTCCTTTTCCACCGTGAATCTTATCCTTCTTTCGTAGTTAACAGAGTTAGAAAGATGGCTCGTTCTAGTTATATATTTTTCTATTGTTTGATCACATTATTAGTTAAACTCTTATAAGTTGGGTAGAATGCCTCATGACCTACCATTCTCTTTGTCCTTACGACCCATTAAAGGTATACTAAGAAGATTACCTAGACTATAGACCTTAAATGCCATACCCCATTAGGTCAACCAAGGCCTTATACAAGGAGACGGTAGGACAACTGTAGATGCATGAATACCAGACATGACTTAGATTCTCCAGGAGCTTAAACTATTTATACTTCCTTTCATCACAATCTCACGTACTTATATTTTTGACTATCTTGACTGTTGCTGCTACTGTAGCCTAGTTTTGCAAGCTTATCCTTTATCGAGCTTGTTCAGGACGTATGTTTATTAGGGACGCCCACTAACATATTGTCTACTTAGAATCGGTGTATTAAGGTCTGATCAACCTTAGTGCACTTGGTTCGTTCTTCATATTATTATTTTATGTGGATTGAGAAATAATGACAAATATACTTGCCCTCTAGGATCTCGTCTGCAACTACCTTAACAACTCCCTTTTGAACTAGTCAATCGCCTTTGAACTCCGTATTCGTATTCGATGACATCTTCCTTAAACTTTTTTATTGTTTTTCGTCACTTATCTCGGAAAAACAAACGCTAGTAGACCCGGAGTATTCCTCTATGGCCATGGTAGTTGTATACACAAGTGTAGCTACCATCAGCCAAGCCATGTGACTACAATCTTGCCTTGAGTTACTCGTCCTCCCTTCGACCCTAAAACTACTATCGTGACCTTCTAGTCATTTGAATTTGAGAATGATTAGAATCGTACCCTTGATTAAAATACCAACCTAGTAGACTATCTATTCTCAAAGAACCAATTATTATGAGTCCCTAATTATTTTTCTTTTGATTTTTGCGTTAACTACCAACCTTTATGCCTTAACCCAACCCTTACCTGACCAAGCCCCATAGTTTAGACATGAGATGAATAGACAAAAGCAAGGACAAGCATTTACCATGACTATGATAGACACACATCCCTATCCAGCATGTATTTTTCTAGTTATACAATTTTTATTATTAAGACATGACTTAGCATTAGAACAACACATTCACTAACTTAGTTAATATCCATAGCATAATACTCCGTTATATTATGATTTACTAGTTATCAACAGCAATGTATGAGTACTACATTCGACACCATTAGAAACCTTATGACTATAGTCTGGCAGGCTTAACACAAATAGAAATTTATGACTTAGTCATTAAAGATATTTCATATGATGTGCCTTAGAGTTTGTTACCCCCATCGATAACTCTCGTATACTATAGAAGAGTGGATCATTCTATTTTATTGACTCGTGTATCGTTGTACGCAATCATTTTTCTATTTATTAGAAATCGGGGTACGATCCTCGAACTTGATTCATATCTACCATAACACATTATCTATTACGTCGTTTAGTATTCTTTTATAGCCAAGAGTCGAGGTACAATATCATGACTTTGAAATTTTTCTAACCTCATTAATCCTAAAACCTTATCTTAGTTTCTGAAGTATATAGGTTGTGAGCCCCTCTAAATTTTAGGATTTACTAGTATTATCGATTGATTAGAATAAGTTGGTTCCCATTAGGGTGATAAATTAGTGCTTCATAAACATCCACTTTGTATTTAGATTATTTGGTGTCCCCGACCGTGACATTGATATTCAGAGCGCAATACTAGTCGTTAACTTCCAATAAGTTTTATATGCAAGACCTAGACGAGTCCACCTTCATCTAGGTATATCATGTCCCACTCAAACACATCCCCTTGTACTCTATTTTTTTATGCGACTTTCAGGTCAAAAAGGCTAACTATAACCCTTACCATAATATTGATGTACTTTCCGACTTCAATTTGAGATCCAACCTTGACTCAAATCTTTCGACCCAATTTATGGTTGTGATCTACTCGAAGTCCATTAAGAACATGCCACTAGTGTGCCACCCAATGGAGTTCCCATGTGCTACTTAAACACAAAAATCACAAAAGGTGCATTTTTGGGCTTGAGGAACCTAGTTAACCAACCCGACTGGCAAATAGCACAACCACTTGAGTTTGAACCTATTCTAGGTTACCCTAACCTAATAAGAATAATATAGATTCATTTTATGGATCTTGTCCAGCCAATATAGATTAAAACTCAAGATTCATTCTATCAAAGATTTATGTCTAAATTAGGGAACCTATTAAACCGCAATTGAACCCATCCATACATATCGTCATATTTGGATTAGAAAACCAAACTTTATGAAATAGGTCCCTACACCTATTCTATAGTCCCTATCTCATGGTCCACTAACCCTCCTTCCATAAATCCCTTAACAGTATCCCTTTGTAGCCTATGATATACGATGAATGGAATCCTACTATACCAACTTATTTGAGCTTATGCTTGACCAAGACCTCTCCTACTATCTTGCTGAAACATGGTCAATATATGGGCAGTGATAAATAAGTAAACCTAGGCTTGTTTCAGAGTCCGTGACTATATGACCAGAAGTACCTACATCCCCTTGGAATTTGACCTTCTTAGAAGCCCTATTATTGTGCTTTCCATGATTAACCTAAATCTATAGGTTGGATAAAACCTTGAACTTTGTGTACTCTATCACTTAGAATGAGATCCATTCATAATTGTTCGTCCATCTGTTTGGTAGTTGTAATACGATCATTCTATTGTATTTATTTCCATTTGTTCGTGCGTTTAGATAACTACGGTAAAAGGTCGCAACCTTGAATTCTTCAAATCCATTCCATCATAGAATCGTGTCTTAGTTTAAACTGATGATGAAATTACTGAGGTGCATAGATTCCAAGCCTCTCTAGAACGTAGGGTTACTTGAATTAGCAAATGATTGGAACATAGTGGTTGCAATTGAACTAATAAGCAGTGATTCATAGCTTCCACTCCTATCTGTATTAACTGATGACCTCTACCGTGACTTTGATATTGGAAGTTTATGTATAAATAATTCATAACTGTACAAGTTTATGTATAAATAATTCAAAAAGATATTTTATTATTTTGAAAAATTATTAAGGATCTTATTTTAATTTTATAACATTTTTGTAATTAATAATAGCTTTGACTTTAATGGTGTAACCACCACTTTTCTAAAATAAGGGTAATTTTAAACTTGTATAAAATTTATCATTTAATAATAGGATTTAAATCATGTTAATGATTTATGGTGATTTTTAATTATTTTAACACTATTTATTTGAGTGTATTGTGACTTTGGCATTCTTACTAGTGTAACCTTTTAGAGTTACTTAACCTAGAGGCTAACTATGACCATAGAGACTAACCATGTGATTAGATTGACTAATTACCACTTTTAGGTTAAGGGTATTTTGGTTATTTTTGGCTTTTGGTGAAAACGAATTTTGATTATTTAATATTGTGCTAATCATTATGTTAAGCTTTAACCTAGAATTGCCCTAACCTAGATATTAATCATGAGCTTAGATATTAATCATGAGCATAGATATTAGATTAGAAGTTTACATCACATGACAAGGTTAGTAATATCTAGATATTAAGTTAGGAGTATGATATTTGTTAAGATTAGATATTTTACTTTGGGCCTTTGCTTGAGGGCTTAATTTATATTGTAGAGGGCCTTTAATTCCTATTGAACTTACCTAGAGAAACCCTTGGCTGCTATCAAGCACCCCTTGCCTATATAAACACATGTTAGCCTTTCTTTGCCTCTTTCCATTGCCTCTTGCAAACCCTAATTTGTGTTCTTCCCCAAAATCATCCCCTTTTCTCCAAATCACCCACTTTTTTCCAAATCACCTCCAAATAGAGCCTAGTCTTTTGCATTGCACTTCCTTACTGTAGAGGAGATCATTGTAGGCTAGCTAGCAAGGATTGGAGGCTCTTGGACCATAGAAAGTTGGTGAAGGGACTCACTTCTAGGCATTTGTATTGAGATCTAACTCTCAATAGGTAATGGCTATAAACTTATTTAAATTTATGATTTCTCTTCATAGATGCAAGCATCTAGGCACCATAGACCTGTAGACTGTAGAGCCTAAAAATCAAGTTGTGCCATGTATCTACTACTCAGCAATCAAGTTGCGTCCCAAAGATCAAGCTACGCCTCTAATATGGAGCTCATAAATCAAACTGCGCCATTGATCAGGTTGCGCCACACATCAGACTGCGTCTAGTCATATTGCGCCAAAGTCCACGTGGCATCTGATATTTAATGTCCATCATTACCTGACAGCACTGACAACTGACAGCACAGTAAACGAGGAAAATCTCTTCGAATCCCTCGAATTGTGCCGTTCGAGGAGATTGGACTGACAGCTGTCCTGCACATCTTATGAGTCGCGCTTAGGCGCAATCTAAACCATTTTCTTAGTTGTGCCTAGGCGCAATCTGAATAACTTCTTTTCAAAAGCTGCCACATGTCTAGGCGCAGTCTAATCAGGCATAATTCAACTTGTTGACTGAAGCTCGCTCAACCTGATAAAGTTGAGACAATTTTTATTTCTAAAGTAGGATGATGTGGTGCACATGCCACTAATCTCTCAAAACATGTCTACTATCCTGTACACGACCATGTGCATCTCAATCACATGATGCCATACATCTAAATACAGTTAGTACACGATTGATTACCTGAATGAAAATTGGCACAACATGAGGTTGGCGCAACCCAATGTAGCACAATCCAGCTTCGCGCACATCAGAATAACTGCTAAAACAGTTATTTCCAGAACTCTATAAATAGAGTTTCTAATCATTGTTAAAGCATCACAGAGAGATCAAGAACTCATGCAAAATTGCTGCTGTATTCTCCAAAGGCTCTAGTCTTCAAGTTCACATAGTCCAAGGGATAAAGTTATCGTCTTCTGATCAGATTCCTACAGTTGTACTTCCCCAGAATTCAAATTGTACTCTTGTACTCTTTTTTAAAAGTTTGTAATAGAACAACTTTTTATTTTTGCAAACAAAATGGCGACTCTGCTAGGGACGACTTTCTCCTCCGACGAGAAGGTGACAACTCAATGTGATACTGTGTTGATCGACAAGACGCAGAAGACTCTGGTTGTTCAAGTCAACCAGACAGCCTATGAGGATATGATTAACATCAAGTACAACAAGCGCACTGTGGCTATCGCCAAGAACAGGACTGTGTGGACTCCTAAGTCTCCGGCAGTTGCTGTTGCCCAGGCGTAACTTGAGTGTTCAGTGGCCAAGGCACAATCCGCCTCAGTGTTTCAGGCACATCGTGCTTATATTACCAGGGTGCAACCTAATCATTCTGCTGCCCATGCGCAGTCCACTATTCCTGCTGCCCGCACGCAGTCCACTACTCTCTTTACTGCCAAAGCGTTATTTGTTCAGGCTGTTGCTAAGGCGCAGTCTACCCATGTTGCTGCCAAGGCGCAACAAGTAGCCTATATTACTAGGGTGCAACCAGTAGCCCGTAGTGCTATGGCGCAACCCAAGTAATCAGTGACTCAAGCACAGTCTGCTGCTATGGTACAACCCAAGGGAATTAGTCTTTTGGCTATTCCCTCTTCCAATTCTCTAGTTCTAAACTTGGAGAAACAATATTCTAGTGCCAAAACTACACAGAACAAAGGAAAGAGTCTTTTGACATTTTCTCAACTGGCGCAACCTGTGCCTAAAGTGGTCTCACAACAGAACAAAGGGGAGTGCTTCTTAGCTAACCCTCTACAAAATAAAGGAAAGCACCTTTTGGTCTTTTCTAAAACTTTCCTGGTCCATGACTCAGAGGAAGATATATCAGATTCTATTCCTTCAAACAGAGGTCTTCGGATCTCTGATATCGGAAAGAATACTGATCAAAGAGGCATCTTACCTACCCCTATGGGGTCTGGTCAAGATCTTCCGACCTTGCAAATTTCAAGATCTAAGCAAGGAAAATTGATGGTGTCACAAACAGAGACACCTGGAGCAGAATTTTCTGATCTACGCGCTTATCTCAATAGGCGTCAACCAGTATCAACTTTGTTGAAACGTAAAAATCCTATGCCAAAGGCCAATCTGTATCAGAAGCCAAAGTTTGAAAAGAAAGACCCAACCACTTATGCTAATGATTTGAGTACATCTTTGTACACTCAGGGAACTAAACATCTGAAGAAAGGAGACTGTTCCTAACATCATTAAGGAATATGTTCCTCCGACTTCCTCTCGTCCCGTAGTGGTAACTGATCTCCGAGAACGTCTTACACAAAGATGAGAGATTGCAGGGACGTCTCCTTCACCTATAAATCACTCTTCAGATCGCCACTACCTTCATGAAATCGTCATCAAGTGTTATTGCCAATCAGCTCGATAATTGTCTTCGATCGTCTGAACTATGCTTCAACTCCTGAACCTATAATTGAAGATGAAGATGAACTGTTATATGCTTCTGTTAACATGACTTCTCAAGGCACTGGGGGTGAGAAACGTCCAAGACGTAATGCATCCCGTAATCCCAGTCAGCAATACTTGGATCGGATTCATACATCCAGTAAAGGTTTCTTTTAATACACCAGATCAAGAATTCGAAATTTGAGCCAAGGTGTCTTTAATCAAGAAGATCTCCCCATCGCTCATGTAGGAGAGGACTCTTTTTTCTGAATTTGATGCAGATAGTGAAAGTTCTGAACAAACTATCTCGTCAATAGCAGCAAGAGAAGTGACGGCATATCCCATTACGGAAGATCAAGATGCCTCTACTTCAGCCAGTCAGGAGCAACGAATTGTTGCACTAGAAGAAAAATTGAAAACCATGGCTGAGATGGTCGTAAGTATGCACACTATAATCGTGGCTCAACACACAGTGCTACCGATTATAAACACTGCTACAAATCCTGAGCTTATAGCATCTTCTGTACCTGTTAATGTAAGTCTGGGGGTACCACCTCCTCAGGTTGCTTCTATACCAATTCAAGCTGATCCCAGTCAGTCTGGTGCTGAGGGTGGTAATTACCACACTGTTCCTCTTCCCAACACTTCTAACTAGCCCACCAATTTCTAAACATCAGAGGATGCTAATGAGGCTGTGAAGCTCTTACGCACTCAGTTCGAGGCCTTTAAGCAGAAAGATGGCCTACAAAGATTGGGCATAAAGCAACCATATCCTACAGAGTGAAAGAAGGTTCCATTCCCTCCTAAATACAAGCTCCCGACCATTATGTTGTTTGATGGCAGCACTTCTCCAAGTCAGTACATTAATCACTTTGAAGTGATGACTGACCAATTACAGCCAAATGATGCTCTCCATACCAGAGTATTCGTTGGTTGTTTAGCCGCGCGCAGCATACGATTGGTATCGTAGTTTGCCTGATGACAGCATAACTTCTTTTGCTGGTTTCAAGCAAATGTTCTTGGAACGATTTTATGAGGGAGTCAACGACATGACAATGTCAGCCATCATTAAAATTAAACAAAGGCACAATGAATCTACAGAGAGTTTTATTCAAAGATACCGCCGAGAGTCACTCAAAATGCCTTTAGGAACTCCATTTGCTGTAACAATAGACACTTGCAAATCAAACTTGTTGCCTATTATCAGTATGTGGACGGGATCTACACAATTTCAAGATTGGCCTTCTTTCATTGTAAATGCCAAGGCGAGAGGTCAGTGCCAAAAAGTTCAAACAGTTAGGAGTTCTGATGACTCATCCTAACCAAGACGAACATTCTACACCCGGTGGTAATAATCGCCAGAATAACCGCAAGGGTAAAGAAATACTGGCCATCAATCTCAAGGACAAGGAGTCTTTGGCTGTCAATGTCACTCAGACAGCATCTACCCCATCAGCACCACCGCCGAAAACAACTCGTCCATAGGAAGAGTATTCTTTCGATAAAGATGATACTTTGAGCATCTTTGATTGCTTGATCAAAAGCAATAAGCTTCAACTGCCAGAAGCAAAACGGTCGGAAGAAGTGGGTAAAATCGATCACCCTAAATATTGTGTTTGTCACAGATTTATAGGGCATCCAACCAGAGCATGTTACGTGCTCAAGGGCAAAATCTAGGAGTTGGTCAACTCTGGAGCAATTACTCTACAGCAGGATGAGAAGACGGTGACTGCTAATGTGGTTTCTCTACAATTTGGTGACTTCCTACCGCAACTTGTGCAAGATGGTGTTGTCCCCATTCCAAGGACTACTCTCGAGATCGTGAATCTCCCACCTCCTCAAAATGAAGGTCTTGTTCCATTATCAACTGACGGAGGGAAGATTATGTGGATTCACCCAGATCTGGTAGCAGATTTTGAAACTCCTTCCTCTTCTAAGCAAAAAAAGTACTCCATATCTAAATCCAAGAGCTGTAACATGGTATCCTTTGAACCAGTAGCAGAAGAAGAAATTCTAATTGGCACTAGATTTGGGAAACCTTATCTTCGGGAATATCCCAAAACTCAAAAGAATTCTGCTCCATCTCTTGATGCTCCTCCTACATCATCTTCTCCTGCTGAGAATATACCATCTACATCCCCGCCGGTGGCTGAACCAACTCTTTCTAAACCGATATCAGCAGACAAAGGAAAACAACATGTCCGCTTTGACAAAGTATTGAAAAAGTCCTCGTCTCTTGGACTTGAAAAGCCATATAATTTTGAAGTATTGGCTCAATTAGCCAATACTTCGACAAGATTGTCAATCTTTGAACTCTTACGTCTCCCAAAAGAAACTCGAGAGACGTTAAGTGAAGCTTTGATGCAGGCTGATGCTTGTCTTACTTTTCTCAAGAAACCTGAAAAGGAGCCAGTCAGCTTGTCTTACTTTGGCAATCTTCGTACAAAGGTGACTTTCTATGTAATTGACAATCATGGATCATACAATGTTTTGTTAGGAAGACCATTCCTCCATGAACACAATATTGTACCTTCTACTCTCCACCAATGTTTTAAATATGTAGATGGTAATGGAGAAGTCTAAAAAGAGGTTGCAGATCTGAATCCTTTCAAAGGAGTTGAAGCATACTGCAATGATTCTCGCATGTACAAGGAGGAATTCATGAAGGTAGTACTGGCAATGGACACAGACGAAGAACAGAAAGGGATATCAAGTGATACTTTGGTGATCCCGGTCAAAGGACGTACCTCCTATCCTCAGTCTTCCAAACCACTGGCTATCTATCTTCCTTCCCATGAGAAGCAGCCTATGAGTGATGGTCAAGAACAAAGGGAGCACACCTCTTCTGAGCCGCTTGTAATCGACCTTCGTCGTAAGAAGCCCCTCCTCCTTCTCGTTCTTCTTCTCCCTATTTTTTCATCAATCTGACTAAGCCTGCTAAGGCCAAAGTTCCTGTTGTAAATGATGGTGTAAAAATCAATAAAGCATCCCCTTTGCAGTATACTGATGTCTCTTATTATACTCAATGTTACTTGGATATGCTAGATAGCTTTAAACCACTTAAAATAAAGGTCATATCATCTCTGCGAAATGTGGTATCACTAGATTCAATACAAGAGTCGTACTTCTTAGTACCGTCTCGAAAGAAAGATGAAAGGCCTATATTCTTCAATAAAAGAGAGGAACAAAAAATCATGCTCTATAATAATAATAGAGATGATCAGGAAGGCTGCAATTACGTTGCAATAGTCCACAATCCAAAACAATCATCCGTAAAATGGGCTATTATTTCAGAACAGGCCTCAATAACGGTAAAGGGAGGCGAACTCCTCTTCGTATTGCTGTTCCAAAAGGAAAATCAAAACAATACCACGGTAAAATGAAGCGGGGACTAGGCTATGCTTCAGCACTTCTAACTACAGAACCTTATGAATCTGATGAAGAAGAACGATCTAACTCTTCTGATTCTATCTCATGGGATTCTGATACCAGCATTGGTCATGTTCATAGGGTGATAGTATCTTCTAACATGGTATCTGCCGAATTCTCGAAAAATGACAAAAATGACATTGAAGAAGATCCTGAAGTGGACCCTTGGGTACAAAGGATGGACAATCAGTGGGAACTTTGTTTTGAACAATGAGAACCACCTACTGAGGATCAACTAGTCCAAATCGATATTGGAGAGAAGGGCGCATCACGATCAATCTTCATTAGCAAAAATCTCTCAGAAGATGATAAACAAGAATTAATTCACCTTATTCGTAAATATATTGATGCCTTTGCCTGGAGTTATGAAGATATGCCAGGATTAAATCCTCAAGTTGCAACTCACAAACTTAATATTTTGCCGAATGCCAAGCCGATCAAACAACAACAACGTCGATTCAAGCCTGAAATGATGGATGCAATTGATGATGAAGTCAAAAAGCTTATATCTTGCGATTTTATCAGAGAAGAACAACATCTTGACTGGGTAGCCAACGTTGTACCAGTTCTGAAGAAGTCCGAAAAGGTTTGAGTTTGCATAGACTTTCGGGTCTCAATGATGCTTGCCCTAAAGATGTCACGCCCCAGAACCAGAATACTGGAGAGTGGGGACAGACATAGCCAGCTACGTATATGAAATGGAATCCATTTTGCTATACGGTCACGGCTGTCTAGATACATGAGGGTTTTCTACAAGCCAACAGTCACCTATGGTCATGAACAAGCCTAGTGTCTTAATCACAAACAAGCAGGTAAAAGTCACAGATTGTATGATCATTAAATATACAATAATAAGGCGTCCCAAATATTACATATTCAGCTGATCATGAAGCTAGTTGTTACAAAATGTTAGGACTAGCAAGAGTTTAGTCATATATGATCAACCCTAGGATCTGTCAATTATGTTACAGCCCGTAGGCAGACAGTAAGTAAGTGCAATCGAGCTAAACAGGTACTCGTCGGCTAAACGCCTCAAAAGAATATTTTTACAATAAAGTGGAAGATCAAAAATAAACCCACTCGTTGCCCTGGTTACGTCTAGTCGCCACCATCGGGCTAAAAAGTTGATAGATCCTCTGGAGCTGCTCCGAAATCTGGCCACACAAAACCAGCTGGGTCAGACCCCAAAAAGAGCAAGTGCCACAAAGGAAGCTTCACTTAGGAATTAAAACCAGCAATTAGCACAGAAGATAATAATATATAGTAAAACTGAAGAAAATATAACATCACGAGGATATACGGTAAGATAACCATGGGACCATTCAAATAACCAGGTTACAATCCTTAAACCAAACAAGGACCGAGATTGTAACCCTTCGTCTGAACCGAACTTGGTTTCTCCTATTTATCAGCAAGATAATATAAGAAGTCAGAGCATGTAATAATCTATACAGGATTAAGGCAAGACTAGACTAATAATTCCTCATTCAACAATCACGGCCAAGCGATAAGTACGGCTTGATACTTTAACTAACTAGGGTTATCACAGGCCTAGTTACTAGCAAGATATATTGAGATTATTCCACAGCCACAAGCCCTGCAGACCATCCAGGTTACCCAGGTCAAAAATTAGGGGTTGAATTCAGGTGGGTACATCGTCCAGAAAATGCATGTACCCTTAGGTAGCTTAAAGGGTGCAACACATGACAGTGTGCTGGAAATGTGTCCTACTCGACGACAGGCTACAGATCCCAAGCGCGCCCAGGTAACGGGATTGCCTGTAGCTGGGAGATCTCTTTATGACTAATGTATTAATCTAGTTATTAGCCTTAGTCCATTTCAGTAGTTACTCCTGACCGTGGTACTCAGGAGTCCCTTCCTAGACATGATGTAAGACAGGACTAGATTATTTGTACAAGCACAATCGCCCACGATGTCCAGGTTACCTATACAGGTCATTTCATGTCAGGTAGCCGTCGTAACAGCTTATCAAGGTGTATCATGTCAGGTTATCATGTCAAGTGTACATGTCAGGAGTACGCCACGACGGGCTACTATCCGGTCATGTTACTTGTCAAGAGTGCACCACTACGGGTTACTGTCGTGTTCAGGGTACATGTGCTGGGCATCATAGTGCAAGCATTATATTAGGAGACCCAAGTTATGCTAAGGTTACAAGACATGAATTATCAATAATAATAATAATAATTAAAAGTAGTAGGACAAGGCACAGGAAGGAGCCCTACGGCTCAGGATTACTAGAACTCATGCGGCCAATAAGGAGAGCGCATACAACTTAGTAATGACAGGGGCATGCGGCTAGATAGGCAAGGGCACATGCGGCTAGAGAGGCAAGGGTGCATACGGCTAGGGAGGCAAGGGCGCATGCGGCTAGAAGGGCAAGGGTGCATGCGGCTAGGGAGGCAAGGGCGCATGCTGTCCCAAGAAGTTGGGTCTCATACGGCCAGCGAAAGAGTGGGCTTCTTGCGGCTGACGGGAAGCAAGTCTATGCGGTTAAAGGAGGACGACGACATATACGGCCAGGAGTGATGGACGCACATGCGGCTGACGAAAAGCAAGTCCATGCGGCTGGCTGGGTTCGGCCCTCACGCGGCTAGCGGAATTCGGATTCATGCGGCTAACGGAAGAGCAATGCCTATGCGGCTCAGAAGTCATGAAGCCCTATGCGGCCAGGAATGATGCTCAGTCTATGCGACCAAGAGAAAAGCGGGTCTATGCGGTTAAAGGAGCTAATTACCCATGCGACTGAGGACGACTGGGGTTCATACGGCCAGAGAATTTTATGTGTGCACAGTTCGGAGGAGTTCAGGCATATGCGGCTGGGAATGGTCGGTGCATACACAGCTAGACTACAATGCGGCTGGGGGAACACTTGCCGTATGAAATGTTCATGCGGTTAAGTCTAAGCAGAGTTCATCTTCTCCAAAATTTCGAGAAGAAGAACACCATGATAGCCAAGTTCTCAAGCTCCATAACTCCATCATCCGGAGCCCAAATCCGAACTTCCATGGGTCAAAATAGGGCAGAACAAAATTCTCTACAACATAGGACCATCAAAACTTAGAAATAACAAGATTAAGTAGATCAAAACTCAAAAAATCCGAAAATAAGATAGACTTAGATCTACAAGAATCCGGCCATGGAAGTAAAAATGTCAAGTACGTACTAAAGAAAGTTAAAATGCTGTAAGGAAGAGAACGGAGCAATAAAATTGGAGTTCCTCCATGAAGCAAGTTGTACTTGCCTAGACCCCTCTCTCTGGTAAGTGAAGAAGTTATAGTGGAGATGAGAAAGAATAATAAGGAAAGAGAAAAGAGAATGGATAATAAATACTAAAGGTGGTGGTAGGTAGGGGTTCACCCTTGGTTCATGATGAACCAAGGCAAAACCAAGCCAAGCCGAACCAACCCATGAAATAAACCAAGCCAAAAAGGAAGCTAAGCAAGGAATCATGCAATACAAGATAAAATACATACACGTATTCCAAAAATACGTAATACAAATCACATGTATTACAACTCTACCCACCATAAAAGAATTTCGTCCTCGAAATTTAATTAAGAGGCTAGAGAGACGAGGACAAGCTATATTAATCACAAGCAAGCTATAATTAGGCAAGCAATCACTCATCCAAGCAAGGAATCGAAGGCATGAGGCATAAGAAAGATATTATACCTCACGAGTCAAACAAGCCTGAATATCGCGATCGGATATCATCCTCACGCTCCTATGTTGACTCACCAAAGAGTGATGACCCCAAGCAACTCGGACTAACTTGATAGTCTTATTCTTGAGTATCTTCTCTCTCCGGTCCAATATAGACACAGGCCTCTCCTCATACGAAAGGTTGGTACCAATGAGCAATTCCAAATAATCTAGGATGTGACTCGGGTCCGGGATATATCGTCGTAATTGGGACAAATAGAACACGTCATGCACCTCGCTTAGCGACGGCAGAAGAGCGAGACGATAGGACACGTCTCCTACTCGCTCCAGAATATTGAACGACCCTATATACCTAGGACTAAGCTTTTCTCGTGCGCCGAAACGAATGACGCCACGGTTAGGCAAAATCCTCAGGAATACATGGTCGCCGATAGAAAACTCGAGGGGGGCGCCGATGAGAATCGGCCCAATGGTGCTGGCGATCTTGGGCAACTAGAAGATGATTCCGGATTCTTCTGACCACTTCAACTGTATGGGCAATCATTTTTGGGCCGAGCATCTGTCTCTCTCCGACATCGTCCCATGCTAGCGGGGATCTGCACTTCCTACCATATAGTACTTCGAACGGTGCCATCTGGATACTAGCTTGGAAGCTGTTGTTGTACGAGAATTCCACCAGGTGCAGGTGATCTTTCCACGAACTACCGAAGTCAAGTGTACAGGACCGCAACATATCTTCAAGAGTCTGGATTGTACGCTCCAACTGACCATCTGTCTGTGGATGATAAGCTGAGCTGAACTGGAGACGAGTTCCCAAACTCTCCTGTAGGCTACGCCAAAAGTACAACGTGAATCTTGAATCTCGGTCCGAGGTGATACTAACTGGCACTCCGTACAACCTGATAATCTGCCTGAGGTACATCTCTGCTAACTGAGCTGTCGACTGACCGACTCTAAATGGGAGGAAGTTGTTTGCCATGAAATATAAAAGAACAGAACAATTATTGGAGGACTGGACTTTTACTTCACTTTACAAACTCGCTTGTACAAAGAAAGCCTAGGGACGAAAGCCTAGGTACAGCAGTCTAAGTACAATTGTTTATTTTAGATTCTGGGGGTGACGATAGAGGCTCGGGAAAGCGACGGCCGCTCTGCCTTACTCCTTGGACGATCGGTATGCAGCCTTGGCTCCAGAAGATTGCTCGGCGTTGAAGAAATGCTCTCTTTGCTCTCTCTATGCTTTTTCTCTCCAAGTATGTGGTGCCCTCTCTGATCTCGAAAGGTCCTCTCTATATGTATGTGTGCGTATGTATTTCCTGCAAGAGAATGGCACCCTGCTATTTATAAGAATGGAGGGACCTCATTAGGGTTCACAATGATTGCCCCTTAAAGTAGCAGTGGCCTGTTGATCGATCAATCTGGGCCATTAATCTTGAGTGTGATAAATCTAGGCCATTTAGTGTAGATTGCACCAAATCCTATCAGTAATTAATGCTGATTGGAATAAATCTCCGTGGTGATGATTTGCTGATGTCTGCGAATCTGAATGAATAAATTTAATTCATTCTCCTGCCGCGTATCTCAGATTATTGGGATTTGACCCAATATTTGATTGCAGTAAATCTGGAAAATTGATTGGCTTTATGACACGTGTCCTGAGAGCCGCTGATGAGGATTGAGCCGCATAAGGGTTGAGCCGCATAAGGATGAAGCCGCATAAGACTGGCCACGTGCCGGGTCTGCTTGGGGAGTGGCCCCCCGAACCTTCGAACCATATGATAATTTGAGCCACATAATGGGTAATGAGCATCACAGAGATGATCCTTGCGAGCCGCATGGGGGGCCTCTGCTTGAGCCGCATGAGACTGTTTCTGCCTGAGCCGCATAAGGCAGCTTCATCCTGAACCGCATGGGGAGTCTTCGCTCGAGTCGCATATGACTATCTACGTGTCAGGGCTACGTGGCATTTTCTGGATCTCGGGGGATTGTGTCAGAAATCTCCTTCACTTCCCTAGGGGTCTGTCATTATGACAGAGTCATAATTACCTCTTTTGTGTCAGGGCTGCCACTTTTCCAGAGTTGTCAGCCATCAAAGTAATTAATGCAGGAGGGAAGAACTGTTTTGCAAGCCACGTGTCTTCTGTTCTGAGCCGTATAAGACGTCTTGAGCCGCATAGTGCCTTGTGCCGCATGAATCTGTGAGCCGTATGGGCTTCCTGAGCCGTATGGAGTTTCCTGGCCGCATAGATCTTTCTTTAGTATTTTTCATGCTTCTACAAGACCCCCTTCAAAGTTTTCAATTTACAAAATTGAAATACTTTGAATAAGAAGCATGGTTGTATTCTTCTGGCCGCATATGAAGTCCTGGCCGCATGGAAGTTTCAACCGTATGGATGTTTCAGTCGCATAGATAGTTCAGCCGCATGGATGGCTTAGCCGCATAGCTCCTTACCACGTGTGCGTGTCTTTAATTGCCTCAAATTCGCTTTTAGCATCATCTTTAGGGGGAATCCCAAGTGTTGGTTCATTAAATCTCGAGATTTTATGCCCTGGGTGAATCTCTTTTTATGGGAGAGGGGGCAAAATTCAAGGAGTCGGTTTTGTCTTTATACGAGGCAGTTTATTACTCCACGTGTTTTCCTCCTCTCGTCCTCCTATAAATAAGAGAAGTTTGAGAGAGAGAGAGAGAGAGAGAGGAGTTCTTTACTTTCTCTTTTACTTCGAATCTTTTCCTATTCATCTCTTCATCTTCTTCTTGATTGATAATGGCGCCCAAGAAGACCGTTGCAGCGAAGAGGGCAGCGTCTTCGTCGACCGCGACGGTGAAGGGCAAAACTGCTTCTACTTCGACTGCGGCTGCTCCTCCACCGATCGTCGTCCCCGCGGCTCATCTTGACGTTCATCCCCCCATTGCCGGTAAGGACATTGCACGGGTTAAAGAACCCTAACTGCTATGGCTACGTCACATGCTTTATGCACGAGCCTTTGTGAGCCGTATGTTCGACCTATGGCCGAGTTGCAAGCCGTATAAGAATAACTGCTGTGACCGTATACGCGCTGTGACAATGCAGCCGTATGAGCTATGCTGAGCCGTATGGATTCGCACAAATTTTGTCTGTCACGCGGTTAGTGCAAATTTTGTCCGAACTCTGAGGGCCTTATGAGAGCACTGCCGCATGAATTTTTACTGAATAGGGCCGCATAAGTATTCCTCTGTGATTAAGCCGTATAAGGCTTCATTAAATTGGAACCGTATTAGGCTCTGTTGAGTCGGAGCCGCATGGATGTTTTCTTGAGCCGCATGAGGCTTAGAAGTACCCGATCATTTCTTTTTATCCCTCTTTTAACTTAACTTTCTCGGTCTTCTTTTCAGTGAATCTGTCGGTAAATACTGCTGGAGAACTCCTGGTAGGTAGTGCCCAAGCTGCTCTGGGTTATAGATACGACCATATTGTTCAGCATATGGCGGATCAGTTTCCAAGTGACGAACCTCCGGCTAGACTGAATGCCATCAAGAATCAGCCTTTCCATTTCCTTAACACTATGATGAACTCCGGGAAATTTGAAGGGGAATATTTGAATCCTACGTTCTTTTTTGGAGACGCCTTGACTGTGGAGAACAGTCATGTTCTGGAGGTGTCGGAGAATTGGAGTTTTGTCTCTCATGGGATGGCGATCCGCATCCCCCAAATGGAGCGACACTTCCCATTATCTTGGTTCAATATGCTCCCATTGGACCGAAAGATGGAAGAAACTTTAACCCTACCCGAGGTGGGATGTTTGTGGGAAACATCCATTATAACAACAATCTGAAGTCAGTGACTGCCGGCAAGGTGCACACCAGCTGTTCTATAACGGGATTGGTCCTAGGTACTTTCTTAAATGTGTTAGGCCCCAATTTTACCTTTTCTACCGCCGACACTTTTATAAATCAACTTGCTCGGAAGGGCTTCTACCCCATTGGCCGGTTGATGCTCCCTAGTTGGATACATCCTATTCCCTCGTGGACCAACCTGTCTATGTGGATCTTGCAGAAGTATGAGGCCTTTTTGTGTGAGATTGGCCTTTACCATGCTATTCGAGGCACTAGCCATGGCTTGTCCATAAACAAGAAGTTGTTCATGTCTCTGCTGGAGATGTATAACTGCTGTACGGGAACCTTCTATACACCCGTAGGGGAAATGGGGCTTGCACTCCATGAAATGCACGCAGTCTCCAAGCTCCCTTGGGGGATGAAGCTTTCGAGGCGTATACTTCCATGAATGAGGAGTTCGAAGATTTGGAAAGGCGGTATCCCGGCTTCGTGGCTCTTTACCAAGAGATATTGTGCCACTATAGCACATGTCATCAGATAGCCCGAAAGGATAGCAGCTCGGAAGGGAATGCCCCCCACACCAAGGACTGGGTGCACTATCTCTTTCCAACAGATGCCTCCGGTCTAGTTACCTCCCGTCGCCCTCGATTCCGGGAGGCAGTTAAAGATTTGGTGTCATCGGCTAAGAGGGTGGCCACCACCAGTGATAGATTCGGGAGTAAGACCAACTCTTTTGGTTATTTTTACCAGGATACCCAAGAGCTGTCTGAGAAGGCGCTCCTGGCGGGGTTTTTGATGATATGGCTACGAAATTGTGTAGTCTCTGGAGGGGCTGGTTCTATCGAGAGAATCAGTCGTAACTTCATCCTTCCGGCTGTGAAGTTAGTTTTGAGAATCAGGCTAGCTCTCCTCCCAGCCATGGTGTACAGCATACATTATGGCCTTCGTACCTTCACTTCTAAGGTCATCGCTCGTGACGTGACCAAGGATTTTGAACGGACCGAGTTGCCCTATCACTATTTGATAGGGTGGCTGTTGATGCATTATCCGTCTTTGATGAGACCGGGCTCTGAGGATGGTGTAACTGATGATGACGTATTTATCTTCCGTTACTGTGATGAGCCTTGGGAGCATGAGACCATACGGGATTGCCGAATGGCATTGGCGAGGGCAGATATGTACCATATATTCGTATTCGTCCCTCGCTTTACTGCTAAGGACATAGAGACTGTACATCTTGACAGTATTGTGCCCCCTCAACTTCTGGACGGCCAGATGCTCCTGTGGCTGCGTAACATCCACCCCGCACACCTGGTGTATCGTAACCATAATACTGTTTTTCTGGAGCCTTATCTGCCTAGCAGGTTTGCCTGACAGTTTGGATACAGCCAACTTTGTCTAGACAATCCCAGCTCCTGTCTGGGTTTTGAAGGTAGCCTTCTTGATGGTATCAGGGCTTGGCAATACTACGATACATTCCATACCCGTACCATTTTCTCGGTCCCTGCCATTAAGGCGTCAGTGGAGATCTTGTACATGGCGGCTTTGTATCATGTCATGGCGAACAAACCTCCGATCGGTTTTAACCCAGGTGCCAGTTTTATTGTTGGTACCGGCCTGGAGGAAGGATCTCAAGGGGCCAAGAAGAGAAAGACTAGAGTCGAAGTGCCAGATTTGGATTTCGCTGCTGAGGATGATGAAGGCAACGAGCATGGTGTAGATGACTCTATCCTTCCGGTGGAAGACATAGAGGTGGATCAGTCACCTATTTCGTCAGATGAGATGTTGGAGGATCAGCCACCCGTTGCGCCTGGCCCTACTCCAAAGCGTAGCAGGCAAGTTTCTCCTGTTGACGGTATTTCTCGTTCTCGAAAATTGGTTGAGACCAGACACCGTCAGCTAACCATAAGAGAAAGTGGAGAAGAAATTAACCCTGCGTTAGAGGTAACCAAGCCACTCCTGATTCTTCCTTCCTTCTTTCCTTCTAGCTTCAATTTTAATCATCTTCTTTTTTTTTTGTAGCTGTCAAGAGAAAAAGAAGAGTCTCAAGATGCTGAGGTGGTGACCAGGGATGACGGGGGTTTAAATGAACCTGTCCCTGAAATCGCTGAATTTCATCAAGATGACTTTGATCGCGTCGTACTTCCCTCCGGGGTGGCTGGGATAGAGGAACCCGCTGGATATATCTTGGAGGTTACGGGTAAGGAGGTCATGTCGGCAATGTACGAGCTGCAGCCTCTATGTCCCTCTCCAGGTAAGATAAGCCGAATCTTATCCCGTGAGGAGGCCTATCTGCTCTATCATCATATCCTTCAGGTCACGTCGACTGATCATTGTTCTGGGCATACAGGTTCGGCCTCTCCAGTGTTGAGGATGGACATTATTGAGACAAACTTTATCGAAGGGGCACCGGTGGAGAGGAGTGTACATTCTCCTCCTCTGGCTCGTCTTGAGGGGCCTCCCGTGGGCTCGAGTTTGAAAAGTCTGGTGATGGGACGGCCAGGACAGGGGATGATGGTCCTTTCATCTTCTTCTGTTGGGGTTGCTTCGAGAGCCGACCTCTCTGCCCTACCGAGTATCCAGGCTCTTCGGGTGGCGGAGGAAGAGTTATCCGTTATCCGTGCGTCGTTCTGCTCGGATTCCATCCCCTTGATGGAAAGTTCTAACATTACTCCTCCGATGTTGCTGGCCATGCTTCCTCTGACGCCGTCCTCTACAGAGGTCTTGGATGATGCGTTACAGGACGTAATTGACAGTTTTCACCGTCACTTGAGGAGGGGAATAATGGCTGCTGTGGAAAAAGGGACCTCTTTCATCTTGTCCTGGCAATGTGCCCAAGGTCAAATTGATATCCTTAAGACTCTTCTCGGTGGTGTGGGACTGGCTGCGCTCTTGAAGGCAAAGTTATTGGAGACTGAGCAGTTGGTGGCCCAGCTGTAGGTGCTGCGGCAGGCTGATTTGTCTGCTGTTATAGATCGGGAGCGTGGCTCTCTGACTGCGACTATAGAGAAGACAAGGGCTGCTCGAGATAAAACCAGGACGACCGTACTGAAGGACCTTCGTGATCTGTCTAATCGATATGATCAATTGAGCCATGAGGGCGAAGATGTTATAGTTCGAGAAGCGGCTGCCTCCCGTAGGATCACTGAGACGCGAGAGCAGATCCTTGAGCTTCAGAGGAAGCTAACTTTCTTGGAGTCTGAACTTGAGGCTGCCCGTATTGATAAGTAGCTGATTATTCAGGAGGCTGACAGAGTCAATCGAGCTTCGACTGACTTGGAAGTTGCCCTGAAGAAGTTGGAAGATGACTGGCAGGAGCTCATGGGCTTGGATAATAAAGAGCGGTTATCCCGGGAGGCTGAGTGTCGAGTTAAACAGCGACTCGAACAGGAGGTCACCTTAGTGAAGAATCGTCTTTTGGAGTTATGTAAAGCTGAGCTATAGTCGACCTTTTCCTCTTTTGTTTTGTTTCTGTTTTTTTTGAGAGGGACGTGGTCCCAAAAGATGTAATGCTTTTTCTTTCAAATAAAGAGTACTTTCCATTCTACCCTTCATTTGTATTGCTTGTTGTACCTGTGATATGATGGTAATATTTTCCCCGCGCGGGGGACTTGTTTGTGGACTCGTCATCCATGGCATACCTTGGTTTTAGGTACGGATAACAAGTTTGGTTAGGATACTTGGAACAGCCATGGCAAAGTGGTCATGGGTGCTCTCGGTATCGGGAAAAAGAATACCGTAGAGCAGCTGGGCTCCCAGGGCATGATGAGATGGCGGGCTTGTGCTAAGAAACTTAGCAGAGGATATTTGTGGGCCTATTATCCTTGGCGTACCCTGGTTTAGGATACAGATAACAGGATGAAAGGGAACCAACATATTTGCTCAGAGGTAATGAGGACATGGCAAGTATGAGGGTTTTATCGTGGAATCTTCCTACTCAGAGGTATTGAGGACATGGCAGGAATGAATTCACGGAGGATATTTGTGGTCAATGGAGGACATTTGTGGACCTATTATCCTTGTCGTACTCCGGTTGTAGGTACAGATAATAGGTTGAAAAGGGAATCGACATACTTGCTCAGAGGTAATGAGGACATAGCAAGTATACAGGTTTCTTCTACGGAGCCTTCCCACTCAGAGGTAATGAGGACATGGCAGGAGTGGGCTCAATGAAGAGGGGGTACATAGAACGACTCAGAGGTAATGAGGACATGGAAGTTCTATGTAGGGGGTGATTTATTTTTGGCGGAAGTGAAACGACTCAGAGGTAATGAGGACATGGTCGTTTTAGAAATTTGTGGATCACTTACCCTTTTTGTGTACTGGAAGTACGGGTATTGGATCATGAGGGAGGATCTCTTCCAGTGAAAAAGTTCAGAGGTATGATCATACATGACTTACTATCTGAAAGAGTGACCGGGATGTGAGTTCAGAGGTACCAGCGGGTACATGACTCGATATTGTGAAGTGTGAGTTCAGTGGCACCAGCAGGCACATGACTCGATAATCTGGGATGTTGTGGATGTGAGTTTAGCGGTACGAGAGGGTACATGACTTGGAAATTTGGAGAATGGTGAGTGTGAGTTCAGCGCTACCAGCGGGTACGTGACTCAATGATCTAGAAAATTGTGAGGACGAGTTCAGTGGTACCAGCGGGCATATGACTCGATGATCTGGAAAATTGTGAGGGCGAGTTCAGTGGTACCAGCGGGCACATGACTCGATGATCTGGAAAATTGTGAGGGTGAGTTCAGCGGTACCAGTGGCTACGTGACTCAATGATATGGAAAATGTGTTTAGACATAATATTTCTTGAGGAACTTGCCATTGACGGGCAACATGAGCAAATCCCCATTCTGTTTTACGAGGCGGTAAGCACCGTTGGAGAATACGGCCTCAATGATAAATGGGCCTTCCCATTTTGGCTGGAACTTGCCGGCGGTCTTGTGAGTCATGACTATTGGTCTCCGGACCGCCAGAACAAGATCGTCCACTTGGAATGTTCTGATCTTGACCTTCTTATTGAAGGCTCCAGAGATGCGTGCTTGGTATAGCTCGATTCTTTGCTGAGCGAGGAGGTGCTTTTCATCTAAGGCCTCTAACTCTTGTAGTCGGCGTTGGTAGTTATCATCCGTCGTCAATTGATAAGTGAGGGCGACGCAGAGTGAGGGTATTTGAGTCTCTAATGGGAGAACTGCCTCACTCCTGTACACCAGGGAGAATGGTGTGTTCCCGGTAGCTGTTCGGACTGTAGTACGGTACGCCTATAAACATTCACCGAGCTTCTCGTTCCAGTCGTGTTTGTTAGAAGAGACAAACTTCTTGAGGAGTTTGATGATTGTTTTGTTGAATGCCTTTGCCAACCCGTTCGCTGCTGGGTTGTACGGTGTCGAAGCAAAATTTTGGATGCGGTGCTTATCGTAAAACCGATAGAACGTGTGGCTTGCAAACTGCAGAACATTGTCGTGGATGATCCTTCTGGGCAGTCCAAAGCGATAGATGACGTGATGCTTGAGGAAGCTGATTACGTTTGAAGTCTTCACTTCGGTGAGTGGAATAACTTCTGCCCATTTGGAGAAGTAATCTGTGATCGCAAGTATGAACCGATGTCCACGGAAGGAAGGTGGAGTAATTGGACCGATGATGTCCATTCCCCATGCTTCGAAGGACCAGGATGCCACTGTCGGATATAGGAATTTGGATGGCTGGTGAATAAAATCCGCGTGGACATGGCAGGCTCTGCATTTTCTCTCATAGTCTATTGCATCCGCTACCATCATGGGCCACTAATAGCCTATTCGGTGAAGACGGTCTTACAATTTAGGGCCAGGCTGATGGGCCCCGCAGACACCGTCATGAGCTTCTCGTACGGCTTCTTTGGCCTCTGCGTTTGACAGACACCGAAGCAGTAATCCATCGTAGGATCGGCGATACAGCATTTTCATCTCTGTATCGTAGAAGAATCTGAGGGAACGCCGTCTAATGGAGGTGGCTTCCTTTGGGTTCTCGGGCTGGATGTCGTAGACGACGAAGTCGATGAATGGTTGTCTCCAGTCTGGGGCATCATCAATCGCCTGAGCAGAATAACTTACCATGAATTGAACGTTGTTCTTGGGGCAGACCAGCTCGTGGCCTATCACATCTACCGATTGATGGGTATGATTTGGCACTGCTAGGGAAGCGGCCAGGCCTGCTAAGGCATCGGCTTCGATATTTCGGAGTCTGGGGATATGCTCGATGAAGAACCCCTCGAATGATGAGATGATGTCGATTGCTATTTGGTGGTAGGAGATCATGTCTTCGTGGAGAACTTCGTATAAGCCCCGGATCTGATTGACGATTAACTGGGAGTCGCCGTATGCTTCAAGATATTATACCCGTAGCTCTCTTGCAAGTTGGAGGCCAATGACCAGAGCATTGTACTCGGCCACATTGTTAGAGCAGGGTTTCGTGAGGGAGTAAGCGCGGTTGATCACCAATCCGGAAGGGGAGACTAGCACCACCCCGACTCCGACGACGATGTTTTCCTTGGGTCCCGTTCTTGAAGTACTGTCAAAGAACATTCGCCATATATCATCGTGAGAGGTTGCATGCGAGTCGGCAACCTCATCTGGGATCTCTTCATATATTCTGGATAACTCCGAACCCCGGTGGGCTGCCAAAAAGTCCATCAGGGCTTGACCTTTGACAGCCTTTTGCGGGATGAAGATCATATGATAAGGGGAAAATAATATTGCCCATGTAGCGAGGCGAGAGCTGAGTGCCCCTGGTTTAGTCATGAGAACCCTGAGAGGGTTGACTCGTGAGATCACATGTATTATTTGTCCGGTGACATAGTGCCGTATCTTCTGAATAGCGAATACCAGGACAAGGCATTCTTTCTCCACAGCGGTGTATCGGTGCTCTGGCCCAATCATCATTCGACTGAGGTAATATATGGCTTGCTTATGGCCTGTATCGTTGTTTTGTGCCAGCAGAGCCCCGAGGGAATGTTCCATTGCTCGTACGTAGAGCATGAATGGTTTTCCCGCAACCGGAGCCACCAGAACTGGAGGGTTCGACAGATATTCTTTGATATCGTCGAAGGCTCGCTGACATTCTTCATCCCACATGAACGAGACACCTTTCTTCATAAGGTGGCTGAATGGTCGACATCGCCCGGAGAGGTTGGAAATGAACCTCCTGATGTAAGCTAGCCTTCCTTGAAGGCCTCTGAGCTCGCGAAGATTTCTCGGAGGACCCATCTCCATAATTGCCTTTGTCTTCTCAGGGTCTACATAGATACCCTGGGCGGTGATGATAAAACACAAGAACTTCCTACTGGATACACCCAGGAAGGACTTTGTGGGATTCATTTTCAAATTGTGTGCTCGTATCAGATCGAATACCGTCCTCAGATCATGTAGATGGTCTTCCTTACGGCGACTCTTGACGGCAATGTCATCAACGTAGCACTCCACCGTCTTGCGTAAGTGGTCTTTAAAGATGATACTCATGGCTCTTTGATATGTAGCGCCGGCATTCTTCAAATCGAAAGGCATGACTGTGTAGCAGTATATGTCGATTGGTGTTCGGAATAATGTGTGCTTTTCGTCGTCAGGAGACATCATGATTTGGTTGTACCCCGAGAATCCATCCATAAATGACATGCATTCAAAATTGCAGGTGTTGTCAATCATGATGTCCGTGATAGGGAGGGGGAATTCGTCTATGGGACATACCTCATTCAGATTGCGGAAGTCGATGCAGATTCGAATCTTCCCATTCTTCTTGAGGACATGCACTATATTGGCGACCCAGTCAGGATGTTGCTATTCGCGAATGAAGCCGCTGGCTATCAGTTTTTGACTTCGGCTTCGATCGCGTCCATGATGGCTGGGTGGAAGCATCGCTGTTGTTGCTTGACTGGCTTTACATCCGGCCGGATGTTGAGTTTATGAAGAGCAATATCGGGATTTAACCCCGGCATGTCTTCATAGATCCAGGCGAACACATCGATATATTCTTTGACAAGTTTCAGCAGCGATTCTCGCTCTTCGTCTGTTAGACTTTTACTGACGAAGATTGATTTTGGAGAAGATTTTCTGTCGAGATCTACTTTTATGACCTCATCTTCAGTGGGAGGTTCTCTCTATTCGAACCTCTTTTCCTATTGTGCATCCAGCTATTGTGCCCACGGCTCTAGCTCGAGGATCTCAGGGATGTCTTCATCTTCTTCATAAGCATCGGCAAATACCATGTTGACCGACATGACTTGTCTGAATACATCTACGATGCTGGTATATGAGTCAGAAGTTGGTGATCCGGTCGAATGTGAATGCCAGTCACATTCTTCATCTGAACTCTCACGGGTCGTCGTGGGTGTTACATACCCTAATCCACATCGAGTTTTGCTATAGTAGTCCCGTGGTTTACCTGTCGGGACTGGTGGCTTCAAAGGTAATCGTCGCCCAGTACCGTAGTTCAGGCCTGGCGTGGCCTCCAGATTATACCCCTGTTTTTGCATGAGATACTTAGATTGGGGGCTATAAAGATACAGAGGCAGTCTCCCGGCATCTGATCCAAGGTCGACTTCTTCTATGGTGAAGGGATACGGATCGTCCTTCCGGCCGAAGATGATTGGATGGTCCCCTCCCTCGATTATGTGGTAAGCATCTTCTGCTGGAGTAAGCTGGATTGCGGTGTGCACATTTATCACCTGTGTGTGTAGGTGAGTGCCTATACAGTGTTCTATAGCATACATTGTACAGAGCTTATTAAGCTCGAGGTAGTTCAAAGATAGCCCTTTATTGATGAAGTAAGGTATATTTTCTAGGGGGATTACATCATCTGCGGAGGAAACATCAGTGTGGGCAGCCATATACTTGGCTAACTCCGGTTCCTCTTCGGCTTCCCCCTGTATAAACGAAGACTGAGAGGACGACCTGGGCAGCTTGATCGTCAGCATTTCAGCTGGTGGAGCAGAGCGTGGAGTTGTTGGCAAACTAGCGACCCCCAGCTGGGTACTCGATACTGGGCGGGGAGTAGTTGGTTCGCTAGAAGTTCCAGGCCTTACATCGGGGTGACGACCCTTCTTGGGAAGGCGTATCGTCATTGGCTTGTCGGTGGGATTGAGCTTTTCCGTTTGTGGCTGGCCGACCCTCGGTAGCCTGATTGTCAGTGGCTCCGTTGTGGATCTTGGCACTTGGCCAGACCTTGGCAGCCGGATTATCATCTGCTCTTCTTGTGCCGAGAGGCTGATTGCGTCCTTACGCAGAGTGGCAGTAAGGGGTGCAGACTTGCCAGGTTTACGAGCTTGGAGACAGATCGTCAGAGGCTCTTCTGATCTTGTGGCAGTCTTGGTACGAGTTTGCGTATCTCCTTCACTAAGATGCTTCTTCGACTTTTCGTACAGACAGTAGTCTGAGTAGTAAGATTCGACCCCTTTGAAGGGATCGATATCAGCAAACTCCATTTTTACGAAGCCATATTTGTCGACATATTTGAAGCATTGGTGCAGCGTGGAAGGCACGATCATATAATCGTGTATCCAAGGGCGCCCCAAGAGGATGTTGTAAGAAGTGTCTGCATCTATGACATAGCAGGTGACTTCTGATTGGAGATTGCCAATCTGATACTTTAGACGAATCTTTCCAATTGGGTAGCTCCTGCCCAAATTGAAACTGCTGATGGCGGTGTTTGTAAGCGTCCGGTGATGTATTGGGATACGGAGGTGATATAGCAGACCATTTGGGATAATGCTTATGGAAGAGGCAGGATCAATGTGCATCCGATCTACCTTCACGTCGCCAATGTACCCAGTGTAGTATAGTGGGCGATCGTGTAGATTAGTTTTGATGAGCATGTCCTGCGAAGTAAAGATGATATTGGGCATTGCTCCCGTACAGGCGCTATCTTAGAGATCTGCAGGCGGGTTCTCTCCTGTGAGGTTGACCTGACCGAGGTACGCGTCGACATTTTAGAGTGCATCGCTCAAAGCCGCACGAACATACTTGGAGAGTCTCAGAAGCTCGTATAATAATAACTTGGCCGGTGTGTTGGCCAATTGCGCTAAGATGTCAAAGTTGTAGGGCTTCTCCAGCCCTTATGATGCCTCTTTTCGGAGGGATTTATCAAAGCGAGCCTCCCTCGGCCTAGGCTTGTCGGTCGTCGGGGGCTGAGCCGGTCCCGGAGTATCGGTTGTGGTGGGCTGATGATCTTCATTTGGGTTATCAGCCACAGGTTGGGATTGTGTCCCAGACCGAGTGACGACGGCTGTAGCTTCTTTGATGTCTGCCGAGATTGTGCGACAGGACCTGACTTTTCCACCCTTCTTCTTGCAGATGGAAGATGATATGGGCCGAGTGACTTCCGATACCAAGTCTGAAAGGATCTACATGACCTCCCCTCGTGACGTGGTGAGGGGCACTAGATCAGCAGCCTGATCTCGGGGAGGCGGAAGATTAGCAATCTCCATTGTCACCAGAGGGATGGGGACCACACCGTCTTGAGTTTTCGTTAGAGGAAAGCTGCCAAATTGTACTGATACTATATTGGCTGCTACTGTCACCTCTTCAAAATCGATGGCCAGTGCGTTTGAATCGATGAGGTTTTGGATGTACCGTTTTAGCTGGTAGCAGTCGTGTGTGGCATGGTGGACGTAACGATGGTAATGGCAGTACTTCGGGTTCTCCATGTCTGCCTGTCGCGGTTCCCGTCTTGTTAGAGGAAGCTGAATTCTGTCTCCTTGTATGAGCATGTCCAAGATGGGCTTGACGTGATGGTCTTCGAAGGAGTAAGTGATTTGGGGCCATTGTTTGTCTGCTGGCTTTGGCTTAGGTTTCTGCGCGGTGTCGGCCACCATAGCCTGCTTACCCCTGCTGTCCCGATTGTTGGAAGGGCTACCCCTATTGTCGTTGTTAGGATGCTTGCCCTTGTTCTCTCCGTCCAAGATGTGCAGTCCCAATTGGCGAGCCTTCTTCAATCGTTCTTCGGCGCTTGTGGCACTGATGATGAACGTCTTCCAATCTTTGAACTGACTTTCGTCCATCCAGATACTGATTGTTGGGAGCAGTCTCTTTTGGCAAATTTCAATCAAGAAGGAATCTAGATTTCCAGATGGCAGCTTCATTGCGGTTTGGCAAAATCGTTCGATATAGTTTCTTGTTAGCTCTTTCTCCCCTTGGACGACGTCCATGAGGGTGGACATTGTGATGTCCTGCCCTACTTCGTAGAATCTCTCCAAGAACATGCGCTTGAAGCCGGCGAAGGAGTGGATGCAGTTGTCTGGCAGATTGCGGTACCAGTCGAAGGCGACCTCTTCCAATGCCCCGATGAATAATCGTATGAGAATAGCATCATCATAGGGCAGATGGTCGGTGGTAACCTCGAAGTAGGTGATGTACCGACTTGCTGAGGTCTTGCCATCATAAGGATTAATATTGAACGGCTTATATCTTGGTGGGAATGGAACGTCCCTCCAGGCAGCAGGGCACGGTTGCCGTATTCTGAGGTCTTGAGAGTTTTCTCGAGCGTGAAACATGGCTCGGAGATCCTGGACCTCTCTTCTCGCTTCGCGGGCTTCGTCCATGGCTGTGGGGCCCGTTGTTTCAGGAGGATCGTTGCCCGGGTTTGGTGCCGCCGAATTCGAGTCCGCATTGACCGCAGGACCCGTACTTGTTTGGCCGAGCTTTCCTCCTTGCAGAGTTGGAAGGGCTGCTTTAATCTCGTCTACAGACTTGACCAAAGCAAGCAATATGGCTTCGAGACTATCGATGCGTTGGCGATCACTGGAACCTCCTTGGCTGCTATCTGTCATGAATATCGTCTTTACGTGAGGAGAGATGGACGGAGCAGTGGAGGAAGCGCCCTCCGAATTGTACCCTTGTAGTGAGAAGTTATCGGGGTATGTGGGTATGTTCTTTTCTGGTTCGGACTCGGAAGGAACAGTACCCCCAGTCTCCGAGTTCGCCTCGCCTTAAGAATTGTGGACGTTCTCGGGGACGTCAGGGTTTGCTGAATCTGACGGGAGAGTTGCCTCCCCTGACTCGTCTTTTTGGAACATCGGATTATTGTGGAGGCTCGGAGGGGTGCTACCCCCAGTCCCAGCAACCCCCTGCGTTGTGGACGACGAATCTCCCTTTGTAGCAGATTTTGTCTTAGAGCGAGTACCTTAGAAAACTCCGGTGGCGGGCACCCGCTTAGACGACAGTCTTTTATTCAAAGTGGTTAAAATCTTCGGGCTGGGAATATTTGTCTTCTTTCCTCTTCCATCAGCGGGGACTTTCCGAGCGGAGTTGCAGGAGACGACGGGTAGTACCTCGTCTTCTGAAGATGGCTGTTATAGTCTTTGAAAGACGGACTGCCGATCTTCTCGTACCGTCGCATTATTGCAGCAGCAGTTGACGATGATTTGGGTGCAGTGACGTCCGTAGGAACACTTTTTGTACCCCAATGCATCTCCTCTTTCCTTGCGTTTGTGGAGGATGGCCTCATGCAAGTCAGAAGGGTCTGGATCGACCATGTTTGCTCCCTGAATTTTGGAAGACTTTTGCGAACCTCTCTGTCCGTTTGCCGTCGGGGGCTGGACTCGAGTGGTTCTGGACAACTTTCTATCTGAGGCCCGCATAATAGTATACGGGACGCTCAGATGATCAGAGGCAGGATCAGCGGACCGAGCGTGCCAAGCTCGCGCTGCCCTAGACTTTTTCGCTCTAGTGCGTAAAGGCATATAGTAGGAAGAGTCTAGGTGATGCTGGAGAGAGCCAGACATATCTTTTTGGAAGCACAAGAGATCAGGACCATAAGACAGGCGATCGAAGACAGAGCCGTGCGGGGTAGGCGTCATGCTGCCGTCCTCAACAATCTTCATGCGGCTGGCAGACGTAGCCGTATAGGCTTTATTCGTGCGGCTGGGAGTCTCAGCCGCATGAGTTTCTTCATGCGACTGGATGATCTGGCCGCATAAACTTTCTTCATGCGGCTGGTAGATCCACCCGCATGAGCCTCCTGCATGTGGTTGGCAGATTTGGCCAAAGGAGTGCTCGGCTTCTTCTTGGGGCGTATAGAGTCGCTCTTTGTCCCTGCAAGTCCAGCATCGTAACATTTTCCTCTGCCGGACTTGGGAACAACAGAGTTCTCTACGGCTCGAAGTGGAGCCGTATGAGAGTCGCCTTTGCCGTCTTGGGTAGCAGAGAGTACCCCGTCCAGAGCTTGTGGGGGAGCAAATGATTTTGGCCTCCACTCGCAGCGAGCTTTCTTTGTGCGGGTTTGCTTCTAGATCGGGCCGGCACTTCCTTCAGAGAGCATCTCTTCAAACGCCTGTTGGTCGAAACGGACGACCATCTTCTGTTGCGTGGAGCCAAGCTTGGCGGCATTCGACTGCGTCCCCAACTCCTCAGCCGTGGAGAAGTTTGTCCCCAGCAGAGTCGCCATCGTGTTTGCCATGAAATATAAAAGAGCAGAACAATTATCGGAGGACTAGACTTTTACTTCACGTTAGAAACTCGTTTGTACAAAGAAAGCCTAGGGACGAAAGCCTAGGTACAGCAGTCTAAGTACAATTGTTTATTTTAGATTCTGTGGGGTGACAAAAGAGGCTCGGGAAAGCGACGGCCGCTCTGCCTTACTCCTTGGACGATCGATATGCAGCCTTGGCTCCAGAAGATTGCTCGGCGTTGAAGAAATGCTCTCTTTGCTCTCTCTCTGCTTTTTCTCTCCAAGTATGTGGTGCTCTCTCTGATCTCGAAAGGTCCTCTCTGTATGTATGTGTGCGTATGTATCTCCTGCAAGGGAATTACACCCTGCTATTTATAAGAATTGAGGGACCTCATTAGGGTTCACAATGATTGCCCCTTAAAGTGGCGACGGCCTGTTGATCGATCAATCTGGGCCATTAATCTTGAGTGTGATAAATCTGGGCCATTTAGTGTAGATTGCACCAAATCCTATCAGTAACTAATGCTGATTGGAATAAATCTCCGTGGTGATGATTTGCTGATGTCTGCGAATCTGAATGAATAAATTTAATTCATTCTCCTGCCACGTGTCCCAGATTATTGGGATTTGACCCAATATTTGATTGCAGTAAATCTGGGAAATTAATTGGCTTTATGACACGTATCCTGAGAGCCGCTGAGGAGGATTGAGCCGTATAAGGGTTGAGCCGCATAATGATGGAGCCGCATAAGACTGGCCACGTGTCGGGTCTGCTTGGGGAGTGGCCCCCCGAACCTTCGAACCATATGATAATTTGAGCCACATAATGGGTAATGAACCGCACGGAGATGATCCTTGTGAGCCGCATGGGGGCCTCTGCTTGAGCCGCATGAGACTGTTTCTTCCTGAGCCGCATAAGACAACTTCATCCTGAACCGCATGGGGAGTCTTCGCTCGAGCCGCATATGACTGTCCACGTGTCAGGGCCACGTGGCATTTTCTGGATCTCGGGGGATTGTGTCAGAGATCTCCTTCACTTCCCTAGGGGTCTGTCATTATGACAGAGTCATAATTACCTCTTTTGTGTCAGGGCTGCCACTTTTTCAGAGTTGTCAGCCGTCAAAGTAATTAATGCAGGAGGGAAAAACTGTTTTGTAAGCCACGTGTCTTCTGTTCTGAGCCGCATAGGACGTCTTGAGCCGCATAGTCCCTTGTGCCGCATGAATCTGTGAGCCGTATGGGCTTCCTGAGCCGCATGGAGTTTTCTGGCCGCATGGATCTTTTTTTAGTATTTTCCATGCTTCTACAGAAGTGAGCTACCTTCGTGAGCCTGTCAACTATAACCTAAATAGCATCTCGACCGGCTGGGGACCTAGGTAATCCTGTCACAAAATCCATGGTCACATGCTCCCACTTCCATTCTGGAATCAGCAAGGGCTGAAGAAGTCCAGCAGGCCTCTGATGTTCAGTCTTAACTTGTTGGCAGACTAAACAATGAGTGACAAACCGGGCTATCTCCCTCTTCATGCCATTCTACCAGAAATGCTGACGGATATCACGATACATCTTCGTACCGCCCGGATGAATAGAATATTATGAACTGTGAGCCTCTGCCATGATCTCCTGTCTGATATCTCCACTGGGTACACAAAGATGCTTACCATGCCTAAGTGTACCGTCCTCATGAATACACAACTCTGGTCTTCGTCCTGCCTCACACTCTGTCCTGAGTCGCTGAAGCTTGGAATCTGCTGACTGCGCCATCGGATCCTCTCGACTATGGTGGACTGAACTTGCATACTGGCCATCAATGCCACACTAGAAGGGAGAACAACTTCAATACCCATCTTCTGAAGATCCGCTAACAGCTCTGGTTGCGCTGTTAGAAAATAAACTGCAGCTCTCCTTCTCAATGCATCTGCAACAACGTTGGCCTTCCCGGGATGATACTGCAAGTTGACATCATAATCCACAAGAAGCTCCAGCCACCTCCTCTGACGCATGTTAAGATCCTTATGGGTGAAAACATACTTCAGGCTCTTATGGTCGGTGAAAATCTCCACCCTATCTCCGTACAAGTAGTGCCTCCACAACTTAAGTGCAAACACTACTGCTGCCAGCTCCAAGTCATGGGTTGGGTAATTTCTCTCATGATCACGAAGTTGTCGTGACGCATAAGCTATTACCTTCCTATGCTGCATCAGAACACATCCTAGGCCTCTGCCTAAAGCATCACAATATACTGAGAATCCTCCGGTTCTATCTGGAAGCGTGAGAATGGGAGCCATCATCAAGCCTCGCTTCAACTTCTCAAAAGAATCCTGACATTCTGCTGTCCAAGCAAACTGTACCTCATTGCGGGTCAACTGGGTCAATGGCGCCGAGATTCGGGCAAAGTCTGAAACAAATCGCCAGTAGTAGTCGACCAATCCGAGAAAACTAAGTACCTCTGCAACTGTGCCAGGCACTGGACATGACTCAATGGCCACGATCTTCTGGGAATACACTTCTACTCCTCCTCTGGTGATGATATGACCCAAGTACGAAATGCGATCGAGCCAGAACTCGTATTTACTGAACTTGGCATATAACTGGTGTTCCCTAAGAATCTGAAGAACCACACGGAGATGTTGCTCATGCTCCGCTTCACTCCTGCTATAGACTAGGATGTCATCCAGAAACACAATCACGAACTGATCCAAATAAGGCATGAAAATACGATTCATAAGATCCATGAATACAGCCGGCGCATTGGTCGCTCCAAATGGCATTACTAGGATCTCCGAATGCCCATACCTAGACCTGAAAGTTGTCTTCGGGATGTCCTGCTCTCTGACTCTGATCTGATGATATCCTGAGCGCAAGTCGATCTTCGAGAATACTGCTGCCCCTTCGAGCTGATCAAATAAGTCATCTATCCTCGGAAGAGGGTATCTGTTCTTGATTGTCACTGAGTTCAAGGTACGACAATCAATACATAACCTGGACGTACCATCCTTCTTTTTTACAAGAAGCACCGGGGCTCCCCAAAGCGATCCACTAGCACAAATGAATCCCTTGGTCCTAAGTTCTTCCATCGTCTTGTACAATATCTCCAACTCTGATGGCGCCATCCTGTAGACTCTCTCTGATACTGGGGCCGTCCCAGGAATCAAGTCTATGGTGAACTCGATCTCCCGTTCTAGCGGCATACCTGGAAGCTCTTCTGGAAAAACATCTGGAAACTCTTCGACTATCCGGGGCAACTGCACTGTCGCTATTGCCATCCGTAATACTGGAGGAGAAGGCTCAACTCTGCCTCGAGAAAAGGAAAACTCCGGCTCGTCTGGAATGCTAAAAACAACCCTACCAATATGGCAATCTATTCTAGCATACTGGTTCCTCAACCAATCCATCCCTAAGACCACATCATAATCGACCATCGGGAATTCTATCAATCTAGCAGGAAATTCCTTACCGCGAACTACGATCCGACACGAGGAAAACACTCTATCGACTCCCACAAGTCCGTTGCCAGTAAGTATATTAAGTCTTACTGATAATGACTCGGGCTCCAATCCTATCCGTGTCGCGAATCGTGCAGACATAAAAGAATACGATGCACCAAAATCAAATAAAGCTGAAGCTGGAAAGGAGTTGACGAGAATAGTACCTGCCACTACCTCTCCTGGTGCCAATCTTTCCTCTGCGGTCATCACCATAGCCTGACCATGCCTTCGGGGTGCTGGTCCCCTCTGTTGAAATCCTGCTGCCTATTCTGGCTCAAGACTTGGGCTTGAGCATGCTGCTGGGGGTGTTGTTGCTGGAACACCTGGGACTGAGGCGGCAAGGGCCCCGGCAATGGATACTGCTGCTGCTAGACCGGAGCTGGTCCTCTCACCGAAGATCTAGAAAGGTTGGACGATGATGAACCACCCCTATTCGGGCAAGATCTAACCCTATGGTCTGCTGCTCCACAAGCCAGACACAATCCCTGTGCCCTGTGACACTCTGCCACTACATGGCCTGGCTTCCCACAATGAGAACATCCCACTGCGGAAGACTTCTTCTGCTTCTGCTGCTGAGGGTACATCGGGGTTGAATGCTGAACCGATGTCACTGAGGCCGCCCGCCTCGGAGCTCCAATAGTCAAAGCCCTGTCTGCCGGGGCTGGGCTGAAGACTGATTCATCTGGCCGTGGGATCTCTTCTGACTTCCGATCCTGTCCACAATCCTCTGGGAGGTATACTCATGCCTCCTAGCTGCTCTCAAGACTGCATCAAAAGTCTGATGCTCAAACTGCTCAACTGCCAACAAAATCTCCAAGTGAAGCCCTTGCTAAAATTGCTGGGCTCTATCATACTCGGTCGCCACCAAGGTGGGAGCAAACCGACTGAGCATTGAAAACTCGGCCGCATGTCCGTCGATAGTTCTGTCCATCTGCTTCAGATTGGTGAATCTCGTCTGTAGATCATACCGAGCTACATCATCAAAATACTTGGTCTGGAATCTCTCTCTGAATACTGCCTAAGCAATGGATGCTGCTAATCCAACAGCCTGAGCCGCCTACCAGCTGCGGGCAAGATCTAATAACTGCAGGCGCACCATGGCTACCTTCTCGTTATCTGGGGTCCTGGCTGTTTCTAGAATCACCTCTATGTCCTGAAGCCAAGCATCTGCAGCGATAGCATCTTCGCTACCATCGAAGAATGGAGGGTTCAAGCGCTTGAAGCTGTTGGCCGCGCTGTTACCCTGATGACCGCCCCTGGTCAAAGCATCCGTCACTGCCTGGTGCAAGGCATCTCCTCGACGATCTTGGAAACTATCAAGGTCCTGATGAGACCTACCAAAGTGCCATCATCAGGCTCGGCTTGCTGAATTGGCTGGACTGGTGGCTCTCCGTCAGAAGACACGACTCTGGAGGCTACTCCGGAATGCTGGGCTTGATCTCCTGGTTGTGGCTGGTCCATGGAAAGTGATCCGCCTTGCTGACCGGCAGGTCCAGAAACAATGCTGCTGAAGAAGACGACATGGGGAACAATAAGAATAGACCTGTCATCTCTCTATTTTCCCAAAATACGTAAATGACCGTATTTCTGTATTTGGAGGATTTTAAATTTTTGGGTATTCTTAAAATTTTATTTATTTTCTGGACTTTGGTTAGCCTTAATTGTTTAGACCTGACATTTGATTATTGTCTCTATTTAATTGTTATTAATATTATTTTATTATTATTATTAGGGGTTAACATGGCTAGCTTATATTAAGTTGTTTTTATTATTATCAATTATCATCATCATTATTATTATGGTTATTATTATTATTATTATTATTATTATTATTATTATTATTATTATTATTATTATAATCCTAAATATCTACTCCCCCAAACCTAACCCTCTCTCTCCACTCTCTCTCAGCCGCCCCCCTCTCACAGCTCACCATCTCTCTCTCCCGATCACACTCACCCCCAGCCCCCTCTCTCCTCCCTCAACTCTCTCTCTCCCCCGCTCATCTCTCTCCCGAGCTCACCCCTCTTCTCTACGCTCCCTCTCGCTCACCCCTCTCGTCTCCGTCCGCCGACCGCCGCCACTGCCTCCACTGCTCCCACCACCGCCAGCCACCGTCTCCACCACTACTTCCGCGACCACCACCACCGCCATCTCCTCCGGCCACCTCCACTTCAGCCAGCACCATTGCCCCCACCATCATCATCGCCGCCGTCGTCTCCATCTCCTCCGCCTCCCCTTCGTGGTGCAGCGCTGCTGCTGCCGCCCCTCTCTTCCGCACCGGCAGCGAGCCCCCTCGCCTCACCTTGACTCTCTCTCTCCTCTGAGCACCGCGCCACTGCGGCTGCTGTCCCCTCCGTCGGGAACCGACAGATCCCGGTGAGCTCCTCTGCCCCTCTCTTTCTCCTCGGTTTGCGTGCTACCTCGTGCGGTGCACCCTCGGGGTGCGAGTCCCTCGTTTTACGTGCATCTCGGGAAGCGAGCCCTCGAGCTCCGTGCACACCTCGAGCAACGGAATGCTTTGGGCCCCGCGCTGCTCGGGTTATGTGCCGTCTCGATACGCGTACACCTTGGTATACGTGCTGCCTCGGTTCTCGTGTCGCCTCGATTCACGTGTTGCCTCGGGCAGCGGGACGTTTTGAGCCCCTGCTGTCTCGGGCACCGTGCTATCTCGGTTTGCACGTTGTCTCGATTCCTCGTGTCTCGGCCTTTGTGCCTACCTCGTGACTCGTATCGCCTCGGTTTACGTGCACGCACCGATTTGTGTGTCGTATCGATTTGCGTGTCATATTGTATCTTATGTTGCCTCGATTTGCGTGCTCGCTCCGATTTGCGTGCCTCATTGGTCTTGTGCCGTTTTGATTTACGTGCACGTCTCGATTTACGTGTTGCATGATTTGTGCACCATTTTGATATTCGTGATCCTTCGGCCTACGTGTACGTCTCGATTTACGTGCACGTTGTCTCCTGTTCGTCTCGATATTCGAGTCATCTCGATTCTCTTGCGCGTCTCGATATGCGCATATGTCTCGGTTTGCGTACCCGTATCGGTCCGTGTGCCTCAGTTTCTGTGCCAGATCCCTGCACTGCTTGCGGGACCCACACGGTATAGCCTCCTGCCATCCCCGGTGATTTCTTCTATTATTTTATTGTTTGGTACTAATGATTGTTTATTGTGTTTTCTGAGGATCTCGATTGGCGTACTAGCTTGGATCGCGACTGTCGAAGACTTGCTTACCTAGCCGAGCCCTCTAGGCAAGTATCCCTTGCTCATCGACGGCTCTTGTCCTCTTTCCTGGATTTTATTTCATTTAATTAATTTGTACTTGTAAATTTTATAACCATGATTAGTGTAGCCTAGTAGTAGAACTGTCATGATGATAACTTAGGATAGCTTGGTCCGATACCGGGGTAGACCGTATCGGGCAACTCGGTTGGGTCATCCATACCTCCAGGACACGAGCACGACTCACATGTATGGATTGTCCCTGTATGGCCCGTGTCCGACTCGCGGTCGGGTAACGGCTCTGGCTAACTTTACTTGTGGCGGTGAATGTGCTTGGGTTAGGAATTTATGGACATGTGTTGTGGTGCGCCCTGCGAGGCGGTTAATTTATTATTATGCATGTTGGCTTGGCGCCCAGTACGCATTGTAGTGCTGCTGGAGGCCGAGACATTAGTGGTCTCGGGTTCGATTGATTTCCTAGTACGCCTCGTAGCGCTGCTGGAGGCCGGAACTTAGTGTTCTCGGCTATCGATTTGTTCCCAGTACGCATCATAGTGCTGCTGGTAGCTGAGACCTAGTGTTCTCAGTCTGCGATTCTGCGGCGGGTTGCGCCGAGTAGATTTTAGCCCCAAGTCGCTGGGAGCTCCTGTCCAGAATACAGAGGAGACTCTGCCGGATTCTTCAAAAATTCCTGATCGAGAATTTGGTTCGAAGGACTGGGCAGAACCATTCCTTTGGTTTGCTGGACTGGGCTCGTGCCTGTTCACCTTGGTATAGTATACCTGATCCCATTGCTTGCTAGGTTGACTCCAGACTAGATCAGTCGCCTAGCTCCTGATCTGTCTTGTCCGTTGGATAGCGTAGGGAGAGCGGTTCCACTCGGGAGACGGTCTGCAACCCTGGTCCTTGTTTGGTTTAAGGGTTGTGGAATTGCTCCAGAGCGGTCCGTGTAATCCTTGCCACTTTCGGCGATATTTATTACCAGACTCTTGTCCCCTGACCCTTCATCCTAGGGGGTGTCCTAGTCTAGTCAGATATAGCTGACAGTTGTCCTATGTATTGGGAGTTGTGACTTGTGGATATGACTGAGGATTGAGTATTATGGAGAGTACGATCTTGGGATATTGACTTGGTGGATCTATGTGGATTCTTGGATTTTGGTGATTTCGAATATTTCGTGGAATGAGGAGAATATCGAGGGTATTATTATATGATTTTTACTCGACTTCCCAAACGCCCAAAACCTGGTACCTTTGTGTATTCCGGTAGTTGGGGAACCTGGTTTGATTGCTGTGTCTTGGTAGTTGAGGGGCTTGTTTTCTTGTGGCTTGTGATCATTGACTTAGAGGATTCTTGTGAGTCAGAGGGCCTAGCATTGTTAGGGGAATGAGCTTGGTATTTGGTGGTTGTCTTTATTGACGTGATATTCACTCCATCATGGATGGAAGACCCTTGCTAGATTGATCTGGTAGATGGATCGACTTGATGATTTGAGTTGTAGGTTCCCATGTGCACTTGGCAGACTATTACAGTGGAGATTTTGATCTTGTAACCGACTTGATATCCATGTCACGATTTGGACATGTGACTTCTTGTGACTGATAGATTGACCTTGTTCCTGGTATTACACGATGACCTGGACCTGTTTTGATTCTTGATTAGTGGCCCGTAGAGGTGCACTCCTGACTAGCACTCTGGACTTGACAGTAAACCTGGCATGTATACTCTTGATTCTTAATAGTGGCCCGTGGTGGCGCACTCCTGACTAGTACTCTCGACATGACATGTTTACTCTTGATTGCTGTTGCGACAGCTAGTCCTGACTTGCTCAGCATGACCCCGTCTTGACACCGTAGTTGATTTCTCTTGATTGTGCTTGTATAAGCCACCAGTCTAGTCTTGTCTTGCATCATGTCTAGGATATGGATCCCTGAGTACCACGGTCAGGGATCCATAATGAAACTGACTAGGCTAATAACTAGATTAATTATGTAGTTCATGGGGACTTCCAAGTGACCTGTTGCTTGTCTGACCCCGGCCCTATGTATCAATATATATATACCAGGGATTTGTTGCTATCCGTCGAGATGAGCGCATTCCCAGCCCTCCGTCGAGTGTGGCACTTCTTTAGGGCACATGTATCTTACTGCAGTGTGCCTGCTATATCTATCTTTTTCTTTTGCTGGGGCCATTCGGGTAGTAGCAAGCAGGAGCTGGACT
This sequence comes from Iris pallida, assembly GCA_029216955.1. NCBI lineage: Eukaryota > Viridiplantae > Streptophyta > Magnoliopsida > Asparagales > Iridaceae > Iris > Iris pallida. Next base: position 28,133,065 of record JANAVB010026199.1, on the reverse strand, counting down.
TTGAAGTCTCATTGCATCTTGTTAATAATTAGGCCTGTGATAACCCTAGTTAGCTAATAATAGCAAGCCGTAGGCATTGTGTGGCCGCTTGTCCTTTTGTGTTGTTTGGCTTGTTGCCTGCTAGCCAGCTGATATTGATTTCCAGCTGGCAATGCAGGTGCTAGTGGATGCTAGGGAGACTGTGATTGTGTTAGCTTTACTATACTTGTGTATTGTTATCGTGCGTTGGTACCGCACGATCCCTTACCCTTATTTACTGTTTTTAGATGTTATTCTTGTCATATTTTATCCTGCTGGTTTTCTTCGCCCGTCCTTGAGCCTTCTTTTCTGGTACTTGCTGCGGTTGGCCTGACCAACCCTGGATTGTTCCCAGATTGTCTGAGACCGACCCGGGGGATCTTCCAGACTTGACTTGGAGGGTGTGCTTCAGTTCCAGACCATGCTAGGAACTGTGGGAAGGTATACTTGTCTACATTATTATCCTGTACTGTAGATTCCAGATTTTCATATGAGTATTTCCTGTTTTTCATATGATTATCTCTCTTGATATTGTTTCATTGTGATTTACCTGTGGATATGAGATCGGATTTAGGCCATAGATTGATTGCATGCTAGGATACCCAACCAGACTGGACAGCCGTTATCACCGTATAGCGTATTCGTACCTTATACGGTGTAGCTGGCCGTGTACGTCCCCGTATTCCGGAACTGGGGCATGACAGACCAGTACAGATCAACGATACAAGCACATGATCAGGACAAGAATCCAGAGATTCAGATGATACGAGTAGAGATTAAGGACGAATACTGATTGAGAAATCTATTCGGTAAACCCTCACATATCTTGATTTACAAGACCTGTATGGGCCACCACTTAAAACATGTCACGCCCCAGAACTAGAATACTGGAGAGCGGGGGCAGACATAGCCAGCTACGTATATGAAATGGAATCCATTTCGCTATACGGTCACGGCTGTCTAGATACATGAGGGTTTACTACAAGCCAACAGTCACCTATGGTCATGAACAAGCCTAGTGTCTCAATCACAAACAAGCAGGTAAAAGTCACAAGATGTATGATCATTAAATATACAATAATAAGGCGTCCAAATATTATATATTCAGCTAATCATGAAGCTAGTCATTACAAAATGTTAGGACTAGCAAGAGTTTAGTCATACATGATCGACCCTAGGATCTGTCAATCATGTTACAGCCCGTAGGCAGACAGAAAGTAAGTGCAATCGAGCTAAACAGGTGCTCGTCGGCTAAACGTCTCAAAAGAATATTTTTACAATAAAGTGGAAGATTAAAAATAAACCCACTCGTTGCCCTGGTTACGTCTAGTCGCCACCATCGGGCTGGAAAGTTGGTAGATCCTCTGGAGCTGCTCCGAAATCTGGCCACACAAAACCAGCTGGATCAGACCCCAGAAAGAGCAAGTGCTACAAAGGAAGCTTCACTTAGGAACTAAAACCAGCAATTAGCATAGAAGATAATAATATATAGTAAAACTGGAGAAAATATAACATCATGAGGATATACGGTAAGATAACCATGGGACCATTCAGATAAACAGGTTACAATCCTTAAACTAAACATGGACCGGGATTGTAATCCTTTGTCTGAACCGAACTTGGTTTCTCCCATTTATCAGTAAGATAATATAAGAAGTCAGAGCATGTAATAATCTATACAGGATCAAGGCAAGACTAGACTGATAATTCCACATTCAACAATCACGGCCAAGCAATAAATACGGCTTGATACTTTAACTAACTAGGGTTATCACACGCCTAGTTACTAGCAAGATGCAGTGAGATTATTCCACAGCCACAAGCCCTGCAGACCATCCAGGTTACCCAGGTCGAAAATTAGGAGTTGAATTCAGGTGGGTACATCGTCCAGGAAACACATGTACCCTTAGGTAGCTTGAAGGATGCAACACATGACAGTATGCTGGAAATATGCCCTACTCGACGGTAGGCTATAGATCCCAAGCGCGCCCAGGTAACGGGATTGCCTGTAGCTGGAAGATCTCTTTATGACTAATGTATTAATCTAGTTATTAGCCTTAGTCCATTTCAGTAGGTACTCCTGACCGTTGTACTCAGGAGTCCCCTCCTAGACATGAAGCAAGATAGGACTGGATTATTTGTACACGCACAATCGCCCACTGTGTCCAGGTTACTTATACAGGTCATTTCATGTCAGGTAGCCGTCACAACAGCTTATCAAGGTGTATCATGTCAGGTTATCATGTCAAGTGTACTTGTCAGGAGTGTGCCACGACGGGCCACTATCAGGTCATGTTACTTGTCAAGAGTGCACCACTACGGGTCACTGTCGTGTTCAGGGTACATGTGCAGGGCATCATAGTGCAAGCATTATATCAGGAGACCCAAGTTATGCTAAGGTTACAAGACATGAATTAATAATAATAATAATAATAATAATAATTAAAAGTAGCAGGGCAAGGCACAGGAAGGAGCCATACGGCTCAGGATTACTAGAACTCATGCGGCCAATAAGGAGAGCACATACGACTTGGTAAGGACAGGGGCATGCGGCTAGGGAGGCAAGGGCGCATGCGGCTAGGGAGACAAGGGTGCATGCGGCTAGAAGGGCAAGGGCGTATGCGGCTAGGGAGGCAAGGGCGCATGCTGTCCCAAGAAGTTGGGTCTCATGCGGCCAGCGGAAGAGTGGGCTTCATGCGGCTGACAGGAAGCAAGTCTATGCGGTTAAAGGAGGACAGCGGCATATGCGGCCAGAAGTGATGGGCGCACATACGGTTGACGGAAAGCAAGTCCATTTGGCTGGCTGGGTTCGGTCCTTACGCGACTAGCGAAATTCGGATTCATACGGCTAACGGAAGAGCAATGCCTATGCGGCTCAGAAGTCATGAAGCCCTATGCGGCCCGGAATGATGCTTAGTCTATGTGGCCAAGAGAAAAGCGGGTCTATGCAGTTGAAGGAGCTAGTACCCATGCGGCTGAGGACGACTGGGGTTCACGCGGCCAGAGAATTTTATGCGTGCGCAGTTCGGAGGAGTTCAGGCATATACGGCTCGGAATGGTCGGTGCATACGCGGCTAGACTACCATGCTGCTGGGGGAACACTTGCCGTATGAAATGTTCATGCGGTCAAGTCTAAGCACAGTTCATCTTCTCCAAAATTTCGAGAAGAAGAAACCATGAGAGCCAAGTTCTCAAGCTCCATAACTCTATCATCCGGAGCCCAAATCCGAACTTTCATAGGTCAAAATGGGGCAGAACAAAATTCTCTACAACATAGAACCATCAATACTTAGAAATAACAAGATTAAGTAGATCAAAACTCAAAAAATCTGAAAATAAGATAGACTTAGATCTACAAGAATTCGGCCATGGAAGTAAAAATGTCAAGTACTAAAGTATGTTAAAATGCTGTAAGGAAGAGAACGAAGCAATAAAATTGGAGTTCCTCCATGAAGCAAGTTGCACTTGCCTAGACCCCTATCTCTCTAGTAGGTGAAGAATTTATGGTGGAGATAAAGAAGAATAATGAGGAGAGAGAAAAGAGAATGGGTAATAAATACTAAAGGTGGTGGTAGGTAGGGGTTCATCCTTGGTTCATGATGAACCAAGGCAAAACCAAGCCAAGCCGAACCAACCCATGAAATAAACCAAGCCAAGAAGGAAGCTAAGCAAGGAATCATGCAATACAAGATAAAATACGTACACATATTTCAAAAATACGTAATACGAACCACAAGCATTACAAAAGACGAATTCCCTCTCCCAATTACTGATGTCATGATCGACAACACATGTGGATTTGAACGAATTTCTTTCATGGATGGGTTTTCTAGATATAATCAAATCCGGATGAATCCTGAAGATGAAAAACATACTTCATTTCGTACTCCTCGAGGAGTATACTGTTATACAGTCATGCCGTTTGGTCTTAAGAACGCAGGTGCAACCTACCAGCGGGCTTTGAGTACTATCTTTCGAGATCATTTGCGAAAGACTGTCGAATGCTATGTTGACGATATTGCTGTCAAAAGTCGTCTAAAGGAAGATCACATTCAAGATTTAAGAAGTATCTTCAATCTAATGCGCTAGCATCTTTTCTTTGAAAATTGAAGTGACTGTTCATTCATTCATTTTCTTTGGTATTTATTGTCTCTTGTTTTAAATAATAAGAATTCACGTCCTTTACATCTCTGAATTCTGATTATTTATATCAGCAACTTGTCACGTCCTTATTACCTCTGATAAAGTTGTCTATTGAAATTACAGTATTACTAAAAATTTATATTCTGCCACGTCCACATTACCTCTGAGCAGATATAATGAATATTGTTATTTTCTAAATCATAAAATATATCATGTCCAGTACCTCTGAATATATTTTCTATTCTATTACTTATATCTATAACAAGATATGCAACATGTAATGGAACCACATAAAAAGTCTTTATTATTTCTTTTTGCAAGAGAAGAAAAAGCGTACATTGTAGAAAAAACAAAAAAAAATCTGTCTATTTTACTCCGAAGGATAGGTGATAAGTTCCGCAATTTATTTCTTCAGAATTTGAACTCTTCCATCACGAGAATCTAGTACTCTCTGCCTGGCTTCAACTAGTCCTGATCGGGATCGAAAGGTTGTAGAACAGCAGTTCGACGTGTTAGTTCTTCATTATGAAGACATTCAAATTCTTTCTTCTGGTCCTTCAAAACCTCTACCTGATCAACAGCAGATTGGTACAATTGATTTTCTTGTTCTATGCTCTGCTTCACAGTCTGGAGTTCTGCTTGAAGTTGAGCAATTTTGGCTTTCAAATCAGCAGCCTTTTTCTCTTCCTCTGTAGCATTAGTCTTATGACTATCAGCAATAACAGCCGTATTAGAGATTTGAATGTCTAGCTCGAAGGATTGTCTAGTAAAAGCCAACATGAATGCTTCAAGATCGGCTTTACTAATTTTTGCTTCTCGAACCATAGTTTCATATTCCATGCTTACTAGTGGCTCGATATCTCCTCTTTTCAACTCCTTGTAAGCCTTAATTGAGCTCTCTAGATCATCCAAAATATGTTCCAAAAATGAAGCTTGAACTTCGTCTCCTTGACTACGAATGCCTTCGATCAAGAATGTAGTGGGAGTTCTAACGGTACTGAAAGGGACATCCTCTCTCTCCATAACCCTATGAACTAAGGGCTCCAGAGACGTAAAGAAGACTCTTGTGAAAGAGGCCACCACAAATTTATTAGCTGCTAGGGCTCCTTGAGTGGCTACTGTGTTTGCAGAAGTCTTCACAGCTTTAGCAGGTAGAGGTACTTCATCTGGAGCGCTAATATGAGAAGAGCTTCTTTCCCCGGCTACAGTTCCAGTAGGCGCTTCTGCAAATCACATATGTCATTTATGTTGATAACATATAATGCTAAAGGCGCTATGACAAATCATTCATATTTGGAAATTTACCTGAGCTGAGTATATTACGAGGAGTCTCAACATCTTTAACTGTCTCGAACTGAAGTTTTGACAGAGTCTCTGCAGACATGGTAGCCTAACTACTCCCTGCTCCCGATTCAGTCGGAGGTGGCAGAGGTACTGGAGTTTCATTTACTAATTCTGTTGCCACCTTAGATATTTTAGGCTGCTCAGTGGTCGTGGGTTCATTAACCTCAGGAGGATTGACATGTTCCTTATCATGAACCACATTCTCCTTGTCTTCAGCAGTTGAAGGATCTTCATCAACTGGAAGTTCTTGTGATGATGGTGCACTCACTAAAGTTTATTTTTCTTTAGTGATGTTGTTCCAATCATCATCATAGGTTTCATCATCAAAATCGTAACCAGTCAATGCGTCAATCATTGCCTCTTCTGAATGAGTAGATACTTGAGCTTTTGGAGTATCTTGTGGAGGCAAATCCTGCTTTGTGGAGGAGGCTTTTGGACTTAGGGGAGTTGGAGATGGAATTATTATCCTTGCTGCAGCAAGTACATTGGCAGGAATATTTACTGCCATGATGGTAATAGGAGGCTGGACATCTGTTGAAGTAACCAATACAAGGAAAAACAATTTAGATATATATCTTTGATAAAAGTTAACATATGAGGATATGTCACAGTTTTGATATTACCTTCTTGAGATGGTTCTTCTTCAGCAATTTCTAATTTTCTTCTGACTTCTTTGGGTATTGATGCGTCTGGTTCTGCAACAGCTTCCGTACGATCATCCTCCGGATCGATCAAGGAAGTAGAAGTTCCTCCTTCTGTAATTATCCCTTGTTTCTGAATAGAAGAAGGGGTAATGTCCTTCTCTCTAGAAGAAGAACTAAGAAGCAACTATTTTGATTGAGAATGAGTTGTTCTCGTAGTCACTGGTTCATTGATAACCAGTAATGTTCTTTTCTTCTTCTCCGGAGCCCTTGGAGAATTATGTGGATTATCTCGTTGAGGAGAAGCTGTCATCTCCTTAATCTTTCTCTTCTTCAAACCTTTAACAGGGGATTTTTCTTTCTGCATCTTTATGGATATATCTAGAGGATCTTGAACTGGGTCAGCATAGTTCATTAAAATTGATGCCTCCAGAGGTACATCGGCAGGATCCCTGTCTTCTACATCTCGGAAAGACTGAAGAGTACGTTTTTCTTGTTTAATTCTTTTTTCAGTTGCGAAGCTGTGTGCAGGATGGAAGTTTTCAGCGAATGTGTTCGTTGAAGTATAGAAGTTTGTGTATGAATATAACATACGCGGGCCTTATGGAAGTTTATAGGGTATAGAAAAGATAGCTTTAGTGCCCCGTGTTTGCAAAAATAAAAGTTGAAGAACTTTATTAATACAAACTTTGTAAAAGATTACAATTTGAATTCTGGGAATGGTACAACTTTAGGAATCCAATCTAGACGACGATTGCTTTATCCCTTGGATGATGTGAACTCTGAAGACGAAGCCTCTGAAGTTGAAGACAACTCTGGAATTGAAGGCAAAAAGCCTCGAAAGTTGAAGGCAAAAGCCTCGAAAGAATGCAGCAGCACTTGGGCAAGAACTACTGAACTCTCTGAACTTTGAAGTCTGATCTCTCTGATCTCTGATTATTGATTCTTGATCCTTGATCCCCTTGAATGGAGATTTGAAACTCTATTTATAGAGTTCTGAGAAATAACTAACTTTTAGTTATTCTGGACTGCGCATGATGGATTGCGCAGTAATTGGTTTGTGCAACAATGGACTGCACAGGCAGTTGCTGGATCATGGGCTAACTGTCTTGGACACATGGCATCATTTGATTGAAATACGCATGATCATGTATAGACAGTTGCCACAAAATAAGCAATTGATGGCATGAATGCCACGTGTATTTTGTCATTTGTACTGATAGAACGTGCACATTGAATTGCGCAGGCTTTGGATTGCGCCAACTTAATTTATGCAGGAAATGGATTGCGCCAACATAGATTGTGCCAACATGGATTGCGCAGCCAGCTGTCCTCGAGCGCCGTGCTGCACGATTAAACGAACGGCTGCCTCGTTCTCCGTGCTGTCAGTTGTCAGAAGATTTGATTTGTGTCAGGTAATGATGGTGATTTGCCACGTCAGCCTGCGCACTTGGAAGTGTGCGCAATCTATCTTGCGTAATCTGAAGGATGCGCAATCTGATGTCTGCGCAGTTCATCTGAAAGTTGTATTTCTTGATTTTCTGAATTTGTTGATACGTGCAACTTGATTTTTTAGGACCTACAAGACCCCCTTCAAAGTTTTCGAAAGTTGAACTTATTCAAAATTTCGAAATACTTTGAATTTTGAATATGAAACTAATTTGCGCACATAATGAGCTGTCTGCGCAATCTGAGGATTTAGCCTATTTTTAGGCGCAATCTAAGGCGGCCGTTTCGATTTTGAAAAACTATAAATAGTTCCTCAATTCATTCGAAATGTTCTTTACTTGCTTCCTTCGTGCTTTTGAGAGAAAAACTTCTGAGCTTTTTCTTCCTTCTCCGATAATCCCGATGGCTCCCCGACGATCCTCTGCCACCGCTAAGGGCAAGGCCCCCGCCGAATCATCGACTAGGGCTGCGCGTCGAGCTTCGCGCCATGAAACCGCTCATCCAACAATGGCAGGTAGAGAACCTTAATCAAAAACTCTTTTTAGAGTTTTGATTTTACTGTTCTTTTCATAATCCATTTCTTTTTAGAGATAGGATCATACTGCGCCACCCTTTTTAGGGTTCTGGTTGCACAAATCAGTCCACCCTTCATTTTTATGAAGAATGACTCTCTGCGCAATTGGTTGAATTGCGCTGACAAAAGTCAGCGCAACTTGCTGATTTGCGCGAGTCTGTCAGCGCAAACTGATGTTTATTTGTTTGCGCAATCTGATTTTGCGCAATCTGATGTTTGTGTAATTTGATTTTTTACGCAAACTGAATCTTTAATTTTGACTTTGTACTAACAATTTTTGTTTTCTCTGTCTGATGTAGTTAATACCAGAGAAGACCCAGAATATGAGAACTTCGTGGGGACCCTTTCAGAATCAGAGTATAAAGAGGACTTGTCATATGTACATTATCCTCAGTATGATCTGCCGACCTTCCGTCAGGCCATTTTGGTATCCCAGGACAATGAAACACTAGAATGTTTAATGAACGAACAACCTCTGGAAATGGTAGATGCTGTTATACACAAGAAACCATTATTCTTGTTTGGTGAAGCTTTTGAGAAAAGTTCTCAACCAAGACCGAAGATGGAAGAAAGAATTGTTCATCAGACGGATAGATCTTTCTCGATACCAAATATTCTACGCTGCCTCCCATTATCCCGGTATGCTCATGCGAGTTACCCGAGAAAGATGGAATGGAACCTTACTCCGTTCCAAGATGCCCGTCCGGGAAGAATTTTTGTGAAGAAGGGTCCGAATAAGAAAGATATGTTCTACAGTTCTTCTGAAAGGTACAGTATTTTGCTGAGAGGACTGAAACCCGGTTGCATTCCGTCGGAGAATTCTTCATTGTTAATGCCCGTCAGGACCCTAATTTTTGCAAATAAATTTGCGAAAGTCGAAGGAAGATATCCGGAGCAAGACATCAGACTAACTGGATTGGTGAATCCAGATTTCAAAAGATGGAGCTGCATAGCCAATTGGATTCTGACCAAGTTTGAAGACGAATTGCAGCAAATCAACTTATACCAAGCAGTGCATGCCACTGTCTATAGTTTTGCTCCGAACCCTCACCTGTTCTTGGCTTTAGCAGAGAGGTATAATTACAGAACAGGGACCTTTATGACTCCCGGCGGAGAAATTGGTTTTGCACTCCATGAGATAAAGTACATCTCTTTTTTGCCAATGGGAGATGCCCCTTACGAAGAATTTGTTCCAACCTATGATGAGTTGGACAAACTCCGGAGGGAAAATGCAGAAATGGTAGCAGTATTCGAGGAACTGCTATGCCATTACAAGATTTGTTCCCTATTCTATAAGAGTGCTACATCAAACACTTGTTATTCTTCAAAATGGCTACCCTATCTGTTCCTCAACCACATTCAAGAACCGAAGACTAAGGAACACGATAGATGTTATCCAGATTTCTTTAAGCCATTGAGCAACACATAAGTGATGAAGTTGATGGAAGAAAGTGACAATTTTGATAAAGAAATGAAGGATGATTATCAATGCCCTCCTTTGAAGACAGGGGATACTCTCGAAAGTTACTTGAGAGTAGGATACAGATCGATGTCGAAAGAAGCCCAATTAGCAGGATTTCTGACACATTGGCTTCGTCGATTTGTAGTTTCGGGATCTGTAACACCCAGTTTTCTAGAAGAGGGTAATTTTGAAATTTTGTAATTATAATTATTATTTAATGGTATTTATTTCATGTTATGATTTTTAGTGATTTTTGATTATTTTTAAACTATTTAAATTCATGACTTATGATTTGGTGTCTTGCTAGTATCCATTTCCAGACTGAGGGGTATTTTAGTCATTTTTGTAATTCTAAGAATTATTTGGGATTATTAATTATTATTTAGATTAAATAGGATTTATTAGAATTTATGGGAATTTTTAGGATTTATTTTGGATTTATTTGGACTAGTTTGATTTTTGACTCATGTAGACCAACCTAGGAACTAACCCTAGTTAGTTGGGCTTGGTTAGGTCAAGTGACCCTAGTCTAACCTAGTGTGACTCAAGTTAGTGGTTAGTGATTCATTAGAACTTGAATTAGGAATTTAGAATCAAGTGTTTTGACAAATGGCTTGTGGTTTCATAAGTCATTTTGTGACTAAACTCAATAGGACTAGCTAACCTAGCTCATACCCCACCCAAACCCATCATGTCCAGCAAACCTAGGGATTCCCCCACTATAAAACCCCTCCTAATTTCTAGGGCTAGCCTCCTTTCCATAGGAATCCATTTCAAGAAGAAGAGGTGAGCTCCCATCTTTAGAAATTCATTAAAAATCCATTTTGAATCCTTTCTTCCCCAAACCAATTCCATTAGGACCTAAAATCAACCCTCTTGCTGCTGGTATATTTTATTTGCAGGGAGATAACAATTTGTGGGACTTGGAGGCTTGAGGAGTTTCTTCCATTTGAAGGCTTTTCCATTCATTGTGCATCAATAGGTATAACCCTCAATACTCCATTAATTTCCTGTTTGAATCCATTTTAGGAAGGCCCTAGCCCTACCCCTACTGTAGGATAGGCTAAACCTAGGGTTCGAGTTCGTTTCGTGTCCGTATCGGACACATATCAGTCTTGTTTGTAGGGTGTTCGACAGAATGCCTCTGAGAGATCAACTTTGTTGTTTTTAATTTCTGTTTGAATAGGAATGTAGATCTATGTGTGCTCATTGATTTTCGTGAAGGGACCATGGTTGTTTCGTGTCATTGTCGGGTGCAAATCGGACTGGACACTGCTGTGTGCACTGGCTCGGGACTGTGTTGCTTCCCCTGCTACTCGGGGCCAATAGCTCGCTGGACACGGCGACTCAGGCCATGCCATTTGGCGTGGACCATGGGGCCTTGACTGACATGAGGCCCTCCAAGTTGGAGAAGCTCTCGTGTCGTGTCGGAGGAGTTCTCCAGCCCGCATTGGGTTGCTCTGACAGTTCAGTCGTGTTTTTGGTGCACTGATACGGGTGGTTTGACACGACACAGGGACACGACGACCCAATTCAGGGTGACACGTGGGAAGCCTATGAGTGGTGACCCTAGGTTTGTGAACACGTGGCTTGGTTTGATCTGTGTTGTGCACACGAGCCTTGTGCACACGTGCACGAGGACACTGCACTATAGGCACTGTCTTGGTGCACAGTTGTGTGGACACGTTTGTGTCCAATTTCATGGACACAAACAAGTTGTGTAGCATGTATTAATTATGATTATTAGTTACCAACCTCTGTTTTTAGGTTTTAAATCAATTCATTAGTAGTTGCCACTCTTTTCCTTTTGTCTGAAATGTTATGTTGTATCAGTAATTGGTTCCAGGTTCACATGTGAGTTTGTATTGGTTATTCACCTGCATTTATTGATAATTTCATGTTTTTATAGATCAAACATGCTCTCCTATATTGCTGCCTAACTATAGTTTAAGTTTTTGGATGTTGGTGTAGTATGGACTTCGAAATGTTGAAGGAAAATATGGGGACTTTTGGTTCAGCTTTCTTAGCAATGGACAATTGATTCTTTTCATTTCTGATATGATAATTGATAGATGAATACCTGAGCTTGAGAGGGATTCAGTTTTGTTCTTAAAAAGGGTTTTGAATGTTATACTTATGATATAGTTCTAGTTCACTTTTTTTTAATGTTTAAACTAAGCTTAGGTACAGTTTTGATTTAAACCTGAGATTTGATACATGGATTGATTTCCTTTTTCTTGATTTTCCTGTCACCTGTTGCAATGTTAGCTGTACATACAAATCTGGGATTTTTGAGATGTTAAGCAATTGAAGAGAAAACTGATTTGGCTTGTGTTTTCCTGCATATTTTATTCCTGTACACTCTGGGCACTTGTACACTGGTATGGACACATTGTATTCCCTGTGAACCTTCTCTCCTCATTTCAGTTGATAAATGAGTTAATTCCTGCACACCCTCATCCTCTTCACACTGTTGTACACCCTCACCACACACACAAGTCTGTTATTTCCTGCACAGCATTCTTCCTTGTTTTCCTACAATTTTAGACACACTGAACACATTGCACCCTACACTGTTGGCTTGAGTTTTGCACACACACTCAATTCCTCACTGTTTTCTATTTTCCTGTATTAGTTTACATACTGCAAATTCCTTCACTGGTTGTTATTGCCTGCACACATTGTTGGTTATATCCTGTACACTACCCTTTCATGCACTGCCATGTTTTCCTGCACACACTGTTATGGAATCCTTGCCTTCTATTTTCCTGTTTTTCCTGGAACACTAAACACACACATTACCCTCATACACTATTGCACTCACACACACAAGCACCTCTCTCCTTTTCTCTATGTTCTAAGTTTTACTTAGGCCTTGTTGTTGTAGGCTAAGTTGTTTTAGGCATTCAATGTCTATGTGTATGTTGTGTGAGTGTATATATATCTATATATATATATTCCTTGTTAGCTAGTGATGTAGGCTTTCTTTAACCTAGATTGTGTATATATATAGTGTTGTATATGCATAGGGTATGAGTGCTTGAAATGTTGTGTGTAGTCTAGTATAGACTTGTTAGAGGCTAGCATGTCTTGTTAGACCTAGATAGCCTAGTTTAGATCAAATTAGACTTGGTGGACCTAGTTTGACTTCTAGGGTTGACCAAAGTTGACCAAGAGTTGACTTTGGCCTAGATTGACCTAGAATCATGTAGAATGCATAGTAGGACTCCATTTTACTATTCTGGACTTGTTGTGACTTGTGCTGTTCTGATTAGGAGCCAGACACCCCTCCTCGGACAGTACTTTCATATCGGACACTCAGATACCAGGCGAGTACATTCTCTGATCATTTCATATCCTGCTTAGAATTATTTCCTGCAGTAGATTACTTTACTTGTACTGTCACGTTGGTCACACGGATTAGTACTATATGGATCTCTCCTTGGGATGTTACCCCCTTAGCGGGCGCATCGGATACTTTATGACATGTGTTTCATGTACATCATGTATTCCTTGCATCTGCGTTATTCATGTACACTCATGTTCTTACATGTACGTTCATGTACTCTCATGTTCTTTCATGTACGCTCATGTTTGCCCATGTGTCTCTTGTATAACCAAAATATCATGTCCGTAACGTAACTTGAACAGATCCTTGTGTATTGATTGTGGGTAGGGAGAGTATAAATGGTCATGTGATTTACCCATCATGTACACTCTGTTACTTTTCATGTTCATCATGTACAACCTAAGCTAATTACATGCCATCTCGTACTCTGACTCACTAGTCACTGCTAGTTCTCTATGTATAGTAGATATTTCTATTACAGTTCTCTCTCTGTTTACATACTGCACTTCCTTCAGTACTTGTATCTTACTTTACTGCATGTCTATATTTTCTAACCTGCTATGATCTGTTGAGATGTATTGTACTCGCTCCTGTCCTGACTGGACCTGTTGAAAATATTACAGAGGACGAGAAGGAGGCTGGTCTGGACACTTACTACGGGGCAGCCTTAGATGACACCTGCGAGCTGGACCCTCAGGAGGACCCAGCTCTAGCTGAGGATTTCATCCCGACTGTCTAGACTAGATTAGTTAGGCTGTTTATCATTTTGTAGTCTGGAGACATGTTCTAGTTAGACTTTATTCTGGAGTTCAGTATTGTATATATTCTATCATCTGAGACCTTGTACTGTTGGATATTGCTGGGATTATCTTAGACCACTTTTCATCTATTTATTTCCTTGAGTTCTATTTCATATCGTGCTATCTCTTCCTTAGTTGTGATTGAGTTTTACTGCCATGTCACCCCCATTTCGGGGAGTATAAACTGTTTAGATAGATATTGTTAGATGTATGTTGACCTAGGACAGCGTTCTACCGTCGACACTGCGGCGTAGGCTGGGCGTTGTTACGTTCTCGTACCCTCGCAGTGGGTGCGGGTCGTGACATGTTTTTAGTGGTGGCCCATACAGGCCTCGACTAGAAGTGTAGTGGTATTCGAATTAGAGTATCACTACAGCTTGCAGTAGGATATAGGATATTAATTTTAAGGTACTCAATCACTTTAGGAAAATTCTTTTATTTGCCATCTAAATCCTTTTGTCAGCTGATCCTTTGAATTATAATTGTCCGCCCTTGTTATATCGCTTCCTTCTCAGAGATTGATACTCTTGTTTGTCTATCTTCAGGATGGTAGAGACTCGATCGCAGCGTGCCATTCATGAGGATGCTATAGAGGGGACTGCTACCTCTCAGCCAGCACGGCGAGGCCAGGAGACTGCAGCTCTTGTCACCTCAGCTCGTATTGAGACCTCGGCAGCCGCAGCAGGGGATATGCATCCACCGACTGGGAGGCAGGACCCGGTCTTTCCAGAGGATCCTTTTCAGCCGCCACCGCCTCCAGGACATGTGGACGCAGCTCAGATGTTCGCATATTTCTAGCAGTTCATGGACCGACAGCAGGCTCGACAGGACAGAGGCATGGAGTTGGCCGTCACGACAGCCGCAGCTCGACCAGTGGTGCAGCAGCCGAAGACACCGGGGATCGAGCAATTTCAGAAGATGAGCCCCAGAGACTTTCTGGGGACAGAGGGGATCATATATGCCGATGAGTGGATCGAGCATATAGAGGAGATCTTCTGCCTGGCCAGGATTCCAGCAGACCTTCAGATCGAGGCCGCAGCTAGCCGGATGCAAGATCTTGCTTGCACCTGGTATCAGTCGGACCCCAGGATGGGGGTACCGGGGCAGACTTGGGAGCAGTTCAGGGGCTTCTTCAAGAAGAAGTTCTTTCCAGATTCGGCAGTCAGAGCCTTGGAGATGCAGTTTGAGAGCTTGGTCCAGGGGAACCTCTCAGTTGAGGAGTATGCGGGAGAGTTTGGCCGTCTCGGCAGGTTTGTTGAGGGGTTGAGCGAGACGGCGAAGGCCTAGAGGTTCCGGAAGGGCCTGGTCAAGGAGGTCATGTCCCTGACCAAGGGCAGCAGGGATGCTACGTTCGAGGAGATCTTGACGGGAGCCTTGCTAGCAGAGGATGATCTTGAGCTTAGGCTCAAGAGGGAGCGAGACCCAGTTGGGGGCAGCAGCAGCAGCGGGGGCCAGGCCAAGAGGCCTCACCTTCAGCACCAACAGCCGAGGCAGTTCCAGCCGCAGCCGTTCCAGCAGAGATAGCAGCAGCAGCAGAGACAGCAGCATGTTATTTCTTGCCCTTTCTGTAAGAAACCAGGGCACGATTGGGGAGAATGCCGTCTGAGGCTAGGCAAGTGCCTACTCTGCGGATCATCAGATCATCAGTCGAGAGAGTGTCCCAAGTCTGCGGGACGGACAGCTCAGGGAGCAGGAGCTAGGGCTCCGGCAGGACAACAGAGAGGACCAGCATTGCAGACTCAGCAACAGAGGTTCGCACAGCATCAGCAGCAGGCCAGAGGAGGCCAGCAAGGACGAGCTTACGCCATGACACTTGAGGATGCTCAGGCCGCAGGAGAGGTGCTAGCAGGTTCTGATCTTCTCGATTCCATTCTACCTTGTCTCATTATACCTACCCTGAAATTCTATTCCATCTATTTCTATCTGTTTCCTCATTGTTGATAAGTTTGATCTGGTGTTTCGTTATGTTTGTTTTTTTTCTTCTGAGAAAATCATATAGGCTAGGTCACCTCAGTTATGGGATCTAGAATCTTCGATGGTCGTGTTAGTTGGCATAGTGAGGACATATAGTCAGATTTTGGATGTATTTTTCGGGTATGGGAATTTAAGGTTTTCGCCGTCGCATGCGGCAATGCGAAAATTTTAAATACCATGAACCTAAGGATACGTACCTTAGTCAAGGACTCTGTGATTATCGTAGCCATGCTCACTAGCACGACGAAGATTCTGAGTATCATGATTTTGGACAGACGCATATGATTATCTGACGGTATGTTTGAGACTTTGATTGTGGGGTGTATGACCTAGAATGACTACTACCATTTTAATTTCGAGGACGAAATTTTTATAAGGTGGGTAGGATTGTAACACCCAGTTTTCCAGAAGAGGGTAATTTTGAAATTTTGTAATTATAATTATTATTTAATGGTATTTATTTCATGTTATGATTTTTAGTGATTTTTGATTATTTTTAAACTATTTAAATTCATGACTTATGATTTGGTGTCTTGCTAGTATCCATTTCCAGACTGAGGGGTATTTTAGTCATTTTTGTAATTCTAAGAATTATTTGGGATTATTAATTATTATTTAGATTAAATAGGATTTATTAGAATTTATGGGAATTTTTAGGATTTATTTTGGATTTATTTGGACTAGTTTGATTTTTGACTCATGTAGACCAACCTAGGAACTAACCCTAGTTAGTTGGGCTTGGTTAGGTTAAGTGACCCTAGTCTAACCTAGTGTGACTCAAGTTAGTGGTTAGTGATTCATTAGAACTTGAATTAGGAATTTAGAATCAAGTGTTTTGACAAATGGCTTGTGGTTTCATAAGTCATTTTGTGACTAAACTCAATAGGACTAGCTAACCTAGCTCATACCCCACCCAAACCCATCATGTCCAGCAAACCTAGGGATTCCCCCACTATAAAACCCCTCCTAATTTCTAGGGCTAGCCTCCTTTCCATAGGAATCCATTTCAAGAAGAAGAGGTGAGCTCCCATCTTTAGAAATTCATTAAAAATCCATTTTGAATCCTTTCTTCCCCAAACCAATTCCATTAGGACCTAAAATCAACCCTCTTGCTGCTGGTATATTTTATTTGCAGGGAGATAACAATTTGTGGGACTTGGAGGCTTGAGGAGTTTCTTCCATTTGAAGGCTTTTCCATTCATTGTGCATCAATAGGTATAACCCTCAATACTCCATTAATTTCCTGTTTGAATCCATTTTAGGAAGGCCCTAGCCCTACCCCTACTGTAGGATAGGCTAAACCTAGGGTTCGAGTTCGTTTCGTGTCCGTATCGGACACATATCAGTCTTGTTTGTAGGGTGTTCGACAGAATGCCTCTGAGAGATCAACTTTGTTGTTTTTAATTTCTGTTTGAATAGGAATGTAGATCTATGTGTGCTCATTGATTTTCGTGAAGGGACCATGGTTGTTTCGTGTCTGTGTCGGGTGCAAATCGGACTGGACACTGCTGTGTGCACTGGCTCGGGACTGTGTTGCTTCCCCTGCTACTCAGGGCCAATAGCTCGCTGGACACGGCGACTCAGGCCATGCCATTTGGCGTGGACCATGGGGCCTTGACTGACATGAGGCCCTCCAAGTTGGAGAAGCTCTCGTGTCGTATCGGAGGAGTTCTCCAGCACGCATTGGGTTGCTCTGACAGTTCAGTCGTGTTTTTGGTGCACTGATACGGGTGGTTTGACACGACACAGGGACACGACGACCCAATTCAGGGTGACACGTGGGAAGCCCTATGAGTGGCGACCCTAGGTTTGTGAACACGTGGCTTGGTTTGATCTGTGTTGTGCACACGAGCCTTGTGCACACGTGCACGAGGACACTGCACTGTAGGCACTGTCTTGGTGCACAGTTGTGTGGACACGTTTGTGTCCAATTTCATGGACACAAACAAGTTGTGTAGCATGTATTAATTATGATTATTAGTTATCAACCTCTGTTTTTAGGTTTTAAATCAATTCATTAGTAGTTGCCACTCTTTTCCTTTTGTCTGAAATGTTATGTTGTATCAGTAATTGGTTCCAGGTTCACATGTGAGTTTGTATTGGTTATTCACCTGCATTTATTGATAATTTCATGTTTTTATAGATCAAACATGCTCTCCTATATTGCTGCCTAACTATAGTTTAAGTTTTTGGATGTTGGTGTAGTATGGACTTCGAAATGTTGAAGGGAAATGTGGGGACTTTTGGTTCAGCTTTCTTAGCAATGGACAATTGATTCTTTTCATTTCTGATATGATAATTGATAGATGAATACCTGAGCTTGAGAGGGATTCAGTTTTGTTCTTAAAAAGGGTTTTGAATGTTATACTTATGATATAGTTCTAGTTCACTTTTTTTTTAATGTTTAAACTAAGCTTAGGTACAGTTTTGATTTAAACCTGAGATTTGATACATGGATTGATTTCCTTTTTCTTGATTTTCCTGTCACCTGTTGCAATGTTAGCTGCACATACAAATCTGGGATTTTTGAGATGTTAAGCAATTGAAGAGAAAACTGATTTGGCTTGTGTTTTCCTGCATATTTTATTCCTGTACACTCTGGGCACTTGTACACTGGTATGGACACATTGTATTCCCTGTGAACCTTCCCTCCTCATTCCAGTTGATAAATGAGTTAATTCCTGCACACCCTCATCCTCTTCACACTGTTGTACACCCTCACCACACACACAAGTCTGTTATTTCCTACACAGCATTCTTCCCTGTTTTCCTGCAATTTTAGACACACTGAACACATTGCACCCTACACTGTTGGCTTGAGTTTTGCACACACACTCAATTCCTCACTGTTTTCTATTTTCCTGCATTAGTTTACATACTGCAAATTCCTTCACTGGTTGTTATTGCCTGCACACATTGTTGGTTATATCCTGTACACTACCCTTTCATGCACTGCCATGTTTTCCTGCACACACTGTTATGGAATCCTTGCCTTCTCTTTTCTTGTTTTTCCTGGAACACTAAACACACACATTACCCTCATACACTATTGCACTCACACACACAAGCACCTCTCTCCTTTTCTCTATGTTCTAAGTTTTACTTAGGCCTTGTTGTTGTAGGCTAAGTTGTTTTAGGCATTCAATGTCTATGTGTATGTTGTGTGAGTGTATATATATCTATATATATATATTCCTTGTTAGCTAGTGATGTAGGCTTTCTTTAACCTAGATTGTGTATATATATAGTGTTGTATATGCATAGGGTATGAGTGCTTGAAATGTTGTGTGTAGTCTAGTATAGACTTGTTAGAGGCTAGCATGTCTTGTTAGACCTAGATAGCCTAGTTTAGATCAAATTAGACTTGGTGGACCTAGTTTGACTTCTAGGGTTGACCAAAGTTGACCAAGAGTTGACTTTGGCCTAGATTGACCTAGAATCATGTAGAATGCATAGTAGGACTCCATTTTACTATTCTGGACTTGTTGTGACTTGTGCTGTTCTGATTAGGAGCCAGACACCCCTCCTCGGACAGTACTTTCATATCGGACACTCAGATACCAGGCGAGTACATTCTCTGATCATTTCATATCCTGCTTAGAATTATTTCCTGCAGTAGATTACTTTACTTGTACTGTCACGTTGGTCACACGGATTAGTACTATATGGATCTCTCCTTGGGATGTTACCCCCTTAGCGGGCGCATCGGATACTTTATGACATGTGTTTCATGTACATCATGTATTCCTTGCATCTGCGTTATTCATGTACACTCATGTTCTCTCATGTTCTTACATGTACGTTCATGTACTCTCATGTTCTTTCATGTACGCTCATGTTTGCCCATGTGTCTCTTGTATAACCAAAATATCATGTCCGTAACGTAACTTGAACAGATCCTTGTGTATTGATGGTGTGTAGGGAGAGTATAAATGGTCATGTGATTTACCCATCATGTACACTCTGTTACTTTTCATGTTCATCATGTACAACCTAAGCCAATTACATGCCATCTCGTACTCTGACTCACTAGTCACTGCTAGTTCTCTATGTATAGTAGATATTTCTATTACAGTTCTCTCTCTGTTTACATACTGCACTTCCTTCAGTACTTGTATCTTACTTTACTGCATGTCTATATTTTCTAACCTGCTATGATCTGTTGAGATGTATTGTACTCGCTCCTGTCCTGACTGGACCTGTTGAAAATATTACAGAGGACGAGGAGGAGGCTGGTCTGGACACTTACTACGGGGCAGCCTTAGATGACACCTGCGAGCTGGACCCTCAGGAGGACCCAGCTCTAGCTGAGGATTTCATCCCGACTGTCTAGACTAGATTAGTTAGGCTGTTTATCATTTTGTAGTCTGGAGACATGTTCTAGTTAGACTTTATTCTGGAGTTCAGTATTGTATATATTCTTTCATCTGAGACCTTGTACTGTTGGATATTGCTGGGATTATCTTAGACCACTTTTCATCTATTTATTTCCTTGAGTTCTATTTCATATCGTGCTATCTCTTCCTTAGTTGTGATTGAGTTTTACTGCCATGTCACCCCCATTTCGGAGAGTATAAACTGTTTAGATAGATATTGTTAGATGTATGTTGACCTAGGACAGCGTTCTACCGCCGACACTGCGGCGTAGGCTGGGCGTTGTTACGTTCTCGTACCCTCGCAGTGGGTGCGGGTCGTGACAGGATCCAGTGCAGTAGACTGCTTCCATCGCGGTGTACTTTTTACAGCCGTCAGATTAGTCTTCGGCTATAAGATGGATCTTCTGTCAGCCATGACTTGTAAGCTGAATGTTGGTCTTCGTCTCTACGTCGATCTGATGCTGAAATCCAAGGGTGAAAAAGAATTCCCTCGGTTGGAATTACCATATACATATCTATTTGGGTGGTTGCTCCTTCACCATCCCACTTTGATGGACCCCGGCATGGGACCGGTAGATGACAGCTTTTTACGAAGATACTCCAATGGTAAGTAGAAATTCACTGCTCTAAGAGACTGTAGATATGCTCTAAACTTGAGCAAAGGATGGAACTTTTATTGTACCAAGCCTCCTGTTGGTTACGAACAAATATGAACAAATATGATTGACTCGCAGATGCATCCTCTGAGCCGTGTAGCTTTTGAATGGTTGAAGACAATCCGACCTTCTCACTTGGTATACCAGTTCGAACATGAATGTTATTTAAAGCCATATCTTCCCAGTCGATTCGCTCGACAGTTCGGCTATGACCAATTCCATGTGGGGAATTCTATTACATGTCTTCAGGGAAAGGGTTATTTGATAGATGGGGCCCGGGCCTGGGCTTACTATAATGCTCGAGATACGAAATCAACATTCTCGATACCTGTAAACAGCAATCATGGCCCTCGGATGCTGTTTACATACTCAGTTTTTATACATCTTCAAATACCTTTGCCGAGAATTTCAACCTCACAGATAGCTTCGTATCTTCAACAAGATTGAAGAAAGGTGGAGTTGTCATGTCGCTCATAGGAAATGAGGAGGTACATGAGCCAGAAGATGCACCTTTGGAAGCCTCAAGGGATGTTATGTTCCCTCAAGAAGTTAATGTGCCACTACGTATCTCTTTGAAGGTGGGCAAATCTCCAGCAAAAAGGAGGAGAAGAGAGGATCCTCCTGCTCCAGCAGCAAAGAAGAAATTGATCTTAGATCATTCTTCTGAAAAGATCACCACTCGATCTCAGTCTCGGCAACTGGCCGGGTCAGCTCAGCAAGAAGAGGCTACTACCCCAACCTCTATCCAGAAACAAGTTGAGACTATAAATATAGAGAGCCCTGAGAGGCCATTGAAAAGAAAGAAGCTGGCCCACAGAAGTAATCGAGCCCCAACTTCAATAGTAATGGATGCTGTGGCTGGATTAACCTTGCCATCTCCCACTCCTACTTCAGAACCTAGGAATAAAACTCCTAGTCCTGAACATAGAGAGAAGATCGAGCAAAGGACAGATCTTGCTCCGAGAACTGAGGCCGAAGAGCCTAGAGGAAGTACTGTGGAGGAAGTGGAGAAAGAGCAGAATATTGTACACTCTCTTTTGCCTGCTGCAGAGATTGTTGAACTTCCGCCTACCCCTAGAACCCTTCGCGAAGAGGAAGATCGCAAAGTAATTGCAGCTCTAGAAGATTGCAGCTACAGCCCTCTGGATGACTATGGTGACCAAGCCGCGACTACCAGCGGGAATGCACCAGAAGAAGACAAAGATGAAGAGAGCTCTTCATCTGAGAATATTGATGACTACATGCAGGATCTTGAAAGAGTTGATGAAGTGCACACATCTCCTGATGCTGTCAATGATATCTTAAATCCTGAAGAGGATATTGAGGTTCCAGAGAATGCTGCTGATACCTTAAATCCTGAAAAGGATGTTGAGGTTCCAGAGAATGCTACTGATACCTTAAATCCTGAAAAGGATGTGGAGATAACGGTATCTCCAGGAAAAGCAATAGATGAAGAAGCCCCAGAAGAAACTCCCGCCAATGATCCTCAAGGTATAAAATAAAATTAGCAATCTCCTCTTGAATGAATTGATAGCTAACGTCTTTATTTGTATTTTCTGTAGATCATGAGACTCCTCTAGCACCTCCGACGTGCACGGACATAGTGCCCATAACGACGGTGGTTGTTAGTAGCAGTCATCATTTGTCCTGGGGTTCTGAAGCGGGCAGTAGTCAAGTTGTCATAGCTGAAGCTACTTCTGCTCGGCCAGAGTCTACTCCAGCAGAAAATAGACTCATTGTTGAATTCAATCATGGTAAGATAATTTATATCTTTAATCTTCTTGAACAATAGCGATCAACATGCAAAATGACAATCTTTTTTTTTTGCAGAAGAACAACCAGGAGGGGCAACTAGCTCCACTTTGGCTCATTTGTTCAAAGAACCGGCTGTCCAGACACAATAGATTGAACGTCCCACGGCCTCATCATCAACAGGAGTGGCTGCGACTCCTGGTGCTATAGCCACTAATAATCTTGTGATCCAATCTTTTACTAGATGCTTCTTTGAATCTTTGGGGCCTCTAGTAAAAAGAATGATGGAGAAAGAGGGCACCGATTTTTTCATGGTTAGGGGTCCAACCTCTCTCTTAATAAGAGCTATCCGGGAACAGGGTGATGAAGCTCAAGCCACTCTCCTGGATCATATCTTGAATGAATTAGAGATTTCTATCAAAAGCTATAAAGAGCTTAACCAAGGAGACGTAGAATCTCTAATACAGGCAGAATTCGAGCAACTGGCTCAAGCAGCTGATATTGAAAGGGTCAATATCCAGAATCTTTTGGAAGCCTTCTCTGCAAAATCTGCTGAGTATAACTCCAAGCTGGAATCAGTAACCTTAATGGCTACTAGAAAAGAACAGAGAGCTGCTGAGCTAAGAGCAGAGATTGCTCGTCTTTAGAAGGAGTTAGAAGATGAAATTGCTGATCATCAACTTGTAACTCAACAATATAATGCTCTAATTCAGGAGAGGGATGAATATGTAGAAGCTCATAATGCTGAGATTACCCGCAGAATGGTGACCATGCCTGCTTTTAATGAGGAAACTGGAATGGAGGAGGCCAGAAGAAGGGTGATGTCCACTCGCGAAGAACGGCTGCAGACTCTCAAGCAGCAGATTGACAATCTGATAATACCTCCATCTTAGTGGAACACTTTGTATCTTTGTATCTTTTTTGAAGTATATGTGTTTTTGTAATGTCTTATATTTCAATTAATAAAAGACATTTTTGCTGTGGCTCCATTATTTGTTGCATATCTTGTTCAGATATAAATAATAGAGAAAGAAAATATATTCAGAGGTATAAGACATGATATATTTCTTGATAATTTTATAGAAAATAATTATATTTATTATATCTGCTCAAAGGTAATATGGACGTGGCAGAATATACTGAACATTATTATTTCAATTGGCAACTTAATCGAAACGATAAGTTGCTGATATGGATGTAAAATGAACGGGAAAACCGTCAAATGATGGAATGAACGGACAAACCGTCAAAATGAATAATAACGAACGAATGAACCGTCAAGTGATAATGAATGAATGAACGGGTGAACCGTCGAATGATAATAAATGGACGAACCGTCGGAAGATAATGAACGGATGAACCGTCGGATGAATGTAATGAACGGACGAACCGTCAAGTGAATTAAATGAACGGATGAACCGTCAAGTGAATTAAATAAACGGATGAACCGTCAGGAGATAATGAACGGATGAACCGTCAGAAAATGTGTCGCTTCATCATTTGGAGAATCTCTGCCTATAAATAGAATATAATTTTAACAAAAATGAACACTTCCACTTTTCCAAAATGTCGTCTGGAGATGCAATCAAGAAGACTGAACTCGCCCCGAAGGTTAAAGAAGGCGTTGAAGAACGTCTTGTCGATCTAATTCAGCAAAAGGAGGCAAAAGTAGGTGAAGGTTCGTCTGCACCCAAGCCACCGCGCGATATCCTGGACTTTTTGCTTGAACCAGGAAGGACCGAAGAGGAGGAAGCCATGAGGATGGCCGCTTGCAAATTCCTAGTGGGTTCCAGCAAGGAGGTTCTCGGCTCTTTTGCTGACCGTATTTTTGAAAAGGACGGCAGTGGTCCACGTCCAAATGTAGAGAAGGATGATAGCGACCTTACTTAATATCATGTACTATCATTCATGATAAAATAAAATTTTATTTATGAACATAAACTTGTCTGATGATTTACAAATATTTACATTTATACATAGTACTTTTTAAGGAATTTGCCATTGATAGGCATCATTGCAATTCGTCCATCCAATTCTGAGAGTTGATACGCTCCGTTTGAGAAGACTTTGCTTATAACGTAGGGACCTTCCCACTTTGCGTCGAATTTGCCTTTGCTCATATGAGTCATAGTCATGGGACGTCTGACTGTTAAAACAAGTTCTCCTTGCTGAAAGGCTCTGACCTTAACTTTTCGGTTGAAAGTCTTAGAAATGCGAGCTTGGTATAACTCAATATGTTGTTGAGCCATTAATCGCTTCTCATCAAGTGCCTCCAATTCTTGAAGTCGAAGAAGATCATTGTTCTCTGTAGTGAGCTCGTTAGCAATGACAATCCTTAAAGAAGGAATTTGAAGTTCCAGAGGAAGAACAGCTTCACAGCCATATACCAGAGAAAAAGGTGTAAAACCTGTAGGGTTACGAACAGTAGTTCGGTATGCCCATAGACACTCGCCAAGCTTTTCACTCCAATTCCGTTTGTTAGTGGATACAAACTTTTTGAGAAGCTTGATAATAGTTTTGTTGAAGGCTTCGGCTAAACCATTAGCGGCAGGATTGTAGGCAGTCGAGGCGACATTATCAATCCGGTGATCATCATAGAATCTGGTAAATTTTTGGCTGATAAATTGCGGTCCGTTGTCATGGATAATTCGTCAAGGGACACCAAATCGATAAATGACATGATGTTTGACGAAGTTGATGACATTACTGGTCTTGACTTCAACCAAGGGTATAGCTTCAGCCCACTTAGAGAAGTAGTCTGTTATTGCTAAAATAAACCGATGTCCTCTAGAAGAAAGGGGATTAATAGGACCTATAACATCCATGCCCCAAGCTTCGAAAGGCCAGGAAGCGGCTGTCGGATGTAAAAATTCTGAAGGTTGATGAATGAAGTCTGTATGGATTTGACAGGCTCGACATTTCTTTACGCATTTAATAGCATCTGATACCATAGAAGGCCAGTAGTAACCCATGCGTCAGATACGATCTTGTAACTTAGGACTGGGTTGATGTGCTCCACAGACACCATCATGAGCTTCACGTAGTACTTGTTTTGCTTCATCACCAGCTAGACAGCGTAGAAGAAGACCATCATAAGTCCGTCGATAGAGAGTCTTAGTGGTTTGGTTGTAGTAGAACCGTAAAGATCGTCGTCGAATACTTGTAGCCTCCTTAGGATCTTCGGGGAGTATGTCGTGAACTACGAAGTCGATGAAAGGAGTTCTCCAATCTTCATTAATAACATTAATTTCAGCAAAATTACTAAACTCGATGTTACGATTGTTTTCAACACAACAATTCTCGATTAGAGATAACCACCACTTGTTGTCTTCTGATGGGAACGGCTAAGACTGCTACAAGATTGGCTAAGGCATCTGCTTCAGTATTGCAAGCTCGGCGTACATATTCAATAAAGAAAGCTTTAAATGATGTAGCCATGTTAATTATTGCTTCAAAATAAGGTACTAGATCTTGATGACGGACTTCATAAGTTCCTCTAACCTGATTGACAACCAGTTTAGAATCGCCGTAAACTTCAAGATATTCAATGTTCAATTGCTTGGCTAATTGAAGACCAATAAGTAGAGAATTATACTCCGCTACATTATTGGAACAGGATTCATCTAAAGAATAAGCTCTTTGGATAGTTGATCCTTCTGGGGAAACGAGAACAACTCCAACTCCTGCTACAATAGCACCATTGGGTCCAATTCTGGATGCACCATCAAAGAATAGACGCCAAGTAGGAAATTCTTCAGAGATTAAGTTGACTTCCAACGTCTCATCTGGAATTTCATCGTAAAGCTTGGATGTTTCTGGTACAGGATGAGCCACCAAGAAATCTGCCAGTGCTTGACCTTTGACAGATTTTTGAGGAACGTACACCATGTCATATTGGGCTAGAAGGATGGCCCATGTAGCAAGCTGAAAATTGAGTGTGCTAGGCTTCTTCATCAGTACCCGAAGAGGATTGACTCGGGATATAACATGAATGGTTTGACCTATGATGTAATGTCTTGTCTTTTGAACAGCGAACATAAGGGCTAGACATTCTTTTTCAACCGGACTATAACGGTGTTCAGCACCAATCATAGTACGACTGAGATAGTAGATGGCCTGTTCATGACCCTCTTTATTCTTTTGGGCGAGTAAAGCACCCAATGAATGATCCATAGCACGAACGTACATTAAGAATGGAATGCCTGAGATTGGTGGCACTAAAATTGGTGGGTTCATAAGATATCGTTTGATGTCGTCAAATGCTTGTTGACATTCTTCAGTCCAAATAAAAGATACACCCTTCTTCATTAGCTGAGTGAATAGTCTGCAGCGTCCCGACAAGTTCGAAATGAATCTCCTGATGTACGCAAGTCGACCTTGGAATCCTCGTAGCTCTTTTAGGTTGCGTGGAGGACGCATCTCTTGAATGGCTTTAATCTTCTCGGGATCCACGTGTATACCCTTAGAGGTAATAACGAAGCCGAGAAACTTACCACTAGAGACACCCAAAAATGACTTGTTGGGATTCATCTTGTGCTGATGTTGATGCATGAGATTGAAAATTGTTCTCAAATCTTGGATATGATCTTCTTTTAGACGACTTTTACAACGATATCATCAATATAACATTCGACTGTTTTGCGAAGATGTTCTCGGAAAATGGTACTCATGGCCCGTTGGTAAGTTGCACCAGCGTTCTTGAGACCAAATGGCATCACTGTGTAGCAATAGACTCCCCGAGGAGTACGAAAAGATGTGTGTTTTTTATCTTCGGGATTCATCTTGATCTGATTGTATCCAGAGAATCCATCCATAAAAGATATTCGCTCGAACCCACAGGTATTGTCAATCATAACGTCCGTGATAGGGAGAGGAAATTCATCTTTCGGACATGCTTCATTAAGATCCCGGATGTCACGACCCGCACCCACTGTGAGGGTACGAAAACGTAACAACGCCCATCCTACGCTGCAGTGTCGGCGGTAGAACGCTGTCCTAGGTCAATCATCTAACAATATAAAGGTACCTGTACAGTATATACACTCCGAATGGAGGTGACATAGCAATATACAGTCTCAATCACATCTAAAGCAGAATGAAAGATAAAAAGATAGATAAATACTGGAATGAAGAAAAAACCACATAAATACAACCAGAGAGTCTAAGTGTCTACTGACATAACAAATCAGAACATCCAGCTCAATACAAGACTCTAGTACTAAAATGAAAGAATATATACAATCTAGATCTCAAATGACAGAAAATAGAAAAGCTAGACTAGGGAGCCTCAGTCTCTAAACTAGTGGATCAGGCTGGAAATCTGGGTCACACATGGCATCCACAGCTGCCCCATAGTAGGTGTCTATGCAGGCCTCCTCCTCATCCTCTGTAATATTTTCAACAGGTCCAGTCAGGACGGGAGCGAGCACAAAACATCTCACGCAGTTCATGACGAGTTAGAAAATATAAAGCATGCAATAGAGTAAAGTACATGAAATGCTGAAAGAAGAAGATATATGAAAAATAGTAGAGATTTGATAACAGGAAATATCTAAATATGATAAGTAAGACTGTAAGGAATATGTGATTTTAGAGCACAATATGGTTATATAAATGGGTTAGATTATACAATAAAATGGGACTCCTTTGTACCTGGGTGTACAATGGACATATACAATTTCTTATACAATACGATTGATCACGTAACCATTTCTACTCCCCCTCCCTAATCAATACACAAGGATCCAATTCAGTTACGTTACCTTATACAATGACTTGTACAATGGCTTGTACAATGGCTTGTACAATGGCTCAATGTGATACTGAGAGTACAATATGCACAATGAGTGTACAATAATAAAGGTATTCAATAAATACAACATGTAAGTGAAACGCATATCACAATATGTACTTAGTGAATACAAGGAGATAACATCTCAGAAGAAGATCCATATAGTACCAATCCGTGATAATGATCGTGTCAGCATCAAGTACAGTAATCTAGAGCAAGAATGTAAATCTATACAAGTATGAAACGGTCAGAGAATGTACTCGCCTGATAGCCTGAGTGTCTGAAGAGAATATACTGTCCGAGGAGTGGTGTTTGTCTCCTATAGAACAGTACACGTCACTATGAGTCCAAAAATGATAATAAGATGCATTACAATGCATTCTAAATGAACCTAGGTTAATCTAGGTCAAATCTAAGTCAATCTAAGTCACACCAAGCTAAACTAGGTCATACTAGGTCATACTGAGTCATACTAGGACAATCAAGGTCAAACAAGGTCATAGGAAATCAATCCAAGTCAAACTAGGTCAATCGGGGTCAAAGGTTGACTTACAGTTGACTTTTGGTCAAAAAGTCAACTCTGGTCAACTCTGGTCAACACTGAGTCAACCTTAGGTCAAACAAGTCACATGTTGACCAACTGTTGATTTTCAGTCAACTGGTCAACTCTGGTTTGGTTTTGGTCAAATCTGGTCGCTTAAAGGCTAAGTTTGACTCTCGGTTGACTTTTGTTGACTTTTGGTCAAAATGGTCAACCGACGTCAAAACTAGTCTATGAGCGCTATATTTGATCATTACCAACCAAGGGAACCAAGTTCTAACTCTATCTTAGACTCCAAACTCAAATACCCTATTTATATGCATTACCTATATTACCTTACCAAGGTAAATACTAATACCTTGTCCACTACCACTCTAACCTAGGGATACTAGCCTAGGCTTCCTAGGATAGGTAGATACTATCCTATACTAATATTACCTACCAAGAAAACCTAGTATCTAGGTCATCTAAGTCATCTTATGGTACATGTTGGCCATTTACCCTTTACCTTGTCCTATACCTTACCAATACCACATATCACTCTCACATCTCCCTAACACTCACTCACACACAGCACTCATGATATCATACTCACTTACACACAGTCACACTAGGCTCTACCTATAGGTTTTCATATAGGTTCACACACTCATGGGCAATAGCTACCTATTAGGCTCATCTATAGGTTCCTATACCCTTCACACACCTATGCAAAAGCTCCCCCACTACTCACCTATACAATAGCTCACCCACATACACTCTTAGTCTCACAAACACACACATCAAACCCACAATCACACATACACAAGGCTGATTTGGGGGCTAAAATAGAGGGTTAGATATAGGTGTTTGAGTGGACTGAATTATTGGTGATATTAGGACAGCAATGTGCAATGTGGGGACTGGTTTGTACTGCAGGACAGCCCAAATAAGGACTGAAATCTGGGCTTGCAAATGGACAGCAAATGGGGGTTTTCATTGGACTGATTTAGGACTGCCATGTGCTTCTATGGGACAGGTTTTGTGGTTGTGTTGGGAGCCATTTTATGGCTGAAATGTAGGGACTTGTTAGGACTGATTTAGGACTGTGTGTAGGCTGGATGTTGGACAGGTTTTAGGGCTATTCCTAGGCTAAATTTTAGGCTGGAAATAGGATGTAATGGGCCTGATTTATGGTGCATTTGGGACTGCTATATGGTGATCAATGGCTGAACCATTGG
This sequence comes from Iris pallida, assembly GCA_029216955.1. Taxonomy (NCBI): domain Eukaryota; kingdom Viridiplantae; phylum Streptophyta; class Magnoliopsida; order Asparagales; family Iridaceae; genus Iris; species Iris pallida. The sequence continues at coordinate 28,102,975 of JANAVB010026199.1, read as the reverse complement.
GGTCTGCAGGGGGCATGGTAGAGAGGCTATGGGGACTGATACCTGGGGGTTTTACATGGGGTTTATGGACTGAAATATATAGGGTCATGTGACAGCCATCAAGAGGGAATGAGGACAGCACATGGACTGCTGTTTAGGGGTACTTTGGTGGGGTGTTAGGACAACTCTCATGGGTTACATATGGACTGCTCTGTGACAGTCCAATTGGGACTAAGTGACAGCCTATAGGACAGGAATTTGGGAAATGTAAGGACTGTTTTCAGGGTCCTAAAGATGGACTGAATATGGGTGTATGCTAAGTGCTGCCATGGGGGTTCCTATAGGCCTAGGGAGGACTGTTAACATGTGAACGAATGGACTAAATGTGGGCTGTACCATAGACCGCTATGGCTGAGTTGAGTGAAGGAATGAATGAAAGAAAGATGGAGGGAAGGATGGGTGGATGCAAGGCTAAACTGTGTTGTTAAGGACCTGGAATGATATGCTATGGCTGTCCCTACATGCTGCCATTGCAGGGCTGAATTAGAAGTCCCCTGTATTGTTCTTTCCCTCTCTACACAGCTACCTAGTAGCAGTGCACAAAATCAGTCTCCTGTGGGGACTGATACATGGGCTATCCCCTGTTGTACAGGAGGGTACTCCCCCTCTCCTCTCTCATACCCTCTCAAACCATCTAATCCCCTTCTCTAAATTCCTCACAAGTATTCCCTCATACACCTACTCTACCATACATACACATATACAACACCATTCCTACACCCCTCCAAACTTGGCCGAACCACATAACCAAATCCACAACACAAGAACACACACTATATGCCATAATATATATTTACATATATATATATATAACCATATTATATATATACATATATAGAGATTAATATATATCACCATATATATACATATATAGATATAGGTAATATGATACAATATGATACCTAGGAAAACTCAATCTAAACACAAGCAAAAATCTGGAATAAATATTAGAACAATACAAAATCAATATATAATTAATTCCCAATGTGTCCAAATAGGGGTTTTCTCACATGGACACAAACCTACACATAGGACACCTCTACAAGTGTCCAAATGGACATGAAATGGACACAAATGGACACTTAACCATGGGGGTTATTCCTATGGGTCAAAAATAGACCTATATGCATAAGGAAATAAAAAGGAGAAGGGATTTATACCTCCCGGTAGATCGAATCGAAGAAAAGCCTTCCCGGAGCGACACCGACACGTAGAGATTCCAAATGGACACAAACGAGCTCCGAATCTCTTCAAACTTGGCTAGCACCTTCCTCTCATGGAGTAGAGAAGGAGAGAAGAAGATTTGGTAGAAGAAATGATGGATTTGGAGATGAAAATGGAAGGGATGCTCTCTAGAAATTTGGAGAAGAATAAGAGAGAGAAAATAAGATGGAAAGAATGGGAAATATCAAAGGGGGGCTTATGCCTATCCTTCCTATGGTGGCCGGCCACTAGAGGGCTGCTATGGGCATTTTTGCAATGCCTAAAATACCCCCCTCTAGCCTATTAATAATACATTAAAAAGGGGGTTTTAAGTCGGGGCTAGTTTGGTCATTCTAACACACTAATCCAATAAATCCTAATCCAAATAATTTAGCCTAGTAACTAACTAAAATAAATGACATGTGGGCCATGGCTAACTAGTGTGTGGGTCCACTATGGTCAACACTACCCCGGGTCCCCGTTTCAAGTCGGATTGAGCTGAAATTCGAACCCGACTCAAATAACCCCAAAATATTACAATAAATAAATAAATAATTTTAAAATAATAAAAATGAAAAAAAATGACAAAAATACCCTTGTTTCTGGAAACTGGGGGTGACAAATCTATCCACCTTAAAAGAATTTCGTCCTCGAAATTAAAACCAACCATAGTAAAACATCAAAATCATAAGTCATGGTTAAAAATTAAAATGATCAAAATCTCAAAAATCAAGGCATGAATTAAATGACTAAATTTATAAACTTTTAAAATTACACTCAAATAGAAGCTACAAGTCTATCCACCTTAAAAGAAATCATCCAAAAAATTTAAAATAAGGTAACCACAGAAAATCATACAAATCGATAATCGTATACGTCTATCCAATCATCATGATACTTAGAATCTCTGTCATGCCAGTGAGCAAGGCTACGATAATCATAGAGTCCTCAACTATGGTACATACCTCTAGAACTTTGGTATTTAAAATTTTTGCATTGCCGCGCGCTTGGCAGCGAAAACCTTAAATTCCCACACCCGAGAAATACGTCCATAGTCCGACTATATGTCCTCACTATGCCTGCTAGCATGACCCTAGAGGATTCTAAAATCTCATAATCGAGGCGACCTAGCCCATATGACTTATCTCAGAAGAAAATTAAATCATAAGGAATCACCAGATCAAACTTATCAACAATGAAGAAGCAGATAGGAATAGATGGAACTGAATTTTCAAGGCAGTAATTGCAGAATTGAATCAAAGAACGGAACCTGCAACTAGATCTCCAACGGCCTGTGCATCCTCGGCTGACATGGCAAAAGCTCGCCCTGGCTGACCTTTCTTGGCCTGCTGCTGATGCTGGACAAACCTTTGCTGCTGAGTCTGCAATGGTGGTCCTCTCTGCTGCCCTGCCAGAGCCCTAGCTCCTGGTGTTACCTGAGCCAATGGTGTCGGGTTCTGGGGACACTCTCTACACTAATGCTCTGCTGACCCGCAAAGTAAACACATACCCAGTCTCTTCCTGTAATCGTTCCACCAATGACCTGGCTTCTTGCAGAAGTTGCACACGGTGTCCTGCTAATACTGCACCTGTCTCTGACCCTGATACTGAACAGGCCTCTGCTGTAGCTGATGTATCTGAGCCCTCGGCTGCTGGTACTGCTGCTGAAACTGTATGCCTGGCATCGGCTGCTGATACTGCTGCTGAAACTGATACTGAACGTGCGGCCTCTTGGCCGGTCCTCCGCTGCTGGTGCCCCCAACTGGGTCTCGCCCTCTCTTAAGCCTAAGCTCAAGATCATCCTCAGCCAGTAAGGCTTCCATCAGAATCTCCTCGAATGTGGCATCCCTGTTGCCCTTGGTCAAGGACTTGACTTCCGTGACCAGACCCTTCTAGAACCTCTGGGCCTTCGTCGCCTCGCTCAAACCCTCCACGAATCTGCTGAGGCGGCCGAACTCTCCAGCATACTCCTTCACTGAGAGGCTCCCCTGGACCAAGCTCTCAAACTGCGACTCTAAGGCTCTGACTGCTGAATCTGGGAAGAACTTCTTCTTGAAGAAGCCCTTAAACTCCTCCCAAGTCTGTCCGGCTACCCCCACCCTGGGGTCTGACTGATACCAGGTGCGAGCAAGATCGCGCATCCGGCTAGCTGCGGCCTTGATCTAAAGATCTGCTGGAATCCTGGCCAAGCAAAAGATCTCCTCTATATGCTCGATCCACTCATCAGCATATAGGATCCCCTCTGTCCCCAAAAAGTCTCTGGGGCTCATCTTCTGAAACTGCTCGATCCCCGGTGTCTTTGGCTGCTGTACCACTGGTCGGGCTGCAACTGTCGAAATGACCAACTCCATGCCTCTGTCCTGTCGAGCCTGCTGTCGGTCCATGAACTGCTGGAAATACGTGAATATCTGAGCTGCGTCCACATTTCCTGTAGGCGATGGCTGCTGAAATAGTACCTCTGGAATGACTGGATCCTGTCTCCGAAATGGTGAAGGCATACCCTCAGCTGCTGAAGTCCTAATATGAGCAGAGGTGGCAGGAGCTGTAGCCTCCTGACCCTGCTGAACTGGCTGAGAGGTAGCAGTCCCCTCTACAGTATCTCCATGAATGGCACGCTGTGATCGCGTCTCCACCATCCTGAAGACAGATCAAATAAACAATTGCTGAGAATGAGTCAAAATAGCAAAGGAGGACAGTTATATTCAAGGAGATCAATATTAGCAAGAACTGAGATGGTATGAATTTGACATGAGTTTTTTCTAGTGTGATTGAGTACCTTCAAAAATATCCTAATCCTACTGCAGGCTGTAGTGATACTCTAGTTCGAATACCACTACATAAACTCGACCTGCATGGGCCACCACTAAAAATGTGTCACGACCCGCACCCACTGTGAGGGTACGAGAACGTAACAACGCCCAGCCTATGCCACAGTGTCGGTGGTAGAACGCTGTCCTAGGTCAATCATCTAACAATATAAAGGAATCTGTACAGTATATACACTCCGAATGGAGGTGACATAGCAATATACAGTCTCAATCACATCTAAAGCAGAATGAAAGATAGGAAGATAGATAGATAAATACTGGAATGAAGGAAAAACTACATAAATATAACCAGAGAGTCTAAGTGTCTACTGACATAACAAATCAGAACATCCAGCTCAATACAAGACTCTAGACTAAAATGAAAGAATATATACAATCTAGATCTCAAATGTCAGAAAATAGAAAACCTAGACTAGGGAGCCTCAGTCTCTAAACTAGTGGATCAGGCTGGAAATCTGGGTCACACATGGCATCCACAGCTGCCCTATAGTAGGTGTCTATGCAGGCCTCCTCCTCATCCTCTGTAATATTTTCAACAGGTCCAGTCAGGACGGGAGCGAGCACAAAACATCTCACGCAGTTCATAACGAGTTAGGAAATATAAAGCATGCAATAGAGTAAAGTACATGAAACGCTGAAAGAAGAAGATATATGAAAAACAGTAGAGATTTGATAACCGGAAATATCTAAATATGATAAGTAAGACTGTAAGGAATATATGATTTTAGAGCACAATATGGTTATGCAAACGGGTTAGGTTATACAATAAAATGGGACTCCTTTGTACGTGGGTGTACAAAGGACATATATAATTTCTTATACAATATGATTGATCACATAACCATTTCTACTCCCCCTCCCCAATCAATACACAAGGATCCAATTCAGTTACGTTACCTTATACAATAACTTGTATAATGGCTTGTACAATGACTTGTACAATGGCTTGTACAATGGCTCAATGTGATACTGAGAGTACAATATGCACAATGAGTGTACAATGATAAGGGTATTCAATAAATACAACATGTAAGTGAAATGTACATCACAATATGTACTTAGTTAATACAAGGAGATAACATCTCAGAAGAAGATCCATATAGTACCAATCCGTGATAATGATCGTGTCAGCATCAAGTACAGTAATCTAGAGCAAGAATGTAAATCCATACAAGTATGAAACGGTCAGAGAAAGTACTCGTCTGATAGCCTGAGTGTCTGAAGAGAATATACTGTCCGAGGAGTGGTATCTGTCTCCTATAGAACAGTACAAGTCACTATGAGTCCAAAAATGATAATAAGATGCATTACAATGCATTCTAAATGAATCTAGGTCAATCTAGGTCAAATCTAAGTCAATCTAAGTCACACCAAGCTAAACTAGGTCATACTAGGTCATACTGAGTCATACTAGGACAATCAAGGTCAAACAAGGTCATAGGAAATCAATCCAAGTCAAACTAGGTCAATCGGGGTCAAAGGTTGACTTACAGTTGACTTTTGGTCAAAAAGTCAACTCTGGTCAACTCTGGTCAACACTGAGTCAACCCTAGGTCAAACAAGTCACATGTTGACCAACTGTTGACTTTCAGTCAACTGGTCAACTCTGGTTTGGTTTTGTTCAAATCTGGTCGCTTAAAGGCTAAGTTTGACTCTTGGTTGACTTTTGTTGACTTTTGGTCAAAATGGTCAACCGACGTCAAAACTAGTCTATGAGCGCTATATTTGATCATTACCAACCAAGGGAACCAAGTTCTAACTCTATCTTAGACTCCAAACTCAAATACCCTATTTCTATGCATTACCTATATTACCTTACCAAGGTAAATACTAATACCTTGTCCAATACCACTCTAACCTAGGGATACTAGCCTAGGCTTCCTAGGATAGCTAGATACTATCCTATACTAATAATACCTACCAAGAAAACCTAGTATCTAGGTCATCTAATTCATTTTATGGTACATGTTGGCCATTTATCCTTTACCTTGTCCTATACCTTACCAATACCACATATCACTCTCACATCTCCCTAACACTCACTCACACACAGCACTCATGATATCATACTCACTTACACACAGTCACACTAGGCTCTACCTATAGGTTTTTATATAGGTTCACACACTCATGGGCAATAGCTTCCTATTAGGCTCATCTATATGTTCCTATACCCTTCACACACCTATGCAAAAGCTCCCCCACTACTCACCTATACAATAGCTCACCCACATACACTCTTCGGCTCACAAACACACACATCAAACCCATAATCACACATACACAAGGCTGATTTGGGGGCTAAAATAGAGGGTTAGATATAGGTGTTTGAGTGGACTGAATTATTGGTGATATTAGGACAGCAATGTGCAATGTGGGGACTAGTTTGTACTGCAGGACAGCCCAAATAAGGACTAAAATCTGGGCTTGCAAATGGACAGCAAATGGGGGTTTTCATTGGACTGATTTAGGACTGCCATGTGCTTCTATGGGACAGGTTTTATGGTTGTGTTGGGAGCCATTTCATGGCTGAAATGTAGAGAATTGTTAGGACTGATTTAGGACTGTGTGTAGGCTGGATGTTGGACAGGTTTTAGGGCTATTCCTAGGCTGAATTTTAGGCTGGAAATAGGATGTAATGGGCCTGATTTATGGTGCATTTGGGACTGCTATATGGTGATCAATGGCTGAACCATTGGGGTCTGCAGGGGGCATGGTAGGGAGGCTTTGGGGACTGATACCTGGGGGTTTTACATGGGGTTTATGGACTGAAATATATAGGGTCATGTGACAGCCATCAAGAGGGAATGAGGACAGCACATGGACTGCTGTTTAGGGGTGCTTTGGTGGGGTGTTAGGACAGCTCTCATGGGTTACATATGGACTGCTCTGTGACAGTCCAATGGGGACTAAGTGACAGCCTATAGGACAGGAATTTGGGAAATGTAAGGACTGTTTTCAGGGTCCTAAAGATGGACTGAATATGGGTGTATGCTAAGTGCTGCCATGGGGGTTCCTATAGGCCTAGGAAGGACTGTTAACATGTGAACGAATGGACTATATGTGGGCTGTACCATGGACTGCTATGGCTGAGTTGAGTGAAGGAATGAATGAAAGAAAGATGGAGGGAAGGATGGGTGGATGCAAGGCTAAACTGTGTTGTTAAGGACCTGGAATGATATGCTATGGCTGTCCCTACATGCTGCCATTGCAGGGCTGAATTAGAAGTCCCCTGTATTGTTCTCCCCCTCTCTACACAGCTACCTAGTAGCAGTGAACAAAATCAGTCCCCTGTGGGGACTAATACATGGGCTATCCCCTGTTGTACAGCAGGGTACTCCCCCTCTCCTCTCTCATACCCTCTCAAACCATCTAATCCCCCTCTCTAAATTCCTCACAAGCATTCCCTTATACACCTACTCTACCATACATACACGTATACAACACCATTCCTACACCCCTCCAAACTTGGCCGAACCACATAACCAAATCCACAACACAAGAACACACACTATATGCCATAATATATATTCACATATATATATATAACCATATTATATATATACATATATAGAGATTAATATATATCACCATATATATACATATATAGATATAGGTAATATGATACAATATGATACCTAGGAAAACTCAATCTAAACTCAAGCAAAAATCTGGAATAAATATTAGAACAATACAAAATCAATATATAATTAATTCCCCATGTGTCCAAATAGGGGTTTTCTCACATGGACACAAACCTACACATAGGACACCTCTACAAGTGTCCAAATGGACACGAAATGGACACAAATGGACACTTAACCATGGGGGTTATTCCTATGGGTCAAAAATAGACCTATATGCATAAGGAAATGAAAAGGAGAAGGGATTTATACCTCCCGGTAGATCGAATCGAAGAAAAGCCTTCCCGGAGCGACACCGACACGTAGAGATTCCAAATAGACACAAACGAGCTCCGAATCTCTTCAAACTTGGCTAGCACCTTCCTCTCATGGAGTAGAGAAGGAAAGAAGAAGATTTGGTAGAAGAAATGATGGATTTGGAGATAAAAATGGTAGAGATGCTCTCTAGAAATTTGGAGAAGAATAAGAGAGAGAAAATGAGATAGAAAGAATGGAAAATATCAAAGGGGGGCTTATGCCTATCCTTCCTATGGTGGCCGGCCACTAGAGGGCTGCTATGGGCATTTTTGCAATGCCTAAAATACCCCCCTCTAACCTATTAACAATACATTAAAAAGGGGGTTTTAAGTCGGGGCTAGTTTGGTCATTCTAACACACTAATCTAATAAATCCTAATCCAAATAATTTAGCCTAGTCACTAACTAAAATAAATGACATGTGGGCCATGGCTAACTAGTGTGTGGGTCCACTATGGTCAACACTACCCGGGTCCCCGTTTCAAGTCGGATTGAGCTGAAATTCGAACCCGACTCAAATAACCCCAAAATATTACAATAAATAAATAAATAATTTTAAAATAATAAAAATGAAAAAAAATAATAAAAATACCCCTGTTTCTGGAAACTGGGGGTGACAAATCTATCTACCTTAAAAGAATTTCGTCCTCGAAATTAAAACCAACCATAGTAAAACATCAAAATCACAAGTCATGGTTAAAAATTAAAATGTTCAAAATCTCAAAAATCAAGGCATGAATTAAATGACTAAATTTATAAACTTTTAAAATGACACTCAAATAGAAGCTACAAGTCTATCCACCTTAAAAGAAATCATCCAAAATTTTTAAAATAAGGTAACCACAGAAAATCATACAAATCGATAATCGTATACGTCTATCCAATCATCATGATACTTAGAATCTCTGTCATGCCAGTGAGCAAGGCTACGATAATCACAGAGTCCTCAACTATGGTACATACCTCTAGAACTATGGTATTTAAAATTTTTGCATTGCCGCACGCTTGGCAGCGAAAACCTTAAATTCCCACACCCGAGAAATACGTCCATAGTCCGACTATATGTCCTCACTATACCTGCTAGCATGACCCTAGAGGATTCTAAAATCTCATAATCGAGGCGACCTAGCCCATATGACTTATCTCAGAAGAAAATAAAATCATAAGGAATCACCAGATCAAACTTATCAACAATGAAGAAGCAGATAGGAATAGATGGAACTGAATTTTTAAGGCAGTAATTACAGAATTGAATCAAAGAACGGAACCTGCAACTAGATCTCCAACGGCCTGTGCATCCTCGGCTGACATGGCGAAAGCTCGCCCTGGCTGACCTCCCCTGGCCTGCTGCTGATGCTGGACAAACCTCTGCTGCTGAGTCTGCAATGTGGTCCCCTCTGCTGCCCTGTCGGAGCCCTAGCTCCTAGTGTTACCTGAGCCAATGGTGTCGGGTTCTGGGGACACTCTCTACACTGATGCTCTGCTGACCTGCAAAGTAAACACATACCCAGTCTCTTCCTGTAATCGTTCCACCAATGACCTGGCTTCTTGCAGAAGTTGCACACGGTGTCCTGCTAATACTGCACCTGTCTCTGACCCTGATACTGAACAGGCCTCTGCTGTAGCTGATGTATCTGAGCCCTCGGCTGCTGGTACTGCTGCTGAAACTGTATGCCTGGCATCGGCTGCTGATACTGCTGCTGAAACTGATACTGAACGTGCGGCCTCTTGGCCGGTCCTCCGCTGCTGGTGCCCCTAACTGGGTCTCGCCCTCTCTTAAGCCTAAGCTCAAGATCATCCTCAGCCAGTAAGGCTCCCATCAGAATCTCTTCGAATGTGGCATCCCTGTTGCCCTTGGTCAAGGACTTGACTTCCTTGACCAGACCCTTCTGGAACCTCTGGGCCTTCGCCGCCTCGCTCAAACCCTCCACGAATCTGCTGAGGCGGCCGAACTCCCCAGCATACTCCTTCACTGAGAGGCTCCCCTGGACCAAGCTCTCAAACTGCGACTCTAAGGCTCTGACTGCTGAATCTGGGAAGAACTTCTTCTTGAAGAAGCCCTTAAACTCCTCCCAAGTCTGTCCGGCTACCCCCACCCTGGGGTCTGACTGATACCAGGTGCGAGCAAGATCGCGCATCCGGCTAGCTGCGGCCTTGATCTAAAGATCTGCTGGAATCCTGGCCAAGCAGAAGATCTCCTCTATATGCTCGATCCACTCATCAGCATATAGGATCCCCTCTGTCCCCAGGAAGTCTCTGGGGCTCATCTTCTGAAACTGCTCGATCCTCGGTGACTTTGGCTGCTGTACCACTGGTCGGGCTGCAACTGTCGAAATGACCAACTCCATGCCTCTGTCCTGTCGAGCCTGCTGTCGGTCCATGAACTGCTGGAAATACGTGAATATCTGAGCTGCGTCCACATTTCCTGTAGGCGACGGCTGCTGGAATGGTACCTCTGGAATGACTGGATCCTGCCTCCGAAATGGTGAAGACATACCCTCAGCTGCTGAAGTCCTAATATGAGCAGAGGTGGCAGGAGCTGTAGCCTCCCGACCCTGCTGAACTGGCTGAGAGGTAGCAGTCCCCTCTACAGTATCTCCATGAATGGCACGCTGTGATCGCGTCTCCACCATCCTGAAGACAGATCAAACAAACAATTGCTGAGAATGAGTCGAAATAGCAAAGGAGGACAGTTATATTCAAGGAGATCAATATCAGCAAGAACTGAGATGGTATGAATTTGACATGAGTTTTTCCTAGTGTGATTGAGTACCTTCAAAAATATCCTAATCCTACTGCAGGCTGTAGTGATACTCTAGTTCGAATACCACTACATAAACTCGACCTGTATGGGCCACCACTAAAAATGTGTCACGACCCGCACCCACTGTGAGGGTACGAGAACGTAACAACGCCCAGCCTACGCCGCAGTGTCGGTGGTAGAACGCTGTCCTAGGTCAATCATCTAACAATATAAAGGTACCTGTACAGTATATATACTCCGAATGGAGGTGACATAGCAATATACAGTCTCAATCACATCTAAAGCAGAATGAAAGATAGGAAGATAGATAGATAAATACTAGAATGAAGGAAAAACCACATAAATACAACCAGAGAGTCTAAGTGTCTACTGACATAACAAATCAGAACATCCAGCTCAATACAAGACTCTAGTTCTAAAATGAAAGAATATATACAATCTAGATCTCAAATGTCAGAAAATAGAAAACCTAGACTAGGGAGCCTCAGTCTCTAAACTAGTGGATCAGGCTGGAAATTTGGGTCACACATGGCATCCACAGCTACCCCATAGTAGGTGTCTATGCAGGCCTCCTCCTCATCCTCTGTAATATTTTCAACAGGTCCAGTCAGGACGGGAGTGAGCACAAAACATCTCACGCAGTTCATAACGAGTTAGGAAATATAAAGCATGCAATAGAGTAAAGTACATGAAACGCTGAAAGAAGAAGATATATGAAAAACAGTAGAGATTTGATAACAGGAAATATCTAAATATGATAAGTAAGACTGTAAGAAACATATGATTTTAGAGCACAATATGGTTATGTAAACAGGTTAGGTTATACAATAAAATGGGACTCCTTTGTACGTGGGTGTACAATAGACATATACAATTTCTTATACAATATGATTGATCACATAACCATTTCTACTCCCCCTCCCCAATCAATACACAAGGATCCAATTCAGTTACGTTACCTTATACAATGACTTGTACAATGGCTCAATATGATACTGAGAGTACAATATGCACAATGAGTGTACAATGATAAGGGTATTCAATAATACAACATGTAAGTGAAACATACATCACAATATGTACTTAGTTAATACAAGGAGATAACATCTCAGAAGAAGATCCGTATAGTACCAATCCGTGATAATGATCGTGTCAGCATCAAGTACAGTAATCTAGAGCAAGAATATAAATCCATACAAGTATAAAATGGTCAGAGAATGTACTCGCCTGATAGCCTGAGTGTCTGAAGAGAATATACTGTCCGAGGAGTGGTATCTGTCTCCTATAGAACAGTACAAGTCACTATGAGTCCAAAAATGATAATAAGATGCATTACAATGCATTCTAAATGAATCTAGGTCAATCTAGGTCAAATCTAAGTCAATCTAAGTCACACCAAGCTAAACTAGGTCATACTAGGTCATACTGAGTCATACTAGGACAATCAAGGTCAAACAAGGTCATAGGAAATCAATCCAAGTCAAACTAGGTCAATCGGGGTCAAAGGTTGACTTACAGTTGACTTTTGGTCAAAAAGTCAACTCTGGTCAACTCTGGTCAACACTGAGTCAACCCTAGGTCAAACAAGTCACATGTTGACCAACTATTGACTTTCAGTCAACTGGTCAACTCTGGTTTGGTTTTGGTCAAATCGGGTCGCTTAAAGGCTAAGTTTTACTCTTGGTTGACTTTTGTTGACTTTTGGTCAAAATGGTCAACCGACGTCAAAACTAGTCTATGAGCGCTATATTTGATCATTACCAACCAAGGGAACCAAGTTCTAACTCTATCTTAGACTCCAAACTCAAATACCCTATTTCTATGCATTACCTATATTACCTTACCAAGGTAAATACTAATACCTTGTCCAATACCACTCTAACCTAGGGATACTAGCCTAGGCTTCCTAGGATAGCTAGATACTATCCTATACTAATAATACCTACCAAGAAAACCTAGTATCTAGGTCATCTAATTCATCTTATGGTACATGTTGGCCATTTACCCTTTACCTTGTCCTATACCTTACCAATACCACATATCACTCTCACATCTCCCTAACACTCACACACACACAGCACTCATGATATCATACTCACTTACACACAGTCACACTAGGCTCTACCTATAGGTTTTCATATAGGTTCACACACTCATGGGTAATAGCTACCTATTAGGCTCATCTATATGTTCCTATACCCTTCACACACCTATGCAAAAGCTCCTCCACTACTCACCTATACAATAGCTCACCCACATACACTCTTAGGCTCACAAACACACACATCAAACCCACAATCACACATACATAAGGCTGATTTGGGGGCTAAAATAGAGGGTTAGATATAGGTGTTTGAGTGGACTGAATTATTGGTGATATTAGGACAACAATGTGCAATGTGGGGACTGGTTTGTACTGCAGGACAGCCCAAATAAGGACTGAAATCTGGGCTTGCAAATGGACAGCAAATGGGGGTTTTCATTGGACTGATTTAGGACTGCCATGTGCTTCTATGGGACAGGTTTTGTGGTTGTGTTGGGAGCCATTTCATGGCTGAAATGTAGGGAATTGTTAGGACTGATTTAGGACTGTGTGTAGGCTGGATGTTGGACAGGTTTTAGGGCTATTCCTAGGCTAAATTTCAGGCTAGAAATAGGATGTAATGGGCCTGATTTATGGTGCATTTGGGACTGCTATATGGTGATCAATGGCTGAACCATTGGGGTCTGCAGGGGACATGGTAGGGAGGCTATGGGGACTAATACCTGGGGGTTTTACATGGGGTTTATGGACTGAAATATATAGGGTCATGTGACAGCCATCAAGAGGGAATGAGGACAGCACATGGACTGCTGTTTACGGGTGCTTTGGTGGGGTGTTAGGACAGCTCTCATGGGTTATATATGGACTGCTCTGTGACAGTCCAATGGGGACTAAGTGACAGCCTATAGGACAGGAATTTGGGAAATGTAAGGACTGTTTTCAGGGTCCTAAAGATGGACTGAATATGGGTGTATGCTAAGTGCTGCCATGGGGGTTCCTATAGGCCTAGGGAGGACTGTTAACATGTGAACGAATGGACTAAATGTGGGCTGTACCATGGAATGCTATGGCTGAGTTGAGTGAAGGAATGAATGAAAGAAAGATGGAGGGAAGGATGGGTGGATGCAAGGCTAAACTGTGTTGTTAAGGACCTGGAATGATATGCTATGGCTGTCCCTACATGCTGCCATTGCAGGGCTGAATTAGAAGTCCCCTGTATTGTTCTCCCCCTCTCTACACAGCTACCTAGTAGCAGTGCACAAAATCAGTCCCCTGTGGGGACTGATACATGGGCTATCCCCTGTTGTACAGCAGGGTACTCCCCCTCTCCTCTCTCATACCCTCTCAAACCATCTAATCCCCCTCTCTAAATTCCTCACAAGCATTCCCTCATACACCTACTCTACCATACATACACATATACAACACCATTCCTACATCCCTCCAAACTTGGCCGAACCACATAACAAAATCTACAACACAAGAACACACACTATATGCCATAATATATATTCACATATATATATAACCATATTATATATATACATATATAGAGATTAATATATATCACCATATATATACATATATAGATATAGGTAATATGATACAATATGATACCTAGGAAAACTCAATCTAAACACAAGCAAAAATCTGGAATAAATATTAGAACAATACAAAATCAATATATAATTAATTCCCCATGTTTCCAAATAGGGGTTTTTCCACATGGACACAAACCTACACATAGGACACCTCTACAAGTGTCCAAATGGACATGAAATGGACACAAATGGATACTTAACCATGGGGGTTATTCCTATGGGTCAAAAATAGACCTATATGCATGAGGAAATGAAAAGGAGAAGGGATTTATACCTTCCGGTAGATCGAATCGAAGAAAAGCCTTCCCGGAGCGACACCGACACGTAGAGATTCCAAATGGACACAAACGAGCTCCGAATCTCTTCAAACTTGGCTAGCACCTTCCTCTCATGGAGTAGAGAAGGAGAGAAGAAGATTTGGTGGAAGAAATGATGGATTTGGAGATGAAAATGGTAGGGATGCTCTCTAGAAATTTGGGGAAGAACAAGAGAGAGAAAATGAGATGGAAAGAATGGAAAATATCAAAGGGGGGCTCATGCCTATCCTTTCTATGGTGGCCGGCCACTAGAGGGCTGGTATGGGCATTTTTGCAATGCCTAAAATACCTCCCTCTAGCCTATTAACAATACATTAAAAAGGGGGTTTTAAGTCGGGGCTAGTTTGGTCATTCTAACACACTAATCCAATAAATCCTAATCCAAATAATTTAGCCTAGTCACTAACTAAAATAAATGACATGTGGGCCATGGCTAACTAGTGTGTGGGTCTACTAGGGTCAACACTACCCCGGGTCCACGTTTCAAGTCGGATTGAGCTGAAATTCGAACCCGACTCAAATAACCCCAAAATATTACAATAAATAAATAAATAATTTTAAAATAATAAAAATGAAAAAAAATGACAAAAATACCCATGTTTCTGGAAACTGGGGGTGACACCGGAAGTCGATGCAGACTCAAACTTTGCCGGTTTTCTTTAGAACTGGGACAACATTAGCTACCCAATCAGGATGCTGCTTTTCTCTGATAAAGCCGCAAGCTATAAGCTTCTTGACTTCATCATCAATTGCATCCATCATTTCGGGCTTGAATCGTCGTTGCTGCTGTTTGACTGGTTTAGCATTAGGAAGAATGTTCAGTTTGTGAGTAGCAATTTTAGGATCTAAACCTGGCATGTCCTCGTAACTCCAAGCAAAGACGTCAATATATTCTTTAATGAGAAGAATCAACTCTTGCTTATCTGCTATCGGAAGATTCTTGCTAATAAAGATTGGACGAGGTGACTCGCTTTCTCCTACATCAACTTGAACTAGTTGATCTTCAGTAGGAGGTTCTCTTTGTTCAAATCGGAGTACCCACTGATTGTCCATCTGTTGAGCCCAAGGATCTGTTTCAGAACTTTCTTCAATGTCCTCATCATATCCTTCTGGAAGCTCAGCAGAAACCATATTATAAGATACGATTACACGATGGACTTCACCAATGCTAGTGTCAGAATCCCATGACCTGGAATCAGAAGAGTTAGAACGTTCTTCACTATCAGAGTCAGAAACTGCTGGGGATAACATCGAAGGAGAAGTATATCCGAGACCTCTTTTGGTCTTGCTATAGTATATATCAGATTTTCCTTTCGGAACTGCTGTAAGAATGGGAGTTCGTCTACCCTTACCGTAGTTGAGGCCATTTTTAAAATCATAACCCATCTTACGGATTATGTATTTTGATTGTTGACTATAACGACGGAGTTGTAAATGTCCTGTATCGTTAAGCTTGCTATCATCCGTATAGCTGAATTGTTGTTCTGGTCCTTTACTAAAAAGTATTGGACTTTCGCCTTTCTTTTGAGCAGGGACAATACGGTAAGAGTCATCTGGATCTTCAAATGAGACTTCTGTTTGAAGAAATTGTACAACTCCTATTGTAAATGATTTGAAGCTATCTAACATATCCGAATAGCATTTAGTATGATAAATAACATCAGTATACTTTAAAGTAGATGCTTTTTCATTGATATGTACATCTGTATTTACAGCAGGACCTTTAGCCTTAGCAGGCTTGGTCAGATTAATTACAAGAGGGGGAGAAGAAGAACGTGGAAGAGACTTGTTACGACGAAGGTCAATAACAAGTGGCTCAGAGGAGGTGAGCTCCCTTTTTTCCTTGTTGTGAGTTAAATCAACAACAAGTGGTTCAGAAGAAGTGAGCTACTTTTTGTCCTTGTTATGACGTAAGTCGATAACAAGTGGCTCAGAAGAGGTGAGCTCCCTTTGATTTTGATCAGCATCAACTGATTTTTCCTGAACTGGCAAGTGAATAGCCAGTGGTTTAGAAGATTGAGGATGAGAAACACGCCCTTTGACAGGTATGATGAGAGTGTCATTGGGTACTACTTTTTGATCTTCTTCAGTATCCATGGCCAGTACCACTTTCATAAATTCTTCTTTGTACATACGAGCATCGTTGCAATACGCTTCAACGCCTTTGAAAGGATAAAGGTCTGCAACTTCCTTGTGAACTTGTCCTTTGTCATCAACATATTTAAAGTATTGATGAAGAGTTGAGGGAACAACATTGTGTTCATGAAGGAAGGGTCTTCCCAGAAGAGCGTTATAAGAACAACCATGATTGTCAGTGATATAAAAGGTCACCTTTGTGCGAAGATTGCCTATTTGGAGTTTTAGGCGGATCTTGTCCAAAGGTTCACTCCTTTCTTGGTTGAATCCCAAGATAGTGGTGATTGTGCTTGAAAGACTATGCACTAGTATCTTCAATACGTCTAGCATTGTCTTTGGCATGATGCTAAGTGCAGATCCTGGATCTATCAGGATACGATCGACTTTCATTGAATCGACATACCCTGTATAGTAGAGAGGACGATCATGTCTATTATCCTCCAGTAACATATCATCTTGAGTGAAAGTGATGTTTGGAATCAACTCCAAGACACTATGACAATGACGACAAGAGACAGGTTCGGCATCTGGCTTTTTGAGAAGAGTTAAGCAAGTTTCAGTCTACATCAGGGCTTCACTTAAAGTTTCTCGAGTCTCTTTAGAAAGGCGCAAGAGCTCGAAAATTGATAGCCTAGCTGATGTATTGGCCAATTGAGCCAATGTATCAAAATTGTATGGCTTTTCAAGTCCTGTAGGAGATGATTTCTTCAGAGGTTTGTCAAAACGGACTTGTTGTTTGCCTTTGTCAGCAACCACCGGCTTGGGAGGAATAGGCACTACAACTGGTGAAGATATAGAAGGAATTTCTTCAAAGGAGGCAGGTTGTACTGAAATAGGTTCAGAAGAAGAAGTAGGATTCACTTGAACTTCCGAATGATCTTTCAAATAGGCTTTCCCTGATCTGGTGCCTAACAGAATCTCTTCGTCAACTATGGGATCAAAAGACACCATGTTGCAAGTTTTTGTCTTGCCTTTAGAACGACTTTTCTTCTTGGAAGAAGAGGGCACTTCGAATTCCGGAGCAAGATCGGGATGAATCCACATAATTTCACCGTTGTCAAGAGACAAGGGAACAAGACCTTCATTTGGTGGAAGTGGGAGATTCTCAATCTCAAGAGTAGCTTTGGGAATAGGAATGACACCATACTGTACCATCTGCGGAGGAAAGTCACCAAACTGGACTGAAACCATGTTCGCAGTAACAGTCTTCTCATCTTGCTGCAGAGTGATGACACCAGCATTGACAAGCTCTTAAATTTTGCCCTTGAACATGTAGCATGCTCGAGTAGGATGTCCAATGAACCTGTGGTAGACACAATATTTAGGATGATCTGTCTTACCGACTTCATCAGGTTTCTTTGGGTCTGGGAGCTGAATTTTATTACTTTTGAGTAAATATTCAAAGATGCTTGCAGTGTCATTCTCGTCAAAGGAATATTCCACTTTCGGACGAGGTTCCCTTGGTGGAGGTACAGAAGGAGTAGGAGTGGAAGTAGGCGGAGCCACATTGACAGCCAAAGATTCTTTATTCTTGATCAAATTAATGTTCAAAGTCTTTTGCTTTGCGATTGTTTTGGCGGTTGCCACCACCTGACGTCTGATGTTCATCTCGATCGGGGTTAGACATCTGTACCCCTAATTGTTTGAACTTCTCGGCACTCACTTCAGCAGCTTTGGCGTTGACGATGAATGAAGGCCAATCTTGAAATTGGGTTGATCCCGTCCATATACTGATAATAGGTAAAAGATTTGCCTTACAAGTATCAATAGTGACAGCAGCTGGAGTTTCGGGAGGCATTTTTAAAGCTTCACGGCGGAACCGTTCGATAAAGCTCTCAGCAGTTTCATTATGTTTCTATTTGATTTTGTTGAGAGCCGACATAGTCATGTCGTTAAATCCCTCATAAAACCGTTCCAGGAAGATTTGTTTGAGACCTGAAAAGGAAGTGATACAACCATCGGGCAAACTTCTATACCAGTCATATGCTACGCCGGCTAAACAATCGACGAACACTCTGGTGAGAAGAGCGTCATTTAGCTGGAGTTGAACGGTCATTACCTCAAAATGATTGATGAATTGACTAGGAGAAGTACTGCCATCGAACAAAAAGATTGTTGGGATTTTGTACTTCGGTGGGAACGGGACTTCCTTCCATTCAACTGGATAGGGCTGCTTGATCCCCAATCTTTGTAAGTTGTCTTTCTCTTTGAAAGCTTCGAACTGGGTTCGCAAGAGTTTGACAGCTTCATTGGCGTCTTCAGATGACGAAAAAAGAGCAGGTTGAGTTAGAGCGGTAGGAGGAGGAACAGCATTATAAGCACTACCCCCAGCTCCTAATTGACTAGGTGTAGTTTGAATTTGTACTTGTACAGGAGGCATTTGAGGAGATACTACCCCCAGCCCAGTATTGGCAGGTACCGAAGATGCTATGATCTCTGGACTCGTAGTAGGTGCAATCGGTGGTGTAGCATGTTGTGCCACAATGATGGAATGCATACTAGCAACCATTTCAGCCATGGTTTTTAGCTTGTCTTCAAGTGCAGCGATTCGTTGTTCTTGATTTGTAGAAGTTGAACCATCTGGATCTTCATTGACAACATAAGCTGTCACTTCTCTTGGTACAGTGGAAGACACTGTCTGTTCAGAGCTTTCGCTATATGCATCATAGTCGGAGAAAGAGTCATCTCCTGATTGAGAAGTAGGAAGATAACCTGAAGGGTTTTGAGGAAGATTCCTTTGACCGATTGTATCTCGGCTTCGAGAACGGGTATGTCGAAACACTCCTTCAGAAGATTCTTGGAGTAATTCTAAATACCGCTGGCTTGGCTTGCGAGGCTTGCCATGCTTAGAGTACCTTCTACCCCAGTGTTTCGGGAGGTCATGTTGACAGAAGCATACAAGACTTCATTTTCCTCTGGCATAGGTTCAGATTTAGCAAAAGTCAGACGATCGAAGACAGATCATTTTGTTGTTTGACAACAACATTGGATGATAACTTTGTGATTTCAATGATGATCAGATGGTTGAGATGGAGGTGTTGAGACATTGTCCCATTTTTGTCTAAGATGTTCTCAAAGATCGGAAACAACAACAGGACGAGAAAAACTCTGAGGGATCTGTTCTTTGATAATATTCGGAATATGATTTCGATTCTTCAAATATTTAATCCCTTGAGTATATAGGGAAGTGCTCACTTCATTGGCATAAGTGTCGGGATTTTTGACCCTGGAGATTTGTTTTTGATGATGTTTGATCTTCGGCATTGGCTGTTTGCGTTTTACCGAAGTGGGTCTATTGAGATAAGTTCTGAGATCAGCAAATTCACCCCCAGGGGTTTCTGTCTGAGACACTAACAGTTTTTCCTGTCTGGAATGGGAAATCTTGAGAGTCGGGAGGTCCTGGAGTTCTGCTACCGGGGTAGGCAGAATACCTCTTTGGTCAGTACAAGTTCTCTTGTTATAAAGGAAAGAAAAATCCTTGTTTAAAAGAGTTCTAGTACTGATTGGTGCCGAGGCACGTTCAGATTGATCTTCTTCGGTAAAAACTGAAGAAGATTGAGAAAAGACCAAAGGGCCTTTTTCTTTATTTTGTGACGAAGGGTTAGCTAAAGAGCGTTTCCCTCTGTTGTCTTCCAAGTCATGGGACAAGGAAGTTTGAGAAAAGACCAACGAGCCTTTTCCTTTATTTTGAAGAGAAAGAGGAATAGCCAAAGGACTACCCTCAGTGGATTGCGCAGGAGCAATAGAATGTTTGAGAGGAGGAACAGAGTCTTTCTCTTTGTTGTGAGAAGAAGAGAGTTTAGCCAAAAGGCTGTCACTCTTGGATTGCGCAGGCATGCTTTGCGCATGGGTTGATGGTACACTGGTTCTGGCCACAGAGACTGTGGTTTACGCAACAGGAGTTCTTGCCACAGAATGCTTAGGTTGCACTCTGGTTACTGGAGTGTTGGTTTGCGCAGGAAGATTGGCAGCCAACTGCGCCAGAGGCATAGGAGTTTTATACTTAGCCATGGCAGCATATGAAGTCTTTTGTGTACTGGCCATAGCAGATTGCACAGCAGTAGCAGAGACAGATTGTGTAGTAGGCTTGATGACAGAAGTTTTAGACTGTACAGCAGACTTGCTGGCAGACTGCGCAGAAGACTTTGGGACCCACACTGGGCGTACTTTGCTTGTGGCAGCAGTGGTTGCAGTACGAGGAGTGGTCTTGGAGTTGATCATAGATTCGTAGGCTGTCTGGTTGATCTTCACAACCAGTGTCTTCTGCGTCTTTCCGATAGACGCTACGTCACATTGAGTTGTCACTTTCTCATCGGAGGAGAAAGTCGTCCCCAGCAGAGTCGCCATTTTGTTTGCAAAAACAAAAGTTGAAGAACTTTATTGATACAAACTTTGTAAAAGATTATAATTTGAATTCTGGGAATGGTACAACTTTAGGAATCCAATCTAGATGACGATTGCTTTATCCCTTGGACGATGTGAACTCTGAAGACGAAGCCTCTGAAGTTGAAGACAACTCTGGAATTAAAGGCAAAAAGCCTCGAAAGTTGAAGGCAAAAGCCTCGGAAGAATGCAGCAGCACTTGGGCAAGAACTCCTGAACTCTCTGAACTTTGAAGTCTGATCTCTGATTATTGATTCTTGATCCTTGATCCCCTTGAATGGAGACTTGAAACTCTATTTATAGAGTTCTGAGAAATAACTAACTTTTAGTTATTCTGGACTGCGCATGATGGATTGCGCAGCAATTGATTTGCGCAGCAATGGTCTGCGCAGGCAGTTGCTGGATCATGGGCTAACTGTCTTGGACACATGGCATCATTTGATTGAAATGCGCATGATCATGTATAGACAGTTGCCACAAAATGAGTAATTGATGGCATGAATGCCACGTGTATTTTGTCATTTGTACTGATAGAACGCGCATATTGAATTGCGCAGGCTTTGGATTGCGCCAACTTAATTTGCGCAGGAAATGGATTGCGCCAACATAGATTACGCCAACATGGATTGCGCTGTCAGCTGTCCTCGAGCGCCGTGCTGCACGATTAAACGAACGGCCGTCTCGTTCTCCGCGCTATCAGTTGTCAGAAGATTTGATTTCTGTCAGGTAATGATGGTGATTTGCTACGTCAGTCTGCGCACTTGGAAGTGTGCGCAATCTATCTTGCGCAATCTGAAGGATGCGCAATCTGATGTCTGTGCAGTTCATCTGAAAGTTGTATTCTTGATTTTCTGACTTTGTTGATATGTGCAACTTGATTTTTTAGGACCTACACCCCGGGCGTTGTAATAACTCCAAGCCCTATCCCCATCAATGAGATAACCCTTGGCTTGTAGGCAAGTGGTTGCATTACCTATATGAAGCTGATCATACCCGACTGCCGTGCAAATTAACTCGGTAAATACGATTCCAAATAGCATTCTTATTCGAATCTATAAAACAAGTGAGAGGGCCGGATCACCTTAAGCCATGAAAAGATGTTTGGGCTTAAACGAAGTGTTTCTTCAGTTAAGTCTATCATTTGTGGAGGCATAGTTTCATACCCTGAAGGAGGTCCAACACACTAGAAACTCTATCCTGATCCACAGTTCAAGGCAAGTCGGCACTCTGAAAGAGCAGTATATTTCTAGTGAGCATTAGCGAAGCGCCCGATGAAGTCTCTATCAGCAGTTCCTATATCAGGGTTCATCAAACAAGGATGGTGTAGCAATAACCATCCGAACAAATAAGTATATGGCATTTCAGTACGAGGAAAATCTGACCGAGCATCCTTATCTTGCAGCATAGTGTCCACAAAGAACGCAATCCTGCGTTCAGGCGGCAGGTCATGGCTGATAAGAGATCCATCTTGTATCCAAATACAAGACATGTTGCAGCGAACATGACACCCCGATGGAACCTGTCAACTGTATTGGCTCCTGGAACTACAAAATGTTGTAGCCACAAAGATAAAAAGCCTGCCAGCTGGGCTTCTGGAGACACAAGTCTGTAACCCTGTCTAAGGTAACTCTGGAGAACATCGCCAGCCTTAAAAAGACCCGAGTCCTCAGTCAATGTGACATCTCCATGATTATGTTTTTCCATCAGATATTGCATATAACTCCTATCAAAAGGTTCAAAGAAACGAGGAGTATAGGCTTGACTGTCCAGTGGCTTATCCTCCCACGCATGACCCAAGAACAGATATGGTATCCTTTTGGTGATATAACAAGTACCCGCAGTGGCACTTTTGTAGTAGAGTGAGCAGATTTTGTAGTGACATAGTAGCTCTTAGAAAACTGTGATCATCTGGGGATTCTCCTTTGCCAATGCATCCAATTCATCATTTGTGGGTACATATTCTTCATATGGGTTATCACCCATTGGTAGACGAGAGATAAATTTTATCTCGTTAAGAGCAAATCCCAATTATCCATGAGGAGTCATGAAAGTCCCAGTGCTTTTATTATATCTCTCTATTAGAGCCAAGAACATATAGGGGTTCGGGCAAATGCCATATACTGTAGTGCAGATGGCATTATAGAGGCCCAGATCAATGAGCTTGTCTTTCAATTCCTCCAAGATCCATATGGACAAGCTACTCCAGCACTTCATCTCTGGATTTACCAGACCTGTCATACGCAAGGCGCGGTCTGGATATCTTCTTTCGACTTTTATAAATGCATTTGCAAAAATAGGTATTCTGACCAGAAAGAGCAAGGAAAAATCCTTAAGAGGAATGCAGCTTGGCCTTAAACCTCTTAAATGTGTACTATATCTTTCAGAAGTACTGTAGAAAAGGTCCCTGTTCCTCGGACCCAATTTATAGCAGATTTTGCCGACTCTTGCTTGCTGAAGAGAAGTCAGATCCCACGACATCCTTCTAGGATAACTGGAAAAAGCATATTGGGATAATGCCATAGACCTTAATATTTCTGTTAGGTATATGGCTTTGTCCTCTTTTAAGAAAGTTCTCATCTCTTTTCTTGCCTTGGGCTGGAAGGTCTTCTTGATGGCATCCCCAAATAAAAAGATAGGTTTCTTATGGACTGTAGTATCCAAGCTCTGAAGGGGTTCACCGTTTATTAAGTTTAAAAGTGTTTGATTATCTTGATCTATGAGCAGAGTCCTTCATATTTCAGGACCGTCGTATTGAGGAAAAGTGACATGAGACAAATTCTTCCTATACTCCGGGACATTGAATGTTGAAGCAAATCTTTCTGCATTTGGGTCTTTCCTGAGATTAACTACAAAGAGATACACGAACAAAAAATTAGAAGCAAAACAAAGGTGTACGACTTATTGAGTTGCGCAAAACCTAAGTTGCACAACATTCTGAGTTGCGCAACAACCCAAGTTGCGCCATATGCTATGTTGTACGAAACTCAAGTTACGCAACATCTCAGGTTGCGCCACATATTAAGTTGCGCCTCAATTTTAGTTGTACAATATTTTTTATTTTGCACAAACAGCATGCGTAACACGGTTCGTAAGAACGAACAATGTTCAAGAAAAGGGCAACCACACCCTAAGAAGGGGTGGTGCAAAGTTTGTGATACACCACACTCTAAAAAGAGGGGCGCAAATCAATCATTGATGAAATCATCGTCCCCAGATCGAATCGGCTCGTCCTCAATCACCTTCCATTGCTGGGTTGGCTCTCTCTCGTCGAGAAGAAGGCGACGCATATTATGGCACGCGGGTGGACGGAGCACGAGTTGAAGGGGTGGCGATGGCCTTTTCTTTGTCAGCAGCAGTCTTTTTGGGGGCCATGTCATAGAGAAGATGGTCAGAAAAGAGGGTTACAAGAGTTCAAGAAATTTTCTCAGAGGATTAAAAGTAAAAGTAAAGAATCACAGTGGATTAAAAAAGGATTATTTATAGCTAAAAG
This sequence comes from Iris pallida, assembly GCA_029216955.1. Taxonomy (NCBI): domain Eukaryota; kingdom Viridiplantae; phylum Streptophyta; class Magnoliopsida; order Asparagales; family Iridaceae; genus Iris; species Iris pallida. Next base: position 28,078,230 of record JANAVB010026199.1, on the reverse strand, counting down.
TCAGAATCCTAACAGTCACCCCCAATTGTGTATGAAAAATTGTAACTGGTCGCAACAGACTGCGCGAGACTGACGCAACTTGACTCAGTCAAAACTTTTATAAATTCAAACTATTTCAAAACTTTAAAATATTTTTTAAGTTTTGAAAACTTTGAAGGGGGTCTTGTAGAGCCTAAAAATTAAGTTGCACCATGTATCTACTACTCATCAATCAAGTTGCGCCCCAAAGATCAAGCTGTGCCACTAATATGGAGCTCATAAATCAAACTGCGCCATTGATCAGGTTGCGCCACACATCGGACTGCGCCCAGTCATATTGTGCTAAAGTCTACGTGGTGTCTGACATTTAATGGTGTCACGCCCCAGAACCAGAATACTGGAGAGCGGGGGCAGACATAGCCAGCTACGTATATGAAATGGAATCCATCTCGCTATACGGTCACGGCTGTCTAGATACATGAGGGTTTATCTACAAGCCAACAGTCTCTTAAGGTCAAGAACAAGCCTATTGTCTCAATCACAAGCAAGTAAGTAGATGTTACAAGATGTATGATCATTAAATATATAATAATAAGGCGTCCCAAATATTACATATTCAGCTGATCATGAAGCTAGTCGTTACAAAATGTTAGGACTAGCAAGAGTTCAGTCATACATGATCAATCCTAGGATTTGTTAATCATGTTACAGCCCGTAAGCAGACAGTAAGTAAAGTGCAATCGAGCTAAACAGGTGCTCGTCGGCTAAACGCCTCAAAAGAATAATTTTTACAATAGAGTGGGAGAGCCAAAAATAACCCACTCGTTGCCAGGGTTCCGTCTAGTGGCCACCATCTGGCTGGAAGGTCGGTAGATCCTCGGTAGCTGCTCCGAAATCTGGCCACACAAAACCAGCTGGGTCAGACCCCAGAAAGAGCAAGTGCCACAAAGGAGGCTTCACTTAAGAACTAAAACCAGCAATCAGCACAAGATATAAATATAAATAAAATAAGGACTGAAATAAAAGGAAATATATCAGGATGACATACGACGAGATAACCATGGAACTATTTAGATAGCCAGGTTACAACCCGTAAACCAAACAAGGACCGGGTTATAACCCTTCGTCTGAACGGAGCTTGGAATTCTCACCATTTATCGGAAAAATAATTACAAGCATTCTGGTCATGCAGTGATCTGGAACAAGGTCAGGGCAAGACTAGACTGGTTAGACTCCATCCAATCATTTCACGGCCAAGCAAGAATTATGGCTTGATACTTTAACTAACTAGGGTTATCACAAGCCTAATTACTAACAAGATGCAGTGAGATTATTCCACAGCCACAAGCCCTGCAGACCATCCAGGTTACCCAGGTCGAGAGATTAGGGTTGAATTCAGGTGGGTACATCGTCCAGGAAATGCATGTACCCTTAAGCAGTTTGAAGGGTGCAACACATGACAGTGTGCTGGAAATATGCCCTACTCGACGGCAGGCTACAGATCCCAAGCGCGCCCAGGTAACGGGATTGCCTGTAGCTGAAAAATCTCTTCATGACTAATGTATTAATCTAGTTGTTAACCTTAGTCCATTTTAGTAGGTACTCCTGACCGTGGTACTCAGGAGTCCCCTCCTAGACATGATACAAGACAGGACTAGATTATTTGTACAAGCACAATAGCCCACGGTGTCCAGGTTATTCGTACAGGTCATGTCATGTCAGGTAGCCGTCGCAACAGCTTATCAAGATATAACATGTCAGGTTTATCATGTCAAGTGTACTTGTCAGGAGTGCGCCACGACGGGCCACTATCAGGTCATGTCAGGTCATTATGTCAGGAGTGCACCACTACGGGTCACTATCGTGTCATGCTCAGGTATCATTTCCAAACATATTAAACAAATCCATGATTATCAAGTTCATGACAAAAGGCGTAAGGATATAAAATGGACGTTAAATATCTAATAAAATATCAATATACAGGGCTATAGAAGATCAAGGGTAATCAGGCTACGCTCATGCCAGGCTACGCTCAGGCTAGCGTACGCTCAGGTCTGCGTACCAAAGGATCTATACACTTCCAATGGGAAGCGTACGCAAGGGTCAGCGTACACAAGGGCACGCTCAAGCTACAGGTCAGCGTACGCTCAAGCTAGCGTACGCTCAAGACTGCGTACGCTCGAGCTAGCGTACGAAAGGGGCCAGCGTACGCCTTGCTCGCTTAAGCTAGCGTACCAAGGCACGCGTACGCTCAAGCTAGCGTACGCTCAAGACTGCGTACGCTCGAGCTAGCATACGAAAGGGGCCAGCGTACGCCTTGCTCGCTTAAGCTAGCGTACCAAGGCACGCGTACGCTCAAGCTAGCGTACGCTCAAGACATGCTGCCAACATGCAGCGTATCAAGGTGAGCGTACGCTCACTAAAGAGCAGCGTACGAAGGCTAGCATACGCTCGCTAAAGAACAGCGTACGAAGGCTAGCGTACGCTCGCTAAAGAGCAACGTACGAAGGCTAGCGTACGCTCGCTAAACAGCAGCGTACAGCTCAGTGGCATAAGCTAAAAAGCTAGCTCACTGTTCACTGTCTTCTCCAAATGGCACGACAGCAAGAACTCTAAAGTTGAATCTAAGCTTCAATTGTCCAAATCTTGGTCAAAACAAGTCCGAATCCAACTTTCCAAAGGTCAAAATTGGGTAGAATGAAATGCTCTACAACATGGAACCATCAAAACTTGAAAACAAGGAAGTTTAATAGATCAAAACCACCAAAATCCAAAAGTAACAAAACTCTAGATCTACAAGAAATAAAGCCTCAAAATGGAAAATGACAAGTTCTAATGTGGTTTAGAATCATGAGGAGAAGCTAATAAAACCATCAAAAGGGGTTCTCTTGTGGAAGCAAGTTGCACTTGCCTATGGTGTTCTTGGTTGGTGGAGAAGAGTAATGGTGGGGAAAGGAGAAGTAAATGAGAACTATGGAGGAGAGAAAAGGTTGGTGGGGATAATAAAAAGGGGGGTTGTGGTGGAAATGAAGGAGAAGCATAGGCTAAGGTGTTCCACCCTTGGCCCATGATGAACCAAGCATTGGGCCGGCCGAACCAAGCCAACCCAAACCGAGAGTAAACAAGCCAAGCCAAACCAAGGAGATATGCAAATACAAGATAAAATACGTATACGTATTCCAAATACGTAATACGAACAACAGGCATTACAACTCTACCCACCTTAAAAGAATTCTGTCCTCGAAATTTAATTAAGAGGCTAGAGGGACAAGAACAAGCTACACTATTCACAGACAATTATACTAGGCAATCAATCAATCATGCAAGCAAGGAATTGATGGCATGAGGCATAAGAAAGATATTATACCTCACGAGTCAAACAAGTTGGGATATCGTGATCGGATATCATCCTCACGCTCCCACGTTGACTCTCCCAAAGAGTGATGACCCCAAGCAACTCGGACTAACTTGATAGTCTTGTTCTTGAGGATCTTCTCTCTTCGATCCAATATAGACACGGGCCTCTCCTCATACGAAAGGTTGGTACCAACAACCAATTCCGAATGATCCAGGATGTGGCTCGGGTTCGGGATATACCGTCGTAATTGGGATACATGGAACACGTCATGCACCTCGCTTAGCGACGGTGGAAAAGCGAGACGATAGGATACATCTCCTACTCGCTCCAGAATGTCAAACGGTCCTATATACCTAGGGCTAAGCTTGCTTCGTACGCCGAAACGAATGACGCCACGGTTAGGCGAAATCCTCAGGAATACATGATCGCCGACCGAGAACTCGAGAGGACGCCGATGAGAATCCGCCCAATGATGCTGGCGATCTTGGGCAACTCGAAGGTGATCTCTGACTCGCCTGACTACTTCAACGGTCTGAGCAATCATTTCTGGACCAAGCATCTGTCTCTCTCCAACATCATCCCAGGCTAACGGGGATCTGCACTTCCTGCCATGCAGTACCTCGAACGGTGCCATCTGGATACTGGCCTGGAAACTATTGTTGTACGAAAATTCCACCAGGTGCAAGTGATCTTCCCATGAACCACCGAAGTCAAGTGTGCAAGACCGCAACATGTCTTCAAGAGTCTGGATCGTGCGCTCCGACTGGCCATCTGTCTGCGGGTGATATGCTGAACTGAACTGGAGATGAGTTCCCAAACTCTCTTGCAAGCTACGCCAAAAGTGCGACATAAATCTTGAATCTCGGTCCGAGGTGATACTGACTGGCACACCGTATAATCTGACAATCTGCCTGAGGTACATCTCCGCTAGCTGAGCCGTCGACTGACCAACTCTGAATGGGAGAAAGTGCGCTACCTTGGTAAGCCTATCCACAATGACCCAAATAGCATCTCTACTAGCTGGGGATCTAGGTAATCCAGTCACGAAATCCATGGTCACATGCTCCCACTTCCATTCTGGAATCGGTAAGGGCTGAAGAAGTCCAGCCGGTCTCTGATGTTCGGCCTTAACCTGTTGGCAAACCAAACACCGAGAGACAAACCGAGCTATCTCCCGCTTCATGCCATTCCACCAGAAGTGCTGACGGATATCACGGTACATCTTCGTACTGCCAGGATGGATGGAATACTGAGAACTGTGCGCTTCTGACAAGATCTCCTGTCTGATATCTTCATTGGGTACACAAAGACGCTTACTATGTCGAAGTGTACCATCCTCATGAATACATAACTCTCGTCTTCGTCCTGCTTCACACTCTGCTCTGAGTCGCTAAAGCTTGGAATCTGTCGACTGCGCCATCCGGATCCTCTCGACTATAGTGGACTGAACTTGCATGTTGGCCATCAATGCCACACTGGAAGGAAGAACAACTTCAATACCCATCTTCTGAAGATCTGCTAACAGCTCTGGTTGCGCTGTTAGGAAATAAACTCTTGCTCTCCTGCTCAATGCATCTGCTACGACATTGGCCTTCCCAGGATGATACTGCAGGTTGACATCATAATCCACAAGAAGCTCCAGCCATCTTCTCTGACGCATGTTAAGATCCTTCTGGGTGAAACCATACTTCAGGCTCTTGTGGTCGGTAAAAATCTCCATCCTATCTCCGTACAAGTAGTGCCTCCATAACTTAAGTGCAAATACCACTGCTGCCAGCTCCAAGTCATGGGTTGGGTAATTCCTCTCATGATCACGAAGTTGTCATGACGCATAAGCTATTACCTTCCCATGCTGCATCAGAACACATCCTAAGCCTCTGCCTGAAGCATCACAGTACACTAAAAATCCTCTGGTCCCATCTGGAAGCGTGAGAATGGGAGCTGTTATCAAGCCTCGCTTCAACTGCTCAAAAGAACTCTGACACTCTGCTGTCCAAGCAAACTGTGCATCCTTGCGGGTCAACTGCGTCAATGGCGCTGAAATCCGAGCAAAGTCTGAAACAAATCGTCGGTAATAGCCAGCCAATCCGAGGAAACTGCGAACTTCTACAACTGTGCTAGGCACTGGCCATGACTCAATAGCCACAATCTTCTGGGGATCCACTTCTACTCCTCCTCGAGTGATGATATGACCCAAGTACGAAATGCGATCGAGCCAGAACTCGCATTTACTAAACTTGGCATATAACTGGTGCTCTCTGAGGATCTAAAGAACTATACGGAGATGCTGCTCATGCTCTGCCTCACTTTTGCTGTAGACCAGGATGTCATCCAAGAACACGATCACAAACTGATCCAAGTAAGGCATGAAGATACGATTCATGAGGTCCATGAATACTGCCGGCGTATTGGTTGCTCCAAAAGGCATAACAAGGAACTCCCAATGCCCATATCTCGATCTAAAAGCCGTCTTCGGGATGTCCTGCTCTCTGACTCTGATCTGATGATAACCTGAGCGCAAATCAATCTTCGAGAATACTGAAGCCCCTTTGAGTTGATCAAACAAGTCATCTATCCTCGGAAGAGGGTATCTGTTCTTGATTGTCACTGAGTTCAAGGTACGATAATCAACACATAACCTGGACGTACCATCCTTTTTTTTCACAAAAAGCATCAGGGCTCCCCAAGGCGATCCACTTGCACGAATGAATCCCTTGGTTCTGAGTTCTTCAATCATCTTGTACAATATCTCCAACTCTGATGGCGCCATCCTGTAGACTCTCTCTGATACTGGGGCTATCCCGGGAATCAAGTCTATAGTGAACTCGATCTCCCGCTCCGGAGGCATACCTGGAAGCTCTTCTGGAAAAACATCTGGGAGCTCATCCACTATCCTGGGCAACTGAACTGCTACTACTGCCATCCGCAATACTGGAGGAGAAGGTTCAACTGCTCCTCTGGAAAAGGAAAACTCTGGCTCGCCTGGAATGCTAAAAACAACCCTGCCGATATGGCAGTCTATCCTAGCATACTGGTTCCTCAACCAATCCATCCCTAGGACCACATCATAATCGGCCATCGGGAACTCTATCAATCTAGCGAGGAATTCTCTACTGCTAACTACGATCCGACACGAGAAAAATACTCTATCTACTCCCACAAGTCCGTTACCAGTAAGTATATTGAGCCTTACTGATAATGACTCGGGCTCCAATCCTACCCGTGTCGCGAATCATGCAGACATAAAAGAATATGATGCACCAGAATCAAATAAAGCTGAAGCTGGAAAGGAGTTGACGAGAATAGTACCTGCCACTACCTCACCTGGTGCCAATCCTTCCTCTGCGGTCATCACCATAGCCTGACCGTGCCCTCGGGGTGCTGGTCCCCTCTGCTGAAATCCTCGCTGCCTACTCTGACTCAAGGCCTGGGCTTGCGCATACTGCTGGGGGCTCTGCTGCTGGAACACTTGGGTCTGAGGCGGCAAGGGCCTCATCGATGGATACTGCTGCTGCTGCTGGACTGGTGCTGGTCCTCTCACCGAAGAGCTAGAAAGGTTGGACGATGATGAACCACCCCTATTCGGGCAGGATCCAACCCTATGGTCTGGTGCTCCACAAACCAGGCACAATCCCTGCGCCCTACGGCACTCTGCCATCACATGGCCTGGCTTCCCACAATGAGAACATCCCACTGCGGAAGACTGCTTCTGCTTCTGCTGCTGAGGGTGCGTCGGAGTTGAATGCTGAACCGACGTTACTGAGGCCGCTCGCCTCGGAGCTCCAATAGTCAAAGCCCTGGCTGCCGGGGCCGGTGCTGAAGACTGATTCATCTGGCCGTGAGATCTCTTCCGACCTCCGGTCCTATCCACAATCCTCTGGGAGGTATACTCATGCCTCCGGGCTGCTCTCAAGACTGCATCAAAAGTCTGATGCTCAAACTGCTCAACTGCCAACAAGATCTCTAGGTGAAGTCCCTGCTAGAACCGCTGGGCTCTATCATACTCGGTTGCCACCAAGGTGGAAGCAAATCGACTGAGTCTAGAAAACTTGGCCGCATATCCGTCGACCGTCCTGCCACCTTGCTTTAGATTGGTAAACCTCGTCTGTAGATCATACCGAGCCACGGCATCGAAATACTTGGTCTGGAATCTCTTCCTGAACTCTGCCCAAGCAATAGGTGCTGCAAATCCAACGGCCTGTGCTGCCCACCAGCTGCGGGCAAGATCTAACAACTGCAGGCACACCACGGCTACCTTCTCATTCTCTGGAGTCTTGGCTGCTTCTAGAATCACTTCTGTGTCCTGAAGCCATGCATCTGCCGCGATAGCATCTTCACTACCGTCAAAGAATGGAGGGTTCAAGCGCTTGAAGCTGTTGGCCGCGCTGTTCCCTGGATGACCACCTCTAGTCAAAGCATTCGCCACTGCCTGTTGCAATGCATCTCCACGACGATCTTGAGAAGCTATCAAGGTCCTGACGAGACCTACCAAAGTGCCGTCATCATGTTCTACAGGTTGAACTGGCTGGACTGGTGGCTCTCCGCCAGAAGGCACGACTCTGGAAGCTACTCCGGAATGCTGGACTTGATCTCCAGGTTACTGCTGGTCCGCGGGAGGTGCTCCGCCTTGCTGATCGGCCGGGTCAGGTACTATGCCGCTGAAGAAGACGACATAGGAAACAATAAGGAAGGACCAGGATAGAGCAACGATACAAGCATATGATCCGGACAAGAATCCAGGGATTCAGAAGATACGAACAGAGATCGAGGACGAATACTGATTGAGACATCTATTCGGTAAACCCTCACATATCTTGATTTACAAGACCTGTATGGGCCACCACTTAAACCATGTCACGCCCCAGAACCAGAATACTGGAGAGCGGGGGCAGACATAGCCAGCTACGTATATGAAATGGAATTCATCTCGCTATACGGTCACGGCTTTCTAGATACATGAGGGTTTATCTACAAGCCAACAGTCTCTTAAGGTCAAGAAAAGCCTATTGTCTCAATCACAAGCAACTAAATAGATGTTATAAGATGTATGATCATTAAATATACAATAATAAGGCGTCCCAAATATTACATATTCAGCTGATTATGAAGCTAGTCGTTACAAAATGTTAGGACTAGCAAGAGTTCAGTCATACATGATCAACCCTAGGATTTGTTAATCATGTTACAGCCCGTAAGCAGACAGTAAGTAAAGTGCAATCGAGCTAAACAGGTGCTCGTCGGCTAAACGCCTCAAAAGAATAATTTTTACAATAGAGTGGGAGAGCCAAAAATAACCCACTCGTTGCCAGGGTTCCGTCTAGTGGCCACCATCTGGCTGGAAGGTCGGTAGATTCTCGGTAGCTGCTCTGAAATCTGGCCACACAAAACCAGCTGGGTCAGACCCCAGAAAGAGCAAGTGCCACAAAGGAGGCTTCACTTAAGAACTAAAACCAGCAATCAGCACAAGATATAAATATAAATAAAATAAGGACTGAAATAAAAGGAAACATATCAGGATGACATACGACAAGATAACCATGGAACTATTCAGATAGCCAGGTTACAACCCGTAAACCAAACAAGGACCGGGGTTGTAACCCTTCGTCTGAACGGAGCTTGGAATTCTGACCATTTATCGGAAAAATAATTACAAGCATTCTGGTCATGCAGTGATCTGGAACAAGGTCAGGGCAAGACTAGACTGGTTAGACTCCATCCAATCATTTCACGGCCAAGCAAGAATTACGGCTTGATATTTTAACTAACTAGGGTTATCTCAAGCCTAATTACTAACAAGATGCAGTGAGATTATTCCACAGCCACAAGCCCTGCAGACCATCTAGGTTACCCAGGTTGAGAGATTAGGGTTGAATTCAGGTGGGTACATCGTCCAGGAAATGCATGTACCCTTAAGCAGTTTGAATGGTGCAACACATGACAGTGTGCTGGAAATGTGCCCTACTCGACGACAGGCTCCACAGCCACAAGCCCTGCAGACCATCCAGGTTACCCAGGTCGAGAGATTAGGGTTGAATTCAGGTGGGTACATCGTCCAGGAAATGCATGTACCCTTAAGCAGTTTGAAGGGTGCAACACATGACAGTGTGCTGGAAATGTGCCCTACTCGACGGCAGGCTACAGATCCCAAGCGCGCCCAGGTAACGGGATTGCCTGTAGCTGGAAAATCTCTTCATGACTAATGTATTAATCTAGTTGTTAACCTTAGTCCATTTTAGTAGGTACTCCTGACCGTGGTACTCAGGAGTCCCCTCCTAGACATGATGCAAGACAGGACTGGATTATTTGTACAAGCACAATCGCCCACGGTATCCAGGTTATTCGTACAGGTCATGTCATGTCAGGTAGCCGTCGCAACAGCTTATCAAGATATAACATGTCAGGTTTATCATGTCAAGTATACTTGTCAGGAGTGCGCCACGACGGGCCACTATCAGGTTATGTCAGGTCATTATGTCAGGAGTGCACCACTACGGGTCACTATCGTGTCATGCTCAGGTATCATTTCCAAACATATTAAACAAATCCATGATTATCAAGTTCATGACAAAAGGCGTAAGGATATAAAATAGACGTTAAATATCTAATAAAATATCAATATACAGGGCTATAGAAGATCAAGGGTAATCAGGCTACGCTCATGCCAGGCTACGCTCAGGCTAGCGTACGCTCAGGTCTGCGTACCAAAGGATCCATACACTTCCAATGGGAAGCGTACGCAAGGGTCAGCGTACACAAGGGCACGCTCAAGCTACAGGTCAGCGTACGCTCAAGCTAGCGTACGCTCAAGACTGCGTATGCTCGAGCTAGCGTACGAAAGGGGCCAGCGTACGCCTTGCTCGCTTAAGCTAGCGTACTAAGGCACGCGTACGCTCAAGCTAGCGTACGCTCAAGACTGCGTACGCTCGAGCTAGCGTACGAAAGGGGCCAGCGTACGCCTTGCTCGCTTAAGCTAGCGTACCAAGGCACGCGTACGCTCAGCTAGCATACGCTCAAGACATGCTGCCAACAGGCAGCGTATCAAGGTGAGCGTACGCTCACTAAAGAGCAGCGTACGAAGGCTAGCATACGCTCGCTAAAGAGCAGCGTATGAAGGCTAGCGTACGCTCGCTAAAGAGCAACGTACGAAGGCTAGCGTACGCTCGCTAAAGAGCAACGTACGAAGGCTAGCGTACGCTCGCTAAACAGCAGCGTACAGCTCAGTGGCGTAAGCTAAAAAGCTAGCTCACTGTTCACTGTCTTCTCCAAATGGCAAGACAGCAAGAACTCTAAAGTTGAATCTAAGCTTCAATTATCCAAATCTTGGTCAAAACAAGTCCGAATCCAACTTTCCAAAGGTCAAAATTGGGTAGAATAAAATGCTCTACAACATGGAACCATCAAAACTTGAAAACAAGGAAGTTTAATAGATCAAAACTACCAAAATCTGAAAGTAACAAAACTCTAGATCTACAAGAAATAAAGCCTCAAAATAGAAAATGACAAGTTCTAATGTGGTTTAGAATCATGAGAAGAAGCTAATGAAACCATCAAAAGGGGTTCTCTTGTGGAAGCAAGTTGCACTTGCCTATGGTGTTCTTGGTTGGTGGAGAAGAGTAATGGTGGGGGAAGGAGAAGTAAATGAGAACTGTGGAGGAGAGAGAAGGTTGGTGGGGATAATAAAGAGGGGGGTTGTGGTGGAAATGAAGGAGAAACATAGGCTAAGGTGTTCCACCCTTGGCCCATGATGAACCAAGCATTGGGCCGGCCGAACCAAGCCAACCCAAACCGAGATTAAACAAGCCAAGCCAAACCAAGGAGATATGCAAATACAAGATAAAATACGTACACGTATTCCAAATACGCAATACTAACAACAGGCATTACAAATGGCCATCATTACCTGGCAGCACTGACAACTGACAGCACAGTAAACGAGGAAAATCTTTTCGAATCCCTCAAATTGTGTCGCTCGAGGAGATTGGACTGACAGCTGTCCTGCACATCTTATGAGTCGCGCTTAGGCGCAATCTAAATAATTTTCTTAGTTGCACCTAGGCACAATCTGAACGACTTCTTCTCAAAAGTTGCCACATGTCTAGGCGCAGTATAATCAGGCACAATTCAACTTGTTGACTAAAGCTCGCGCAACCTGATAAAGTTAAGACAATTTTCATTTCCAAAGCAGGATGATGTGGCGCACATGCCACTAATCTCTCAAGACTTGTCTACTATCCTGTACACGACCACGCGCATCTCAATCATATGATGCCATGCGTCTAAATACATTTAGTACACGATTGATTACCTGAATGAAAATTGGTGCAACATGAGGTTGGCGCAACCCAATGTGGCGCAATCCAGCCTCACACACAACAGAATAACTGCTAAAATAGTTATTTCTAGAACTCTATATATAGAGTTTCTAATCATTGTTAAAGCATCACAGAGAGATCAAGAACTCTTGCAAAATTGCTGCTGCATTCTCCAAAGGCTCTAGTCTTCAAGTTCACATAGTCCAAGGGATAAAGTGATCGTCTTCTGATCAGATTTCTACAGTTGTACTTCTCTAGAATTCAAATTGTACTCTTGTACTTTTTTTTAAAAGTTTGTAATAGAACAACTTTTTGTTTTTGCAAACATAGACCATGTTTGGTAGGATTTCGTGTCCATTTGATACACATATCGGAGGCGTGTCAGAGTGTAATGTAATGTGTTTGTCAGAATGCCTCTTAGAATTCATTTTCGTCACTACCAAAATATCTTATATTAGCGACGCCAAACGACGTCGCTAAATAGCAATAAAACGTCGCTAAATGAAAACAATGACGTATTTAGTGACGTTTCGGGCATGTCGCGTTATTCATGGTTGCTATTAGCGAAAATGTCGCTATTTGTCGCCATAGCGACGTAGATCGATGATGCACTACGTCGCTATTATTAGCGACATTTACCGACAACAACGTTGCTAATTAGCGACGTAACCTTTCGTTGCTGATTGCCGCTGTCCGTTCAGATTTTAGCGACGTTAAATTTGTGATTGGCGACGTTGTCCGACTCCATATCTGAGAATTTTTTGGTTGCCACGTCATCGTTTTTGCGACGTTTAGCGACGTTACGGTACTTGAATACCAACGTCCAGATACTAGATTAGCTAACCTGTACAGTTTACCACGTCAATGCATCTGTGACGTTCTGCAACGATTAGCGACGTTTGATTCTCAAGTTTGCGACGTTCTAGCGACGTATTTATGCGTCGTTGATCGTCGCTAAACGTCGCTAATTCTAAAAAATTATAAAAAAATAGCAGGCAGTATGCATTTCACATAAATAACAGTTACATTAAAAATATTGTACCTACATTTAAAGTTTTAGTTTGCAAATAATATGTTGACCCAAACTGGATCGCAGTCAACCTAATCTTGATAATTAACAAATCGATATTTGACATGATCCAACTCGACACATACATGGTCATCAAAGCTACAAAAAAGACGACTTACACACATCAAGTCGGACAATCATCATCGACGACTGCTCGACAAATACTGCTGGAACTTGTCTTCGTAAGTCTATATTTTTTTATTTTATTTGAGTCTAGGCTATTGTACGTTGAGTCGCACTGAGTACCTCAACCATAGACTAGATAACCAAAAAGCCCAAAAAAATAAAAAGCCAAACTACGCAAGCCCATTTAGCCCATTGAGCAATTATGTCTCCTAGGAGGCAGAGTTCGGGCCGAACTCTGCCCCTACACAGAGTTCGGGCCGAACTCTCTCTCCTAATTTCTAGGAGATAATTTTTAGGGATTGCTCATTGCAAGTTGTCGAACGGCCATAATTTTTGAATTTTGGACAGAGTTCTGGCCGAACTCTACCTCCCAGGACTAGTATATATAGAAACACTTTTCTTCCATTTCAATCCATCCAATCTTCTCATCTCTTCTCTCTTATAGCCTATACATCCTAAAGAGACATACTCTTCTCATCTACCAGCCACAAAACTTTCCAAGCCTACAAGGTGCTCGGTGCGAGTCAATTAGAAGTTTTGTACAAGAGTCTTCAAGAAGTCACTTGGAAAATTCTAACTTTCGCTTCAGCGATCTTTTCAAGAAGTTGGCGTGCACTTCTACGTAATGGCACGTGGTTGTAAAGCTATTTCACAAATAGCAAATTTCAATCTTGAGCTAGAGTTCTCAGGCCTGGACTAGTCTTTTACGAGGAAAACTAGGTTTAAAATTGATGTGTCTGTGTATGCTTTCTAATCTCTGCTTTATTTTCGTATTATACTCTAATTAATTATTTACTAGTTGGGATTGAATAGAGTTGATTTTTTAATTAATCATTATTTTCACAAGTACTCTATTCACCCCCTCTAGAGTTGCCTACACGTACTTCAATTGGTATCAGAGCTTTGTTCTCTTGATACAGGATTTACATCCTAGAGTTGATCCATGGCAACCAGACAACCCATCTCTACCAACAATGGTGAGGGTCAATCCACAAATAGGCCACCCCTATTTGATGTGACCAACTACACTTATTGGAAGACTAGAATGAGTTTTTATCTTAAGTCTCTAGACTTTGACCAGTGGACTGTAGTCACTGATGGCTATAAGAAACCTTCCAGAATAACTGAAGAGGAAAGTTTCATCGAGAAACCCACGATAAGTATTCTGATCAGGAGAAGAAACATGTATGTCTAGACTCTAGGGCTATTAATGTTTTTTTTTGTGCCATAGACAGGACTGAATTCAACAGGGTCTCCACATGCACCACCTCGCATGAAATATGGAAGCTTTTGTAGGTGACTCTTGAAGGGACCACGCAAGTCAAAGAATTGAAAGTCAGCCGTCTGACACAGGAGTACGAGGATTTCAAGATAAAGCCTAATGAGGTGATCACTCAAATGTTCACCAGATTCCTTGACGTCGTCAACCCGCTATCCTCTCTTAGAAAAGATTACCATGAGAAGATACGCAAAGTGCTATAAAGATTGCCAAAGGTTTGGAACCCCAAAGTCACGACGATCATCGAAGGAAATGATCTCACGACAATGTCTCTTGAAACGTTGATGGACAAGTTGATGACGCATGAGTTCGATCTAAAAGACTTCGAAGAAATAACTCCAAAAGAGAAAGAGATTGCATTGAGAGCTCATTGCCGAAGAACCAGCTCAGAAGATACCAATGATTATGACTCCGAAGGTAACGATCAAGCTCTCTTAGTTCGAAACTTCAAAAAGTTTCTACGCTTCAACAAAAATAAGAGAGAACAAAGAGATGATGAGGAAGAACCCACCTGCTTCGGATGCAAAAGACGGGACATGTCAAGAAAGATTGCCCCTTAGCAAAGAAGGAAAGCAGTTATGAGAAGCCGTACAAGAAGCCTACTACAAAGAAGTATGCCAACACTAGCATCTGGCATGAAAGCGAGGCTAGTGATTTAGACGAGGAAGAGGACTCTCCACAAAATATGGCTAACGTCTGTCTATTGGCGACTTCATAAAAGGTAAAAGATTTTTATGATGATTTCTCATTTGATGAACTTGGTGATGCTTTTGGTGATCTACTTGATGATCACAAAAAGGTAATCAATAAATATAAACATGTAAAGGATAAGATCAAGGACTACGAAATCGGATCCATAGACTTTCATGTTTACTTGAAGATATTAGAAACACTACACCCACAGAAAACACTAAAGAGGTATCCAAGCTTAAATCAAGCTTATACGATGCCGAATCAATCATTGAGAAACAAACACTTGAGATCACGACTTTACACAAAGAACTTGCTGAAGAGAAAAACAAGTTCAAAATTGCTACAGGTAGAATTTACGGTCTTAGTGCTAAATGTGATGAGTTGAATGCTGTCTCTAAGAAATTAGAGATTAAACTGGACAAGCAGGTTGTACAACCGCAAGTTCAGTCTCATAGTCACAACACGTACAAACACGTGCCAACTCAACACAAAAAGCACGTCACCACAAGAACACTCATCCATATGCTAAACAAAATCATGCTTTCAAGTATACCTATTCATATGTAGCACGTAAGACACATACACGTAATCATTATCATCATCATGCTGCTGCACATAGTCACTATAATTATTATAGTTACCCTGCTATTTCACATAGTCACTATGATCATTATAGTTACCCTGCTGCTGTACACAGTCACCATACTCACACTACTGTTGCACGTAGCTATCATCATCCTACTTATAGACACCACTATCAACATGCTCATAGTATAAACATACATTCTAGATGCACATATTGTAACCTACATGGTCATATTTCTCTACAATGTAGGATTAGGAGATTAGTTGATAGAAATATATATGCATGGGTACCAAAGTCTAACCTCTCAGGACCCAAAAGAATCTGGGTACCAAAGGTCACATCTACTCATGGTGTAGGTGGACCTTCCCTCCTCAACTAGAAGCAAGTGGATTCTCGATAGTGGATGCTCGCACCATATGACTGGAAATGCAAATCTATTCGCAACACTATCATAAAATAAAGAAGGATATGTTTCCTTCGACAATATTGTTAAAGGCTACATCATAGGTAACGGTATAATTGGTTATCCTCCCTCTCCCGTCATTAACAATGTCTGTTTAGTAACCGAGTTAAAGCATAACTTGCTCAGCATTAGTCATCTTGCTTATCACGGTTATGATATTTACTTCGAGAAAACTAAATGCTTTATCTATGATCGATCATCTGGAGACATTACTTTTGAGGGGATAAGGGAAGATAACATTTATATTTTCTATCTATCTAGTGATACTAACAGTACAGGAAGATGCCTTTACGCTCACGAAGACAAAAAGCTCCTATGGCATCAGCGTCTTGGTCATTCTAATATGGATATTATATCCAGACTATCCACCAAGAAGCTAGTCAGAGGACTGCCGGATATCACATTCAAGTAAGACACGGTATATACCGAATGTGAAAAGAATAAGGCCACCAAATCTTTATTTAAATCAATAAACACTGTAAGTACTACTCGACCTTTGCAATTACTTCATATGGACTTATTTGGTCCTAGTAGAGTATCCAGTCTTGGCGAAAAACTCTACGCTTTTGTTATTTTAGATAATTTCTCAAGATTTACATGGGTTTTCTTTCTTACAAACAAAAGTGATACAATTTCTGTTTTCAAAGTTTTTGCTAAGAAGGTCCAAACCGAAAAAGGCTACATGATTACTCGTATCCGAAGTGATTATGGTGGCAAATTTAAAAATTCTGATTTTGAAATTTTTTGTGATTCAAATGGTTTTAGTCATGAATTTTCGTGTCCTAGAACTCCTCAACAAAATGGTATTGTGGAGCGGAATAATATAACTCTTGGCGATATGGCTGGAGTTATGCTAAATCAATTCTCTCTTCCGAAATACTTTTGGACAGAAGGTGTCAACACAGCGTGCCATGTTTTGAATAGGGTGTTGATTCGACATATTTTGAAGAAGACACCATATGAGCTTTGGTTTGGTAGGACTCCTAATGTTTCTTATTTTAAAGTGTTCGGTTGTCGCTGTTTTATCCTGAATACCAAAGACAACTTAGGAAAATTTGATGCCAAAGCCGACGAAGATATTCTTCTTGGCTATGCGGCCAAGAGTAAGGGATATAGAGTGTTCAACAAGCGCTCCATGATTGTTGAAGAGTCTACTAATGTAGCTTTTTATGAGGATAATAGTACAAATGTTATTCCCAATGATGATGATGAACCATCTACTTCGACATCAATAAATGTAACGTCTAAAACTAGCTCTCCAAAGGAATTCCCAAAGAAGATCCAATTCACTCCCTCTCATCCAAAGGACTTGGTAATAGGTAAAATATCAAAAGGGGTAACTACTCGTACCTCTGTAAGAGACACTATAGCTAGCACTGCATTCATTTCTTAAATAGAACCGAAAAACGTTTTAGAAGCTTTTAATGATGAATTTTAGATTTTTGCGATGCAAGAAGAACTCAACCAATTTGAGAGAAGCCAAGTTTGAGAACTTCTTCCTAAACCGACTGGCCACTCAATAATTGGCACTAAATGGATTTTTCGTAACAAAGTAAACGATCACTCACTCGCAATAAAGCTAGTCTCGTAGCCCAATGATACAATCAAGTGGAGGGCATCGATTATGATAAGACGTATGCTTATGTTGCCCGACTAGAATCCATTCGGATGTTTTGCGCATTTGTAAATTTTTAAAGGTTTAAACTTTTCCAAATGGATGTGAAAAGTGCTTTTCTAAACAATTTTATCAAGGAAGAAGTTTTTGTCAAACAACCACCTGGTTTCAAAAATCACAAATTTTTTGACCATGTTTTTAAACATAGGAAGGCTCTCTATTGCCTCAAACAAGCTCCTCGAGCTTGGTATGATCGTCTGAGTATTTTCTTACTAGATAAAGGTTTTTTAAAAGGGAAAGTCGATACTATACTGTTTATAAAATCTCTTGTTGACACAATTCTTTAAGTTCAAATATATGTTGATGACATTATTTTTGGGTCTAGTAATGACGGTCTATGCAAGGAATTTGCCAAGTGTATGCAGGATGAATTCGAGACGAGCATGATGGGGGAGCTCAATTAATTCCTTGGATTGTAAATCAAACAATTCTCACAAGGCGTCTTCATCAGTCAATCGAAATATGTAAAGGACATGCTGAAGAAGTTTGAGCTTGACAGCATTAAACCAATCAGCACCCCTATGGCTACTACCACAAAGATGGAACCTGATGAAAGCGACAAACCGATCGATCAACGTAAGTATCGAGATATGATTGGTAGTTTATTATATTTAACTGCTAGTCGCTCCGACATTATGTTCAGTGTTTGCTTATGTGCTAGATACCAAGCCAATCCAAAGGAATCACACATTACCGCAGTTAAGCGTATCTTTAGATACCTTAAAGGAACTATTACGGTAGGCTTGTGGTATCCCAAAACTACTTCCTTTGATTTAATTGAATATTCTGTTGCGGATTTTACGGGATGCAAAGTCGACTGTAAGAGTACAAGTGGCACGTGTCATTTGCTAGAAAAGGCGTTAGTCTCATGGTTTAGCAAGAAGCAGAACTCTGTCGCACTATCCACAACAGAAGCTGAATACATCGCAGCTGGTCGTTGTTGTGCACAGATTCTGTGGATGCGGCAAACCCTTGAAGACTACAACTTATGTTTCAAGCACATACATATTTTCTGCGATAACACTAGTGCCATTAATCTAACCAAGAACCCTGTTTGTCACTCACGTACTAAACACATAGAGATTAAACATCACTTTTTGCGTGATCATCAACAACAAGGCACGATTAATTTAGAATTCATAGACACTGAACATCAGCTAGTAGACTTCTTTACCAAACCACTGGCCGAAGAGCGCCTCAACTTTTTTTTGTCGTAAATTAGGAATTTTGGATGAAATGGTCATTAAATAAATTAGCCTGCATAAATAACAATTATGACATATATCTTTATGGTGGCCTTGCTATGGGTACAAGTAGAAAGGGTCCTTCTGACAACAAGACGTAAAAGCCTAAGCGACACGTTGCACTAGTCTTCGGACTACCGCTAGCTGGGATCCGGCCCCTACAGCAACCCCATGGCAGTTTCATCGTAATGGTCGTTGTCATAAATTCCTGTTTATTATATGGTTTAATTTTATTTATAACTTAGTTAATTCAAAATTTCTAAATTCTATTCGTTTTCATCAAAAATTTGCCACTTTTCAAACTTTCAAAATTCCATTCATTTTGAACCAACACTTAGCCTTTTTTTTCAACTTTCTTGTGTTCTGTTCCCATGGAGGCAGAGTTCGGGCCGAACTCTGCCCCACACAGAGTTCGGGCCGAACTCTGTGTCCCTAGTCACAGAACCTTCCCTGATGCTCAGCCAGCCATTGATTTGATCCGACGGTCCAGATTTAACCCGCTTGGCTGCTCCTAAACTCCTTAAACCCGAGAATCAACCCTCTCCCTTCACTTTGTTCATCTTCCACCTTCCTCAAAACAAAAATTTCTCAAACCCTAACCCTAGAAACTCCACTTTTAGGGCTCTTTTTCTTCCCAAACTCAAGATTTCAAGCATTTAGGGAGATCTCTTCTATCTATTCTCAACGTTGTGAGGTATAATTTCCTATTCTTTTCTATTTCCTTGTCAATTATTCAAATTCTCTATAGCTCATAGACTTTTTGGAAGAGGCAAGAGAAGAAGGAGTGAAGGTGCTTCATCCTCCAATCCTCCTCCTCCTCTTGTTCCTCCAATCCATCCACTTTTTAATCCTCCACCACCTCATGACCCCAACACATTCAATAAACAAATTTTTGTATCATTAGAAGCTTCCAAAGAATGGTTCAATGACTTTCGTTCAAGGAGTGTGTATGCGGGTCATCCTATCAATTTCATAATATTTTCAGCTTATGACTTATTGTTCCATGATCTTTGTCTCGATGAGTTAGTTTCTACATCATCTATTATATATTTGAATGTTATCCAAATATTTTACTGTAATCTAACCTTTGACGACACACGAATCTATTCTCGTGTCGCCGGTATCGACATTACTTTTGATGATTTTGTACTTGCAGAATATCTCGAGATCCCGGAACCCAATTCTTGGGAGAAACTTGTCGATGCACGTAAGTTTCAATTTCCCGATGGATCATCCCTTGAGAGTTTCAAGGATGATTTGTGTACTCCCAACACTTGTCCACGCAAGTTACGGGCTAAATTTCTTAACCCGTATTTCTATGATATTTCTATGAACTTCATCGTATCATTTTCTTCACGATCTTGCCCAAAGCAGGATCGACTGATAAAGTATCTTATAATGAGATCTCTGTACTTTATCATCTCCACTTCCATGTCCCTTCTAACCTTCCGTGCACTATGATGGACTGGATGATTAGTGCTCGGAAGAGACCTCGGTCATTGGTCTACGCCCTATATTTGCCGATGATTTTTCGTGCGTTCCTTGTTCTTCTTGATGAGTGCCAGTTCCTTCCTGCCCCTGCCTATCTGTCTAAGGCACGACGGCTTCTAGCAGCTGTTGAGTCTCCTGCTGAGTCAGAGCATTCCGAGTCCGATGCTCAGGCTGATCCCCCTGCTCTTGGCCAACCTGCGCCTGAGCCACATGCTACTTTTGAGTCTATTCAGACTATGCTGCATGATCGTTTCCGCTTGGAGGACGATCGCTGGACTCAGATGGACTATCAGACCACCTTACAGATGTCGGCCATCAGCAACACTCTGCATGACATCCATTACTCCTTGGCCTCTCATCCTACGGTATCGTACCCCATGGTACGAGACCCTTCTCGCAAAGGTTATTGTATCGACGACGCCTGGGTCAGGAGGTATTTGGACCCAGATACGGCGTTTGTTGATCCTCGTCGCTCTGCCAGCGACCCATCCGACTTTGCTGGACCTTTCCGTGCTCCATGACGGCCGTGGTCCATTTTATGATGATGCTGATGCTTAGGATGTCTTTTGTTTTGCACTTTGTTATTTTTATTCAGTGATTATGTAGTTGAACACTATGCTTTGTACAACTTTATGCTTTATGGCTTCTATTTGGATTATTTGCTAGTTATCTCTTACGTTGAACTTAAACTTGGTTGTGTGATTGCATATTTTCTTCATGGCTATTACGGGGGAGCTTCTATTTCATTTTGCTAAATGTCAAAGGGGGAGATATATGTGATATTTGCTTAACCAGTTTTTGGATAGATACTTGTGATATATTGTTTGTACTAGTACTTGTATCAGGACTTCTCTATTTATGGGGGAGCCGAATTGTCCATCTACGGGGGAGCTATATATGTGTCCAGGTATGAATGTTGTGACACGCAAATATCGTAATTTTGTTAATTATCAAAATGGGGGAGATTGTCGACCCAAACTGGATCGCAGTCAACCTAAATCTTAATAATTAACAAATCGATATTTAACATGATCCAACTCGACACATACATGGTCATCAAAGCTACAAAACAAACGACTTACACACATCAAGTCGGACAAATCATCGACGACTGCTCGACGAATACTGCTGGAACTTGTCTTCGAAAGTCTATATTTTTATATTTTATTTGAGTCTAGGCTATTGTATGTTGAGTCGCACTGAGTACCTCAACCATAGACTTGATAACCAAAAATCCCCACAAACAAAAAGCCAAACTGTCCAAGCCCATTTAGCCTATTGAGCAATTCTGTCTACTAGGAGGCAGAGTTCGGGCCTAACTCTGCCCCCCCCCACAGAGTTCGGGCCGAACTCTGTCTCATAATTTCCAGGAGCTAATTTTTAGGGATTGCTTATTGTAAGTTGTCCAACGACCATAATTTTTGAATTTTGGACAGAGTTCTGGCCGAACTCTACCTCCCAAGACTAGTATATATAGACACCCTTTTCTTCCATTTCAATCCATCCAATCTTCTCATCTCTTCTCTCTTATAGCCTATACATCCTAAAGAGCCATACTCTTTGTTTCACTTAACAAATGCCTAGAAATCGGATTTTGAAAATAAAACAAGAAAAAGTACAAGAAGTACAAATTTGATTTTGGAAAGTATTGCTATGGGTGTCTGATCTGTAAATAATCACTTTGTTCCTTGGACCATACGATGATGATGAAGATCACGGCTAAAAGATGAACAGTTGGAAGAACTAAGTCACCAGAAAGGTATCGACGCACTTGGGCACTGATGGCGAGGCCGAATGCTTTCCTGCTTTGCTTCACTCTGTTCTAGAAGAAAAGTTGAAGAAGAATGCTCCGAAAAATCAAAGTCTCTGGGCTCTGATCTCTATGTATTCTCTCCTCTCTCTCTGTGTGTCTGTGTCCCTTATATGAGAAAAATAAGTCTATTTATAAACTTGGCTTCTTGTGCGTAAAAACTCAGTAAAAGTTCCGTCTTTACGCTAATAACTGCCACCCATGACTGAAGTCATCCTCCGCATACGTTGACACGTGTTCCATCATTCCAATAAGAATAGGATGCACGTACACACGTTCTCCGAGATGTGTGGCATTAAAGCCATGTAGGCAAACCACGTTCCAATTTGGTGAAGAAGAATAGGGCGTAAAAGCAATCCAAAATACTCTGAGCATAAAGTAGTAGACTAGGCGTAAAATAGCCCTGACATGAACTTTCCGCGTAAAGTGGTTGTTAAACAACCTTGAGCGTAAAAGTAGCCCAAATAAACTTTATGCATACGTCAACTTTTGAGCGTAAAAACTCATACAGTCTCTATGCGTAAAAGAAGTCATACTGTGAGCGTAAAATAGCTCAGTCCACATACTAAACGACAACATTGGTCTCTGTGTAAAACAAATCCCTTCGAATTCTGTGATATATGCCATCATTGAATCTTTATGTCAGACTTTGCATTAAATGCAAGACTCGACAGCTTTGTGCAGCGTAAAGTGGTTAGCCTGTCTTAGGCGTAAAACCATTGGCTTGACCCTGGCGTAAAACCATTGGCTTGACCCTGGCGTAAAGCGATTAGCCTGTAACAATAGATCATGTTGAGTGGAATGCTTCTATCTCTTTGACTCATTCCATGAAGCACTTTTTACGCTCCTACAAGACCCCCTTCAAAGTTTTCATATATCTTCAAAATTTGAAACACTTTGAACATAAGCGTAAAAGTTAGGATTTAACCAGTCAGCGTAAAATTCGGGATACGCAACAGTCATCTGCGTAAAAGTGGGGATATCCAACAGTCGGCGTAATTTCAGGGAATTTGAACCAGTTTGAATTTCTCTATAAATAGGTCTTTTAAGAGAGAGAAAATACTTTACTCATCTTCTTGTAATCCCGAATTCCTTTGCTTTCTCCTTCTTCGAAACCTCACTTTGGTCTGATGGCTCCCAGGAAATCATCCACCGCCAGCAGCAAGGGGAAGAAACCTGCCGTCGATTCGTCATCGGCCGATCGTGTAAAAACCCCCGTCCGGACGTCAACACCACCCCGACAGCCCAACCCAGCCATAGCTCCGCCTATGATGGGTAAAACCCTATTCTTCGACTGGAAAAACTCGTCGGGGACGAAGGAGATAACTCGAACATTCAATTTTTTTTATGCCCACATCATACGTGTTAGCGTAAAAACTGAAATAACAAAATACGCCCACGTTGTACGTGTTAGCATAAAGTTAAGAAGTACACCCATGTTATACGTATCAGCATAAAAGTTAAGTGATACGCCTACGTTATACGTGCTAGTGTAAAACTTGAACTACTCCCACAACTAAGGTGCTAGCGTAAAAACTTAACTACGCCCATGTTCATTCATGCCAGCGTAAAAAAACACATTACGCTCATATCGACATATGGTAGCATAAAAGTTTATCAACCATTGAGAGACTTTGTAAAACAAAGACCTCATAAACTTTAGTAAACATAAATGTCTTTACTCATAAGACTTCAAACTAATTTGATCTTTTTTTCCTTTTTGCAGTAGACTTGCAAATTCACCCTCTCACAGAAGTCTTTGCTCGTCAGTTGGCATTGTGGGTTCGAATTATCTGGAAAATCTGTCTCACGTAGCATTTCCTCAATCAAACCTCGATTATCCTATAGAGAGAGCATAATTGATAGCAGCCCAAGGGGATAGGATGTTGCTATCCATGATGAATGAGGATTTGTTGACTTCACTAGATGTACAACAATTTGCAAAACTGGCTTTCTTGTTTGGGGATGCAATTGACTGTAAGTCCCAGACACACCCCAAGAAGGAGTCTTAGGTATTCAAATTTGGAGATAGAGCTGAAAGACATTGGCTTGTATGAAGCGATAGCTTCCACTAGTCAGGGTATTCCCCCGAACGGAAACCTATTCATGGCTTTAATGGAGATATATATAAGTTCAACTGGAACTTTTGCAACCTCGAAAGGCGAAATGGGCTTTGCTCTTCATGAGATGTAGTTTATCTCAAAGCTGCCAATGGGGAAGCCCCATATGAGGAATACGTTCCCTCCAACAGGGAATTGGCTGAAATCAGAGAGACTAACCCTCACTTGATTGAGGTATATGAGGAATTGATGTGTCACTACATGATTTGTACTACATTGCATGAAAGTATATCTCATTTAGCGTACATCAACAAGTGGACGACTTATCTCTTCTTCCATAAGGATAAGATATCCAAAGATGACAAAGAACGGTTTCAGGAAAACAAAGCTCCGGCAATCAATATAGATTCGACAATTCCCTCTAAAAAAATTTGGGATATGATGATTGCCTACAAATTCCCGAATAAATATCTGTCTACAAAGACTGGGGAATTCCCTGCCGGAACTGAAGCCTTGATCTTCCTTAGATACAGCAATCAGAAAATCTCTAGGAGAGCTTTGTTTGCAGGCTTCCTTTCTTTATGGCTGAGAAGATGGGTAGTACCGGGTACTGGGACTGTTGACAGAATTCGCCGCAGCGTACTACGGCCAGCAGTACGCTTGGTTTTTAAAGTCAGAATCGATCTGCTATCGGCCATGGTGTGCCGTATAAATACAGGTTTAAGGACTTTCGGTGAAGAGTTAATCAACAATGCTCCTCATCGGAATATTTTCCCCAGGGTAGAAATGCCCTATACTTATTTAATGGGCTGGTTGTTGTACCACAATTGTAATCTGTTACCACCAGGCCCGGAGGATAATGAGGAAGTCTTCCTCCAAAAATTTAGCAAGGCTACATGGACTGCTACGACTGTGGCGGATACCCGGGCAGTTCTGAACTATTGATCTTATGGTTGGTACTTCTTCTGTACTCGGCCACAAGTTCCAGCAGATTGCTTTGGCATTCAGTTTGAAGATGAAGTCGAAGGAAGAGCTGTATTGCCACCATCAGTCTTCAGATGGCTTCAGTGCATCTGACCTTCTCACCTGATATACAGAAATAAAGATAATTGTGCGTTTGAACCATATCTACCCAGTAGGTTCGCTCGCCAATTTGGGTATGACCAACTTCATGTTGGTAACCCCTCTACTAATTTCCGTCACTATGGGAAACTACTTGACGGTGCTAGGGGTTGGAGATATTTCAGTACTGCTCGTACTGGTGCCAAATTTAGAGTCTCAACCGCCACCAGTACTACAGAGCTACGTATACTTCATATGTATGCTCACTTTTATGCTTTAATTCCTTCTTTTGCTCATGGCTACAATATGAGAGGTAGTCTAAGGTGGCCTAAAGAAGGAAATATTGAGGAACCGGTCAGGGTGCCAGCAGACATCCCTGACGATACTGGCATTCCAGATCCATATCTGGAAGTTATCCTTACAGGAGTTGGAGAACCAACTGCAGAACCTATCAACATTGGTAAAGGCCGAAAGAGAAAACAAAGTGCAGCCATCATATTTCCAGAGAAAACACAGGAAAAGAATAAGAAGTCTACCACTAAAGGGCCTTCCAAACCAAGAGCCCTCACTCCAGAAGATGATACCTTGGTTGAAGAGGATCATCTTGTTGGTTCTTCTTCAGTCCATCCAGGAGAAGGATCTTCAGCCCCTCTACCAGTATTAGCATCAAAAGCTATAACACTTTTGTCTCCTGGACGCCTTAGCTCCATGCTTCATTTATCTTTACCAACCAAGGCACAAGCTACAGGGGATGCTACTGCTGTATCCACTGCTGATCGAGACCGTATTCCATCAGATGAGCTGGCTCTCGTCTTCGATGATGATGACTGGGATGGTGATTATGATTCATATCTTGAATAAAACGTACATATTCCAGGTATCATTCAAAACCTATACGAAATTATGTACCATGATTTTGTATATTAACTTATTTTGTTCATTTTGTAGATATCATCATTGTACCAAAGCCTGTGGCTCCTCCTCCTCAAGAAGAAGATATCTATGAAGAAAATGAGGAATCTGAGGATGAAGCTTCTTCTTCAGAAGAAAAATAAGCTGATGAGGAGGGAGTTCAACAACCCGAGATGGAGCTTCAAGAAGAATATCCTCCATCATTAGGAGTACAACAAGCACAACCTGAAATGTCCTCTCCTGCTGAAAACCAGCACAAAGAAGAGAATACAATAGACCTCACTGTAGGTGATGATAGAGCTGCTGGAGGAGAACCAGATTTGAATAAAGAATTAGCTGTAGAAAATTTTACTACAACTGAAGCAATGGAAAATCCTGCGGAGCAAACAATTGAAGAAAATGCTGAAAGCATACTCGAGTCACCAACTGAAACTGGGGAAGTAATAACATCTTCTACTGTTGCTACTGATTCAGTACCAATTTCTGATGAGCCAATGCCAGAACCTGAACCAGCTCCCGCAATTGTCACCACATCCACCAATATTACCGCCACTAGAACTCCAGAAACAGCTGGAGTAACAAATATTGAAGACATTGCTCCTGAAGCTTTTGGGAACCAATTGGCTATGGCAGCAGTAACAATAACAATTCCATCTCAGCCTGTTGTTACACCAATGGTATCTGTTGGTGTTGGAGATATAATCCCTGAAGCTCCTAGGGATCAATTGGCCATGATAGCAGTAACAGCAACGACTTCATCTCATCCTGCTGTTGCATCAACAACATCTACTCCCGGTTTCCAAAAAAGAGATCTATTAGATATTGCTGCCACACCAAGCTCTAGTATCGAAATGAATTTCCTAGTTGAGATTCATACTGAAACCTTTTACAAAACTCTGGCAACCCTAATAAAAATGGTCCTGAACAAGGGCCTCAGTTATGAAATTTTGAAGGCGGCGATGGCTCTGACCATTAGGAATGTTGCTATGTTCAATGATGCTGGGAGAGCTGCAGCATTGGAGAAAATTGTGGAGGGCCTTGAACAGCCGATCAACGAATATCTCAAGCTGTCAAGTGAGACTATTGAAAGTCTCATCCAGGAGGAATATGACGCCTTAACGGTTGATTATCTTGCTCGGGAGACCACATATAATGAAGCTCTTCATGAACATAGTCTGAAGGTTGCCAAAGAGAAAGCTTTTTTTGCTGGAATAAAGCCCGCACTGCATGGTTACAGAGTAGCTTACGATGCTTTGAACATAGATATTCAGAATAAAAATAATAAAATCCGCGAAGTCGAGGCTGAGTTAGCTCGCTTGAAGGCCGAAAGGGAAAATATGATCGACGCTCGAAATCTGCACCTCACTCAGAGCTCCACTTTAGAAGAACAAGCCTTCGGGGCTGAATCAACTATCAGAACCCTTGATGAAGCCAAGGACAATCTGATAATCAGCTTTGCTGGACTTTCTCGTATTTGTACTCCTGAAGCTCGACGTGCTGAAGCTACTAAAAAAGTTATGAGTTCTCGTGACAAGCGACTAGAAGAACTACAGAAGTTGCTTCAAGATGTTTCTGCTCCACCATAGAAGAGCTCCTTGTCATCTTTTATCTTATTCATTTTTGTAATGTTTTCACAAGAAATGAATGAAATATTTATTTTGTGATCCTATCATTTATTTAGAATAAATAATAGGTATGAGACAGAAAATACTTATCAGAGGTTATATGAACATGACAAGTCTTTTAAACTCAATACTTTGTATCTATCCAGAGGTAATATGGACATGATAGATAATCAAATCTTATTTTTTGTTTTTAGAGTATACAATACTATCAGAGGTAATATGGACATGACATCATATAAAAACTCAAAGAAAAGTAGATTAATATCTATGCAGAGGTCAAATGGACATGATAGATAGGAAAAACAAGTAGATTTAACATTTATCCAGAGGTCTTGAGAACATGATAAATAATAAATCCAATTATTATTTTTTTAATCAACTGGTAAGATAGAAGATTAAAAATTTCTCTCCAAGAAGACAAGTAATCAGCTTAACCAAACTTTGGTAGCTGGGGATTAAGAGGACAGATGTCATTGAGGATATATGCCAATATTGATGAAAGAATGAATGAACCAACATGGCCCAAGGATCATTCTCAAATGACTCGGATTCACCATCAATTTGAACCATATGAGCTGAAAAATATTTGTCCAGATTCATCATAATAATCTCTTTTATCATACGAGGAGTGAGAAATATCGGATTCGATGAATTAGATTTTTTCTGAATCCGATGATTGTGAAGAGCTAGAAGAGAATTCTTCTTGAATATCGTCATTAAACATTGTAACGCCCCAGTCCCAAAATACGTAGGACTAGGAACGTAGACATGCCAGCTGTATTTATACAAAGTACACTCCAATATATGGAATCCTCGTATGAGTACGTAAGCTGTAAAATACAGTAGAACCATAACTAATCTCATCCACACAAAATAAAGGAAATAAAGATATCATAAAATGATAATGACTGTCTTGATACAATATGTTGGGCGGAGACAAATCTACTACCAACAAAATAAGGAAAAGTACATAGAAAATAAAATGAGTGGCGAGCGAAGCGAAGACGATCCAAATACAATCATCCCCGAGGAAATAGCGAAGATTACGGCTAGAGCTAGAACACCTGCGAAAAACAATAGCACACACCTGGCAAGACAACCAGGTCCTCAGAGGGACATAACAAGACACATAATAGCATGCGATATAAACTGAATAAATATTGCTCAAATAAATAATAAATCGAATTATAACATGTTCCAATACGCACCTACTGAACGAGTGTACCATCCCCCCAACCAAACAAGGACAGGAGATGGTAAACTAATTCACGATAACGTATCTTCCCATGCCATGAATCCAATATGGTATCCGAACCCCAACAAGGTTCAATACCTTCTCATCGAAGTAGTAAGTCACACCTACAACCAAACAAGGACAAGGTGTGACGAACTAATCCGCGACAAGTTATTGTTCCAAGCCACGGTCAGATACAAGTACCCAAACCAAAAGTACTCGTACCTAACAGATAGGGTAGCCTACCATTCTAAGTGAAATGTTGTTAAGAACAATCCTTCCTACGCATGGGCCCTGGCTAAATAGGATCGACGTAGTCCCCCCTTTGGGCACCAGAGACCCCATCAGGAAGAGCATGACATTCCGCAGAATCGTCAGTGGCCGTCAGTAGTCATGGGTCATCAACCCCGTATCTCTAACGGAGAGTCCGGGTTACAAGGGAAGTGCATCGAAGCCCATACGCTAAGGAATTGTCCTTCCCGTCCAATGCCTATTATGTTGTATCCACAACATTAACCTCTATAACCGCTAAGTCAAACTAGCATGCAACCTCTATTAGCGGTTATTCCAATCGCACGGCTTGTACGTACTGGTGGCCAGCCAATCATGCACTTCCGTGTTCTACATGCGACACACAACTTCGTGTTACCACGTGTCAAGGCCAATAGATGCAACACACATGGTAGTCCCTAAAATCTAGGTTTAATTTGTAAGAAAATAATACACAACAGAAAATATAAATGAACGATAAGTTCTAACAGGTATGCCATGTATCACAGTTTATTTTGCATAAAGAAAATAAGTAATGCATGATATATGAGCTAAAATAAATAAACAGCTAATGGCAAGGTGTCTTGCCTGATAGTACGCCTGGTGGTGCTGCAATGATCAATGTGGCACGAACTGCGACTTCGGTGAAATCACTATACAAGGAGACCTCTGATGGCGGCACGGATCGTGTCAATGAGTCCGGAAGGGTCAAATTTGTTAGGGTTGACATAAGGTAGGCTTGAATTGGCGAGGGAATAGGAAGGATGGGATTGATCTCGGACAGAAGGATAATTAAAGGAATTCAATAAATAATATATATGAATTTAGAAAATATCTACAATATTTGGAAACTAGATTTTATTAGTAAAAATAAACTTTTTAGGAATAATACATTGAGAAATCGAAATCATTTCGGGCTAAACTCTAAGTTTGTAAAAATAACTTTATCAATAAAAAATATATCTTCTTAATTAGAATGAATATTTGTATAAAAAATCAACATAAATTAATTCGAGGCTAAAATCTTTACTTTTTCAAAATAAAATAGTTTGGACAAACTCCTTGAAAATAGCTAGAACTAGTATTAAATATATTTTATTTGATTATAAAATAATTACATAATATAAAACTATTGATACCTAATTTATCTAGCATTACAACAAAACAAGGATAATACTATTACTACTACTATTTATACTAATAATAATAACAAAGATAAAATTTTAGTAAAAATAAAACGGAACAAGAATCAAAACAAAACAATACCTACTACACAAAATAAAATACAGGACATTTCTTAACATATTATAATAATGGTATAGCTATAATGATTAAGTAATAATAATAATAATAATAAAAATAATAATAATAAATATAATAAAAAAAATAATAAATTTTTTTTTGTACTGTGGAGTGTTCTCCTCTTTCGAGGAGAACATTGTCTGTACAAAACACAGAGGAAACAAAAAAACAAAAATTTTCGAAGTCAACAAAAAAGAAACGGTTAAGAAGAAAGGAAGAGAGAGAGGAAGGGGGAGAGTGAGAGCACAGAGGGGGTTTCGAGAGGGGGAGCGGTCCGGCGGTGTCGCGGCGGTGTAGGCGAAGGAGAACAGAGAAGGGGCCAGGCGGGGGTTTGGACTGGGGGACGTGGTAGCGGGGGAGAAGATTGAGCGGCCGAGTAGAAGAGGGAGGCGAGGCGGAGAGGAGTCGGGAGGAGAAGACGAGCGGCGGACGGTGGCCGGAGGCGCTTCAGGAGGAGGGGGTCACGCGGATCTGGAAGGAGGACGGGTCGCCGGCGGTCTCCGGCGCTATGGAGCGGAGATCGGGAGGTGGTCGGACGCGTGGGGTGCGGCGGAGCGTAGGGGATGCTCCGGCGGAAGGGGTCGCGCGCCTGTCGCGGAGGCGGTGGGCCAACGCCGTGGAGGTGGCTGTTCAGGGGTTTGGTGGAGGTGCACCGGCGATCTCGGCGAAGGGGAGGACCCCGGCGGCTCGTAGCGTGCCAAAGCGGGGCACGGTGGCGCTGGGCTGTTCGGGTGTCGGCGACGGCGGGGTTCGGGAGGCTGCGAACGCGGTGGCTGGGGCACGCCGCGGAGGAGGAGACGAAGGGGGTTCTCGACGTTTGCCGGCGCTGGGCCAGCTCGACGCACGACAGGTACGGGTTGTAGGGTTTCCCTTTGGTTTTTGTTTTGCCGATGGGTTTTTTAAGTGTTTGGGCTGCGGTGGTTTTGATCGATCCGGCCATTGGCCGTGGTGGCAATGGCTGTTTGGTTTTGTCGGGGTCGGGTGACAATGGTGGTCGAACGGGGACGGGGCTATGGCTGGCGTGGGTTTGCTGGTTATCGAAGGTGGTGGTGTCAGTGAGGTGTCGGGTTTGGGTGTCGGGGAGTTCGGAGGAGATGGCGACGAACGGCAATATTGGTGCTGGTAATGGTAGGGCCCTGGGGTTGAGTGGCTGAAGTTGGCCAGGGTGTGGTGGTGACGGGTCGGTTGGTGGGGGCGATGGTTCTTCTAGCAGTGACGGTGGTGTTTGGTGGACGGGAAGCCGAGAGTCGAGGAGGCTGGGAGAGAGGTTGGAATGCAGGCGGGGTGTCGGAGAGATGGGGATGTCATAGGTTTTAGGATTTTTTTTATTGTGTCGGAGAAGTGCCCGACACGGGAAAAATTGTACATGTACAAAGAATGGAATAAGAGATTCACCGGGGTCGGACCCGAGGCCGTCACGGCTGACACGAGGTTGGATGGAACACCGACACGAGCACGCACATTGTGGTGGAGAAAATATTTGTGTGGAGGAATTTGTGGATGAATAATGTGGAGGAGTACCAGCCTATTTATAGGATGTGGGAATTCCCACTTGGATAATGATTAGGATTGTTTAAACCCAAATTAGATAAACCAATCTATTAAATTAAATCAATGAAATCAAATCTAAATCCAAATCCAATTAAATCTAATTTAATTCCCTTAGTTTAAAATCAAATCAAATCAATAAATCAAATTCCAATTATAGATATTAACTTAATCTATTTAAATGTATCCATGGAATCAAATCAAAATTTAAATTGTCACAAATATTTCAAAAATATGTTTTCCAAAAATACTATAATAATTAATTTCGAAAATACATTATTATTTACAATATGAACTCAATAAATCTTTATGAAATATATATGTATACGGGAATAATATTATTTATTATTAATAACTATTTTTACGAGACTTTAAATAATAAATAAAATAAAAATTTGAAAAACTTGGGTACAATAACAAAATAATTATTATGTATATTATTTTTAAAACTATAAAAAGGTCAAAAATATTTTTCTAAAATATGTACGCTCGCTCATATTCGCACTCGTCGAGCAAATTCGAAAAACGAACTTTCGCGTACGACGTACAATACGACTATGCGACGTACATTACAAAAATTTTAAATCAGTACTAAATTTAATTAAAAAAATATAGTAGAAATTTTAGGGGTTTTATAAACATATGGGACAGATCATATCCCAATCCATGACGAGTCTTCTGGTAAAACGAATCATCATATAATGGTAGTCGTCTACCTTTGCCTTGATTGAGACCTTGCATAGTCTTCAAATCATATCCCATGTTCTGGATAATCTTGAGAGATTGTTGACTATATCTGTCAATTCGGATTCTTCCTTTATCTTTATCTTTCAGATCATCTGTCTGAGCAACAGGGATATTTCTAGCTAGCCCAAACACAATCTGGCGCTTGTTTTTCTTATCAGACGGAATCACGAAATAAGATTCCTTGTGACGTCTATAAGTCACACAAGTTTGCGATGAAGCGGCTATAGGAAGAAGATAGAAAGAAGATGTTAGAAACCTTTGAGCATAAGGTCCAACATCGACATAAGGAGGAAAAGAATTTTCCTTATTGTCAATGTATAAGGTTTCCTCTGTGTCTATGTCGTCTTTATATTGATGACTTTGATTATCAGAAGATAAAGTCATTCTTTCAATAAACTTGACAGCCATATACTTGAAAAGGAAATCTTCATTAATATCAAAAAGTACAGAATGATCAATATTTACATCATTTACAATTTGACTGCTACGCTTCGGATTAATCATTAGTGGACTATCATCCGTCTACTGCGTAGATTTGCCAAGATTGACAATCAATGGAGGTTCTGCGTCATTCGTACAAAAAGTACGCCCTTTGACCTTGATCACAAGAGGTTGAACTTGGCTTTTAGCAGGAACATTTACTGATTCCTCAGATGAAACTTGAGTTCTTCATTTAACCTTGATCATCAAAGGTTGATTGTTGACAGGTTGGGGTTGGATTCGTCCTTTGACTTTGATATTCAAAGGTTGCTCTTCTGGCGGATCTTCGTTAATAGACTGATCTTTAGCAGATGATTGATCTTTAGCCATGTCTGATATTTCCTTTACATGTTCTTGTTTGTAGAGCCTTGAATCAGAAAAATAGGCTTCGACACCCTTGAAAGGATTGATATCAGCAGACTCAGTCTTTACAACCCCTTGGGAATCCACATACTTGAAGCATTGGTGGAGAGTTGAAGGCACGATGTTATGCTCATGTAACCACGGTCTTCCAAGAAGAATATTGTAGGATACGTCTGAGTTAATAACATAAAATGTTGCTATATTTCGAAGATCACCAATCTGAATCTTCAGACGAATCTTCCCCAGTGGTTTGCCCTTTACAGAGTTGAAACCAACTATTGTGGTACTAGTGTAAGTCAGATCACTAGTAGAAATCCTCAATGGTCTTAGAATACTTTAAAGAATTATGCTAATGGAAGACCCAGGATCAATGTAAATTCTGTCAACTTCAATGGATTCAATATACCCAGTATAGCATAAAGTCCTGTCATGCTTGTTATGCTTCAACAACATATCTTCTTGTGTAAAGGTGATGTTGGGAATTGCTTCCATCATACTATGACATTGTGGGCATGATACTGGTATATTGTCAGGAGTCTTAAGTTGAGCTAAGCAAGAATCAGCTTGCAACAAAGTTTCACTCAAAGTTTCACGACTTTCTTTAGAAAGGCGAAGCAAATCGAAGATAGATAATCTAGCCGGAGTATTAGCTAACAGGACTAGAATATCAAATTTATAGGGTTTCATCACCACCCCCTGACTGGAAGTAGACTTCAACGGGACGTCCAAGCGTACCGCTTTCTATTTCCCCTTTTCAACCACAGCAGGAACAAGAGACGGTTGAGTTGACGGTATTTTTCAACATTCTCTGCTTCTTTGGAGGATCCCTCATAATCTTTGTGGTACTCTTTTCCAGATTTTGTACCAGCAAAAGTTTCTTCTTCAGACTCAGAAGAAGAAAGTACCATATTGCAGGATTTAGTCTTCCTTTCCCTAGCCTTCTTCTTACGAGGATTGTTATGAGGAACCTTAGAACCCAATACAACAGTGGATTTTTGACTTTGAATTTGTAAAGGAAGTCGTATTCCTTTATCATAATTCAAACCTTCTGCCTTTTGAAAGTCATAACCCATCTTCTTTATGAGAAGGACAGATTGCTGACTGTACAAGTGAGTAGGCAGTGGACTTTCAACAGGTGGTTCGATAGAGGAAGAAGAAGAGATCTCTGTAACTACAGGAGAATGAGGAATAAACGTCTCTGTAGCTACGGGAGGAAAATGATTCGGGATACGAGGAAAAATTCCTGTAGGAGCTTTTTTTATAAGCAGCGAAGACTTGTTGTGCCTTGTATAAGGGAACACTATTTATGGCTAGCCACTGCTGATGAGTAAGCTTGAGCTTGGCAGAAGGAGCCAGACTTGGAGGCCATATGTTCAATCCTCTCAGTCTATCTTCCAAAGGAATGCCATCCCATAGATGATCCAAATCATCAGGATCTGGAATAACATGAGAAATCATGTTGCAGGTTTTGACTTTCTTACCTTTCTTGGATTTTGAAGTTTTTCCTTCATCTTCCATTTCAGGTACTAAGTCAGGATGTACCCACATAATTTCACCATTCTTTAATATTAGAGGCAACAATCCTTCATTTTCCTTCCTGGCAGGCGGGATATTCAAAATCTTCATCGTCGTCTTCGGAATTGGGACAATTCCATCTGGTACTTGTTGTGGAGGAAAATCTCTAAATTGAAGAGAAACCATATTAGTTGTAACCGTATGGTCATCATTGGTTAAAGCGATAGCACCACCATTTATCTGCTCTTGGATTTTCTTCTTCAAAACATAGCAAGCACTGGTAGGATGATTAATGTATCTATAATAGATACAATATTTGGGATTGTCAGTCAGATTCACCTCATTAGGCCTCTTTGGCTCTGGAATCTGGAGTTTGCCACTCTTCACCAGACATTGGAATATTCCTGGGATATCACTTTCGTCAAAAGAGTATTCTTCTTTTGGCCTGGAAGATTTCTGATTATTCGGCGTCGTTTTATTCTTGGAAAGATTGACCATAAGAGTGTCTTTTCCTTTCATATTACGATTGCCAAAATTATTAACAGGATTACTTTTCTTTCCTTTATCCTCAGAGGCAAAAATTATCCCATATTTACGAGCCAACCTACCATTGGTCTCGGCAGAAACTGCTGCTATGATAAACGAAGCCCAATCTGTGAATTGGGAACCCGTGAAGACAGTGATGGATGGTCGTAAATTCATCTTGCATGTATCAATCAGCGCTGAATCTGGCATACCAGGGGCATCTTTAGAGTCGCCTGTCGGAAACGTTCAATGAACGTTCGAGTATCTTCTTTCTCCTTTTGCTTGATTTCTATTAAGGAGGACATGTTCATGTCTATACCTCCTTCATAGAAGCGAGAGAGAAACATTGCCTTAAATTCGTCAAAAGACGAAATGCAATTGACGGGTAAACTACGATACTAGTCGTAAGCTGAACCCGTCAAGCATCCAATGAATACTCGAGTGAGAAGAGCATCATTTTTATGCAAATGTACAGTCATAATATCAAAATAATTGATATACTGACTAGGAAAAGCCTTTCCATCAAAGAATACCATTGACTGTGGCTTGAATTTCGGTAGAAAGGGTACATCATTCCAATGAGGAGGATAAGGTTGCTTAATCCCTAACCTCTGGAGTTGATCCTTTTGCTTCAAAACTTTAAAATGTGCTTTGAGCTCACGTACTGCTTGAATGGCTTCGCTGGTTTGTGGAAGCACATTTGATTGAAAAGTTGTTGGTTGTACCGTAATCCCCACCGGAGATGGTACATCTTCTGGAATGATGGGATCTGGAGATACAGAATTATGGTTAACAGTAGGCTCTTGAATATTCAAAGGTATATCAACCCCTTGGCTAACTTGAGTTGGTGCTGCTACCTGTACCGGTGTTACTATTGCCGGTTGAGCAGTTTGCTGAGCCGTTATTATCTGGTGCATGCTTTACATCATGTTAATCATGTCTTTCAATGATTGCTCAACGGCAGTGAGACATTGTTCTGTATTAACAGATGACGTCTCTGGTTCATCTCCAATAGTGTAGGATTCAACCTCTCTTGAAGATACATAAGGATTAGTATAGAAGTATGAATCGACACTATCAGTTTCGGACTCAAGAGATTGAGTACCTCCAGCTTCAGAATCCGAAGTCTGCAATTGTCTTTGTCTTCTTGATCGAGTATTCTGATATACTCCTTCAAAAGAATCAAGAAGTCTGTTGAATTGTTGTTAACCTGGGGTTTGGGACATGTTCCGTCTAGGACGTCGTCCTCTGTTGGTGTGAGATGCCATGTTGACTGATGCATATGACAACTCATCAGCTTGTTGTTGGGGCGCATTAAAATTTAATCGATCAAAAACTGACCATCTGGAAGCCGAGCAACAACATTTGATCACAATCTGGTGACACTCACAGCGATGATTTTCTTGGGGGAGTCTCACGGGAGATTGTCTATTTTTACGCTTTTGCATTAGCAATTCACGTAAATCAGAAGGAGTAGTCTTCTTTATTACATTTGGAGTAGCAAAACGTTTAGTCCCTTGTGTAAAAAGAAGATTACTGGCTGCATTCACAGAACCAAACTGTACATCTCTACGCGTTTGGAGTTGTGTGCTCAAATCTTGAGATTTTTTAGCACGAAGGACTCCATTTTCATTACGTGTGATTTGTAGGTTTGGTACTTTGCGTAGAGCAGTATAAGAAGGCTGTTGGTGTAGAACTGAAGCTTTGCCTACAACATTTTTACGCTGTATGCATTTAGATACATTCACATTAGATGTAAAAACATCGTTGCAAATTTTATCTACAATGTCACAGACAGAAGACTTACCTTTACGCATAGAGCGTAAAATTGATTATCTACCACGTCACAGACGGGAGATTTTTCTTTACGCGAAGAGCGTAATTTTTGTGTGTCTACCACGTCACAGACGGGAGACTTATTTTTACACTTAGAAGCACAAGTATTAGAGTTTGCCTCATTACAAATGGGAGACTCGTTCTTATGCACTGAGCGTAAAATTTGGTTTTTACCCACTGGGCGTAAAACATCACTTTTACGCACCGGGCGTAAAACTTGGTTCTTACGCAGTGGGCGTAAAACCTGATTATCTTCACCGTCACAGACGGGAGATAAATTGCCACACTTAGAGTGCAACGTTGAAGTAAGGACTGCCTCATTACGAACGGGAGGCCCTACGACAGGAGTGGGAAGAATTCCCTTGCCATCAGAAGCAACAGAGAGATCAGAAGCTATTTTGGATTTAGGAATCCAAACTTTTCGTGCTTTGCGAGATTTTTGAACATTGGAGCAGCGAGAACCACCCCCAGTTCGGAGCATCTCTTCATAAGCAGTCTGGTCGAAGTGTACAACCAGAGTCTTCTTTGTCGATCCAATCGACACATCATCATATTGAGCAATTGCCTCCTCGTCAAAGGAGAAGGTCATCCCCAGCAGAGTCGCCATTTTTTTTTTACTTAACAAAATGCCTGAAAATCGGATTTTGAAAATAAAACAAGAAAAAGTACAAGAAGTACAAATTTAATTCTGGGAAGTATTGCTATGGAAGTCTGATCTGTAAATAATCACTTTGTTCCTTGGACCATACTATGATGATGAAGATCACTGCTAAAAGATGAACAGTTGGAAGAACTAAGTCACCAGAAAGGTATCGACGCACTTGGGCACTGATGGCGAGGCCGAATGCTTTCCTACTTTGCTTCACTCTGTTCTGGAAGAAAAGTTGAAGAAGAATGCTCCGAAAAATCAAAGTCTCTGGGCTCTGATCTCTATGTATTCTCTCCTCTCTCTCTCTGTGTGTCTGTGTCCCTTATATGAGAAAAATAAGTCTATTTATAGATTTGGCTTCTTGTGCGTAAAAACTCAGCAAAAGTTCCGTCTTTACGCTAATAACTGCCACCCATGACTGAAGTCATCCTCCGCATATGTTGACACGTGTTTCATCATTCAAATAAGAATAGGATGCACGTACACACGTTCTCCGAGATGTGTGGTATGAAAGCCATGTAGGCAAACCACGTTCCAATTTGGTGAAGAAGAATAGGGCGTAAAAACAACCCAAAATACTCTGAGCGTAAAGTAGTAGACTAGGCGTGAAATAGCCCTGACATGAACTTCCCGCGTAAAGTGGTTGTTAAACAACCTTGAGCGTAAAAATAGCCCAAATAAACTTTATGCACACGTCAACTTTTGAGCGTGAAAACTCATACAGTCTCTATGCGTAAAAGAAGTCATACTGTGAGCGTAAAATAGCTCAGTCCACATACTAAACGACAACATTGGTCTCTGTGTAAAACAAATCCCTTCGAATTCTGTGATATTGCCATCATTGAATCTTCATGTCAGACTTTGCATTAAATGCAAGACTCGACAGCTTTGTGCAGCGTAAAGTGGTTAGCCTGTCTTCGGCGTAAAACCATTGGCTTGACCCTGGCGTAAAACCATTGGCTTGACCCTGGTGTAAAGCGATTATCCTGTAACAATAGATCATGTTGAGTGGAATGCTTCTATCTCTTTTACTCATTCCATGAAGCACTTTTTACGCTCCTACACTCTTCTCATCTACTAGCCGCAAAACTTTCTAGGACTAGAAGGTTCTCGGTGCAAGTCAATTAGAAGTTTGTGCAAGAGTCTTCAAGAAGTCACTTGGAAAATTCCAAGTTTTGCCTCAGCGATTTTTTCAAGAAGTTGGTGTGCCCTTCTGTGTAAAGGCACGTGGTTGTAAAGCTATTTCACAAATAGTGGATTTCAATCCTGAACTAGGGTTCTCAGGCCTGGACTAGTCCTCCACGAGGGAAACCAGGTTAAAAATTGTTGTGTCTGCGTATGCTTTCTAATCTCTACTTTATTTTCGCATTATACTCTGATTAATTATTTACTAGTTGGGATTGAATAGAGTTGATTTTTTAATTGATCATTATTTTCACAAGTACTCTATTCACCCCCTTTAGAGTTGCCTACACGTACTTCATAATAGACCCGGAGCAACCCTCCGTAGAATTTCTTGGGTTCGCCGACCCCTTCGGTGGAACACTCAACACCGGTATACCAATATAGAGACAAATAATAATAATGCACTACCAATAATCAAATAAATAGAATCGAACGGTCAAAAAGACAAGAAATAGTCGGGTAAATACAAATCCACTACCAAACGGCTACAAAAAGTGGGTCCGATAATATTCAACATAACATAACACAAATAGTCATACCCGGGATAAAATAAATACATAAACCAACAAATACATAAAGACCCAACAATTTGTCACTAACACAACAAATGAAAATAAGTCCAATAAAGGACTACGCCTGGTCAGGATGAGAAAGAGGAGGAGGAGGAGTAGGCAGTGCCTGCACTGGGACATCAGGAACCTATACTGCTCCGGGGTCAGCATCACCAGTGACGACCCATCGGTAGAAGGAAGGGGAGGCAGTGGAGCCGTTGCAGTCGACGTGGATGCCGAAGCATGACCAGGAAGTGTCCGCTCCATGGCCAACAGTCTAGAGTTGGTGGAAGCCATAACAGCCACCAGCCTCGAAAACTGCTCGCCAATGGCTGCCTGCGACCCCTGCACCACCTGAACGGCATGATCCGTCCTCTCGTCCATCTCCCTAATGGTGCGCTCTAGCATATCAAATTGTACGGTGAGGGCCGCATCATTCGTCTGCGGCTGAGACATGGGATG
Source organism: Iris pallida (assembly GCA_029216955.1). Lineage (NCBI taxonomy): Eukaryota > Viridiplantae > Streptophyta > Magnoliopsida > Asparagales > Iridaceae > Iris > Iris pallida. The sequence goes on along the minus strand of JANAVB010026199.1, from coordinate 28,037,819 downwards.
CTGCATCCTCCGCAATAGCTCGTCACGCAGCTCAGTAAGCTGAAAACAGAGTTTCCCCATTCGGACCGACTCCTTTGAGGGCTGTGGGAAATGCACACTGGCAGAGGAGGCTCTGGATGATTGTGCCGCCCCAAAGGCACCGTAGGATCCCGTACCATAGTACGTACCCCTCTGAAGACCACGAACGACGATCATCCAGAGCTCATCCATAGCCGGAGGGGGTTGCGCAGAAGTACCAGCCCCTCCCTCCGCAGATGCATTAGTAAGCTCACGCTCTAGCCTAAGATACTTATCCTAGAAAAGTACGCATCTCGATAAGCATACTATTTACTACCAACCTAGTTATTCCACGTCTATGGATATATTTTCATATTTCTTAAGTTATAATAAAGTTAGTGGCACGTAAAAGTAATACTTACATAGCTCTGCGTGGCCCGATCATCAATAAGCTTTTCGTCCTTCCGATGGGTAGCCAGGAAGACCGTCACCATATTAGGGTTTGCACCCTTCTTTACCTGTTATAATAAAATATTTGTCATTAAAATTAATTATTTTATTACTACTTTCATTAAAATAATATATTACAGTAAAATACGTATCATGCGACGAAAATGTTCCGTCATGGGAATCGAGCCACCACACCACTTCCCTGCCTTCGTCCTAGCCACCTTCGCCTTCTCTGACCGTTTCTTGTACTTAGGAGCGTCGGATATAGCCTTCATGGCAGTCCACTGCTCGGTCATGATCCAACCTTGGATCCCTTTTCCGGAATGGTCTCGAGCCTTCTAGTCGTCGATCGCATCCCGGATCAACTTGGCGGCAACGACAGAAAATTGCTTGTCAATCATCTTAGCCTGGTGTGGTCGATAAAAATATATTTTTTACAAGAATTAAATTAGTTAGCTATACAATATGCATAAAATATGATTTATATTAAAAGTAATATACTTTAGTTACCTTGAAGTGGACAAACCAGAATGCCTTCCTCTCATCCGAGTAGTTGATCCAAGGCCTGTCGTAGTTGGACCTCAGAAATAGCCCCAATGCCCTCTGAACTGACGGGGACAATATCTACACAACGATAATTAAATTCATTAATATATAGATATAAGTATAAATAAATGTTAACTAATTAACTTACTTTGTAGGCCCGTCAGACCAAATTTCCATCCTCGTCTCGTCCGGAGGGGCGCATGGGGGATCGCTCGGATCATATGTAGACGGCGTAGGTGCGACCTTCTCCACCCGCTCCTCTGTCTCCATAGTGCCGTCAATAGGAGGAATGCTGCTGAACGGGCTAGGATCAGGCCTGGAACTGTCCGTCCTAGGAGTGCTACCACGTACCGTCAACGCAGATGGAGATCCGAGTGGCTGGTACACTGGAGTACTATGAGACGAAGGACCGGAACCGTTATCCACTAACGGAGTACCACTCCATCCACCGGTGGAACCTCTACCTCCGCGAGATACTCCTCTACTGCCACGGGGGTACAATCCTCTGCATCCTGCCATACCTGATAGAAATATATATCTAGAAAATAATAATCATGCATTTAATATATCACAGGTTATAAAGATAGACCCGGAGCAATTCTCGAATTTGTAGATAATAAACATACATTTAACATATCACAGTTTATAAAAATAGACCGGGAGCAACCCTCCGTTGAATTTCTAGATAATAACTAAGTCTAGATAATAGACTCCATAAACATCCAGGAACATCCCAAAAGTAAAATAAACATCCAGAAACATCTAGAAAGTAAAATAAACACCCAAGTCTAGATAATAACATCCAAAAACATCCAAGTCTAACCCAGAAATAAGTCTACAAAAACAAAGCCGGTCAAAAATCATATCATATATATCTACTGTCCTCTGCGAGGCGCATAGAGATCTCCCTCCTCAGCCACTGCGCATAAGTAGGATCCACGCTAGCAAGATCAATATCCAGAGGAGATGGATGACTGGAACTCCCGATACAATTGTCCTCTGGTGCCGCCTCCTCCTTCACAGCAATCTCGGCTTTAGGAATCACTTCCTCCTTAATAGTAGAAGGAAGTTATTCCTTGTCCGTCATCTCTGCAGTAGGTACCACTACCGACTCAACAGCAGGAGGAAGCACTACCTCCTCAGCAGCAGGAGGTGCCACTACCTCCTCAACAGCCATCTGTGCCTCTCTCAAGCGACGTCCTCGGGTCATGGGTGCCATCTGGTAAGGTTGATAGAAACATAGAGATTAATTAAGGATTAAACAAAATGACAATATTAGACGTGTAATATGGAAGATATTTTATATTTTATTTTACTTTCAATCATCTTTTGAAAATTTATCTTCTTCGTCCTCTGCATCCTCATCTTCCTCTTCCTCCTCATCTTCGCTTTCAACTACTTCGTTTTCCTCTTTGAATACTTCTACCTCTTCTACACAATTAGATATGTAATATGGAACATGTAATATGGAACTTTTGTTGTGTCCACGTCAACTGTATTTGTTACGAAAGGTAGCTCGTCCTCCTGATAAGCTATTTCGTCAACATCGTAGGTATTTTGGGCTTTAGTCTTGCATACCGCCCATCAGTCCAACCTAGTTGTTCCCCGTTTAGGATAAGTAGTAAAGTAAACTAGTTGAGCCTGACTTGCTAGGACAAATGGTTCGTATCCTTGATACCGACGGTGGTAGTTAATATCCATAAGACCATGCTTGTCAATTTTCTAACCTTGATCTTGGATCGGATCGAACCAATCACACCTAAACAAAACGATCTTAGCCGGCTCTACGCCGTAGTTATATGTCAACTCCACAATCTTCCGTAAGACGCCATAGAAATTATTGCCCGGATCTACATCTTTGTAGTTTGTAGATCAGATACACAAACAACTATTTTTGGTCGAATCAAGATCTGGAAAGTTCTCTCTGATTAGAGCATCTGTTGACTTGAACCTAAACCCATTCATACAATAGCTTGGCCATATTTTGACAAAATAAATGGGCCCCTTGGATAGAGTTATAATAGACTTATTCTTTAGTATTGCGTCCGGACGATCGACCTAAATACCGCAAGATAAAAAATTAAATTCCGTGTTCTGTTAATTACTGTACAAAGTGGATATACGATAAGTAATTACTGCGTCGTCTTACATATGCACTCAACCATGAAGGAAAATGATGTCTCATTTTCTGTTCCAGTTCTTCATCCATTATGTACTGTCTACTCGATCTCACCTCATCATTAAATGTGTTAAAATAACAATACATATACCAATTAGTGTAATAATAATATTGGATACTATTACATGCATAGATGACGTAAATGTGGACGTGTTAGTTACTTACCCCTCGAGCTTCTCTACTTCATCCTCGTTGCAGTTGAGCAACATATATAACTGAGTAGACCTTAGTTCCTCGTCATTCAGATATATTTTCTTTATTTTCCCGGAAGACTTTTCGAAAGCATTAAAGACTTTCTGTGTTGCATCAAATTAGATTCAAGATATCTATCATCGTTTCTGGAAGCTATTGTTCTATTAGTAGCAACATGTGGCTTGAAATACATTGAGCAGAAGTTTGTAATCTCCTCGAGAACATAGGCTTCACAAGTAGAACCCTCGACCCGAGCCGTGCTTTTCACCTTTCTCTTTAGGTGGTTCAAATGCCACTCAAACAGGTACATCCACCGATAACTGACGGGCCCACCAACACGTGCCTCGTAGGATAGATGAATTTGCAAATGCTCCATGGAGTCGAAGAACCCAGGAGGGAACACCCTCTCAAGTTTGCACAACGTTAGTGGAATGTCTTTCTCTTGCTTTTCTAGACGATCGACAAGCAACTTAGTAGAACAAAGATCTCTGAAGAATATGCTCAACTCTGTCAACGAATACCAAATGACTGACGATAATAATTCCTAAAATGCTATCAGAATTAACCTCTCCATAAATACATGACAGTCATGGCTCTTCATCGTCAGTTTGTTCTCCTTCGGGTCGACGCATCTTCTTAAATTCGACACGTATTCGTCAAGAAATTTTAGGCCCTGAATCCACCTACAAAGTCTTACTTTATCCTCCCTGTCTAGTAAGAAAATTTCCTTAGGCTGCTTATACTTCCCATTGCCTTCCTTTATCAAATGTAACGCAGGATGTCGGCATATATTTTCCAAGTCTAACCTGACCTTGGGATTGTCGTTCGTCTTTTTCTTTACGTCCATCACAGTATTGATTATGTTATCAAACACATTCTTCTCGATATGCAAGACATCAAGGTTATGTCTGATCAGATTGGTGCTCTAATAAGGCAGGTCCCAGAATATACTTCTTTTCGTCCAATTATGAGTGCTGCCAAATTCATCACACTTGTATCCCTTTGTTGGCCCTTCGATAGCACTTGGAAAGTCCTTGACCTCCTCCCATATCGTACCTTCGGTCCACCTTGGCAGTGGATTGGCCTTTTCTATAATGCCGGCACGAAATGCATTCCTGTTCCTCCGGAACGGATGGTCCTTCGGCAAGAACTGTCGATGACAATCGAAGAAGCACAATTTTCCTCCGCGTTTTAAACAAAAAGCCTTTATGCGGTTCATACATTACGGACATAAGAGACGACCATGAGTGCTCCATCCTGATAACATTCCATATGCCGAAAAGTCATTGATGGTCCACATCAGTACGACCCTCATCTAAAAATTCTGCTTTCTAGAAACATCGTAGGTGTTGGCACCTACTCCACACAGCTGATTTAACTCATCTATCAATGGCTGTAAATACACATCGATGTTCCTCTTCGGATTGTTCGGACCCGAGATAATAACGGTGAGAAACATATACAGAGTCTACATAAACATCCAAGACAGTAGATTATACGGAGTGACGATCACAGGCCAATACGAATACTGGGAGCCTGAAAGTCCGAATGGGGTAAAACTGTCAGAGAAGAGACCCAATCTGACATTATGCGGATCCGAAGCAAAATCTAGATACTCTCGAACAAAATGCTTCCATGCTTCCCCATCAGATGGGTGACCTAACACTCCTTCGATCGGTTCACGTCTGTGCCAGCTCATATTTTCTACAGTTTTCTTCACCATAAACAACCTCTGCAACCGCGGCATCAATGACAAGTAGTGCATCGAATCGGTAGGCTTCCTTGCACCAGGAGTCCTACTTGAACTTGTTGCCTTGTAGCGATCAACACCACAAAATCTGTACACATCTTCATCCTTGTTGTCTTTATAGCACAACATGCATCCGTTGCAACATGCATCAATTTTCTCATATCCCATCCAAAGAGATCTCACCATCCTCTTAGACCGGTAGAAGTCTGTAGGTAACTTTGCACCTACCGGCAAGATCTCTATAATCAACTCGATGATTCGGTTGTAGCATTCTTGAGACATGTTAAAATTGGACTTGATGCTCAGCAGTCTTGTAACTACCCCCAACGATGAATGATCCTCACAACTAGGATACAAAGGAGTCCTTGCATTCTCCAGCAACTTTATGAACTTCGAAGCATCGGCATCCGGTGCCTCCTCTGTCGCATCATGATTGTTTGGATCGAAATTAGGCACCGTAACGTCAAAAACTAGGTTCACGCACCATTCGTCGTAACCAGTATGGTCATGGACATCCATATACGAGAAATTAGGCCCCAGCTCCGATGCTAAAGGCACAAGATCTCCGTGTGACATCCACTGACAGTAATTCGGCATAAAACCTCTCGAGTACAAATGATATGTCACATCCACTTCTGGATGCTGTTTCATGTTGTGACGTCTCACACATAGATACTTAATTTTGGTACGGTCCATGTATTGAGGGAACGCCTTAGCAAACTACAGGAATTGATCTACCCCATGTATAAATTCATTCTGCAAACCGCATATGTCATCAGGATGACAATTATACATCCATGAACGATGTCGGAGATAGTAATTCATATCCATTTGATAATAATTCTGCAAAATAGATACACATTATTCGAGTATATTCCAAATTGATGCATATAGACACATGAGTATCAAATGAGTGTTGTCACATGTTCAACAAGAAGGCCCCCTCTCTGACCCCCCTCTATTTCCCTGCTTCTCATTCGACTCCCTCAGCATCCTATTCAGCATCATTTGATATCTACCTCAACCTCACCCTAGATAAGTGTGGAAATATTAATGTTAACCAAGGTTCCAAAAAAATCTATAACTCTGATAGGCCCAAAAGGCTTGGCATAAGTAAATTTAATTTTTAGAGAATGGCTCTAAACACTATTCCAATCATACCTACACTTCTAGGATACTCTATATACTCTAGGTACTAGGACTGAATTAACTCTCTAACACTCTAACGACACTCACTCACATATATCCACTCTTACTTATGAATACTAAGATCTGACACATACTGATAATCACATACACTAACACTCTTAGATATGATACTCGCATTCACTTCTAACTATCCTAATTGATCCTAAACTACATTCACTCACTAGTACCAACACTAACTCAAATAGGCACTCTCATCTCCCCAAGATACTATATGATACCAACTGATATACTGCTCATACTCACACTCGACACAAACACATTTCACTTAGGCATTTGCTTGTACTCGAGCTCCCAAATGGGATTCCCCCTATCTCCTAAAGCCTCTGACTTCTCAACCCTGCCCACGTAGCTTGTAGCCTGAGCCGATGTAAGCCTTGCCAAGGCAAGTGCTACTACTGCAGCAATGCCACATGGCATATGCCAATGTGGCACTTGCCAACATGCTCACTGTCGTATGTCGTGTCTGTGTGTGCGGGTCGTGTGTGTTGTGTCGTATCAGCGTGTGTGTGTATGTGGCGAGTATGTATGTGTGTATGTGTATACGTATGTGGTGTCTGTATGTCGTGTCGCGTGTGTGCATGTCATCGTATCTGTGTCAGCACGTTAAGAAGAGGAAGATAGGGTTAGGGTTTACTGCTTTAGTCGGAGTTGGGTCGGGGGTCGCCGAGGCTGGAGCAGTGGCGGAGGGGATGGTCAGGTCAGTTCGACGAGGGGAATTGACGGTGGAGGAGTGGCGGAGAGACGGGGGTCGCGGTGGAGGGGACGCCGGAGGAACGAGGGTCGCCGCGGGAAGGGGAGTCGCGGAGGGAGGGGGGACGCCGGAGGGAGAGGGGAAGGAAATTTAGGGACAAGAGAGCGGAAAGAATTTAGGGTAAAAAATGAAAAGTTGATCGACATAATCCCTATATAAAATTTTTAGCGACATCTAAAAAAGGACGTCGCTAAACGTCGCTGTAAACTAAAGATACGACAACGGACAGAAGTATGAGTCGAAAAAACGTTGGTAAATGAAACAAAATAATGACATTTTGCGACGAGACCACGACATCTACTGTCGCTCTACGTCGGTAATAGTGACGTTCAACGACGTCTTTTATCGACGTCACTAAATACACAAAAAGTAGCGACGTTATTACTCGGAGTCGCTAAATTCGTCGCCAATATGACTTATTTTGGTAGAGTATTAAATTGCAAAACTAATTATATAAATTTGTAGATCTATATGTTTGATTCACTAAACCTTTTGACTGAGTCGATTTTGAACTCATTTTGTGTCCAAAATCGGACACGGGGACACTGTATGCTGGTGTGGTGCAATGCCCTGCTACCCTACACTTTGTGCACACTATACAGGACACGTGGAGTCGTATCGGGGACTAGACTGACATGTGTCCCCCAAGTTTTAGCCCAAGTGGTGTCGTGTCGTATACGTTCTAGAGCTGCATTGATTCGACCACAACACACACACGTGCACAGTGGCTACAGATACGCATTCGACATGCTGACACGAAGACACTTGGACTCAATAAGGGTGTCTAACACCTAGCCTACCTTCACCTACCTCTGGACACGAACACGAGACACGTAGTGCTGTGTGCCTGTCCTAGATGGTCGACACATCAGCACATGGCATGCATGCACTGTCATCTGATACTTTTTGACACATGTTTGGACATCATTTGACATGAGTTTTGGATAAACAGGACACTGGGTTGACACAGAGTTGACGCACCCCTTTTCCTTTCTATTATATATAAATTTTATCTCTGTTTGTATCTATATGTATGTATTTGTATGTATCTATGTATGCATGTATTATGAATTTCGGTTTGGACACCTAGTAGGACACTTGCAGACCATTGGACACGATTTTGGACACACTGACTGCTCACACACTCACTCGACACAATGACACCAGTATACACCAGTTTGACACATGTATGGGTTTAGTATGGGTGTGTGAGTTATTTTCCAGTTTTTGAATCTCAGTCATATATATGAGAGTGTGATATGAGTTGGAAGTTTTCAAGGTTTCTGAGTGAACCAAGTGCATGGGAACATCCCATGTTTGTGAGTTGGGGGCTTGCATTCCTGTTACAGTTTATTAGTTTGCTTGCCTTTTAGTTGTTCTTTAGTAATATTTAGGTTCATATGTT
>JANAVB010026199.1:27125737-27319982 GCA_029216955.1 Iris pallida | reverse complement strand
AAATTTTAAAGAAGAACATCGATATCTACTTGCAGCTATTGGTGGACAAGTAAACAATTATGGCAGTTTGGCATTTAGACATATGATATATTAATGGAGCAGAACTTTCAGATGGGAGAGATGTTGATGTGGACCATCAATGATTTTCCAGCATACGGAATATTATATGGTGGAGTACTCATGGTATTATGTCTTGTCCAAGATTAGGAAAAGAGTAAGGCATTACACCTTCAAAATGGAGGAAAAGCTTATTTTTTTTATTGCCATCGTCCTTTCCTTCATATGTCCCATCCATGGAGAAGGAACATGGATGCCTTTAGAGATGGTAAACAGGAACAACTCCCCCCCGTTGATTTTGACTGATATCGTTTGGACAAAGGTAGAGGATTTGCCGACTGTAAAGGAAGATCCGAATCAGCTATCACTTAGAAGATTCGACATCGCCATAATTGGACGAAGCGAAGTATCTTTTGGGACTTACCTTATTGGAAGGACAATCTCATAAGACACAATCTTAATGTCATACATATTGAGAAAATGTATTCGAAAACATCTTCAATTGGTGATTGGATACAAGGGAAAAACGAAAGACAATCCAAAGCAAGGAAGGACTTGGAAATTATTTACAGCGCCCAGATTTCATCTAACACCGACTATCCAATGGTAGCTGGGTCAAGCCCTCAGCACTATTTACACTGAGTAGGGATGCTAAATTGATAATATACAATTGGATTACAAAGTTAAGATTCCTTGACGGTTATGTGTCGAAGCTCGGCAAGATGTGTCGATCTCAATGAACGCAAGCTGATAGGATGAAGAGTCATGATTTCCAGGTGTTCATGGAGCGTTTTACTTCACTACCAAAATACAGGCAAACATCGATTGAAAATTAGCGACAGCGTAATCAATCGCCCATTAGCGACCGACAAGCGACTTACGGGCGACATATTTTTTTACTTAAATTTTTTAAGTTTAGCGACGGATCAGCGACCATTTAGCGACGAAATATGTCAACCACTGATTAGCGACCGATATATACGTCGCTAAGCTGCTGTAATGTCTAAACGGAAGGATTAATTTTTATTCTAAATTTTTTCATAAAGGTAGCGACTAACGAGCGACTACTTAGTGCATTTCCATTAGCGACTGCGTAGCGACGAAAAATTTTCGTCGCTAATTGTTATAAAAATTCGAAAGTTAATAATTTAAAAAATTTCCCAATATCTCTCTCACTTCTCAAAATCCTTCTCTCTCCTCCCCTCCCCCCGACCGGCGGTCACCCCCCCCCGACTGCGGCCCCTCCGGCGACCCCCCCGGCGGTCCCTTCCGGCCCCCTCCCTCTTCTCCTCCTCCGATCGACCCCCTAACCACCCACCCCCTACTCCTCCTCCGTCGAGCCCCCACCTCCGCGACCACCTCCCTCCGGCGTGCTCCCCCACTCCTCCCCCTCTTCTCCTCCTTTCGAAACCCCGTACACCCCCATCTTCTCCTCCTCCGTCGTGTCCTCCTCCGGCGAACCCCCCTCCGACGACCACCCTCTCCTGCGTCCCCCCCTACGGCGCCCCCCCCTCCGACGCCTCCCCTTCTCCGAGATCCTCTCCGTGACCAACCTCTTCAAGGTCCTAAACCCTAATTTGCATTTATTTTATTTATGTTTTGTTTGTGTTTTCTCAACATGTTTTAGGGTTTCAATTTCAATTTTGTGTTTGAAATTTATCGGTATAGTAGTGGGTATAGTAGATAAATAGAAATTTATCGGTATAATAGTTTTAGAAATTTGACGGGACACGGACACGAAATAAATAAGTGTAGTAGTTTTAGATTACTAAGGTAATTGATTGATCAATGCGATATATACTTGAGTATCAATTTGATACTTGAGTATCGACGTGATACCTAATTATACTAGGTTTGTTTTATGAGTGAATGTACGAGAGAGGTACGTCCATACCAAGTTATACTAGGTTTATTTTATGATACCAAGTAATATAGTATCTTAATTCTTGGTGCAGAATCATTCACGTGGATTAGAACAATGAGTCGATACTTACTTTACCGTTCGTGGATGTACAATCGGCAACATGAGAGTATGATTGGCTTGACGGACGATTTCAACGCGGGAGTCGAGCAATTTCTCATATATGCAAGTAGCCATACCGATTTCATGGATGGAAGGCGCATAAAGGGCCCTTGTGTCAAATATAAGAATATACCATATAGAGAGGTGTCACTCGTGAGAGAGCACCTTTACAAGAAGGGTTTCATGCCGAACTACAACGTGTGGATTAATCAAGGAGAATCTTCGGCTTCGTAATCTCAGTCCTTCTTCAATACCGAGGTGAGAGATTCTACTCTCGGAGATCATTTTGAATATCGGCAACCAACAAACTTGGCACGTGAGATAGTATTAGATTTTGCTGTTGTACGTGAGGATCCGAATCTTGATACAAAGGAGTTCTGCGATATGTTCAAGCATGCTGATAATCTGTTATATCCGGGTTGTGATTCTCATTCGGTATTGTCGGTGGTTATGCGGCTGTTGAACCTTAAATCTGATTTTAACTTACTGCAAGAATGCTATGACCGGATAATTCAGCTTGTAAGAGAGTTGTTGCCAAAAGGATCAAATGATTTGCTTCAAAGCTTCTACTAGTCGAAGATGATGATGCGCAAACTCGGATTGGGCTACCAGAAGATAGACTGCTGTCGAAATGGTTGCATGCTATACTACAAAGAGAACAGTGATAAAGACAAATGCATTTTCTGTGACGAGGACCGGTACAAGCCAATTCGGGGAAAAGAAAAATCAATTGCCCAAACGCGGATGCGCCCGTACAAGTACATGCAGATCTTGCCAATCATAAAGAGGCTACAGAGGATGTATATATCTGCAAATACTGTACAACACATGACATGGCATAACAAAGAACGGAAGATGGATGAAGGAGAATTATCTCATCTTGCCGATGGAGAAGCATGGAAGCATTTTGATCGGTGTCATCCTGATTTTGCTGCAGAGCCTAGGAATGTTCAATTGGCTTTATGTTTCGATGGATTCACTCCATTCGGACAGTCGGGGACGTAATACTCTTGTTGGCCAACGATTTTGACCCCGTATAATCTACCACCGTGGATGTGCCTGAAAACTCCTTACATGTTCCTCACACTTATCATACCTGGTCCAAGAAATCTAAAGAAGACCATCAATATCTACTTGCAACCGTTGGTAGACGAGTTAAAACAATTATGGCAGTTTGGCGTCCAGACGTTTGATATATCGATGGAGCAGAACTTTCAGATGAGGGCGATGCTCATGTGGACCATCAACGATTTTCTAGCTTACGGGATGTTATCGGGGTAGAGTACTTATGGTATTATGTCATGTCCGATATGCATGGGGAAGAGTAAGACATTCTGCCTTCAAAATGGAGGAAATGCATGTTTTTTTGATGCCACCGCCAGTTTCTTCCTTCGTCACATTCGTGGAGAAGGAACTGAGATGACTTCAGGGTTGGTAAGCGGGAAGTATCTCTTCCTCCGTTGAGATTAACGGGAGATGTAGTTTGGAAAGAGGTTCGAGATTTACCGACTGTCATGGAAAATCCGGGATCGGGCCATCTCATTGAGGCTTCGGACAACATCACAATTGGACAAAATGGAGTATCTTTTGGGATTTGCCTTATTGGCCGGACAATCTCATAAGAAACAATCTTGATGTCATGCATATTAAAAAATATTTGACAACATATTTAATACTGTGATGGATATTAAGGGAAAAACGAAAGACAATATTAAAGCAAGGAAGGACTTAGAAATTATTTGCAAGCGTCCAGTGTTGCATCTGTCGCAAAGGTCCAATGGTAACTGGGTGAAGCCTCCAGCACCATTTATATTGAGTAGAGATGATAAACTGATAATATGTAAATGGATTTCAAAGTTGAGATTTCCTGACGATTACGTATCGAATCTGGCGAGATGTGTCAATCTCAAAGAACGCAGGTTGATAGGAATGAAGAGTCATGATTGTCACATTTTCATGGAGCGATTACTTCCTATCGCTTTTAGAAAGATGCTACCTTCTCATGTGTGGACTCGGCTGGCCGAGTTATCTATCTTCTTTAGAGATTTGTGTTCAAGTAAGTTGACGGTGCAACATATGCTAGAACTTGAGGAGAAAGTTGTAGTGACGTTGTGCAAGTTAGAAAGGGTGTTCCCTCTCGACTTCTTTGATAGTATGGAACATTTGCCGATTCATCTTGCATACGAAGCACGTGTCGGTGCTCCCGTCCATTATCGATGGATGTACCCATTTGAGAGGTATAAAATAATCTTCTAATTTGTAATTTTTTATTTAAATAATTCTAATATTCAGTATATTTCTTATAGATACCGAAGTCACCTGAAGAAGAAGAAAGTGGGCAATAAGGCTCATATAGAAACTTCAATATGCGAAGCGTACATCATTAAAGAGGTTTCTAACTTCTACTCGATCTACTTTGATACTCATGCCCGAACAAATCGGAATAGAGCGTCGAGGAATGATGAAGGTGATATCAATGCACCGAACGAAGGGATCCGTACAATCTTCAATATGGGGCACAAGCGGACAAGTGCGACTAAATTACGGTGGTTGGATGACGATGAGTTTGAAGCCGCACATCGGTATATATGCCTCAATAGCGGTATCCAAGAGATGGAAGATATTGAAAAGTAAGCGACACCATTTAGTCATTCTAAATTCGATATTTAGAAGTGTGCTAACATTTCTCCATATTATTATAGTACTTTTAGAGCTGAGAATGGAAAGACCTGATATTGATGTTGATGATCTTGCTAGAGAGGTCTATATGAAGTTTCCGTCGTGGTTTCCGAAATTATGTAAGGATTATAATTATTAGCCATTCTAAATTCGATATGTTACTACCCACACTTTGTCTAATGACTTTTCTGATACTACCCACACTAGGTCTTCCGTCCTGGTACACAGTTACAGAACAAAGGGCTAAGAGCAGTTGCTATTGGACCGAGCAAGAAGGCAAAGTGTTGGAGCGGATATACAATCAATGGCTTTAACTTTATAACTACTGATAAGCCTATCAATCATTCATTTGTCGATGAGGAGGCTAATTATACCAAAAATTCAGGAGTTCGTGTGAGAGCCTCAGTCTACGATGCCGATCCCGAATTCGACTACTACGGTGTTCTAAGAGATATCGTAGAGATTGAATATTCTGTTGATACGAAGATTGTGCTTTTTAAATGTCATTAGTTTGACACAACACCCAAACAAGGATGGAAGATTGACAAACAATTTGGCTTTGTTGATATAAAACATAGAAAAAGATATGGAGGTTTTGAACCATTTGTGTTGACTAGTCAAACCGTTCAAGTGTACTATGTCATGACCCGCACCCTGAGGAGGGCACGAGAATGTGGGTACGTCCAGCCTACGCCGCAGAATCGACGGTAGAACACTGTATAGGTCATCTATAAATACTACAACTAGACAAAATATAAGGGTACCTGTCATCTCTGCACGGAGGTATAATATGGCATAACTCAATCACAAGAACAAACTAAGATAGATAGGACGGAATGGAAATATGATAGAAGTGAAAACAGGAAAGTAGTTCAAGATCCAACACAAGCTAAAAGAAATAAATACATCACAGAAAACTCAAAATATAATATAAAATACTACAGTCTGAAAACACTAGCTAGATCGCAGTCCAGGCGAACCTAACTAAGCTATACTAGTCCAGGTGTGCAAAGTCTAGTTGCTCAACTACCAGGTCACAGTCCTGGACTAAGTCTCCATCTACTTCGACCCCATAGTAGGTCGAACAGTCTGCCTCAGAATCATCTGTAATATATCAACGGTATCCAGTCAGAAAAATGAGCAAGTACAAAACACTAACAACAGTTCCTTATGAATTGACAAATTCTATAAGAGACAATTATAATGAAATACAAGACAAAATCAACAGGAAATATATAACAGGATGTGAGTACTGAATATCATAATATGGTGAGAAAAGTACTGAATGTAGAATTGAGTAGGATATATGATGTAATAAAGTAAATATAAAATGTGCCATAAATTATTTGAATGTTATGTGATCGGCTTGGGAAAGAGGACAGGCTATCCACTTGGCCCGACAATCACAAGAAAATTACTGGAAAGGGCCATGCCGGCCAACATGGATAACGAGCACAAGGAATAAGATCTCGCTACACCCTACGTGAAGTGAGAGTGGCGCAAGCACAACAATATAGTGACATGGTGGTATTGATCACATAGCCCCTAATAATTCCCCATCCCCGAGTAGTATAATGGATCAGGACATGACATGTCATGACACTGGATTCACTAAGAGGGTAGCTACTCTCTCTCAGGAATCGGTGTCTATACAAGTACAGGAAACAAGACATGAAATGTACCAATATAGCAAGAAAATCCAGGAACATCTCATGTCATGATCCGACGTATACTAGTCCGTGAACCATCGTATTGGAAATCGAATAAGATACTATGACTGAATCGGATATAGCAGATATCAAGACAATAAAAACTATCAGTGAATATACTCGCCTGTGGTCCTAATCATAGACCTAAAGACGAGATAACATAAGTCAAAACAGGATTTAATAATGAAAGGAAAGCTAATCAAGTCATGATGTGCAAGTCTAAGTCAAACTAGGTCAAACTAGGTCATACTGGGCCAAACTAGAACAAACAAGGTCACAGGAAGTCAATCCAAGTTAAACTAGGTCAATCTGGGTCAAAAGTTGACTTACAGTTGACTTTCGGTCAACTGGTCAACCTTGGTCAACTCTAGGTCGACCCTAGGTCAAAATAGGCTAATGTTGACCAACTGTTGACTTTCAGTCAACTGGTCAACTCTGGTTTGGTTTTGGGTCAATTCTAGGTAAAGTGTTGACTCGTAGTTGACTTCGGTCAAAAAGTCAACTCTTGGTCAACGGGGGTCAAAACTAGACTAAACTACCCTTATCTAACCATTACCTACCAAAACAACCTATATCTAACCCCATCTTAGCAATCAAACCCAAATCCTAAACTTTATCTAATATCTTATTTTATCCTTTACAAGGTATTCCCAATACCTTGCCCCAATAAGAAGGCAACCCATCCTAACCTTGGTAGACTGACCTAGGCTTCTTAGGGTAGCTAGACACTTTCCTATCTAGATATTACGAACCAAAAAATCTAGGTATCTAGCCCATCCAGTCCATGTTATCCCCATGTTGGTCACTCTCAATATTACCTTAAGGTAGCATGAGACACCCTATGGTATCCTGAGATACCACCCTCCTAACACTATCCAACCATACTAGCTCACCCTTCTACACTCTTAGTATTTTAGAGTATCACACTCACTAGATCTATTAGGATACTAACCAACCTCACTCTCATAAACTAACTTATCTAATACACTCACTAACCACACTACAACCCACACTAACATCTAACAAAACACCACTCTAACCCACACTAGACACTCTAACTAAGGGTCAGATTGAGTCATATATAAGGTCATACAAGTGGGCATTAAGTGGCTCCAAAATGGGGGGTTAAATGGGTTAAAACTAAAGTCTAAAAGGCTAAAAAAAACTGCCATAAACTGCTGTTGAAAGCTGCTGCTGCTTATGCTTACTGCTTATACTGCTGCTTACTGCAGCTGCTGCTGCTTATGCTGAAAGCTGCTTGCTGCTGCTGCTGAAAGCTGCTGCCGCAAGCTGCTGCTTATGCTTATTGCTTATCCATCTCATATATATATATATATATATATATATATATATATATATATATATATATATATATATATATATATATATATATATATAAAAAAATATATATATATATATATATATATATATATATATATATATATACATGAATACATATTATGGTACATGAAAGAAAATGTAAAGACAAGTAATAACACATCTCTAACATATAAAAATCTAAGATTAAAACATGTATTAAATTATTCAAACACAAGTGTGTCCAACATTGTGAGTTTTCCACATGGACACAACAACACATCAAGGACACTCCTAAATGTCTCCAAATGGACACAAATGGACACAAACGGAGACACAACCATGAGGGTGATTCCTATGGGTTTAAAACATTCCTAAATGCATGAGAATTCGATTTAGAGGATAGATTTTACCTTCTGGGAGGTGAAATCTCAAAGAACTCCTTCCGATACGGCACCGACACGAAGGGATCTCCAAATGAACACGAACCAATGCAAACTCCTCCCAAACTTGGCTATCACATTCTCTTCATAGAGTAGAGAAGAAATGATGAAGATTTGATGGAGGAAATGATTGATTTGGGGATAGAATCAATGGAGATTCTTCTCAAATTTGGGGAAGAACGAAGGAGAGAGAAATTTGTGGCTAAGAATAAAAAATAGGATGACTCACCCCCTCCCTTCATGGTCGGCCATAGTAGGCTAGGTGTCCCTATTTTGAAATGTGCAAAATGCCCTCTAATGACTCCTATTGGTTCAATTTAAATTAGGTTTTGGTTTGATGCTTAATTAGTCTAGTTTGAGTCTTTAATTAACCCAACATAGTCATGAATATTTAGTCTAACCATACTAACTTAAATATTGTCATGTAGGCCATGTCTAACTAATGAATGGGTCCCACTAAAGTTAAAGCTACCCCGGATCTCCGATACAAGTAAGATTGAGTTGAAATTCGAACCCGACTCAAATAACCCCAAAACAATATCATACATAATAAAATAAATCTAAAAATATTCTAAAATGAAAAATGACCAAAATACTCTTGTTCTTGAAAACTGGGGGTGACAAATCTATCCACCTTAAAAAAAATCGTCCTCGAAATTAAAACAAAGCAATCACAGGAAACACATATAGAAAACAATCCCATTCAAATAATCTTTTTTTTAAATCAGCAATAAAAAAAATCTCCTTTAGGCACATCAAACACTCGTAAATAAAAACGGATACGTATTCGATACGGACACAAAACCAACACAAAATCACTCATATCAAAAGTCAAAACTAACAATCACCAATGCAATAAATATCAAAATAATTCAAAAAGGTCAAATGACCAAAATACCCTTAGGCCAATAATGACATTAAAAATATCCTAATCACATGGTTAGGCTCTAGGTCAAGCAGTCTCTAGGGTTTTACTAGCAACACATCAAAATCACAAGTCATGGCTTTAATAGTTTTAAAATGATAAAATAAAAAAATCTCTAAAATTATATCATGATTTAAATGTCAATAAATAAATGATTAAAATTACAAAAGTCAAAATTACCCTCAATTTAGAAACTGGGTGCTACAAGTTTCTCGGAATTAAGATGCTAGTTCTCCTTATAGGTCAAAAACCCCACAAATATAGTCTCAAAATTATACAGTTCGATAATCATATGCGTCTGTCCAAAATCATGATAGTCAGAATCTTCGTCATGCTAGTGAGCAGGGCTACGATAATCACAGAGTCCTCAACTAAGGTATATACCTCTAGAATCATGGTATTTAAAATTTTGGCATTGTCGCATGCTTGGCCGCAAAAACCTTAAATTTCCACACCCAAGAAATACGTTCATAATTCGACTATATATCCTCACTATGCCTGCTAACATGACCGTAGAAGACTCTAAAATGCTATAATCGAGGCGACCTAGCCCATACGACTTATCTCAAAGGACAAATCAAAATCATATCACAAGAATAATAGAACAAAATTGATCAATTAACATGGAACAAATAGAATCGAATTTAAGACAGGTATAAGGAGGCAAATACGAGAATGGAATCGAAGATTAGAACCTGCAATCAGCCCTACTATTGTCTGTGTGTCCTCGACTGTCATAGCGAAAGCTTGCCCCTGCTGGCCTCCCCTAGCCGCTGCACTCTGTCCTGGCCTCCTCGGACTCCACGAACGTGGAAATCCATCAGCTGGTGGTCGGGCGCCCCACAGTATAGACATACGCACAACCTCTTCCTACACGCCTCTCGATTGTGCCCCGACTTCCCGCAGAAGCCGTACGGAGTAGTCTACCTCTGGCCCAGTCCCTGGTGCTGGTAGGTACGTGCTGGTACCTGCTGAATCTGTAACTGAGGCTGCTGCTGAAACTGCCTCTGCTGAAAGTGAGGGCGCTTCGCCGGCCCCGTACTAGAGCTCGCTCCGAGAACATCGCTGCCCCTCTTCGGCTTAAGGCCAAAGTCCTTCTATGCTATCTATGCCTCCATCAGTATCTGCTCGAAGGTCGTATTGTGTCGCCCGGAAGTACGAGTATGAACCGCATGAATAAGGCCCCTCCAAAACTTGCGAGCCTTATACCCCTCATTCTGGATCAGATATGGTGCAAACCTACTCAAACGGAAGAACTCCGCTGCATACTCGTCCACCAACAAGTTCTCCTGCACTAATCCGACGAACTGGGCCTCTAGAGCTGTAAGAGCCACGTCGGGGTAGAACTTCTCCTTGAAGAGCCGCCTGAAGTTCTTCCATGATATACCCCTCCCTGACACCTGAGGGTCTGTCCAGAACCACGTCAAAGCGATGTTAAAGAACTGGCTAGCCGCAGACGTCACCCATAGTCCCCTCGGAACCTCTGCTAACCTCAGGTCCTCTGGACGTCCACCAACTATTCATCAGCATACAGGATACCCTCGGTACCCTTGAAGTCCCTCGGGTTCATCTTTCTGAAATCCAGACATGTGCCAGGCCTCCACTAATTTTGCTGCTGAACTGGGGCACCCTGAACTGTACCTGACACTACCCTCTTAACTGCTGCATCACCACCTGGTGGGAGTTCTCCATACTTTGTCATAGCACCTCTGTCTGGTGGTGGGATGCGTCAGCATGATGCTGTTGTGCCTCCGTCTGGGCCCTCTGGGTCTGCATCATCTACTGTAGAAGGGCCATCATCTGTTGTGCATCCGTCGGTAGCGGAGGTGGCGGTAGAAGAGTCTCAGGAATGACTATAGACGGTCCCACAGCTGGAGATGGAAGACCTCCTGGAACTGTCGCTGCTACTCCCCGCCTGAAGGACAGGAACTGAGGTGGCAGCTCCCTCAACTACAGCTCCCACAGTAGGAGGTAGAGGTCCTACCGGATCGGGCCTCTCTGGAACAGTACTAGGTCCTGCTGCATGAGAGCAAATAATCATTATCCTGAGGATAGATTGAAACAAGGAATCAATATGACACATGATAAGGAATATCAAGGACAATTGAATTCAATGCAAGAAGAGTTGTCATGGTAATCAAAAGATCAGAATTTTCCTAAAATATGATTGAGTAACTCCTATCATATCCTAGATCCTATGTCCTAGTCGCAGGCTCGTAGTTAGTACTCTAAGTCGAGCATCATTACGAGAACACACTAATTGAGATATCGACCTGTGTGGGCCACTACAAAAATATGTCACGACCCGTACCCTAAGGAAGGGCATGAGAATATGGGTATATCCAGCCTACGCCGCAGAATCGACGGTAGAACATTGTATAGGTCGTCTATAAATACTATAACTAGACAAAATATAAGGGTACCTGTCATCTCCGTACGGAGGTATAATATGGCATAACTCATTCACAAGAACAAACTAAGATAGATAGCACGGAATGGAAATATGATCGAAGTGAAAACATGAAAGAAGTTCAAGATCCAACACAAGCTCAGAGAAATAAACACATCACATAAATCTCAAAATATAATATAAAATACTACAGTCTGAAAACACTAGCTGGATCGCAGTCCAGGTAAACCTAACTAAGCTATACTAGTCCAGGTGTGCAAAGTCTAGTGGCTCAACTACCAGGTCACAGTCCTGGACTAAGTCTCCATCTACATCGACCCCATAGTAGGTTGAACAGTCTGCCTTAGAACCATCTGTAATATATTAACGGTATCCTGTCAGGAAAATGAGCAAGTACAAAACACTAACAGCAGTTCCATATGAATTGACAAATTCTATAAGAGATAATTATAATAAAATACAAGACAAAATCAACAGAAAATATATAACAGGATGTGAGTACTGAATATCATAACATAGTGAGAAAAGTATTGAATATAGAACTGAGTAGGATATATAATATAATAACATAAATATAAAATGTGCCATGAATTATTAGAGCGTTATGTGATCGGCTTGGGAAACAGGACAGGCTATCCACTTAGCCCGACAATCACAAGAAAATTACTAGAAATGGTCATGCCGGCCAACCTAGATAACGAGCATAAGGAATAAGATCTCGCTACACCCTATGTGAAGTGAGAGTGGCACAAACACAATAATATAGTGACAGTGTGGTATTGATCACATAGCCCCTAATAATTCTCCATTCCCGAGTAGTATAATGGATCCGGACATGACACGTCATGACACGGGATTCCCTAAGAAGGTAGCTACTCCCTCTCAGGAATCGATGTCTACACAAGTACAGGAAACAAGATAAGAAATGCACCAATATACCAAGAAAATCCAGGAACAACATCTCATGTCATGATCCGACGTATACTAGTCCATGAACCATCGTGTTAGAAATCAAGTAAGACACTACAACTGAATCGGATATAGCAGATATCAAGATAATGAAAACTATTAGTAAATGTACTCGCCTGTGGTCCTGAGCTGATAAGGTGAACAGATGCTCAGAGTAATCACAGACCTAAAGACGAGATACCATAAATCAAAATAGGGTTTAATGATGAAAGGGAAGCTAATCAAGTCATGGTATGCAAGTCTAAGTCAAACTAGGTTATACTGGGCCAAACTAGGTCATACTAGGTCATACTGAGCCAAACTAGAACAAACAAGATCACAGGAAGTCAATCCAAGTCAAACTAGGTCAATCTGGGTCAAAGGTTGACTTAAAGTTGACTTTTGGTCAACTGGTCAACCATGGTCAACTCTAGGTCAACCCTAGGTCAAACTAGGCTAATGTTGACCAACTGTTGACTTTCAGTCAACTGGTCAACTCTGGTTTGGTTTTGGGTCAATTCTAGTTAAAGTGTTGACTCGTAGTTGACTTTGGTCAAAAAACTCAACTCTTGGTCAACGGGGGTCAAAACTAGACTAATCTACCCTTATCTAACCATTAACTACCAAGACAACTTATATCTAATCGCATCTTAGCAATCAAACCCAAATCCTAAACTTTACCCAATATCCTATTTTACCCTTTATAAGGTATTCCATTTACCTTGTCCCAATACGAAGGCAACCCATCATAACCTTGGTAGACTGACCTAGGCTTCTTAGGGTAGCTAGACACTTGCCTATATAGATATTACCAACTAAGAAATCTTGGTATCTAGCCTATCCAGTCTATCTTATCCCCATGTTGGTCACTCTCAACATTACCTTAAGGTATCATGAGACACCCTATGGTATCCTGAGATACCACCCTCCTAACACTATCCAAACATACTAGCTCACCCCTCTACACTCTTAGTATCCTAGAGTATCACACTCACTAGCTCTATTAGGATACTAACCAACCTCACTCTCATAAACTAATTTATCTAATACACTCACTAACCACACTACAACCCACACTAACATCTAAGAAAACACCCACTCTAACCCACACTAGACACTCTAACTAAGGGTCAAATGGAGTCATATATAAGATCATACAAGTGGGCATTAAGTGGCTCAAAAAAGGGGGGTTAAATGGGTTAAAACTAAAGTCTAAAAGGCTCAAAAAGCTGCCATAAGCTGTTGTTGAAAGCTGTTGCTGCTGCTTATGCTTACTGCTTATGCTGCTACTTACTGCAGCTGTTGCTGCTTATGCTGAAAGTTGCTTGCTGCTGCTGCTAAAAGTTGCTGCCGCAAGCTGCTGCTTATGCTTATTGCTTATCCATCCCATATATATATATATATATATATATATATATATATATATATATATATTTCTTGAATACCCCCTTATTTTATTAATCAAGGCTCAAAATACCGAAGCCTGACTACGTATACAAGGCACAAAAGGACAAAGCTTGTACAAGTATACCACCAAAAGGATCGGAGAGGGGGGAGATAGCAGTCAACCATAAAGAGCTAGGGGAGGGTCGAGGACCAGAATGATCTTGGACAGTGGGAGCATTGGGTGCTCCGTTTACGACATTGGCGGAAGACTTCCTGAATGAGCTGATCTGATGAGTATTGGTGGCCTTCGTATCTCGCTTTATTATGATTCTTCCAGATCACCCATATGGCGGCCGCTACGACGATCTGGTGGCCATGTGAGGCAGAACCCCAAGAGGCTGCCAGATCGTGGAAGCGTCCACCATCCGGCACAATATTGTAGTATTGATTAAGGGTCCTCCAAGTTTTGTCTGGCAGGGTCCCCTGACAAAAGATGTGGTCAATGGTCTCTATCTGAAGATCTATGCAACAATTGTAGGCTGACGCCAAGCTAATCCCCATGGTGTTGAGGATCTCGTCAGTAGGCAGTTTCTTTCTAATGACTCTCTACATGAGGAAGTACCACTTTCTGGGGATATAGGTCCGCCAATAGTGTGCAATGGGACGATACGGCTGCCCGATCCCTTGGACAGCGATCTGCGCCGACCTCACCGAAAATGCCTCCGATGCTTAGAGCGTCCACCTAAGCGCATCGGCATCGCTTCCGAGACTAAATCCGTTCCGACGGATGCTGTCTACCGCTTCATTACCGGACCACTCACGAATTTTGTCCCAGTTCCAGTCGTTAGTAATGGAGTTCCACAAGTCTATGATTCTGCTGTCTCTCGGGGTCTTCGTGAGACTAGGGATTAAGCTGTCCCCGGTCTATCGCTCCAGGAATGGGTCCGAATCGCCGACACCCAGGTAGAGTCTCATCGCAGGCTCGGCGAGTTCACGACCGATAAGGATACGACGCCAAGCAGCTGAAGATCTGCTGTTGGATATGGCCACTGATGGGTGGATGTGTTTGAAGTACCTGGCCTTCATAAACCTGGTCCATAAGTTCATGCTCGTACGGAGTTTTCACCATAATTTCATCGAAAAAGATTTGATGATGTGGATGAGTTTGGTAAATCCCAGACCCCTTCCTCGGTGGAATGAGCCATGGATTCCCAGATAGCCCAATGATGCTTGTCTTGTCCGTTGTAATACCTCCAGAAGAAATTACAAAAGATATGTTCGATTGATTCAAGAACCTTCTTGGGCGGGGAGCACGCAGCCAGAGTATAGATGGGGATTGAGGTGAGCACATGTTTGATGAGGATCATCTTGCCGCTCGGGAATAAAGTGGCATTATGCCACCCTTCAAGTTTATTCCTGATTCTTGTGGTCAAGTTCTCAAAGATGCGAGCGTTGGATTTTCTGTACACCAGGGGACAACCGAGGTAGTTGAACGGGGGATGAGCAACAGAGAAGGATGTTAGTCGGAGAGATTGGTTGTGTGCTCTCTTTTGATGTTATGGTGGACATAGATAACGCCCTTGGAAGGATTGATCTTCTGGCCGGAGCATCTAGAGTACCTCTGCAGTGTGTTGTGGACCACTTCCACCGCTCCAATGTCCCTAGAAGAGAAAATTAGTAAATCGTCAGCGAAGGCCAGGTGGGTGATGGTAGGACATCCACTGGATGTGTGATAGTGTTAGAAGTTCGATGTGCTGACCATGTTGTTAAGGTTTATACTCAGGGCATCTGCTGCTATAATAAAGACGGTAGAAGATAGAGGGTCGCCCTGTCTAACGTCGTGGCTGGATTTGAAAAATCTACTGGCTTGACCGTTGATAACCGTAGAGAACCACGAGTTGCTAATGGATCTCCACACTGTGTTGGTCCAAGTTTCCGAGAATCCAAAAGCTCTGAAGACCCAGATCATAAATTGCCAATCCAGTCTATCATAAGCTTTCTCCATGTCTATCTTGACGGCGATGTTGCCCCCTCTTGCTGGAAACTTCATGCAGGTGATTAACTTTTGGGCCAGCATAATATTGTCCTGGATGTTTCTCCCGCGAACAAAGCCGCTTTGCTCCTCTGAAATGATCTTGGGAAGAATCCTTGCCATTCTGGTTGCGATGATCTTGGAGGTGATCTTGTTGGTGAAAGCGCAAAGACTAATGGGTCGATAATCTCGAAAGGACTCCGGGTTATCTTTTTTCGGGATAAGGTGGAGCTTTGTACTAGAAATGGCTTTGGGGTATGTAGCTCCTTCGAAGAATGCAATAGCTACGTCGGTGATGTCCCGCTTGATAATATCCCAGCAGGTACGAAAGAAGACCAAGTAAAGCCGTCCGGGCCGGGGGTACTGTGCTCGTTCAGAGCCCACACTGCATCTTTCACTTCCTGGACTATCGGAGGATGTTCCAATTGGATGTTGTCGGTGTCATTAATGAATCGGGGGATTTGGTCCAGGAAGGGTTTATCTTTGTAAACCGTCTCTTTGGTGAATAATTTGGAGTAGAAATCTGCAGCAGCCGCTTGGATGCTATTATGGTCTGTAATGATGTTCCCATTGTCGTCTGCTGTATGGTGAATCAATAGCTTCTGTCTACGGCCGTTGACGCAGGCATGGAAATTTTTTGAGTTTTTATCCCCCTCTATGTCCCATTTCAATCTCGCTTTCTGCTTCCAGAAATCGGTTTCCACTTTGAGCATGAATTTGAGCATAGCCTTGGTGAGGTTCAGGGCTTTCCTGGCCGTCGCAGATCGGTCCGAAGCGAAATTGGCTTCGGCACGGGTGATATCGTCCTCCGCTACCCGCACGGCTTGGAAAATGTCTCAGTAGGCAAGTTTGCTCCAATTGGACAGGGCTTTCCTCGTGGCTCTGAGCTTGTTGCTCACCCGCGAGAGGGAGTTGGAAGAATCTTTCCGATTCCATGCTTCTGCGACGATGCCCAAAAATTGGGGATGGTCAGTCCAGAAGTCGAGGAATTGGAAGTTCTTTTTGAAAGGATTAGTATTGTTTTTAATTTCAACCAGCAGCGGAGCGTGGTCTGATTCAGCAGAGTTGAGATGGGACGTTGGTAGTGATCCCCATTCCGTTCCAGCGAGCGTTCGTGAGGGCCCTGTCCAGACGGAAGTATTGACGGCGATCGCCTTCCTGCATGTTACACCAGGTGAAAGCGTTGCCAGTGAATTATAAGGTGGCGAGATGAGCATTGAAGATGAAATCGTTGAAGTCTTGTATGGCCGATATGGGAGGGGGCCGCCCTCCGATTTTCTCTTCTCTGCACGTGATCGCATTAAAGTCCCCGATGCAAAGCCAAGGTGAGTTGATGTGGTAGAGATAGAAGTCAAGGAGGTCGTTCCAGAGGTGTTTCCTCTCGGCAATGTCATAGCTGCCGTGGACCGCTGATAGGATATGCATTCATGGAGCATGGGGTGTTCCAACCAGCATGAGAGGGCCTGCCGGGAATCTTAGATGACCCCTATTTTAACATCCTTTATGCAGATGATCCAAATATCGTTCCTACCAGCTATGGCTGTGGGGAGGCCCAGCTGCAACTGGATTGATTTTAATCTTTTGGGGGGATTTTTGATTCTAAAATAATAAGGATATCGTTCTTGTGGATTTTCCAAAGGCCGAAAATTCTCCTTAATGTGGGTTTGTTCGTCAGACCACGGACATTCCACGATAGGATGTTAAGCATTAATAAAGTTGTGGAGGGTTTTTTGTTCCGCTTGGTGGCGGATCTGGTTTGGATGGTTGTGTTTTTGTCGGTTCCTTTCTTGGCATTGTCCCCATGCAAGGTTGACGCATCTGCCTTTGTATTATCCCCGTGCGAGATTGATGCCTCTATCTTTGTCAAGGTGGAAGAGTCGCTAGTGGTTTGTTAGTGTAGGCCCGTGGGGAGGCCAACCAATTCCCCAACGGAGTCCAGGACGGGATCCTCTGAGGGGAAGACTAGGGAATCAATGGTGCTCCCAATCAGAAGAATAGTTTGCTGCAGAGGATAACCTGTGGCTTGGACCTGTAGTCCTCTCCGCATTTGGTCTGGTCCGAGGATGGCAAGGACTTCTTCAACAAGATCTACGGTTGGGCGTTGTTGATCGGCATTGCTGTTGTCGGTGATCGCCTCAACAGTCACCGTGTTAGGGGGGTTGGGCGCTGTCTCGGTGAGTTCTAGATTAGTAAGGGGGCATACAGACTCCAACAGTGGTTTCGCTTCTCCCGAATCTAAGACGTCAAATTGGTTGGAGAGAGTGAGATCTTGGGTATTGCAGGGGATCAGGGCTATAATCAGAGCATTGTTATGGGGCTCGCTTCGTTTTATCTTGCCGTCACTGGATCCGAATCGAGTGTGCAAGTTCGGGCGAGGAAGAAGGGGTGGCATGGGTGTCCTCCCCTCGGCTGGCTCGTTGTCTTTCTGGGATGATTTCTTCTTGAGTTCTGGGTAGAGACGGTGGCAGTGCTTTGGAAGGTGGCCTCTTAAATGGCAATGATTGCAGTACATAATGTGGTTGTCGTAGAGGACTTGTTGGGTGTGGGTCTGGTTGCCCAGCTATATAGTAATAAAATTGGGTGGTTCGAAAGTGAGGTCGAGTTCCATACAGATTTTGGCGTAGTGAGCCTTGGTTAGGTTGCTGGTCTCGGAAGCCGTGGCCACATACGATCCGAAGGAGTTGGGTATACGTCTAAGTGCCGCTGGGACAAAGCAAATGAGGGGTAGATTTGGCATGGTCACCCAGGTGGCGACCCTTGCTGAGTCTTCTTTGGTGGTAAATCCTTGTGACCACTTGATGATCTTCTTCTGGTGGGAGTCGATCCTGCAAGTGCCTTTGGACCACACAGTCCTGTGGTCGCTATCGGAGGAGAGGTGGCGGAGAATATGTCTGGGGTCGAGGGAGGCCACTCGGTAGTCCGCCAAGAGGCTCCAGCTGGCTATCGCCTCCTGTACCCTGGAGAGTTTGGGACAGCCAGTGGAAAATTAGAGAAAAAAGGTGTGGGAGAAGAAGGATGACAGAGAGGTCAATTCCAAGTCGGAAAAGGGGACCATTGGCATTGAGGAATCCTGAGGGTACGCTATATCCGGGAGATTGACGTCAGGGAGAAGGCGACCCTTCGAAAAAGTTAAGTCCGGGCGGAGCGTGTCGGCAAAGGACCGCTGAGCAGCTCCTGGCGGAGAAGGATCCTTGGTCTCTCCCTCGGGGGGCGGGGGCAGCAACTGGGAGTGACTCGGCTCGGAGCGGGAGGGGAGGGCATCGGTTACGGCCAGGGGAAGCCTGCCTAGGAAGGAGGGGTCAGTCGAGGGAATGGTGGAGAGTAGGGTGGCGGCAACGCCACGAACAGGGGGAGACGCCTCCGACGGAACAACCGTAGCCGGGAGAGGAGGGGGGCGACTAGGGCCGCCGCGGCCGGATGGGGGGAATGGCATCTCGGACCACCGTGGGGGAGGGGGGGGCGAGTCCGGCAGCGAGCACCGCCGAAGAACCGAGGAGGAGGGCAGCGGAATCAAAAGGAGCGGTGGGTGGCGGAACCAATGACGCGGGAGCCGGGGAGAGGGGGTGGAGGCTGGGGGGCCAGCCAGGGAAGCATCAGGGTGGAGGGAAGGGCGGGGGCCTGGGAGGAGATAGGAGAGAGGATTGGGGGATGGCTGCGGAGAGCTCGGGGGGGTCGCAAGGGGATGCGTAGATCTGAGGGGGAGGGGTGAACCCACCAGAGTACGCGGGAAGGGGGGTAGAATAATACGCGAGAGAAGGGGGCTGCGTAGAGGCCTGACGGTGGGCTAGGTAGTGGCCATATTGAGTACCACCAGAGTACACGGGAAGGGGGGTAGAATAATACGCAAGAGGAGAGGACTGCGTAGAGGCCTGATGGTGGTCTGCGTAGAGGCCTGATTGAGCTCCTACAACGCACACAACAGAAGGATCTAGGTGGGGCCCATAGGGAGCAGGAAGAAGTGATGCGTAACGCCCAGTGTCAGCAGAAGAAAGGTAGGACCCACCATTTGGCGCTGAGGAGAGTGCAGCGTTACGCGCAGCTTGTAGAAAAAGATGAGGGATCGCCTCGTGATGTGAGCCTAAAGCTGCAAACCCGGGGGACCTGGAGTTGGGAATCCTATCACCTGCACCGCAGGGGGGCTCCCACCCCGATGGGACAGCTATCCAGTTTGAAATTCGAAAAATGGAGAGGGGCGTCTGCCGGACACTGAGCTCCGGAGAGCTCCCGGCCCAGACGTGAGGGAACAAGAAACCTTTGGGGACGGCGCTCAGGGGGCGGAGCATGGGGTCGCACATGTTCGACGGGAAATCGGAGCTCCCAGGGAGGTTAGACGGGGGGGGCAGAACTACTTGGGTAGGGCGGAAGGAGGAAAAATGGGGAGGAAGACGGATAAGGAGGCATGGCTGGCAAGGAGGGGGTAGAGGAGGGAGGGGAATGGCTGACCAAGGCCAGACAGTCGGCTGGCCAGGGAGAGATCATCAGGCTCCGTACCGGACGTGAAGAACAGGAGGGCTAAGGAGACCCTAGGGTCTCCTCGGGAGAGAACAGCAGCGGAGAAGAACGCAAGGCATAAAAAAGAAATTATATATATATATATATGTTATATATATATATATATATATATATATATATATATATATATATATATACACACACTCAATAATATATATATATACATGAATACATATTATGATACATTATGATACATGAAAGAAAATGTAAAGACAAGCAATAACACATCTCTAACATATAAAAATCTAAGATTAAAACATGTATTAAATTATTCAAACACAAGTGTGTCCAACATTGGGGATTTTCCACATGGACACAACAACACATCAAGGACACTCCTAAATGTCTCCAAATGGACACAAAATGGACACAAATGGAGACACAACCATGAGGGTGATTCCTATGGGTTTAAAATATTCCTAAATGCATGAGAGTTCGATTTAGAGGATAGATTTTACCTTCCGGGAGGTAAAATCTCAAAGAACTCCTTCCGATACGACACCGACTGGAAGGGATCTCCAAATGGACACGAACTAATGCAAACTCCTCCTAAACTTGGCTAGCACATTCTCTTCATAGAGTAGAGAAGAAATGATGAAGATTTGATGGAGGAAAGGATTGATTTGGGGATGGAATCAATGGAGATTATTCTCAAATTTGGGGAAGGACAAAGGAGAGAGAAATTTGTGGCTAAGAATGAAAAATAGGATGACTCACCCCCTCCCTTTATGGCCAGCCATAGTGGGCTAGGTGTCCCCATTTTGAAATGTCCAAAATGCCCTCTAATGACTCATATTGGTTAAATTTAAATTAGGTTTTGGTTTGAGGCTAAATTAGTCTAGTTTGAGTCTCTAATTAACCCAACCTAGTCATGAATATTTAGTCTAACCATACTAACTTAAATATTGTCATGTGGGCCATGTATAACTAATGAATGGGTCCCACTAGAGTCAAAGCTACCTCGGGTCTCCGATACAAGTCAGATTGAGTTGAAATTCGAACTCGACTCAAATAACCCCAAAACAATATCATAAATAATAAAATAAATCCAAAAATATTCTAAAATAAAAAATGACCAAAATACCCCTGTTCTTGAAAACTGCGGGTGACATACTATACGAGTTATCCTAGCCGACGGCGCAGTACCCTAGATTGGTGGGCTGTATGCAAAACCAAAGCAAGAAATACATATAATGTTGGGGATGTTGCCTACCAAGAGGAAGAGGTGGTCAAGCCTCAACCAACATATATAAGTTTGGCTGGTGTTGATGAAGAGGATTTAGAAGATATAGAGGTTGTGGTAGATGACGTTATGGAGGTTAACGTTGATGAAGAATTGGATGATGTTGAGGAAGATGTATTGGAAGATGAAGATGAAGATCATAGTGATAGTGAAAATAAAGAAGCAGAAGAAGACACTTCGGAATCAAGCGATGATTCAGAAGACTCTCGGAAAGATGAATCAAACTAGTACGTACATTTTAATTTAATATACGAGTTCCATTAGTATAATGACATGACAGTAGTTTTTATTTTTAACACATAATCACTTACTATTTCTTTCAGATTTTTCTTTGGCGCCGAGAGGTCGACGTTCACATTTGCAGCTTAGATCTTCATTAAGTCCGCCGAGAGGTCTTCATCATGTCCGTCAAGAGGTTTCCATCATGTTCGACGACCTAGATTTACAGTACCAGTACTTTCTTGTATTAAAATATTTTGGATATGTGTATTAATATTTCTTATATTAAAATATTATTCGTATGTGTGTATGAAGCTAATTTTGGATATGTGTGTATGTGTTGTATTAAAACATTTGGGATAAGTGTGCATGAAAGTGAGAATTTGTAGGAAACACAAATACTGATACGTGTGTCTACTGTAAAACTGTCGACAGGGATAAGGACTGCTGGAAACACGAATACTGATATTGTATTTGGAAACTGTTTATATGACTGTATATTGTGTGTATAACTGTTGACAGGGATGTGGAGTGCAGGAAACACAAATACTGACATACAATATTATATTTAGCGACGGAATGGCGATGGAACAGCGACAGAAAACCTGGAACATTGCAGGCTAGCGACAGAACAACGATAATTTTTTCGTCGCTACATGCCTAGAAAATTTACTTTGCAAGCTACCGATGGAATAGCGACTGTAGTTTCCGTCGCTAAGGTTCTGAAAAATATTATATTCCAGTATAGCGATTGAATAACGACGTAAATTTTACTTGCTATTCCGTTGCTATGTTCCTGTCCGACACCAAAAGCGTATCGGAAATATCTTAGCGACGTAATTTTCCATCGCTATCCCGTCGCTTCTCTCATGCTGAATTATGCCGCTGCGACGTCGGTAGTTCGTCGGTAACTATAGCGACAGAGTTTCCGTCGCTATTATGTCGCATTTTCCAATAAATAGTATGTCGCTAAATGCGTTACTAATCAGTCGCTATTTCTGACAAACTAGCGACTGGTTTAAATTAGCGACATGTGATTTTTCGATGAACCATTTCCGTCGCTGATATGTCGCTATTTGGCTTTAGTGACGAAAAAATGATTTTTAGCGACGGATCCTGCCATCGCTAAAAGCCTATTTTTTTGTAGTGCTTCTCAAGTATGGGGTCCGCTGGCCGAGTTCTCTATATTCTTTAGAGATTTGTGCTCAAATAAGTTGACGGTGCAATATATGTTTGAACTTGAGGAGAAGATTGTATTGACATTGTGCAAGTTAGAAAATGTGTACGCCCCCCCCCCCCGACTTTTTTGATAGTATAGAACATTTGTCGATTCATCTTGCATACGAAGCACGTATCGGTGCTCCCATCAATTATCGATGGATGTATCCATTTGTGAGGTATAAAATATTTAATTATCTAGTACTAATAATTATTTTATTCAAACTATTCTAATATTGAATATATTATTTATAAATATCTACATTACCTGAAGAAGAAGGTGGACAATAAGGCTCATGTAGAAGCTTCGATATACGAAGCATATATTATTGAGGAGGTCTCAAACATCTCCTCAATCTACTTCGATACTTATGTCAGAACAAACTGGAATAAAGCACCAAGAAATGATGAAGTTGAGGTCGATGAACTGAATCGTAGAATCCGCACTATCTATAATATTGGTGGCAAGCCTACAAGTGCTTCTAAGTTACGGTGGTTGGAGGACAATGAGTTTGAAGCTGTTCATCAGTATATCTGCCTAAATAGTGGTATAGAGGAGCTGGAAGATATAGAGAAGTAAGAGACATAATTTTGCTACATTATACTCCAATTTTGCGATATACTTGTAAATGTTTTTTTATCTTTTCTTATTTTTATCATAGTAATTTTAGAGCTGAGATAAAAATGGAGAGACCTAGCATTGATGATGATGATCTTGCTAGAGAGGTTGACAGAAAATTTTCGTCGTGGTTCCATAACTATGTAAGGATTAGTATCAATTAACTATTCTAAATTCAATTAACCGACGAAAGAGCTTTATCCTAATGACGTTAGGATACGTGATGTTTTAGGTTTTTCCGTCCTAGCACACAATTGATCGACGAAAGACTTCGAGCGCTAGCTATCTGACCAAGCAAGAGGGCAAAATGTTGGGATGGATATACCAGAACCAATGATAAGCCTATCAATCACTCTTTTGTGGATGTGGAGGCTAATTACACAAAGAATTACGTAGTTTGTGTAAGGGGTTCAGTCTACGATGCCGATCCAGAATTTGACTATTACAGTGTTCTAAGAGATATTGTAGAGCTGGATTACTTTTTTGATACTCAAATTGTGTTGTTCAAATGTGATTGGTTCGACATAACACCCAAGCAAGGATGGAGAATTAACAAACAGTTTAGATTTATTGATATAAAATACGAAAAAAGATATGTAGGTTTAGAACCATTTGTGTTGGCTAGCCAAACGGTTCAAGTGTACTACATGAGTTATCCTAGTCGACGACGCACTACTCGTGATTGGTAGGCTGTATACAAAACTAAAGCAAGAAATACATATAATATTAGAGATCAAGCATACCGGGAGGATGAGTTAGTCATGCCTCAACCAACGTATATAGTTTAGTTGGCGTTGACGACATGGAGGTTGACATTATCGTAGAGGATGATATAGTTGATGAAGAGCTTGACATAGAGGACTTACCTCATGTAGAGGAGTATGAAATGGACGTATCGGATGAGGATGAAGAATTTGAAGATGAAGGTGAAAGTGGAAGTGATAGTAAAAATAAAGAAGAAGATGAAGATGAAGAAGATTTGGATTATAAAGAAGATGAAGAAGATTAGTACGTACTACCTATTAGATTTGTATTGATTATTTGTATCAACACACCGTTATTTAATTTATATTAGATTTGCATTGATTATTTGTATCATCACATTATTTTTTATTTCTTTCAAATTTATAAATAGTTGGACGAGGTCGTACACAACGTCGAGGATCTAGGTCGACCCGCCCTCCTGCTCCTCCTACTACTCCGGCTGTAGATCATAGAGGAGTTCGCGAGGAAGATTTGGTTGATGAGGAGGATGGCTTATCTCCGCCGTTCATTCGTTCTTCGGTCGGTGGAGCTAGCCTTGATATTCCTTCAGCATCTACTCCTACCGTTGCTGGTGACCCGTCTTCTACGCCAGAGACTACACCTGTTGCTCCTACTGTGGCGAAACCATATCCTGGCCTTTTGGTCGACCGTAGAGTGTATATACGTCGACTAGTATTTGTAGACCCTCCTACTCTACCAGAGCAGCCAGCCAACATCACTCTTCTCGAGATGTGGGCCGATGAAATGACATAAGTATATAATTGTTAGTAGACACATTTATTCATACTCTATCTATTATCTAATCGTACATTATTTTGTTTATTCCAGGTTCTTTCCTGTTCAGGCTGGTAGAGATTTGGGCGAGTTGATGCGTCGTCAATTCCATGGTCCCTATCTGAACTTCGGGGACATCCCAGTTGATAGACGATACATTTGGCTCGAGATGCTTGAGGTATGTCAAAATAATATCGTCTTTGTTTACAAAATTTCTTAAATATTTGCTCATTTGTTTTTATTTGTCCTTATTTACAAAAGTTGTACTAGTGGCCGGCGCACAGAGATCAAGTGATCCAGAAGTGCTACAAGTTTGTCGCCTGCAAGAGGTTGAGGGATATGGTCAACGACCAGAAGGCGTTGGCTACACTAAATAGCGCTCTTCGCAAGGAGTGGTTGAAGGAGAAATTATGTGAGGAGATGAAGAAGAAGATGGACACTCCGGCCTATAAGGCCAAGTGTGAGAAGGCAAAGGCTGCCCGTGCTAAGGGTGGTCACCACACGGGTGGATCCATCCTAATTTTAGAGCATTATCGACGCCTGGTGAATATTCTT
The DNA here is from genome assembly GCA_029216955.1 of Iris pallida. NCBI lineage: Eukaryota > Viridiplantae > Streptophyta > Magnoliopsida > Asparagales > Iridaceae > Iris > Iris pallida. Next base: position 27,294,148 of record JANAVB010026199.1, on the reverse strand, counting down.
ATTTATTATTTCTTCAATTGTTTACATTTAATATTTAGTTATAAATTGATGTTTAATTGTTACTGTGCGAGAAGGTCGCCAGGGGAGGCGGAGACCCGAACGCCGTGGACTTTCCTAAAGTTTTCAAGCATACCCATAAGCGAAAGAAGGATGGAAAGCTCGTAGATGATCGGGTGACCAAAGCCTATGTAAGTATTTCGAGTCCTACATCTAATTACATTTTTCTTTTGTCTTTACCTACTTAACTATATTTAGTTTACCTAAATAGTTAGTCCGAACTCTAATATGAATATTAACTCTAAATCATAACCCTAAGTAGCCTTATAAATCAAAGAATAATTTAGGAGACGTATGAGAACATAACCATAACAATACTTAATAGTAACTGAAATATGAGTATTAACTCTAAATCTATTCACCTATATAAATATAGGAGACGTATGAGACTTTAGAGAGTCGGTAAGGGAAGGACTGCCGAGGGATCTTGGACTAGTTAGCCATCGACGCCAGCTGTGAGGAACGACTTGTGGATACAAGCCGTCGGTAGAGGAAAAGGGGGTAGTGTGTACGGTACCGGATCATTGGCATCCCAGCCGTCCATTTATTTCAGAGCTCCTCTATCTCCACCACCTCCACCTCCACCTCCACAGACCGACGATACTACCGACGCTTACACTTTGTGGCAGATTACACAGATTTTGGTGGGCCTACAAGGTCAGGTGAGCCAAATGAGCTGAGTTTTAAGCACAACAGGTCTAATTCCTACTGCCACTGCACTGACTACAGATTCGACCTCAGTGCCTCCGACAATGACTGCTCATTCGTGTAAAACTCCTAAATTTCTACTATTTTTTAAATTAAAATTGGTACTGATTTATTTTATTTTGTATTGTACGTGGCGTACTTGCATTGTACGTCGTACGCGAAATTTTGTTTTCCATAATTGCTCGACGAGTGCGAATATGTGCGAGCGTACATATTTTAGAAAAACATTTTGTTCTATTTTTTTATAGTTTCAAATAATAGATATAATAATTAGTTTTGCTATTTTCTAAGTTTGTTATTTTTACTTCATTTCTAAAAGTTATTAATAATAAATAATATTTTTGTATACTAGAAAAGTATAATTATGTAAAAAAATATTTGTGCATATTTCGTAATTATTTAATAGTTATTTATAAATAAATTATGTAATTTTTGAAATTATTATTATATGTATTTTTAGAAAATATATTTTGAAATTTTGTGGCAAATTAAATCTTTGAGTATATTTTATTGATTTAATTTAAATAGCTTAAAGACAGAATTAATATTTGAGTTAGATTATCTAGATTTAAATTAGATTTGAATTTGAATTTAAATTTATATTTGGTTTATAAAGGATTAGTTTAAATTGATTTGAGTCAGATAATATTTATCTACTAGTTTTTAAATCTATTCTAATCCTTATCCAACTGGGAATTCCTACATCCTATAAATAGGCAGGTACTCATCCATATATTTCTATTCTCTAAATTCCACAACCAAATGTGCGTGCATCGTGTCTGTGTTCCCTGTCCAAATTCTTATTCCATTATTTAAACATATACATTGCTCCTCCTCCGTGCCGACAACCCCGGCACGATACAGCAAATTCTAAATCCCTAACCGAACCCAGCCACCACCATTATTCCTCTTCCAACCACCTGTCGTCATTGGCCAAACACCGGCCAACCACCGTCACCACAGCCACCTCTACCTCTGCCCTCTGAAATCCGCTCATCCACCCAAAATACGACCGCCACCACCGCCGACAAACTCCCTACCATGCCCGTTACCCAGTCCCCCGCTCCTCCATTAGCAATGCCACCAGACCCTCGCCAATACCATGGATCCGACCACCATCATCACCAACCGCCATCACCACCAAAGCCACTATCGACACCACCTAACCTCACCGTAGCCCGACCCCCTAACCTCCAGCCATAGTCCCTTACCGTTACCCGCATCCATCCACACAGCCGCCGACCGCCACATACAACCCATCGTCACCACCACCAATATTATCTCAAAAGAGAGAAGGATAAGACAAACAAGAAAAACCCCATCACCACCGTCGTCTTCTAAAATTCAGCCGACCATCCCCTTGGTCGTTGCTACCCAAAATAGAGTAAACAAAAACCCATACCTGGCCCCGATCGTGAAGTCCGGCTGCCTCCTTGTGTCGCGACCGTCGCCGATCCTCCTTCCCAGCCTCCCAACAACCAACTCTAGCCGCCCGCTGGAACAGCCCATCGCTTCTCCCTCCGCGTGGCCGAGCGCCTCCGTCCCGCTCCTCCATGCGTCCCCTGTGCCTCCCTCCGCCAGATCTGGGTTGTCGACGACGAGCCCCGACCGCCCAGCGACCGATCCAGCACCGTCGGAAGCCCGCCTGACCGCGCGTCCACTTCCCCTCTCTCTGTCGGATCTCTCACTTCTCCGCTCCGCCGCCTGTGACCGCCGGAGCGCCGAGCTCCGCCCGCACCTCTATCTCCCTCCGCCTCCTTCCTCTTTCTTTCCCCATTCATCCCCTTCTCATTCCCTCTTCGTTTCTTTTCTTTTCTTCTCTCTCTCCTCTCCTTCTTCTGTTGCTATTGTATTTGTGTTTTTTAATTTTTTTTCTATTTTTCCATCGGCACTCTCTCTTGAAAAGAGATAAGCACAATAGTAGGTACTGTTACTTTATTATAATTATAATTATTATAATTATAATTATAATTATAATTATTATTATTATTATTATCAGTACAGTACAGTACATTAGTTTATGATTTTTATTAGTTTATTTTTATTTTATTTTATTTATATATATACTCATTATTATGATTAGTATTGTTAAAAACTATTATGTTTGAAAATTTAATAATATTATTATTGTTATGATTATACATTATAAGTATCTTTCATACAGTGGTATGTATACATGTATATTATTTTTAAAGAGTATTATAATTATTAGTACTATTAGTTTTTACCATTAAAATGGGCATCATATTGTGGATATATTTTGTTTTCATCATTTGTGTTATCAATATAAAATTACTTTTTAAAAATTAAAATATTTGCAAATCTAGGTTAGAGTAGCCTTAAAAGATATGACTATATAATAAGCACTTCTAAAAAATATTTTATATACAATAAGTTTAGTGTCTTTTCAACTACTTATTTTGACAAAAGTATAGCTTTCTACCTAAAACGTTATTTTTTTTAGAGTATTCTTGCCAAAAATGATTTTCTTGATTTTAAGTATTTTTTCTATGAATATTTTGACTCATGAAAACAAGTTTTTGGTATTATAAATATCTTTCAAAAATTCGTATATATATTATTTTTTCAACTTCCTTCGGTTTTCCTTTAGTCCATAACTACGTCCATTATTCCTATCCTCCTGCCAATTCTGTCCTTCCACCTATCGAGCCTAACCAATTTGACCGTTCTGGACCCAATGGAACTGTCCGTGCCACCATCAGAGGTCATCTTGCATAGTTGTTGCACCGAAGTTGCAGTTCGTACCACATTGATCATTGCAGTACACCAGGCGTCCTACCAGGCAAGACACCTTGCCATTTGCTGTTTATTTATTTTAGCTCATATTTCATGCATTATTCATTATTTTTTTATGCAAATAAACTGTGATACATGGCATAACCTGTTAGAACTTACTGTTCATTTATATTTCCTGCTATGTATTAGTTTTCTTACACATTAAATAGATTTAAGGGACCGCCTTGTGTGTTGCATTCATTGGCCTTGACACATTGTACCACGAAGTTGTGTGTCGTATATAGAACAAAGACATGCGTGACTGGCTATCCATCGGTACGTATAAGACATGCGATAGGAATAACCGCTAATAGAGGTTGCATGCTTAGTTTGACTTAGCGGTTATAGAGGTTTATTGTTGTGGATACAACAAAGTAGGCGTTGGGCGGGGAGGATAATTTCTTAGCATATGGGCTTCGATGCACTTTCCTTTTTGTAACCCGTGAGCTCCACCGGAGACGCGGGTCAGATTACCCATGATTACTGACGGCCATTGACGTTCTGCGGAATGTTATGCTTTATTGATTGGGCCTCTGGTGCCCCAAGGGGGGACTACGCCGATCCTATTTAGCCAGGGCCAAGGATTATTTTTAACTACATTTCACTTAGAACGGTTAGGCTACCTTATCCGTTAGGTACGAGTACTTTTGGTTTGGGTGCTTGTATCTGACCGTGGCTTAGAACAATAACTTGTCGCGGATTAGTTCGTCACATCTTGTCCTTGTTTGGTTGTAGGTGTGACTTACTACTTCGATGAGAAGGTATTGAACCTTGTTGGGGTTCGGATACCCTATTGGATTCATAGCATAGAAAGATACGTCACCGTGAATTAGTTTACCATCTCATGTCCTTGTTTGGTTGGGGGGATGGTAAGCTAGTTCAATAGGTGTATATTGGACCATGTTATAAATCAATTGACTTATTTATTTAAGCAATATTTATTCAGTTTATATGGCATGATATTATGTATCTTGTTACGTCCCTCTGAGGACCTGGTTATCTCTCCAGGTGTGTGCTCTTGTCTTTCGCAGGTGTTCTAGTTGTGGCCATGATCGTCTCTATTTTCTTCGAGGATGATTGCGCTTGGATCGTCTTTGCTTCGCTCGCAAAAAATTTATTTTTTTTCTCATATATTTTTCCTTTACTTGTTGGTAGTGGATTTGTCTCCGCCCAATATATTGTATCAAGTCAATTCATTATCATTATATGATATCATTTATTCATTTATTTTGTGTGGATGAGATTAGTTATGGTTCTACTGCATTTTACAGCTTATGTATCCATACGAGGCCTATGTACTTCGTATGAATACAGCTAGCATGTCTACGTTCCTAGTCCTATGTATTTTGGGACTGGGGCGTTACACTCCGACCACAGTGCATCCTCCGACCACAGCGCCTCTTGTCGTGCCGTCGACTCTTCCAGTCGTTCCAGCCCAGGACGTACAGCGGATCGTCACTTTGGTCCTAGAGTTGTTATATGCATGCGGTCGGCCGGCTATGACTCCGCCACCTCCTCCACCATCAGTTTGATTTTTGTTTATTTCATTCTTGTATTTGATGATGAATTTGTACGAACTTTAGGGAGTTTGTATCTATTGGAGTTGTATATGTACTATATTGTGACTGCTGGACGGGTTTGCATCTATGGAGTTGTTTGGATAAGCAATTGGAATTCAATTTATTGTATATATTGGTGTTTGGTTTAATTTTTGTATATATTGGTGTTATATTTCATGTATATCATTTGACTGTGTAACCCCGCTTTCTAGGAATTATTAAATTAAATATATATTTTTGGCACTTTCAAAGTTTTAGAAATAATTATTAATCAGGCGACTCTTCATAATTTTTATAACTGAGATAATTGTTTATTAATGATATTTTAGAAGGATTTTTGGTGAGGAGATTCTAGCAATTGTTGGAGTGCTCCCCAAGGTTTCTAACATACTTGTAACCGACTTCCCTTTCTAACAAATTCTTTGAAGTCAAATTGAAATAAATTATTTTTTGTATACCAAATTGTAAATATTTATTTCTTTTTCCTCAAACACTATATATATAAAATTTTCTCTCTCCTTCTCATAAATCACTCTCTGTATTGAGAGCAGCCGAAGCTCTCCACCATTTTCCCAATTCTCCCCAAATTCGAAACCCTAAATTCCTGGAGCTCCAGACCATGGCGGAGGCGAAGGACATCGACATCTAGGCGCTCACCTCTCCGGTGACAGCACGAAAGTCTCCCGGTGGTGCACATCTGTTCTCCGGCAACTCCTTCCCGACACGCAGCTTGGTGATTCTTTCCTATGGTGCACGACCGAGAGGATCTTCCTGCTATGACGATTGTCTGCCTTTTCGGCGACTGAGCGCCACCCTTCCCAGCATCGGCGTGAGGAATCTTCTCTGGCGGGCGGCTCTCCTCTGGCGACGGCTCTTCACCCATCTTGACGAGCAACCTCTGTAAGCTTTCTCTCAGGCAAAAGACGACGAGGTCTGTTCCTCCACGACGACGGCGTTGGCTCGGTAAGCCACTCGATCGCCTCCTTCCATCATCAATTCTAAAAAGCAGATCGATCTGATCATTTCGATCTGGATTTTCAGATCGGCCGTATCATTCTCAACTTCTGATCAAACGACTGAAATCGAACAAGATCTCGTCCTCAACTGTTCGATCTACGATTTTGAGGCATCAAAATTGTTCGGTGAGTTATTTGTCACTACACATTACTTTCGTTATGATGAATTTGCCGATTTTGATTCGGGATGATCGTTCTCTGGTTTTCTTGATTTGAATGATGTCAGAATTATCGGATCGTCTTGGATTTTGTGATCGAACTGGAATACTTTGGATTCAAAATTTTGGTGAGATTTCTATTTGAGTTTTCCGATCATTTACTCACTAATTAGTGAATAAGAAGTTGCAGAGAACCTCTCGAATCCAGTCTTTCTGATCCACCTTGAATTGATGCAGTGGAATTTGGAGTAGAGTCGTGTCCGAGATTTAAGCTCGTGTCCTCATTTTTGAGTGAATTCCTTCAAGTAGATCCCCAAACCTCCGATTCTGATGTTGTAGAATTTATTCTTTATATATTTGTTGTTGGTCAGGATTGGTAGAGTTGGTGTTGGCGTCCAGTGTGTGTATTTTGTGCGATTGTGCCCGTAGTTACCAGTCCTTTTGTGCTCGTGTATCTGTGTCCAAGTACCGTTGGTGTCCAAGAAGTGTGGCGTGTCCGGGATAGAGTCAACGATGGCAGGATCGGGGGGAGTTTGAACTGGTTTTGGTTATGATAACGAAATTGTTTTTATTGAGGAATTAGCTTTTGTATATTATTCCTTCTGAAGTTTTGTTGTAAATTGATCTGTTGTCTTCCCAATTTTTATTTGGTTTCTATTGTTGGGTCCAGTTTGGAGCCAGTGACGTTCGTTTCTATATATTTTTCTTATATTCTGAGTTGCATAGTAGCTGCTAGATTCAAATGTGTATTTGGCCGGGGTTCCTTATAATTTGGTGTGTGTTCTCTGTTCTTCTTCTTATCTGGGTATGACTGGAGATTGGAGTTGTACTAGCTTGGGGATCACCTAGATATGAATGCAGTATCATGAGTTCATTTCATTTAAGCAAGGGATTGATACAGTTGTGCTTTGAGTGTCACCTCTTTAATGCTAACTTTTTGCTAAGTCTGAATTGTGTAGTATTTGGGTCATTTATTCTATTCTCCTTTTTGCTGAGTTATAGATTGCAGGGATGTCTATTCATACAGGTTTGTGATAGTTAGCTAATCTTGATGTGGATAAACTAGTACACTGAATGAGGTGCCAGTATCTGTAGCAGTCGAATCAAATACCTGGGTTTAAGGTGTTCGCTCATCTTGGTGTGATTAGACTGATTAGAGTAGAAAATTTAAGGCAAACTACAGAGGGTTGAGCTGTATTTGCCGCAGCTAGGGGATTAGTTTTAGTGGGTGTTGCATCTTTAGTTCCTGGTACCATGTGTACTTTCTGCATCCTTATGTTTGAGTAATATCTCCAATTGGACATAATGAAGATTAATCCTACAAGAGTATGAACTAAGTTTAATTGTGAGTTAGAGTATTGGACTAAGCCAAATCTTATGATGGTAGTGTCAGTTGTCAAACTTTGCAATTACATACTTATATCTTCTGTGGGTATGCCTAATATGTTGTAACTAGTGAATAGGTATATTTTGATAAATGCTTAGCTTATTAGCATAATGACTATTATTAATTACTGCTAACTTGGTTACCTAATTAGTACATTAGTGCAGCTATAGATAATTAGTGATAGCTAGTATTATATAGTGATAGTTAGATTATATTATGTTATGAATGAATGTTAGTTAGCAAAACTAGTCAAATAAATATTCATATCATTATCCCACTTGTACTTATTCAAGAGGCCCTACAACTCTATTTCCTACTCTCGATTACCCTGAGCAAGGCAAGTACTTTTCTACGGTCTTGTGCATTTAAATATCTTGTACCTTTCTTGTGACACGTCATGGCATGATATCTTGTACTCGTATATTTTCTGTTCTTATACTTACTGTGTCGGGAGGGGAATACACTAGCTCTGTGACCAAACTCCGGTTACCATATTCATGTAGATAGCTTAGGCCTCGTATCGTGCACGCGGGTCCTAAGCCGTACCGATATTCATGTACTCTTGTACATGTTCCTGTACTCACCCCAGCCGGTCACATAGGCTAGTTGTATTTCAAATATGGTGCACATATCATGTCTTGTACTTCAAGTTCATGGTTACATTCATGTACTCTATTTCTTGTACTTTATTTCTTGTACTTATATTCCTGTACTTTCATGTTCATTTCTTGTATTTCATATTTCGTGTTCTCCTGTACTCATTTCCATATAATGATATTCTTGTTTATTACCTAGAATTTTACTTTGCTCCGCTCTTGACTGGATATGTTGCAGGTGTACTTGCAGGATATTATTCTACCATATGGGCCAGAGCCTAGGACATTAGCTGAGCAGGATGGAGACATGACGTAGCTAGAGGCTTCATGTTTAGACTGTTTAGCCTTACTCCTAGATATTGCTTTAGAGTTCATAGTACATTTCATTCCTGATGACTCTGTTACATTTATGTTATATGGATTATGGTGATCGTTCGGAGAACGATTTTAGATGCTGTGATTGTGTACATTTATGTTTATCTGGTTAGATTTTCCTAGTTTGGTACAGCTTACTTCGTCGTGTCTAACGACGAAGGCTGGGCGTGTCCGACTCGTGTTCGATTATTCGGGAGCCGGTCGTGACAGACTGTAATGTATATTAGGGTTATATTGGTATTTGTATCTATTCAAAGGTTTAGGCAAAGCTGGAACAATTTAGTATAGCAATAATAAGAAGCTTAGCGACTAACCAGCGATGAAATAGCGACGAAAATCAATAAAATTTGCAGGCTAACGACTAACTACCGACGGCTTAGTGGCGCATACCTTTAGGCTTTGCGACGTACTAGCGACGAAATTTGCCGTCACTAAGGTTCTGTCTGATACCAAAAGCATATCAGATGAGTCAGCGACAGAAATTTCCTTCGCTGAGCTTCTGGAAATTTTGGTTTTTTTTCTCACAAAAGTATGTCGGTAATCAGTCGCTAAGTTGTCGCCATGTTTGCCGACGGTTTATATTCGTTGCTAATCCGTTGCTATAATTAGTCAGTATTTTCGTCGGTAAGCCGTCGCTGTGGCGATGGCTTACCGACGGAAATGTCATAGCGATGTTATAGTTATCAACGTCCTATTTCGGTCGGTATCCGTCAATAAGTTACTTTAGTGACAAAAATATAGTATTTAGCGACGAAAATATTCGTCGCTAATTATCAATATTTTAGTAGTGACATGTCAGTGAGCCAGGGCGATAGATTATGGAGACAGGAGTAGGTGGTTTTGCTTCATTTATTGGTTCTACATGCTTTGCTTCATTATTGCTTCAGTTTTTGGCAAGTTGCATATGTTTTGCTTCATTATTTTTTCAGTTTTACAAGTTTAGAAGATGATTATGCATGTTTTCCTTCAATTTATTGATGTTGCATATGTAATAAGGTTACCTCTATACTTGGCATACATGCATGTTTTCCTTCAGTTTATTGATGTTGCATTGTATCATCCGATAATGAGAATTGTATCATCCGATAATAATTATTAGGCCAACCTTGTTCTGTTACAAATCAGGTATTATGTGCCAATTTGTGTAGGAGAACTCCATTAGTTCTTTTGTTAATACAATGTTCAACTATAAAGTAAATTTTCGGTTGGGGTGGGGGGATACAATACCCATGTAATAAAGATCAATATGAACATATAGGGTGGCCCTATTGCAAAGACAAGCGTTATTGGCTTGCATTTGTATTACGATTACTGGAAATGTGTATTATGATTACTGGATTTTTTTAATATTTGGATAATGAGTGCCTTGTATTTGTATCTGCAGAGGGTTCATTTTGTGGGATAACTGGAAATGTGTATCTGCAGCCAATGTACAGTTTGGATCAGGTATAAGATTCACTTCAGCCAATGTGTATCTGCAGAGAGGTTTTCTGAAGTTTGTCAGTTTTTATAATTCATTACATGAGTTTGTTTTCTTATTTGTTTGAAAAATCAATAATTTTATTTGTACTACCTTTATTTATAGGGTATAGTGTTGACTTTTGAAGGGTACAATGTTGACTTTTTAAAGGATGTCACAATTTTATGTTGGTGAATGCAAAAGGAATATTTCAATGTTTTGAGGCTTGGTGCCCTAAAAGGGAAAGATGTATGTATTTTGGATATTTCGAAATGTAATGGTTGTTGGTGAAACAAAAGTTGAAAAAAGAGTGATATATTTTGAAATGTAATTAAGATGGTGTGATATTTGGATACTTTTAATGAAATATTTCAAATGTTAGTTAAATTTCATATTTCTGTTGTCTCAGGAAAGTAATATGTTTTTTATAACACATTGAATTATAAGCATTAACAGGTGATATATATATGTGTGTGAATAACCAAAACAGAACGTTAGAAAGCGTTATGTATACGTTCTTTTTATAACGTTTTATGAACGCTTTATGAATGTTTGAAAATCATATCATTTTAGAAAGAGTTATGTATTTATAACCTAGTCATAACGCTTTAGGATATATATGTTATATACAATGATATTAATGTCATTTAAAAATTTTGTGTTATATATAATTGAATTAATTATCTCGTTTTTAATAAAAAAAAGGTGTCATATAAGTGTATATAATATATAACAGTTTTTCTAAACTTTTATAACACCCGTGTTCATAACGGTTGCTGGCTTTAAAAAAACGTCATAAATTGTCATATATGACCGTTTTTATCCATCACAAAAGGCATTTTTCTTCTAGAGATAATTAATTAATTAATCAAAAATATGGTTTGGGCCACAACTTGAGTTGTTAATGTTAGGGTTATATACTAAAAGCATCACTTTTGTAGTAACCTTATTTTCTTAAATTTTGAATGAGAATCATATGGGCAAATATTTTCATATTGTATTTGTTGCAAGTGTTAATGTAAATATCTGATATTCTATATTGTAGATAATATGGTGTGTGGTGTCACATAGAAGATCATATTATCAGTTCCCTATGGAGTATATAAATAGTTCACAACCTAGATGGACTTAGACAATAAATTGGAAAGGTTGTAGTGTAATCTGGTATTAGTCTATCTTGACTATAGGTTTACACTATTACACTTTATGTGTATTGAACAAGACCACTTGAGCTTGTTCTCTTTGTACTGACTACATAAGAGAACAAACACCTATGTTATTATGGATGCTTGTGCTCTTAATCCGAATATAATAACAGACATGTATATGCAGTGTGCATTACTTTGACTCATGAAAGAGTGAGATTCATTATGGATCAACAACCTCTATGAATTGTGTAATAACAAAGTATGTATGATGGGCTGTTGATTATAAATGGAATCCATGTCCCAATACATCGGGTTGATGATGTCCCCTTAAGGAGCTCATAAGGATTGTCATGTAAACCCTGCAGGTGGATTATATCCGACATGACAAATAAAGTTGAGCGGTACTACTTAAGGATAAAAAGATGTCAAATCAATATAGTTGTCAGTAACTTAATTTGATCGACGAACATATGATATCTTAAAATGGGGAGCCAAACGAGCATATAATAAAAGGAGCCCACAGACATAATTTGGGATTTAGGAGGTAGTGCAAAAATAGCTCATTAGTGGACCGAGCAATTGTTAATGGGCCTGGATTGTGTGTTCGGGCTGAACACGGGATATCCAGATCCGTTAGGAGGCCTAACCCTAATTTTTTCTCATGGTCCCTGCCGTAGCCTCTATATATCCTCTAGTCTCTGGCCGCCATATTACTGATCATAAATCTGAAGCTTTCTCTAAATTCGTGATTCACGTAAGGAGAGAAAGAGAGGGCTGCCAAGGAGAAAAATAGGTTGAAAGATCGTCGCCCACAAGACGTCCAACTCGAGGAAGGAATACGTGCAGAAGATCTTGGGGTCGTCCGCTCGAGATTGCCAGGAATTACTTGTCTTCTTTCCGTCGTGGGTATAATTCATGAACCCTAGTTTCCGCCTATGAAGGGTTAGAACACGTATTAAATCTGTTTAACTTTCTATCGATCAATACGCACACCAAAGTAAGGGTCCTGGGAATCCCCAGTTCCATCAATTGGTATCAGAGCCACTTTGGATCTGCGTAGTGAATGATACGTCCATGTTGTCCAATAAAACCTGCACTGTGTAATAGTCGGTAGATGTAGATATGTTCTAACTCGGTTTTGAAGGCATCTTAGATCCAACTATTATGGTCCCATGTATGTTTTTTATTGTGTTGTTTAAACCACGGACATGTCGTGGATATTGTTGTTGCTGTGGATGTAATTAAAATCACGAGGGTTGATCGTGCTTATTATTTGAATTTTCAATCTAGATTATGTGTGAACTCTTTCGGGAGGCATAGGATTGATGTAATTTTAATTATTTTTGATCAATCATGATGGCGGTAGTTGCTGTTTTTGACGTCGGACGAGATGCTGGTTTTAAGCAGTCCAGAGGCAGACAAATGATTTTCGATGAAGGAATCGACAGCCAAAATCTAAAAAAAAATCTCATTGTTATCATTTTGCTTAGCGCCAGATTTTGGATTCGGATAGTTGAGGACGGTGCAGGAAAGATGACCATAATAGTTGGATATTTTTCTCTTATTTGTTATCATTTTGTTTTTTTTTCTGATTATGCATGTTTATTATTGTGTGGATTTTTTTTAAAAAAACTAAGCCTATATTAATAATTGACAACATGGACATAATATCAACTTGTAGAAAAACCATCATTGTTAAATAACTAAGTGGGAGAGGATATTTATTTAGTATAAATCCTATGGTCACCATTACTGGTTTGTAGGTGATGTAATTATACTTGCGCGTTGACTTTAGTGCATTTTTTCATATCGGATGAGTATAATTATGGATCACTAGTACAAACTTTCTTAGGGATAATTGTAGAAAGTTATCCAGTATGTGTTCACTTCTCCATATGAAGGAACTCATTACAAGGTAATGGACTTAGTATTAAGTAATGGTATACACTTAGTTACAAATAATGGTATCCTCCCATCGGAGTCACTGCTATTATTTGTATGACCAGAGCAAGACCAACGTATTAATTTTATTTGTCATAAAGTTATGTTGACATGATAGTAAAATTAATAAGAAAAATCTACTTGAACAAAGTTGAATTTGTATACGTCTACACTATCGTGGCATGCTAAATTCATGGTGTTCAAGGTGTTGGTGAATTTCTTATTATTTTTTTGAGGGAATCAATATTTAATTAATTCAAAAAGTTTTTTTTGTCCTATATAATTTTATTTATGTCATTCTCAGGATTTCAAAAATGGGTTCTTTTACTCTACTTATGGAGATTCTTAAAGAAAACAAACATACTGGACCTAATTATATTTACTGGAAACGTAATTTGGATATTGTTCTGACTGATGAGGAGTACAAATATGTACTTGTTGAGGAATGCCCACCTAAGCCTGATGCTAACTCTGATTAAGAGGTCAAAGAGGCTTATAAGAAGTGGAAAAAGGCAGATGAGATGGCGCGGTGTTACATTTTGGCATCTATGTCAAATGTACTGCAACATCAGCATCAGGTCATGGCTACAGCTTATGACATGATGTATAACCTCAAGGAACTTTTCGGACATCATAGTAGAGCAGCTAGGCAGTTTGCTATGAAATGTTTGATGAATACAAAAATGGCTGAGGGTACACCAGTAAGGGATCATGTTCTCAAGATGATGGGTCATCTGAATGACATGGAGATCCTTGGAGCTGAAATCGATAGGGAATCCCAGGTCGATATCATTCTCAAGATACTGCCTAAAAGTTTTGACAATTTCTGCCTTAATTACAACATAAACAAAAGGTTATATAGTTTGGAAGAACTTGCAAAAGAGCTAAGGATGCTGAATCTCTCTTTAGTTAGAGTTGTCTTGTTTTTGTTTCTGAAAAGGCTTCTACTTCTAAGCCAAAAGGCGGTAAGAAGAAGAATAACATTCAGAAACAGGCAAACTCAACAAAGAAGGTCATGGGACCTCAAGGCGCGGTGAAAAAGCCAAAAGGCAAATGTTTCAAGTGCAAAGGGTCAGGACATTGGAAGACTGATTGTCCACTTCTCAAACAAGGGAACAAAGGAGGTATATCTCATTTACTAGTAATTGAAACATGTTTAGCGGTGTTATCTACCGACACCTGGTGTGTAGATACAGAATCCACTAATCATGTCTGCAATACATTGCAGGGGTTCCAGGAAACCAGACGGCTCAGTGATGGAGAGATATGCTTGTTCATGGGTGATGCTACAAAAATATCGGTCGTTGCATTAGGAGATGTTACTTTATCTTTTGGTAGAAATAAGTCTTTGACATTGAGAGATTGTCTTTATGAACCTTCACTTAGAAAGAATTTAGTTTCTGTTTCTATGTTAATTAAGGATGGATATTCAGTTTATTTTAATGACAATATTGTTATTAGAAAGAATAAATTTTTTATCTGTTCTGGTGCATTGGTTGATAACATGTATGTCATTAATCCTATTTCGCCCACAATGCAACTTATGGAAATGAATAATATGTCATCTAACTTAAATAAGAGAAAAGAACCTTCTTGTATAAACTAAACATATCTTTGGCACTTGCGATTTGGGCATATTAACATAAGAAGGATTCAAAGACTGGTTGAAGATGGACCTTTGAGTTCATTGGAAGTGGAGGGACTACCAGTTTGTGAATCCTGCTTGGAAGGTAAAATGACCAAAAGGCCTTTTACGGCAAAGGGGTATAGGGCCAAAGATGTGTTGGAATTGGTTCATTCTGATTTGTGTGGACCCATGACTATCCAAGCTAGAGGTGGCTTTGAATGTTTTGTCACATTTATTGACAATTATTCAAGGTATGGATACATTTATTTGATGCACCGTAAGTCTAAGTGCTTTAAGAAATTCAAAGAGTACAAGGCTGAAACGGAGAAACATCATAAAAAATGTATCAAGTCATTACGATCAGATCGTGGTGGTGAGTACCTCTTTGGAGAGTTTAGGAATTATTTATCAGCGGCTAGGATTGTATTCCAATTGACTGCACCTGGAACACCCCAGTAGAATGGTATAGCCAAAAGAAGGAATAGAACTCTTATAGAGATGGTTAGATCAATGATGAGTTATTCGGATTTACCAGATTCGTTTTGGGGATATGCCTTAAAGACTGCAGCTTATATTTTGAACTTGGTTCCTTCTAAGTCAGTACTTCTTACTCCCACAGAGCTGTGGATTGCGCGTAAGCCTAGTCTAAAACATGTTCGCATTTGGGATAGTCCAACACATGTGCTGAATGGGAAAGCAGATAAGTTGGAATCTCGTACAGAATTATGCTTGTTTGTAGGCTATCCAAGAGGAATGAAAGGATGTTTATTTTATAGTCCTAAGGATCAGAAGGTCATTATTAGCACCAATGCCCGATTCTTAGAGAAAGACTATGTGATGAACCATAAACCCACAAGTAGAGTTGTTCTAGAAGAACTGAGAGGTGAGACACCAAGTACTTCAGTACCAACAGTACAAGAGGATGAACCACAAATAACTGCACAACGTGTCGCAAATGTTACACCACGACCGATAGTGCCTCATCATAGTGGGAGGGTTGTGATACAACTTGATAGATATATGTTCTTGGGAGAGTCGTCAGACTTCGTCCCTGAGGAACAAGATTATGATCCCTGTATCTACAATGAAGAACTCCAAGATAAAGATGCAGAGTCTTAACAAAAAGCAATTATATCTAAAATGTAATCTATGGATTCTAATCAGGTCTGGGAGCTTGTAGAACCACCCGTTGGTGTAAAAGCCAATGGATGCAAGTGGGTCTATAAGAGAATAAGAGGATCAGACGGTAAGGTTGAAAGCTTTAAAGCTCGTCTTGTAGCAAAAGGTTTTACTCAAAGAGAGGGTATCAATTATGATGAAATCTTTTCTCCAGTAGTCATGCTTAAGTCTATCCGGATTCTTTTATCTATTGCAGCTCATCTCGATTATGAGATTTGGTAAATGGATGTCAAGACAGCTTTCCTTAATGGAAGTCTTGAGGAAGACATCTATATGAAGCAACCAGACGGGTTCATTGAAAAGGGCCAAGAGCATCTTTTTTGTAAGCTCAAGAAGTCCATTTATGGACTTAAGCAAGATTCCAGATCTTGGAACATATTTTTTGATCTGGTGGTAAAATCCTATGGATTTGATCAATGTCAGGATGAATCATGTGTATACAGAAAGTGTGACAAAAATGTGGTGGTGTTCCTAGTACTTTATGTGGATGACATCTTGCTCATTGGAAACAATGTGAAGGTGTTATATGATGTAAGGATATGGTTATCCAAATAATTTGATATGAAGGACTTGGGAGAAGTAGGTCACATCCTTGGGATCAAAGTTCTACAAGATTGCAAGAAAAGGATGTTGGGCTTATCCCAAGCTTCCTATATCGATACTGTACTAGCTCGTTTTAGTATGCAAAATTCTAAGAAATATTTCTTACCTTTTAGACATGGAATTGCTCTATCAAAGGAGCAGTGTCCGAGGACACCTAAAGAGATAGAGAACATGAAGGTAGTTCCTTATGCTTCAGCAGTAGAAAGCTTAATGTATGCGACGCTATGTATGAGACCAGATATCTGCTTTGCCGTAGGCATGGTCAGCAGATATCAGTCTAACCCAGGACAAGAGCACTGGACTGCCGTAAAGCATATTTTAAAGTACCTGAAAAGGACTAAAGAGTATATGCTAATTTACCAGGCAGATTGTTTAGTTCCTTAGGGTATACAGACTCAGATTTTCAGTCAGATAGGGATTCCCGGAAATCTACCTCAGGTTATGTGTTTACTTTGGGAGGTGAAGCTATTGTGTGGAGGAGTATCAAGAAAAAATGTATTGCTGATTCCACCATAGAAGCCGAGTATGTGGCAGCCTTTGAGGCAGCCATAGAAGCGATTTGGCTCAAAATCTTTTTGTTGGACTTGGATGTGGTACCTAGTTTGCCTAAGTCTATTACACTTTATTGTGATAATAGTGGTGCAGTTGCAAACTCGAAGGAACCACGAGCCCATAAGACATGTAAACACATTGAGCGCAAGTACCACCTGATATGAGATTTCATAAAAAAAGGAAAAGTAGCTGTGATCAAGATAGCATCAGCCGACAACCTAGCAGATCCCTTTACAAAGAGCTTACCTGTCACGCCCCAGAACCAGAATACTAGCAAGTAGGGACGGACCTGGCCAGCTACGTATACCAAAGTACTCCAGTACTCCGAAATAACGTATAAGTTGTATAGACATGGGGGTTACTACTATAATCCAACAGGCAATCCTAGGTCAAGAATCCTAGGTATCTCAATCACAAGAAAATATGTAAAGTACAAGAAGTATGATCAACTGGAATATAAAATAGTAAAGCATCCCAAACTATCATATATCAATGATCATGAAGCTAGTAATACAAAGTGAAGACTAACAAGGGTAATAGTCATACATGATAAGCTCTAGCTATAGTCTAAAATACGTAAATTATGTTTAGGCCCGTATGCTAAATGTCAAGTCCAAAACACGAGCTAAACACGTGCTCGGAGGCTAAACGCCACAAAAGAATAATGTACATGACTAGTGGAAGAATGATATAGGAAATCCACTATGGTACTCTTGTGCTTCGGGTAGTCACTATCAAGTAGATGGTACGGAAGATCCTTCGGGATCCTATATCAGATCTGGCCAAACAAAACCAGTGGGGTCAGACCCCCAATAGCAAGTACCACAAAGGAAGCCAAAGTATGAAATAAAACTAGCATGCAAATCATAGCAACGGATAAAGACAGAAATAAGTAAAAGCAAATCGAGACTCGTGCGCTACCAATGCACTTATCCCAAGAATAGAAAGTAAAGCAACATGTAGCATAAAGTAAAGGACATGTGACATAATATAAACTGTGTACTTGTAAGAAAAAGGAAGCATGTGAACATGAAAGATAAACTAGACATGTGAGCATGTTAAGTAGCCGGGACATGTGAGCTTGTTAGATAACTGGAACATGTAAGATAACTGGAACTTATGAGCATGTAGGGTAACTGAGACATGTGAGCATGTAAGATAACTGAGACATGTGAGCATGTGAGATACTATATAGAACGACAAATGATAAGATGACTTGGAACTATTCCGGAACCCAAGTTACAACCCATAAACCAAACAAGGACCGGGGTTGTAACCCTTCTCCTGAACTGAACTTAATCTCTAATCATTTACCGGCAAAAGTAAAGCATAACAATGATGTACTGAAATAAATAAATCCAGACACTACCTAGACAAACTAGACTAGACTGGACTCCATACAACCAACACGGCCAAGCAATGAGTACGGCTTTATACATTAGCTAATTAGGGTTATCCCAATCCTAATTACTAACAAATGCAAGTTTGAGAAATCTAAGTCCAATTACCTGCCCGCTACTACCTGAATGATCTAAGCCAAGGGTGCAATGGTATATAGCGGATACATCGCCCAGGAGACAAATGTATCCTATAATAGTGGGTACATCGCCCTGGAGACAAACGTACCCTAAGACATATAATAATGGGTACATCGCCCAGGAGACAAATGTACCCGGTGCAACACTCGACGGTGCGCTGGAAGTGTGTTCATCATGACAGATAGCTCAAAATCCCATGAATATATATATAAACCAAGACCAAAGGGGCAACAGGTAACTGGAAAATCCTCAATAATCAATGTAATCAAGCTAGTTGTTTAGTCCTTAACATTTTCTTGTTGGATTCTGGGTGTGGCATTCCGTAGAATCCATCCTAGACATGAGACATGCAAGACTAGACAAAAGCGAGAATGTGCACCATAACAAGCCACAACAAGCCACAACAAGAAAATATAATAAACAAGAAACTAGGAGTGCGCTACGACGAGCCACTATCAAGGAGTTAGACATGTACTGGAATCAAGAGTGCGCCATGACAGGCCACTATCATGTAAGCAAAAAAAGACATGTACAAGAGTGCACCACGACGGGTCACTATCTAGTAAGCAGAGAAGGCATGTAACATGGGTGCGCGACAACGGGCCACTATCTAGTAGACAAAAAAGGCATGGCAATAATTATCATAGCTTATAAAAAAGAATCTATCAAAAGACATATCATGGCATGTGGGAAGAATAATTAAAGCTAAGTACATTTCATAGAAAAATGATTCATGTACTAGTGTCAATTATATATAGGGTGTACAATCATTCTCTAGCTATGCAAGATCATCTTATCATGTTAAGAAATTATTATAGTCAAAGAAAATATCAAAAACGAACAAAAATGGGTAAAAACGGACAAAAACAGCCTAAAACGGCATACCTGCGGTATACGGCGGCATACCGGCGGTATTCCGACCTAAAGACAAAGTTTCTGGTGCAAAAATTGGCATACCGTCAGTATACTTCGGCATACCATAGGTATTCCGATTTTCTAAACAGCAACAAAATCCAGATTTTTGCTAAAATTTGTTTCGGCCATAAAAACTTTATTTTAAATCGAAATTCGGATTTTCAAAAGTCAAAATTGCATAGAATTGAATTCCCTACAACATGGAAGTATTAGTTTTAAAAAATCAAAATATTTGATAGATCAATACCTCAAAATACCCAAAAAATAAGTCCTCGGGATACCGAAACGGGTTCCGATATCCACCAAAATCAAAATCCATGGTATACAAACTAGGTAAGGATCTCATATATGTATATGTGACCAAGATCCATGATGGTAACAGTAGTATCACTCTTGATACCAAGTTTTCTACTAAGTCAATATTGGGTTTTAACAGAAAATCAAAACCTTGCTTAAAATTTTTTTGGAAACATGCATATATACGAGAATCATAAGGAAAACATATTTACCAAAATAAGTTTAGAAAAATTCTAAGTATTTACCACCAAGGAAAATAAAATGACAACAAAAACATTTTTGTTCAAGATTTGGCAAGATGTACTTGCCTAGGTTAAGCTCCAAGCCTAATCTTCTACTCCTCCTCCTCGTAGGGTTAGACACCACATCTAAGGCCTTAAGGCCAAGCTCATGGCAAGCTCCAAGGGGGAGAGAAGGGAAGAAGAAATGAAAAGAGAGTGAAGAAAATGAAAAGAGAGAGGAGAGAGAAAGTGAAATGGTATATATAGAAGAGGGAATTAATCTTGACCAGTGGATGGTGATCCATGTCAAAATCTAAGTCAATCCTAGCTATCCAAACAAAACCAAATATCCAATGGGTAAAAGGGTGCATCTACACTATTTACGAAAATATCTAAATACTATTCATCAAAATATCTAAAACACTATTCACAAAAATATCGAAAACACTATTCATGAAAATATCTAAAATTCAAAATATCTAAAATGTGGAAAATCTATCCAGACGGTATGCCGTCGGTATATACCGGTATACTTGCGGTATGCCGGCCAAGGAAAAAATCTATAAGTTGGAAAATTTTAAAGCGTTACGAAAACCAAGAAAATACGAAATACACTACAAAATACGTATCCGTATATAAATACCGATACTGTGAGACGAGTCTCACAACTCTCCACAACTTAAAAATAAATTCTGTCCTCGGAATTTCCTAAATCTAGTCAAACATGAAAACGAAACCAAAAAGCTGAAAAATTATGTCAATCAAAACAAAGCATGGCATGTTGGTAAGATAAAGACGACAATAATATAAGTAAATACGTAAGGAATAACACAACCATAATCAAGAAGGGTTGGAGGCATATGAATAAATATGTCTCCTGAGTCAGTTGAGTAGGAACATGCCTACACTGACTCCCAAAAATGGATAAGGGTTAAGTCTCAAAGTAAGTCGGTACCAATGTCTTAGTCCAAGACATGACTCTACCCATGACGTATCTTCATAGTCGAGACATGTGATAAATATCATGTATCTCAAGATACGAAGACAGAAGAGTGGGACGAGAAACTCGCCAAATATGCATAACCCAAGAGATAAATAAGAGTGGAAGAATAATAGGACAATACCTACAACATGACTGCCCTCAGCCAAAACCTGCTATAACATACCAAACTCTTCCTGCCCACGTCTCAAAACTGCTGCCCTAACCTGCTGCTGCTGAACCGGTACCTAAGCCATATACTGCTGGACTGTCAGGGTAGCCGGTGAAGCTGGACTCTGTCAGGACTGACCCTGCTGGCAGATCAGGCTGAACTGATACATCTGCCCTCTGGTCATCTCTGAACTTTGCCCCTGAATGCTGAGACTGATCCTCCATAACTGGCCTGACAGAAGATTGCTGACCTTCCATCGGCAAAACTCAAATAAGATGATCGAAAGGATTAAGAACAGTGCCTCTGAAAGTTAAACGACATAAGGATCAAATCGAGGGAACATGAAAGATCAACGATCAAGGTATATATCAGGTCAAAGGATCAGAGATATAGAATAACACGAAGGGTATCAATAAAGGAGAATTATGACTAAGATATCTAAACATCAGTAACCCCCACATATCTGATAAATCAGACCTGCATGGGCCACCACTAAAACCTATGTCACGCACCAGAACCAGAATACTGGCAAGTAGGGACGGACCAGGCCAGCTACGTATACTAAAGTACTCTAGTACTCCGAAATAACTCATAAGCTGTATAGACATGGGGGTTACTACTACAATCCAACATGCAATCCTAGGTCAAGAATCCTAGGTATCTCAATCACAAGTAAATATGTAAAGTACAAGAAGTATGATCAACTGGAATATAAAATAGTAAAGCGTCCAAAACTGTCATATATCAATGATCATGAAGTTAGTAATACAAAGTGAAGACTAGCAAGGGTAATAGTCATACATGATAAGCTCTAGCTATAGTCTAGAATACGCAAATCATGTTTAGGCCCGTAGGCTAAATGTCAAGTCCAAAATACGAGCTAAACACGACCTCGGAGGCTAAACATCACAAAAGAATAATGTACATGACTAGTGGGAGAATGATATAGGAAATCTACTATGGTACTCTGGTGCTTCGTGTAGTCACCGTCGAGTAGATGGTACGAAAGATCCTTCGGGCTCCTTTATCAGATCTGGCCAAACAAAACCAGTGGGGTCAGACCCCAAATAGAAAGTACCAGAAAGGAAGCCAAAGTATGAACTAAAACTAGCATGCAAATCATAGCAACGGATAGAGACAGAAATAAGTAAAAGTAAATCAAGACTCGTGCACTACCAATGTACTTATCCCGAGAATAGGAAAGACAATAAGTAAAGCAACATGTAGCATAAAGTAAAGGACATGTGACATAATGTAAACTGTGTACTTGTAAGGAAAAGGAAGCATGTAAATATGAAAGATAAACTAGACATGTGAGCATGTTAAGTAGTTGGGACATATGAGCATGTTAGATAACTGGAACATGTAAGACAACTGGAACATGTGAGCATGTAGGGTAACTGAGACATTTGAGCATGTAAGATAACTGAGACATGTGAGCATGTGAGATACTATATAGAACGACAAATGATAAGATGACTTGGAACTATTCCGAAACCCAAGTTACAACCCATAAACCAGACAAGGACCGGGGTTGTAACCCTTCTCCTGAACAGAACTTAATCCCTCATCATTTACCGACAAAAGTAAAGCATAACAATGATGTATTGAAATAAATAAATCCAGACACTACCTAGACAAACTAGACTAGACTGGACTCCATACAACCAACACGGCCAAGCAATGAGTACGACTTTATACATTAGCTAACTAGGGTTATCACAATCCTAATTACTAACAAATGCAAGTTTTAGAAATCCAAGTCCAATTACCTGTCTGCTACTACCTGAATGATCTAAGCCAAGGGTGCAATGGTATATAATGGATACATCGCCCAGGAGACAAATATATCCTATAATAGTGGGTACATTACCCGGGAGACGAATGTACCCTAAGATATATAATAATGGGTACATCACCCAGGAGACAAATGTACCCGGTGCAACACTCGATGGTGCACTGGAAGTGTGCTCATCATGACAGATAGCTCCAAATCCCATGAATATATATATAAGACCAAGACCAAAAGGGCAACAGGTAACTGGAAAATCCTCAATGATCTATGTAATCAAGCTAGTTGTTTAGTCCTTAACATTTTCTTGTTGAATTCTGGGTGTGGCATTCCGCAGAATCCATCCTAGACATGAGACATGCAAGACTGTACAAAAGCGATAATGTGCACCATAACAAGCCATAACAAGAAAATATAATAAACAAGAAGCTAGGAGTGCGCTACGACGAGCCACTATCAAGGAGCTAGACATATACTGGAATCAAGAGTGCGCCATGACAGGCCACTATCATGTAAGCAAAGAAAGACATGTACAAGAGTGCACCACGACGGGTCACTATCTAGTAAGCAGAGAAGGCATGTAACATGGGTGCGCCATAATGGGCCACTATCTAGTAGACAAAGAAGGCATGGCAATAATTATCATAGCTTGTAAGAAAGAATCTATCAAAAGACATATCATGGCATGTGGGAAGAATAATTAAAGCTAAGTACATTTCATAGAAAAATAATTGAACATGTGCTAGTGTCAATTGTATATAGGGTGTACAATCATTCTCTAGCTATGCAAGATCATCTTATCATGTTAAGAAATCATTATAGTCAAAGAAAATATCAAAAACAAACAAAAACGAACAAAAACAGGTAGAAACGGACAAAAACAGCCTAAAACGACATACCGGCGGTATACGATGGCATACCGACGGTATTCCGACCTGATGACAAAAAGTTTCTGGTGCAAAAATCGACATACCGTCGGTATACTTCGGCATACCGTCGGTATTCCGATTTTCCAAACAGCAACAAAATCCAGATTTTTGCCAAAACTTGTTTCGGCCATAAAAACTTCATTTTGAATCAAAATTCAGATTTTCAAAAGTCAAAAATGCATAGAATTTAATTCCCTACAACATGGTAGTATTAGTTTTCACAAATTAAAACATTTGATAGATCAATACATCAAAATACTCCAAAAATAGGTCCTCGGGATACCGAAATGGGTTCCGATATCCACCAAAATCAAAATCCATGGTATACAAACTAAGTAAGGACCTCATATATATATATATATATATGACCAAGATCCATGATGGTATCACTAGTATCACCCTTGATACCAAGTTTTCTACTAAGTCAATATTGGGTTTTAACAGAAAATCAAAACCTTGCTTAAACAAATTTTGGAAACATGCATATATACGAGAATTATAAGGAAAACATATTTAAAAAATGAGTTTAGAAAAATTCTAGGTATTTACCACCAAGGAAAATAAAATGACAACAAAAATATTTTTGTTCAAGATTTGGCAAGATGTACTTGCCTAGGTTAAGCTCCAAGCCTAATCTTCTACTCCTCCTCCTAATGGGGTTAGACACCACACCCAAGGCCTCAAGGCCAAGCTCATGGCAAGCTCCAAGGGGGAGAGAAGGAAAGAAGAAATGAAGAGAGAGTGAAGAGAATGAAAAGGAAGAGGAGAGAGAAAGTGAAATGGTATATATAAAAGGGGGAATTAATCTTGACCATTGGATGGTGATCCATGTCAAAATCTAAGTCAATCATAGCCATCCAAACAAAACCAAATATCCAATGGGTAAAAGGGTGCATCTACACTATTTACGAAAATATCTAAACACTATTCATCAAAATATCTAAAATACTATTCACAAAAATATCGAAAACACTATTCATAAAAATATCTAAAATTAAAAATATCTAAAATGTGGAAAATCTATCCGGACGGTATGTCGTCGGTATACAGCGGTATATTGGCGGTATGTCGGCCAAGGAAAAAATATGTAAGTTGGAAAAATTTAAAGCGTTACGAAAACCAAAAAAATATAAAATGCATTACAAAATACGTATCCGTTTATAAATACCGATACTGTGAGACGAGTCTCACATTACCATCTAAGGCTTTTGAGAGTCATGTTGAGGGAATGGGAGTCAGATGTGTAGCAGCATGGCTTTAAGTATAAGTGGGAGATTTGTAATAGTATACTGAAAAAGCAATACTTTGAGTATAAGTGGGAGATTGTTAGGGTTATATACTAAAGCATCACTTTTGTAGTAACCTTATTTTCTTAAATTTTGAATGAGAATCATATGGGCAAATATGTGCATATTGTATTAGTTGCAAGTGTTAATGCAAATGTCTGATATTCTATATTGTAGATAATATGGTGTGTGGTGTCACACAGAAGATCATATTATCAATTCCCTATGGAGTATATAAATAGTTCACAACCTAGATGGACTTTGACAATCTATTGGAAAGGTTGTAGTATAATCTGGTATTAGTCTATCTTGACTATAGGTTTACACTATTACACTTTCTGTGTATTGAACAGGACCACTTGAGGTTGTTCTCTTTGTACTGACTACATAAGTGAACAAACACCTCGGTTATTATGGATGCTTGTGCTCTTATTCCGGATATAATAACAGACATGTATATGCAGTGTGCATTACTTTGACTCATGAAAGAGTGAGATTTATTATGGATCAACAACCTCTATGAATTGGGTAATAACATTGTATGCATGATGGGTTGTTGATTATAAATGGAATCCATGTCCCGATACATCGGGTTGATGATATCCCCTTAAGGAGCTCATAAGGATTATCATGTAAACCCTGCAGGTGGATTATATCCGACATGACAAATAATGTTGAGCGGTACTACTTAAGGATAAAAGATGTTGAATCAATATAGTTGTCAGTAACTTAATTTGATTGACGGACATACGATATCTTAACATGGGGAGCCAAACGAGCATATAATAAAAGGAGCCCACAAACATAATTTAGGATTAAGGAAATAGTGCAACAATAGCTCATTAGTGGACCGAGCTATTGTTAATGGGCCTGGATTGTGTGTTCGGGCTGAACACGGGATATCCAGACCCGTTAGGAGGCCTAACCCTAATTTCTCCTCATAGTCCCTGCCATAGCCTATATATATCCTCTATTCTCTGGCTGCCATATTACTGATCATAAATATGAAGCTTTCTCTAAATTCGTGATTCACGTAAGGAGAGAAAGTGAGGGCTGCCAAGGATTAGAAAAGGTTGGAAGATCGTCGCCCACACGACGTCCAACTCGAGGAAAGAATATGTGCATAAGATCTTGGGGTCGTCCGCTTGAGATTGCCAGGAATTACTTGTCTTCTTTCCGCCGCAGGTATAATTCGTAAACACTAGTTTTCGCCTATGAAGGGTTAGAATGCGTATTAAATCAGTTTAACTTTCTATCGATCAATACGCACACCAAAGTAAGGGTCCTGGGAATCTCCAGTTCCATCAGTTAATATGTAAGGGACTAAAATATGACTAAGACATCCCTACGATGGTTAGTATGCTTTTTATGACACCCGACTACACCAGGCATGTAATAATTCCTAGTCAACATGCATACAAAAATTCAATCAGGAGCCCTTTTATATAATAAAAATAATTTAAAATAATTAAAATCCATTAAAAATATTTTTATATAAATTAAAATTTTATTTAATTTTGAGGGATTTTATACTTGTCGTGCATCAGCTTGTCTCTGTCGATCTTCAACTTGTTGTTGATGATTTTTGTTCTGCTAGTATTGAATCGAACAGTGCCATTACTGAAGTGTCCAGCTAGAAGAATATCTCCTCATAACCGGTCATATGGTTGCTTGCTCCATTGTCGAGGTACCATACGTCGCTCGTACACCAGCCCGATGGCCAAGCCTTCTTCTCGTTGAGCATGACCACGTTACGCACCTCCTGCTTGCGTGTGGACAGTAACAAGGAGGGCTAGTCATCTTCAGCCTTGGTAAGGTGTGCTTCTTCGTCGCGATCACGTCGTTGCTTGCGACACTCCGATGCATAGTGCCCAAACATGTAGCAGTTGAAGCATTTGATTTTGCTATTATCGCGGCCACCACCGGACCCATGACAGTCATCCTCCTTCTTCTTGTCATCGCATCCGCCTTTGCTACGGTCGCGACCACGGCCACTCGTCCTGCCATGGCCACGACCATCAAATAGTATATATATATATATATATATATATATATATATATATATATATATATATATATATATATATTTCAAATAGTATATATATATATATATATATATATTTTCAAATAGTATATATATATATATATATATATATATATATATATATATATATATATATATATATATATATATATATATATATATGTGTGTGTGTGTGTGAAAAAAAAAAATATATATATATATATATATATGTGTGTGTGTGTGTGTGTGTATGCATACATATTAATATACCACACACACACACACACACACACACACACACACACACATATATATATATATATATATATATATATATATATATATATATATATATATATATATATATATATATATATATATATATATATATATATATTTATATTTGACCAAAACCCAATTTTATTCAAGTATAAGGCACAAAATGGCGAAGCCTTTACAAGTAAGCGCAAAGCGGACAAACGACAAAATAAAAGCGGCAGTGAGCGAAGAGCCTCTCGCTACCTCGAAACACTTCAGGTGAACAGGTAGTACCAGAAATCCTCCCAAGCATGTTTGTAGAGTCTGCTGACTTTGTTGATCTGCCTGAGGACCTCCCTGGTTAGTTGGGTAGAGTTATATTGACGGCCTTCGTATCTGAATTTGTTGCGGTTCTTCCATATGACCTAAATGCTGGCGACTGTGACGATCTGGTGGCTGTGAGAAGTTTTGCCCTAGATGTCAAGAAGATCGTTGAAGCCCCCAACTTACTGCTTCTGTCTGTACCTGTAGGAGAGGGCGACCTACAACTGGACGGCCAGGTCTCCGAAATACAGGACATGGTCGTCAGTCTCTGGCTGATTCTCTGAGCAGCAGTGGCGCTTTGAAGCTAGGATGAAGCCTATAGTGGTAAGCATATCCTCCGTGGGAAGCTTCCTATGGAACGCTCTCCAAATCAGGAACGACCATTTTTTGGGGATGCAAGTCTGCCAGAACGGGGCAGTGATGGAGAAAGGCCCTCCGATGCCTCAGGCTACTCTCCTCGCCGATGCTAGCGATCGATCATATGGGACCACCTGAAGGCGTCGGGGTCTTTGTTGATTCTCAATCCAGAGGCTTCCAGGCCTGATGTTGCCTTTGTACCATATATATTTATTTTATTTTTTATACCACACACACACACACATATACATATATATATATATATATATATATATATATATATATATATATATATATAGAGAGAGAGAGAGAGAGAAACGTGCGAGCTTTATTAATGTATCAGGCGCAAAATACTGATGCCTATAAGCGCACCTAGCGCCAAAAGACAAAAACAAGAAAGGCAAAGGAGGCCAGGAGCCGGACACGCTCGCTGGACCAGACCTGGGTTAGGACATCGCCTTCCTGACACTGTCCGACGGGTGCTGGCAGCGCCTGCAGACTTTAGATATCTGTCTGAGGACCTCCCTGTGCAGAGAGTTGGAGTTGTATGACCGCCCTTCGTACCTGAACTTGTTTCGGTTCTTCCAAAGGACCCAAATACCCACAGATGCGACGATCTGGAGCCCGTGAGACCTTCCCCAATTGGCAAGAAGATCGTTGAAGCTGCCGGCCGGAAGAGGTTGTTCGCATTTTCTCGAAAGGCTGGTCCAGATCTGCGAGGTGAGGTCCCCAGAGTGCAGGACGTGTTCAGCCTTTTCCGGCTGGTACGATGTGCAGCAATGGCAGCCTGAAGCGAGG
Source organism: Iris pallida (assembly GCA_029216955.1). NCBI lineage: Eukaryota > Viridiplantae > Streptophyta > Magnoliopsida > Asparagales > Iridaceae > Iris > Iris pallida. The sequence continues at coordinate 27,265,098 of JANAVB010026199.1, read as the reverse complement.
CTGAAGCCAATGGTGGTGAGGGAATTGTCGGTAGGAAGCTTTCTTTGTTGTGCTCTCCAAATCAGAACTGACCATTTGTTGGGGATACAAGACTGCCAGAAGGGGACAGTGAATGGGGCTGGAGTGCCGATGCCTCTGGCTGCGATCCTGGCGGACGCCAGCGAGAATATTCCTCCGGGAGTGGGGGACCACTTAAGAGTGTTTGGGTCGTCACCGAGCCGTACATCAGTGGCAGCAAGGTCATTTTCTACCTCCGACCCCAGCCAGTCGGTCGCCCTATCCCATCTCCAGCCAGAGTCGTTATCCCATAAGTCATGGATCGTACAGTAGGGTGGCACGGTCAAGGTTGGCTACAAAATAACATTCCCTAGCCACCTTTCATGACTCATTGGCGAGTTATTATTTCCAAGATGAAGATGGATGAGGGGTTCAGCGAGGGCACGGCCATGGAGGATGCGTCATCAGGTCACAGAGGATCTGGTATTGGCGACTGCGATCAGGGGGTGGGAGTATCAGAAGTATCTGGCCTTCATGAACCTATTCCAGAACGAGTTGTCCGAGCAAAGATTCCACCACAGCTTCATGGAACAGGCGTCAACGATGTGATATAACTGGCTGAATCCCAGGCCTCCTTCCTCGGTCGACTTGGCCATCGAGTCCCAACTGGCCCAGTGGTGCTTGTCCAGGCCCTTATTGTGTCCCCAAAAGAAAATAGAGAAGAGGGATTCTAATAAGGAAAGTACCTTCTTGGGGGGGAGCAAACTGCCAAGGTATAGAGGGGGATAGAGGAGAGGACGTGCTTGATGAGGATCATCTTCCCGCCCGAAGATAGGGTCGTGTTGTGCCATCCCTCGATCTTTTTGTCTAATTTTGCTTACAAGGCCGTCGAAGATACCCGAATTAGATTTCCCGTACACCAGCGGGCATCCCAGGTAGTTGAACAGTAGGTATGCAGTGGAAAAGGAGATCATGTTGGAGAAAGTAGCCGAGTGGATCCTGTCGACTTTATGGAGGGTGAAGATGACGCTTTTGGAGGAGTTGATTCGTTGACCCGAGCATCTGGTGTATCTCTCAAGTGTTCTGTGGACTACCTCCACTGATCCGATGTCTTCGACGGAGAAGATAAGGACGTCATCGGCATAGACGAGGTGGGTGATTAGAGGGCATCTGGTGGTGGTGTAAAAGTGGTAGAATCCAGGCGAGTTCATCATATCGTTGAGGTTTCTGCTAAGCGTCTCAGCTTCGATGTGAAGATGGTGGAGGATAGAGGGTCTCTCTGTCATACGCCACGACTGGATTTAAAGAAACCCTCTGCTTACCCGTTGATGACTGTGGAGAACCAAGAGTTGTTAATGGATCAGAAGATGATGTCAATCCAAGGCTCAGAGAAACCGAAGGCCCTGAACACCCATATCATAAATTGCGAGTCTAGACAGTCATAGGCTTTCTCCATGTCCAGTTTGATGGCAACGTTCCCGCCTCTTGCCAAGAATTTCATGCATGTGATCATTTCTTGAGCAAGGAGGATATTCCCAGTGATGTTCCGCCCAGGGACGAAGCCGCTTTGCTCATCTGAGATGATCTTGGGGAGGAGAGTGGACATGTGTCTCGCAATGATCTTTTATATGATTTTATTGGTGAAGGTGCACATGCTGATAGGGCAGAAATCTCTGAAGGTCTTCGGATTGTCTTTTTTGGGTATGAGGATGAGGTTGGTGCATGAGATGGATTTGCGGTACCTTGCCCCCCGGCAGAAGGTGAACACGAACTCGAGGAAGTCAGATTCTATGATATCCCAGCAGGATCTGAAGAAGACACCAGTGAAACCATCAGGCCCACGAGCGCTGTGTTTATCGAGTGCCTAGACTGCGGACTTGACTTCCTCTGCAGAAGGGGGTTAGGAGCTTCTCATTCTCTTTATCGTTGATCAAGCTGGGGATCATGACAAGGAGATCATCATCCTTGATGATGTCTTCTTTGGCAAATAGTTTGGAATAGAAGTTTGCTGCGGCCGTTTGGATGCCCCCCTGATCTTTGAGGACCAAGCCGTTGTCATCGAAAATTTGGTGAAGATGTAGCTTTTGTCTGCGGCCATTGACGCAAGAATGAAAGAAGCCAGAATTCTTGTCTTCTTCGGCGTCCCAGGTCAGTTTGGCTTTCTGTTTCCAGAATTATGTCTCCACCTTCAGTCGAGATTTGAGGATTCTGGTGAGGTCGAGGGACGCACGAGACTTCGGTGATCTGTCAGTAGTGTACAGATCTTTAGCATGGATGACGATGTCTTTTGCCTTCCTGATAGCCTGGAAAATATTGTTGAAAGTGCTCTCACTCCAAGACGATAGTGCTCTCCTGGTAGCTTTGAGTTTGGTTGCCACTCTAGTAACGGGGTCTGGTTCGTTAATGAATCTCCAGGCAGAGGCCACAATGTTATGGAATTTAGGGTGATATTGCCCGAAGTCCAGGAATCTGAAAGCTTTCTTGATGCGGTTGGAGTTTCTTTTAATCATAATCATGAGAGAAGAATGGTTCGACTCGGTCGTGTTCAGGTGGGAGAGGTTGGAAATGAGATCCAAGTCAGACCACAGATTGTTAAGCAGGGCTCGGTCCAGGCGGGAGTATTGTCGGCGATCGCCTTCTTTCATGTTACACCAGGTGAAAGCGTTACCTGAGAAAGGGAGGGGTATCATGTGGGCGTTAAAAATAAAGTTTTTAAAGTCGTTCATGGCCGACTGGGGGGCGGGCATCCCCCAGACTTCTCTTCTCTGTATGTGATCATATTGAAATCCCTAATACAAATCCACGGGAGATTGATGAGTTGAAGATGGGTGTCCAACAAAGTGTCACAGAGAAGCTTGCGTTCGGGGATATTGCAGCTACCGTGGACAGCGAAGAGCAGGCAATGGGACCTAAGAGTGGGGTATTCCACCCAGCAAGAGAGCACCTGACTCGAATCATGGATGGTACCATCCTCTGTGTAGGTTTGTTGGCCACCCCTCTCACATTCCACGTGAGGATGTTAATCATTAGGATGGGGGAAGGGGGTTGTTGAGTTTTGCGGCTGACCGCATAGTCATGATCGCCGGCTCTTGGCTAAGTTTTTTTTCTTACGGTAAGAGTTTTTAGGAGTTCTCCAGGTCGCTACGGTGGGGTCATCCGCCGCCTCTGTCGAGCTCTAGATCCTGTGTCTTCTAACGGGGGCTCCGCCTCTTCTACAACCTCTACAAGCGTGCAAAGTGGATTGTGGGGGTCTAGGAAAGCTGCTTCCTTGGCTTGCTCAAACTTACGTACAGCTGCTGGGCCAAAGCTGGCCAGGTCATCTACGATAGGGCTACCGAAGATGATGGATGAGGCTTCCTCGTTCGAAGGGGTTACCGGAGGCTGCTGCGGCTCCCTGTCGCTGCCAGAAGGGCCAACGGCTATCTGGGAGTCTGTGGTGATCATCTCGCTCTCAGTGGGAGGGGAAGGATTCACCAGGTTATCTTCAGGTAAGAGGTTTGCGATGGTGTCGAACTTATTGTTGAGGACGATGTCTGGGGGCTTGTATATGATGATAGCTATGCTCGGTAGGGAAAGGTCATCGGGGCTGGGGGTGTTGCTATCTTCGAAATGGGTGTGAGAGTTAGGGAGGGGGAGAATTCGGGCTTTGCGTGCTATATGGTTCACCTTCGATAGATGCGACTTTCTGGGTGCTTTTTTTTTGAGCTCTGGGTATGTTCTGAAGCAGTGTTGTGAGGTATGGCCTCTCATCTGATAGTGCTTGCAGAAGATAGAGTGGTTGTCGTACACCAGTGTCTGGGCAATCGTCCGTCCCCCGAGCTTAAGCTGGATTTGGACAGGAGGGTCTGTTGACAGATCGAGTTCCACGTAAATTTTTGTGTAGTTGCCCTTGGAGAGATTGCAGGTTTCTTCAGAAATAGCTACGAGAGTCCCGAAGGAGCTGGCGATCCTCTTGAGCATGGCCGGTGTCATGCCCCGCTCCCGTAGGAGCGATCGTCCTCGCTAAGGCATGATGCCGCACGAGCCTAGATTGCGCTCGTGCAAGGCAATTCCATAACGGCCGATTACATCGGCGGCGACGGGGTCGTCGCACAGAAGTCCCAAGCAGAAACATTGAATACATTGCAGCAGAATTTAAAGAAGAACACATGAACACAAGTCATTCAAAAGAATCTCTTTATTGATATTGAATACAAGATTACATTTGTGGGCGCAAGGCCAATTTACAATGTCTCTCGTACTCACTTTTCTCTCATTTACAAGTCACTCTGCTCTCTCTCATCTCTCGATTACAATGCTTGAGCCAGCGAAAGCTTCGGAAGGCGATGTCCATACATTATGTCCTGTATAAGTCTTCAATCCACACGGCCGCACGCTTCGAATCGCCAAGGGACTCCGTGCCTCGACGCATCCAAGCGAGCTCCGCGCCACGAGCTTCTACCTGTGCCTGCACATGAAACACTGTGTGGGTGTCAGTACCACTGTACTGGTGGAGTGAGCTCCTCGCCCACCCATACAAAACCTACACGTTTCATTTACTTTGTGCAACATAAACCCTTTTTCGATTGTCTTCCTATTCTTGCCTCAGGATCAGTTTTAGGACCGGCGCCTTAGCGCAACTTGTGTATCGGAACCATCCCGTGTTTGCCATGTCAATGTTAACTCATACTTGTCACTAGACCACTCCTCGTGCCAACAACGTTAACCTATCAAGTCGTGTCCGCTTTACGGTCATAATCAGAGACGCAACTACACGAAGGACTCTATTTCCTTGCCTCTAGACCTTTCTCGTGCTTGCATTGTCGATGCACCGGCTTATACTTATCTTTCGTGCCAAACTCTGGGACGTAACGACTCGGTCATGCCATAACTCGATTCGTGCTTCAATATCTTCGAGGCAGCGCCTCCCCGCTTAGTCTCGCTTACACTTGTGTTGTGACAACGCGGCCGTGCCTCATATTTCGAGGCTGAGCCCAACAACTCAACGTAACTTCACACAACTAGCCCTACGGCCCTTTTTGACTTAACTCGCAATAGCTCAAGCCTAACTCATGCAACTCTATGCCATCAACTTAACACTCGACGCCACATCTAGTGCCAAAGTACGCCGCCTTCTCGCTGTAGCCAAATCTTAGGCCCAGACATTGTGTTCACTAACTTCATACACTTTTAACTCAACTCAATCCAAAGGCACACACACGGATTGCCGCCCGTGCCGACACAAAACTTACCATGTTAGTTGAAAACCATTTATATCAAGTGTTTGTTATGGAGGTCAATTGGCCTAACCAGCCGCCTTGGACGTAGCCTGGTAATACGGGACCCTTGCAACGCAAGTAGGGAGCCCCGATGCAAGTCCCCGTCTTACCGATCGCCTTTCCAGCGTTGTCTATTACCCAGCTCGGCTACAACCAGTTTCTTCCTAGGCCGAGTCGGTCCCGTGGCCCCGGGTTGTCGCTCGAAGAAACCTTTCCCCTTGTCGACAAGTTGTCCAAGTCCATGATAGGTTAACATGGTGTATTTTAGGATACCGTTGGGGTTGTTATGTGATCAATTCATTTACTTGGTTGTTTTACTCTTTCCACTTTTCGTACTTTCTTTGCAGAGCCCCTAACCAGGGTTGCCTCGTCGACTGAACCACAGTCCCGACATATTTCCTCTCGGCGACTAACCATCGCTTAGACTTAACGTTCTTTGAACTCAGGGAACGGCTACTGCATAGCCTTCCAACTTAACTTGAACACTACGTATTTCCTTAAGTATCGACCGACCGTGGCTAACTTTCCACTGAACCAACCGTGGCTCGTGCCTCTAAACCGACTCGTGTTCTACGCAACGCTATCGCCCAAGTCATACTTCATATGATGGGCCTTGGGGTCGTGGGACTATTTATCTTGACAACCGCAGAATAAAGCGGGACAGCACGTAGAATAACTTAGGTCGACCGGCATAACTTTGCCTTACTCACTCAAGCCTACAACATAACCCAAGGGACGAGCAAAGGCTATGCCAAGCCTTGCGGGACAGGACCGTGGATGCTTTAGCAAGCATTTGTGCGGGCGACGCCTATGACTTAGGCTAACTCTCAGCTTTTGCACCGAAGACCAACTTTCCTTCTCCCAAGCCACGGGACGAAGGACCGAGTGTCATTTTCAAAGCACGCCGTGCACCAACTCTAAGCCGACCGTGGGACGTTTCCCATGTTCTAACTTATTTTGACCCGACGGGATTATTCCCTTAGCTATGTGGATGCGTAGCTTTTATTATCAAGCCTAACTTGTGTAAGTTGAAAACACGATTTATTTTGTGAAGGCAAAGATGAGGAGAGTTCACCGAAACTACCCCACCTGAGCGAGCGGTCGTCTCGACCGAATGAGCAGCCGTTGCAAGGCTAAGGCCGAACACCGTCGGCGTTTCGATTCCTCCGATTGACTTTGCGGGACGGGGCACTACATCATACACCACTCAGAACAAGTCTCGTCCTCGAGACTATCTTGAAGGCAGGTCATCCTTCTGAAGGCAGGTCATCCTACCATTTCTATGGCCAAGACTTAATCGTACACATTTTGCCTACGCGTTCCTTCGATTCCGAGCCACGCTCGCACTATTATCAATCTTTCCTTTAACACGATTTCAAGACCTCGACACACTCCCATCTTTCAAGCCTTGCTTGAACTCATCGTATCACTTGGCTGGATCGTGCATGCATTCCAAGCGTCCCCAGAATACCTGTATTCAGCCAAGCCGCATGATAGAAAATTTGTCATTCTCACTCGAGTCGCATCGTGCACATACCCAAGCGTCCCTGAAATATATACATGTCAGCCGAGTCTCGTGAGTAGGGTTTCCTATATTCATGATCCACACCATCTATCCATTCCAATCCTCAAGATCAATCCTTCCGATTGCTAACACTTGAAACAGGGCGTCTCGCCTAACCGCTAGGCTATTTCTTTTCGAGGCTAAGTCAATGTCAGGATTGGAATCATAGTTCCCCAACAATAATGCCAACACTGACCCCAATCCTAGGGTCAAACCAGAGTCGATCATACGGGGTCTTCTACCCAAGCTCGCGTCACTCAGATTTCTAAACATCGAGCACGATCACCTAATTCGCATTACGGCACGCGTTGCGTATATTCGAATCCCTTCAATTCACCAATGCTAACCAATTCATGTATTCGATCACGAGGTCGTCTCGCTCGACAATACGTTGCGCCCCAATCTCACGCGAGTCTGATAATCCGCGGTGGTTCATGAATCACCATGCAACGCTCCTGCGGAATAATCATTCTCATCGGGGCGTAACTCTTGTTTGAGTTTAGACTCATTCATTCTCGATACGCGGATTGGACCTACTCAATCCTCAAGTTCAATCGACAAGCACACCAATTCAATCTCGAGTCTATCTTCGTGTCAAACCACAAGTCGAAGCACAAATTGTCGCACCGTGCAAGTTCGACCACTCCCGCTGTATGAATCACCATACCAGCGCTCACGCAGAGTGATCGCCCTAATCGGCGTGACGCATGTGCGAGGCTGGAGTAGCGCTCGCATAAGCCAAGAACGTCAACGTTGTGGTTATCGACAAAGCAAATCCAAACATTCTAGTTTTCATCCAAGCCAAGTTCGATCGTCATTCATTCAACCAGAAAATCCTCGAGCCGAGTTTATCTTTTCTTCGACACAATTCAACATCCCGAGTATAGCATCCATCGGAACAATAACATTTGCACGATCGTCATTCGCCGAGTCAGAGTAACCCCGAGTTATCGTATATCGATCTTTGATACGCCTCAATACCATCGACGATATGCGTAACCTGACGATCTTCCTTTGCAACCAATTTCGAGTCGCACGACTAATGCTATTGTCCGAGTTGGATATTCCACAATTTTCTCGATATTCAAGATCAAGTTCGATCGCTATTCCTTAAGTTAGTTTCAATATCGTTGTTCAAGACTCAAGTCACATTGCATTTGAATCAATCCGAAATCGTACGCGCGATCCTCTAAGTTTCCTCAATCATGACCATTCATTTTCATTCATCGTTCCGAATCGTTTTCTAACTCGCGTTGCTCATTCACAAGTTGTCCGAACGAGATGCTCGTTCGGGACATTCAAAGTCACGACCAACTAAGCGTGACGCGTTCTAAGGCTTTGTGCGATCGCATCGCCTCGCCGACATACTCGAAATCCTCAATATTCACTCGAACAATTTTCAAGACGAACCATACACCCCTCGGATTCGAGCCACTCGACTTGTCGTCGACACTCATTCTCATTCATCTCCGAACCTATCACATACACCATTCGAATTCAAGCCATACGATCTAGTCCTCAATCACATTCGCGTCATTCGCTAAGACATCCCTCAGATTCGTCCGACGAATCGCTAGCATAGTCGCTCGCGTCGTATCGACGCACTAAGTCGTTTATACTATTTCCTCGAAATCCAAATCAATCTTCCGTATACGCCTAAGCGTTAGTCCGATAGCGTTCCTATCGATAGACACTCTAAGTGCATCTCCGTTCCCGACTGAACGATACTTAATATCGCTCGCGACTCGTTTGCACCAAAAAGTCGAGGTGCGTGACGCAAAACACAACTTAACCAAAAGGCCGTGTGCATAGCCATCCCGTGCGGACTATATTCCGAGTTTGCATGCTCAATTGTTAGGGTCGACGTTGGACTAATTAGGCATGCACGCGACTTGCTAAGGTCGACGTAGGACTATTCGGGCATACGCAGGACTTGCTAACATTAGCACGTGTTTTCTATCGGGTCAAGTTCGCAACGTTCGGCACAAAGGCCTCCAATGAGTCCGGCAACGGCCTATCGATGCGTTAGATTGAACGCTTGTACGAGCTTTCAAAAATATTTAGACTTATTGTATGGACATGCCGAGGGACATTTGAGAGAGAGCGCACCAACGACAACAACTTGCGGAAGCAACAGAGTTTTGCGGAAACATCGAAGTTAAAGAATTCAATCGACGGTCCAAGGACGTAAAGCCGTGCTCTGATACCATTATGTCACGCCCCGCTCTCGTAGGAACGATCGTCCTCGCTAAGGCGTGATGCCGCACGAGCCTAGATTGTGCTCGTGCAAGGCAATTCCATAACGGCCGATTACATCGGCGGCGACGGGGTCGTCGCACAGAAGTCCCAAGCAGAAATATTGAATACATTGCAGCGGAATTTAAAGAAGAACACATGAACACAAGTCATTCAAAAGAATCTCTTTATTGATATTGAATATAAGATTACATTTGTGGGCGCAAGGCCAATTTACAATGTCTCTCGTACTCACTTTTCTCTCATTTACAAGTCACTCTGCTCTCTCTCAGCTCTCGATTACAATGCTTGAGCCAGCGGAAGATTCGGAAGGCGATGTCCATACATTATGTCCTATATAAGTCTTCAATCCACACGGCCACACGCTTCGAATCGCCAAGGGACTCCGTGCCTCGACGCATCCAAGCGAGCTCCGCGCCACGAGCTTCTACCTGTGCCTGCATATGAAACACTGTGTGGGTGTCAGTACCACTGTACTGGTGGAGTGAGCTCCTCGCCCACCCATACAAAACCTACACGTTTCATTTACTTTGTGCAACATAAACCCTTTTTCGATTGTCTTTCTATTCTTGCCTTAGGATCAGTTTTAGGACCGGCGCCTTAGCTCAACTTGTGTATCAGAACCATCCCGTGTTTGCCATGTCAACATTAACTCATACTTGTCACTAGACCACTCCTCGTGCCAACAACGTTAACCTATCTAGTCGTGTCCGCCTTACGGTCATAATCAGAGACACAACTACACGAAGGACTCCATTTCCTTGCCTCTAGACCTTTCTCGTGCTTGCATTGTCGATGCACCGGCTTATACTTATCTTTCTTGCCAAACTCTGGGACGTAACGACTCGGTCGTGCCATAACTCGATTCGTGCTTCAATATCTTCGAGGCAGCGCCTCCTCGCTTAGTCTCGCTTACACTTGTGTTGTGACAACGCGGCCGTGCCTCATATTTCGAGGCTGAGCCCAACAACTCAACCTAACTTCACACAACTAGCCCTACGGCCCTTTTTGACTTAACTCGCAATAGCTCAAGCCTAACTCATGCAACTCTATGCCATCGACTTAACACTCGACGCCACATCTAGTGCCGAAGCACGCCGCCTTCTCGCTGTAGCCAAATCTTAGGCCCAAATATTGTGTTCACTAACTTCATACACTTTTAACTCAACTCAATCCAAAGGCACACACACGTATTTCTGCCCGTGCCGACACAAAACTTACCATGTTAGTTGAAAACCATTTATATCAAGTGTTTGTTATGGAGGTCAATTGGCCTAACCAGCCGCCTTGGACGTAGCCTGGTAATACGGGACCCTTGCAACGCAAGTAGCGAGCCCCGATGCAAGTCCCCGTCTTACCGATCGCCTTTCCAGCGTTGCCTATTACCCAGCTCGGCTACAACCAGTTTCTTCCTAGGCCGAGTCGGTCCCGTGGCCCCGGGTTGCCGCTCGAAGAAACCTTTCCCCTTGTCGACAAGTTGTCCAAGTCCATGATAGGTTAATATGGTGTATTTTAGGATACCGTTGGGGTTGTTATGTGATCAATTCATTTACTTGGTTGTTTTACTCTTTCCACTTTTCGTACTTCCTTTGCAGAGCCCCTAACCAGGGTTGCCTCGTCGACTGAACCACAGTCCCGACATATTTCCTCTCGGCGACTAACCATCGCTTAGACTTAACGTTCTTTGAACTCAGGGAACGGCTACTGCATAGCCTTCCAACTTAACTTGAACACTACGTGTTTCCTTAAGTATCGACCGACCGTGGCTAACTTTCCACTGAACCAACCGTGGCTCATGCCTCTAAACCGACTCGTGTTCTACGCAACGCTATCGCCCAAGTCATACTTCATATGATGGGCCTTGGGGTCGTGGGACTATTTATCTTGACAACCGCAGAATGAGCAGGACAGCACGTAGAATAACTTAGGTCGATCGGCATAACTTTGCCTTACTCACTCAAGCCTACAACATAACCCAAGGGACGAGCAAAGGCTATGCCAAGCCTTGCGGGATAGGACCGTGCATGCTTTAGCAAGCATTTGTGCGGGCGACGCCTATGACTTAGGCTAACTCTCAGCTTTTGCACCGAAGACCAACTTTCCTTCTCCCAAGCCACGGGACGAAGGACCGAGTGTCATTTTTAAAGCACGCCGTGCACCAACTCTAAGCCGACCGTAGGACATTTTCCATGTTCTAACTCATTTTGACCCGACGGGATTATTCCCTTAACTATGTGGATGCGTAGCTTTTATTATCAAGCCTAACTTGTGCAAGTTGAAAACACGATTTATTATGTAAAGGCAAAGATAAGGAGAGTTCACCGAAACTACCCTACCTGAGCGAGCGGTCGTCTAGACCGAGCGAGCCTCCGAGCAGCCGTTGCAAGGCTAAGGCCGAACGTCGTCGGCGTTTCGATTCCTCCGATTGACTTTGCGGGATGGGGCACTACAGCCGGGGCGAAGCAAACAATGGGAAGGTTGGTGAAGTGATCCACGCTGAGATAATCGTAGAGTCGACTTTTAGATTGAAGCTGGGGGTCCATTTGGCTATTTTTACACTTTGTCCGTCGATGCTGGAGATGCCTTTCGCCCAGACTCTAATGTAGTCGGAGTCGGATGAAAGGTGAAGGAATATGTGCTTGGGGTCCAAGGGCGCAACCCGGTAAGTTGAGAAGAGTCCCCATCCGGCGATAGCTTCACGCGCTTTGTCGATCTTCGGACACCCCACGGAAAACTTTAGTACGAAAGTCTTTACGAAGGTGGAAGAGAAGGAAGCAATCTCTTCTAGGGAGAAGGAAATATGTAAGGGGAGTCCCTCGCCAGCGGTAGGGAACTCGATGTCAGGGAGCTCGATATTCTCAGCCGGGAGAGGACGAGGCGTCCCACGGTTCGGCCGCAGGATCTCCATGAAGGTAGGACCAGAGAGGAGGGTCGCAGCAAGAGAGGGGGTGGGTGGAGGGGGGGCTATCCCAGCTGTGAGGGAGGGGAAGGTGACTGGGTTGGGGGGATAGGGGAGGAGCTGATCGGTGCGCCACTCGTCGATGACGACGAACCAGGGCGAAAGGTGGCAGAGAGGGGCATGAAGGGTGTCGAGCAACTGGCTCCGACGCTGGCGCATGCACGAGAGAGGGACAAGAGCGCCTTGGGCCGAGAAGCAGGGTCCCACCAGAGAGATAAGGGTGCGTACGCGAGAGAGAGACGGCGCATAGCCGGGGACGGTGGGCTCATAACCATCGGCTGTAGGTGCATGGCCCAAAAGGGACTGCCTCCTTTAGCTGGAGAGGCCATGCCTAGGCACATAGGGTCCAGCGGCCAGGCGCATAGACTCATGAGAGCTCGGACAGAAGGGGCGCATGCCCTCATCAAGCAAGGATATGGCATGCGCGATGGGGGGCACATAAGGGCCTGCGGCGGGAGTTAGCAGCCACAGGGGGCGAATAGACTCCGGCGAAGACGAACAAGTGAGGCGCGTACCCTCCCCTAGAGAGGCTGAGGCATGCACGCTTACTCTCACCACCCTAAGGGTGCGCGAGAGGTTCGAAATTTGAATGGGGCTGTAGGCGGGAGCTGGTGGGCGGATGGCACCGAGGTTCGAGGTACCGGGCGCTGCAAGGGCAGGGCAGGACGACGTCGTGTCGGGCCGCTACCGGAGAGGGGTGATGCCGAGGGCGACTGTCGGGGTTCGTGCCCACCGGAGCGGAGGGGCAAGAAGGGGGGCCTGATCAAGGCCGCTACTATCGACCTCGGCTGACCGGCTAGGGACAGCCGCTGCACTCGGGGCGGGAGGGGGGCTTTCAGAGTTTGGAGGCTAGGCCCGGGGAGGCGAGGCCGACCAGTACGAGCTAAGCAGTCGTCCAGTCGGGCCACGGGAGCTCGCCGTGGGGGACGGGAGCGCGAGGAGGGCGGCACCGAGGGGAGAACGGATACGGCCGGAGGTGAGCGGTCGGGGACGCTCTGCCCCGCCGCCAGGAGTGCCCGAGGGGAGGGGTCATGCAGACATCGGAAGGAGGTGGGTGGAGAAGAAGATACTTGTGTGTTTATATATTTTTTTTTTGGATGGAGAAGAAGATACTTGTGTGTTTATATTTTTTTTTTATATATTGTTTGTTTATATTTTTTTTATATATACTTGTGTGTTTATATATATATATTTTTTTATATATTGTTTGTTTATATTTTTTTTTATATATATTGTGTGTTTATATTGTTTATATTTTTTTTTTATATACTTGGAGAAGAAGATACTTGTGTTTATATATATATATATATATATATATATATATAAATATATATATATATATATATATATATATATATATATATATTATATATATATATATATATATATATATATGTGTGTGTGTGTGTGTGTGTGTGTGTGTGTGTGGTATATATATATATATATATATATATATATATATATATATATATATTTAATATATATATATATATATTAAAATATATATATATATGTTGGCATATTGATTTTGATTACATTAACTGTATCTTCGTGTTTTAGTGTCACTATCCTTTTCAGAATCAGATACACCGCTAATGTCTCTCACAGGCTACTACAAAAGATCGGTGAAACCAAAGTCATTGCAATAAGCCTCTTGGAAGAATTATGGACTGGTAAAAGAAAGTCTGGAGAGACGCTATCAGCATACATGAAGCTCACACTCAAATATCCAAGTTCCTAGAGTCTATACAAGGTCTAGGACAACCGTGAAACATTTTTGGTTGGACGACAAATTAAAGCCTTTTGTAGAGTAGAGCTATTGGGTGGTTGAGAAATTTAAAGCTCAAAGAGAAGACTCAACCACTTTAAATAGAACAACCAAGAGGGCTAGTCATTTAATGCTCCAAACATTCAGCGATCGTTACACCGTCGATACCAATCAGAATTCCATCGATATACCGTTCTGCAATAGTAACGGTAATAAATCTAGTCGTTGGACCATTTAGTACTATGGATCTGACCATTCAAAATTTCAAAGTATTTGGAAAGCGGTATACCGTCGACATGAAATGGTATTCCGACGGTATGCCAAATTTGTAGACAGAAGCTTTCTTGTGCACAAAATTCGTGTACCGTCGGTTCGAACTGGTGTAGGTATTCTGCTCTTTTAGACAACACATTTTCTGCACACAAAATTCGGTATGCCGTCGGTACAAATCGGTGTACCGTCGGTATTTCGAGTTTGTAGACAGAACTTTTTCTGTGCACAAAATTTGGTGTACCGTCGATACGAACCGGTGTACCATTTCATACCGACGGTATACCATTTTACAAATACTTTGAATTTTTGAATGGTTAGATCCATAGAATTAAATGCTCCAACGACTAGATTTATTATTGTTACTATTGCAAACAGTATACCGATGGAATTTCGATTGGTACCGACGGTAAACCTATCGTTGAATATTTGGAGCATTAAATGACTAGCTCTCTTGGTTGTTCTATTTAAAGTGGTTGAGTCTTCTTTTTGAAGACATCCATTTGAGCTTTAAATTTCTCAACTACCCAAGAGCTCCACCATTACTACTCTGCAAAAGGCTTTAATTTGTCATCCAACCAAAAGTGCTAGAGTATTCAAGAGTATTCGACCTTCAAAGTGTTCTAGAAGATCAAAACCTTTCATTCTCTCAAGTTGAAGTTGACGAGCCTTCGGAAGAAAACTCGTATGTAAGAAGTTGACAAGCCTTTGGAGGAAAACTTGTAGGTAAGAAGTTGATGAGCTCTTTGGATCCAAACTCGTGTTAGAAGTTAACGAGATCACAACACACAGGTCCTATCCCAAACATATGCACACACACAGAGAACCCTTTGAAAAGAAAAATATGTCACATCATGCTTTCTACTATCATCACCGCAACAATCACACTAGAACTACTCCTCATACACACAACACTCATTCACTTTCCTCTAGATCTGTGACACCCATGATATGCCACTATTGTGGTTTACTTGGAGACACATCTCATTATTGTCAAACGAGAAATCAGGTTGACATAAGAATGTTTAAATAGGTTCCTAAAACTAACCATCAAGGACCTAAACATCTCTGGGTACCAAAGTCTTCATCTTTAACTTGTGTTGTAGGTGAACCCTTTATCGCATGCTAAAAGCAAATGGATTCTCGATAGCGGTTGCTCATGGCACATGACTGGTGATGCTTCACTCTTTGCAACCTATCAATGAAGAAGGAAGGACACGTATCCTTCGATAATAATTTAAAGGGGTACATTATTGGGCATGGTAATATCTGATCCCCTCCTTATCCTTGTATTAAAAATGTTTTTCTTGTTACAAATCTTAAGCACAACCTTCTTAGCATTAGCCATCTCACGGATAATGGCAATGATGTTAACTTTGTTAAACACAAGTGCTTCATTTATGATAGCACAAGTGGTTCTACCGTGTATGAAGGTATTAGAGAAAATAACATTTATGTTTTTTATCTTGTTGGAAACACTAATAATGACAGGTGCTTATTTGCAAAGAATGATGATATATATATATATATATATATATATATATATATATATATATATACATATATATATATATATATATAATCCTGTATCCTAGCACATATATACGCCCTATTTCTATATACACCCATACCCATTGTATCCATCCCTCCAACAATATCCATACCATATCTTATACCCATATATCAATACCCATATGGTATCATTATAACCCTACCGATAGTCATATAGATATTTTCCTATACATAACATTTACCTATGTAATTATCCTACTAGGATTCAAAGCCTATACTCATATACACTTATCTATGGAGCTAGGTTATCCTCTTACTCACTACAAGAATTTCTACTTTTTGTAGCAAAAATATTCGTTGTAAAAGATGATTAATTTGTTACAAATAGGTATTTACAACGAAATATTTTCGTCATCCAATTCGTTGCCATAAGTGCGTACCAAAATGTCTTTTGCAACAATTTTTTGGTTCGTTGCAAACTTAGCAACAAAATAGTTCTCGTTGTAATTAATGTTCGTTTGCAACAAACAATTTTGTTATAAATAATATTATTCGCAACAAATAGTTTGTTGCTTATAGTATTTTATGGCAACAAATGTGTTTCGTTGCATGTATTATTTTTTGCAACAAATATTTTTGTTCCTTATACTTTTATTGGCAACAAATTTTTCATCGCAAATACTATTCTCATTGTCTCAAAAGTTTGAAACAATTCAAGAAAAATGAGTATTTTCAATAAAGAAATTTGTTGCAAAAATTAGATAATGGCTGTTGCAACAAAATAATGTAGTGCTTCTAATTACTTTTCCATCACTTGGCAATTAAAAAGATTGATTCTAATACAAGGGTATATTATATCTTGTTGCAACAAACAGTGAAACACCTTATTTTTTGGAATAATTCATTTCATTAAAAGAGTTAAGATACATTCACATTCTTTGCTAATAAAATAGTTGATACATTACATAAAGTTTCTATTCAACAAAAGCTTAATAACAAAAATTCTATAATTTCATGTCTAACAAAAAGATGATTGTTCAGCTTTTGTTGTGATTGTAGAAGTTTTGTAGCTTCAGTAGCGATTTCATGTCTCAACCACCTGTGGTAGAATCCTGTAATATTCGCTGCTGCAAAAATCTTTCCTCGAACATGCAAGACAACCTACAATGAATTATATGATAAAACATAAAATTAGAAATAAGTTAAAAATTGATCTAATACTATATAATATATAAACAACATTATTCTGTAGATTATTTTAAATTAGACAAGATTATTGTATATAAGTGCATGAATAGATGCAAACAAGTGTATATATAAACAAGTGATAATTTGTTGAGAAAAATTACCTAAGTACTTATAACTCCAATCCTGCATTATCAATTAGCAAAACAAAAAAGTTCACCTAATCATTATTTCAATATTCAAGAATAAAATGACCCACAAACTTTATAGCATTCATTATTTTTTCTAGTAATTGAAAACTGGTTCTAAGAACCTAATTCAAAAATGTAGTAAATGGAAACATAAATAAGATCTTCTAATCTTATAGATATTGCATTCATTGCCAAAGTACCAAAATGAAACTAAGAGAGCAAACTAAACCAATGTAACAAAAACTTACGAGAGCTTAAGGTTGTGTGCCCCCAAAACGTGACATGAAAGTCTCAAACATTGTTCGCATATTGCCTTGCTCAACCATTAGTTTACCCATCTTATTCTGCACCACTCCCAATTCCTGTTTTGTACTCCTAAGCTCTTGTTTTGTAGCCTCTAGTTCTCGTGATATTTCTTCAACTTTTCTCTCAGCTTCTTCAGCTCTGCTTCTTGAGTCTTCCATGTCTGAATATCGTCTACTTTGACGCGATGATGGACAAACCTCACCATGTCCAACACCACGAACATATCCAGGCTTTGTCCCTAGCACTATATCACATATCTCATCCGGGGTGAGTATTTTGCCATCTGAAGTAGGTTGACATTTGAGCTCAATCATCTTCTCCTATATTTAAAAAGAAACATGCTATCAATATTATATATTTTTCAACAATAGGCTTATATTAAAGATACTTACATAATTAACTTGTGCAATATCGGATGTCCAGCCTTTGCTACTTCTGTGGGTTTCTCTGTATAATTCAATCATATCCAAAGGAACTTCATTTTCTTTGTCTCCCTATACCATTTCAATTAAAATGTTATCTTAACTAAAAAATACACATATAGATATTTTTAATAATTAATAATATAAATGAACATATTTGCAACACATACATGCTCATAGCGCACTTGAACAAAGGACTTCCTCCTCGTGCAATGGTTCACTTTCAAGCACTTTCGATTATGGGTATTTTTTTTGCTTTGATTCTGCCACTAAAAATGAAACACTAAATGTATACATAAAATCTTAAGCGTGTAGAGGAGGAATTTAAGAAGATAAGACAAGTAATCTAAATCAGATTAACCTTAATTAACTCACCAAGAATGCTGGATCCTCAAAGAGTTCACAACATATCTTCCAATCATCTTCTTTAATGTCATCAGGTGGATTTGATTTTGCTGCCTCAATAGATATTTTTTTTAAATTCCTTATAATTTGCGTTGAGGTAACACCTATAACTCCGAAATCGTTGTTGTAAGTACTTTTTCGTCCCTTGTCTGACATTCCACTGAGACATGTCCATGTCAAAAACATCCTATATCATAGCACAAGAAAATATAGATAATTGATATAACAAGTATAATTTGTGACAGCTTTGAGAAAGAGAATCTAGTATGATCTCACTTACTAAAATACGCCCATAAATGACTTCTTTGTCCTCGTTTTTTACTTTCTTCCATTTCTTAATTGTAACTGGTGCCAAACTTCGACATATAATTCCTAGCTCTGTAGCCCAGTTTGATGACCAATTTCCCACAGCTTTAAACATCCCGAAGGGAATACGATCTTTGCCTTTTGTCCCTTTTCAAGAAGTTTTGCTAGTTCTAGCCCTCGAGCCTTACCACGTCCTTTCTTGGATATGTTTGATGAAGTAGAATCTGTAAAAAAATGAGAGGAAAAAGACAAAACGATATGCAAGTAACATAGATTAAGTTGAAAGTACACAGACTATTGGACTCAAAGAAACAAAAGCTAATTAATTACCATGTTCATTGTTATTTAAGCCTTGAGAGGATCGCGATAATTGTGGATCTGTTATGGGGTCAACAGATGCTAAATTGGAGGTTGATCGTGCTCGTGTCCCTGGTGCCATTTTAAATCAATCCTGCCACAATTAAATAGTTTTTTTTTCTAATATTAGAATATGTCATGTAAGGAATGAATGAGGTTAGATCATACCAAGTAAAAAATTATTGTCCTGTCATAATTTTTAGGACAATTCTAGAACATACTAGGCTACAGAATGATTGTCCTGTCATAATTTTTATTGTTAAATAGAAGCGAATTGACATATATAGATGCATAAAGATTGTCCTGTCATAGTGATTGTTAATTTTCAAGAATGATTGTCCTGTCATTGTAACCACATTAGAAACTACATTTTGGAACAAGAATAGATGCATTCCATTAGGCTCAAGGTCATCTATATAGGAAGAGTAATATGGTAGACTAGCTATTCTAACCAACTGGGGCTAAAGAACATAAAGAGCAAAAGGGATCAAGAATATGGCACTATTCTTAGGAAGTTTCAAGCATATCCTACACTCACAAACACTCGTGAGCACTCCACTTCAAAGTTCAAACATCATGCACTAATTCGATGGATAATATCCATCTCAACCTCTCCATCATAACAATTGATGATTGATATTTCCACTGCTACCTTAGTCTTATAATCATAAAATAGTTTCTCAACACACAGTACAAGTTGCAATATTGTTTAGTACAAGAGGCACCGACAGTTAATAGCATTATACAAATTTGTTCTACGGTACTTGAAGGAAAGCAACATATTCATGCAAGGCTAGAGTTTTACTTAGGTCTCGTTGATAAATCAAGAGTTAGAGCAACTTTTTTTTGTTACGAGTACACTAATCCGCCTACATGGAGCAGTCCTATAAATGTAAATTTTACACAATTAGAGCTTGTACTAAAATCGTGAACCTGACAAAACTGATGGTACAAGTATCAAGAGCTCTCCCTTATGCATGTGCACAAGTGAACTTGCTGCTTTTAGTTCTCTTTCATCAAAAACTAACAATTACAGCAGGTGGTTTATTATGTCCTGTGTTCAAGGCATCTTAAATTCACACTTTGCAGCCTCTCCTTTCAGGTTCGCTATTTCGTATTCATCAGAGATTATTTTTTCAAATATGAGGGCTTCTACACAATGATAATAAATAGAATATGCACTTTGCAAGGACAAGAACCAAACCTCTGAAACTTCTCTGTAGTGAACAAGAACAATGTGCACATATGCCCTAGAAAGGAAAAAAGAAATGATTGCAGTTAGTAGCATACCATGTACTATGTCTCATAATAGAGAGAGAAAAATAATAAGGGTAAATTTCAAAAATCCCTCCAAAACTTTAATTGCTTATTAAGCAAGTTTCCTACTGTTTAGACTTATCATCTAACTTCATGGTTCTCAAATTTCCCTCTTAACAGTTTCTAAAAGGGAGACATAATAAGATTCAGGGAAACCCCACAACCTATATGTGAATAAAAAATGATTGTCCTGTCATAATTGTTATAGGACAATTCTGTAAATTCTGTAGCCTAGTATCCCAGTATCCATGTAAATTCTGTAGCCTAGTATCCATGACCTATGTGTTTTGTGTTAGTTTTGAGGAAAGGCTTTCCCTGTACAGTGAAGATATTGAAGTGCACAGCAGATGTACTAGTGTGGCCAGGCTGTGCCTCTTTGGCACAGGCCAATGGGTGGCCATGGACTGGGGCAGAGCTAATTGGCCTGCAGTAGGTACCAGGCATGGTTGGTTTGGCTAGGCTAGTGTAGCCTTGGCAGGATAGATGGGCCTTTTGTTCTACATGTTTTAGAAGAGGAGGAAAATCTGTGGATCAAGGTTAGAGAAGGGTAGAGAAAATAGTTAAGATAAGAGTGTGTGTCTAAGTGAGGTTGAGAGCCTTTGAAGGGTGTTAGAAGCAGGGGGTAGCAGTAGCTACATGATCAAGTGTGTGGTTGACCTTGGGTGGCAGTGTATGGGCCATGTGCCTAGTTACAGACAAGGTAAAAAGGTTTTTACATCCAAAAAGTTGTTGAAGGATTTCCTTTTACCTGCATCTACTCTTACACACACAAGGTATAAAGACCCACCAGTTAATCTCATTTCTATATCATGATTTATTGGTTAAATGGCATGCCAAAATCTCAGGTACAGATAAGGTAGAAAGGTTTTCACATCCAAAGAGTAGAAGGATTTCCTTCTACTCTTACACACACGAGTAGGTTCCACACTTCCACTACCGTGAAGATTTTCTTTTACCTGCATCTTAATGACTTGCCTTTACAAGTGTTTTAACAGTCAAAAATATGAAATCTATCATTGTATTTCATAAAGAGGACAATTCCAGAGTTACCATAAATGGCTGAACCCTCAGCGATTGGTGTTCTATGAATTTCATTCTAAAGCACGAAAATGAAACCATTCTGATACCTTAAACATAGCATTCCAGATCTTATTAAGACAGGAAGATATAGAAAAAAAGGGCCTTCCATTAGAAATATAAATACAAACATCCTAACACCCCTTCCTGCGAACTTGCATTGGCATTCCCCTCATGACACTGGGACACTCCTTTGTTAACTATATTCCACACATATGAATATGTTAAGACACGTTAAGTATATGGAGAACTTTGCACTGATTTGGCATAACCCTAATATATTTGGAGTGTCTATAGCATGTCTGATATGTATACAACAGACATACATGTGACAATGCATCATTGATTTTGATGGGATGAAAATTTCAGTCATGGGCTGTATCCATGAACCTTTGGACTTGGAATCATTGGTTTTGATTATCTCAGGTTCTCCTAAATTCATGTCAGCATTTGAATCCATGAACCTGAATTGTATCGTTGTTTATCTCAGGTTCATGGATATCAAATAAATAGAGGATGGGCTGTCAGCGTTCACGGATACAATTTATCCTCTCTTTATTTGATATCCATGGATACAATTCAGTTCATGGGTACAATTCAGTTCATGGATACATTCAGTTCATGGATACAATTCAGGTTCATCCAGACATGGATATCAAATAACGAGTGTATCATGTTTTTTTCAGTCATGTTTTTTGGCATGGATACAATTCAGTTCATAGATACAATTCAGGAGTATCCATTTTTTTCAGACATGGATACAATTCAGTTTATCCAGACATGGATATCAAACATGACTGAATACAGTTCATGGATACAATTCAGGTTCATCCATACAATTCAGTTCATGGATACTATTCATCCTCTCTTTATCTGATATGTATACAGCAGATATACATGTGACATCCTCTCTTTATTTGATATCCATGGATTTAATGAGTGTTAGAACTTCCATCATATGTGCACAACGATACAATTCAGTTTCATGGATACAGCCCATGATTGAATTCAGGTTCATGGATATTCATCGATACAGTCATGGTTTTGATTATCTCAGGTTCCCCTAAATTCATGTCAGCGTTTGAATCCATGAACCAGAATTATATCATGTGTACGATAGAAGTTCTAACACTCATTATATCATTGTTGTGGACAGCTTTTGGACTGTCAGCGTTTGAATGAACTCAAGAATTCTGGCTACAATATCAAGATTTCTGCACCTCTAGATAATACCCCCTTCTCTCCCAATTTAGAAATAGACCGTATTGGGAAAAATGTATGTATAACCCACTTCAGTTATGGGTGCTCACTTTCTATGTATATCTAAGTCACTCAT
Organism: Iris pallida; assembly: GCA_029216955.1. Taxonomy (NCBI): domain Eukaryota; kingdom Viridiplantae; phylum Streptophyta; class Magnoliopsida; order Asparagales; family Iridaceae; genus Iris; species Iris pallida. The sequence goes on along the minus strand of JANAVB010026199.1, from coordinate 27,242,612 downwards.
GCCAGTTTGCAATTAGAGCTCAAAAAATGAAATTTTATAGACAGAAATAAACTGATAAGTGTATTATGATAATAAAAATCATAAATACAATAAGATTATATTTTCAAAGTATAAACTAATTTCATCGATAGAAAGAACTACATATCATCTATATCAGTGTCATGATCACTATGCATTGGTTCTCCCTTATCATAGTAGTAGTCTTCAAAGGTATCATCTGCTTCAGAAAGTCCATCATCGTTAATGAAATAATCATCTTCTAGATCTAATTGTAACACCCACTTTTCTAAAATGAGGGTAATTTTGAACTTTTATAATTTTGATTAATCGATAATAAGATTTAACTCATGTTGTGATTTTTGGTAATTTTTTTAATCAATTTAAAACTATTTAAAAATTGAATTATGATTTTGATGGTTAACTAGTTAATCCCTAGTTTTGCTAAGCTTAGAGACTAACCATGGGGACCTAACCATGTGATTAGAATGACTATTTACAACTTTTAGGCTAAGGGTATTTTGGTCATTTTGTGACTTTTGAATTATTTAGGATTTTAATTAATTGGTAAATTTTAGATTATTTTAATAATATTTAAATTGATGTATTATGATTTTGGTCATTTTTCATATTTTAATATTTTGGAAAATTTTTATATTTTTAATATTGTTTTTATTGGATTTGTTTAGTAGGATTTGAGTTTCGTCTCGTTCCGACTTGTATTGTGACCCGGGTAGCTTGAACTCTAGATTGGACCCAATATTAAGTTAAGTATGGCTCACAAGACCCAACATTAAGTTAGTTAATTAAACTAATTTTTATCATGTTAGAATGGTTAAGTTAGAGACTCAAAACTAGATCATTTTGACCCCAAACTTGAACCTAGTCTAGACTTAACCATATAAGACTAGAGAGGGGCAATTAGGACATTTCCCATTAGCCCTAATGGACTCTTTATGGAAGCCACCTTTAGGAGAGAATGATTCATTTCATTCATTACAATCTTGCCTCTTTTATTTTCCTTTTGTTCTTCCCCAATTTTAGAGAGCCTTCCCATTGATTTGATCTCTAAATCAAATCATTCCTTCACCAAACCTTTCCTCAATCATTTCCATTCTCCAAGGGAAGGGTGCTACCAAGGATTGGAAGAGGAGTGCAAGGAGGAGTGTCCACTTTGAGGGATCTTCGTATCGGAGCCGTGTCCTAAAGGATTTCATTGGGATTCCACTCCCAATAGTTAAAACCTATCCTCTAAATCGATTTTCTTTGCATATAAATTAGTTTTGAATCCGTAGGATCCATCTTCATGCATGTGTCCCATTTAGATTCAAATTTGAGGCCATTTGGAGCTCTCTTGAGGATTTTAGATATGTGTCTTGTGTCCTACTTGATAGATCCCAAATTAGGACACCCCATGTGTATGTATGTATGATAATAGTTTAAATAGATATTTAAATTCAGTTTTATTATGGTTAGAGAGTGGATTGATCTTAGTTAGGATGGTTAGAATGAGTTTCATTTGGATACCTATGTTTGTATCCAAGTATCTTGGCCTATATGTGTTCTTTTGTCAAATCCGTCATAATTTTCATCCACGTTTTTATTAACCAAAGCAACTTAGAAATGTCATAACTTTTAGCTTAGAAATCTGATTTATCTCCCATTTTTTAAAAGAACCGTATCGAAGTTAGCTTTCCAAATATATATTTTAATAAGCCAAATTCTTTCTGTAACTCTCTGTAGAATTAATTGAGTGTCAGCTGTACGAACGACGAACGTGTTTCGGTATTTTCGCAATTCCGGGAGCTTTCGGACACGAAAATACGATCCGTTTAAACTTTCGGAAAGCTAACACAAAGGGCTACGACATACTTTAATCCTAGAATTTAGTGAATGCCCAATTGGTACAGTATTGGTTTTAAGTAGAAGAATGACTATACGATATATGCATTTTGTGTAACCTATGAGCCTATGTAGTATGGATATTAAATGAATATAGAGTATGTAATGCATGATATGTTAGATAAATGAAATAATATATATATGATATATATTCTCTTTACATTAATGTATATATGGTTGAATGCAAGCATGTAGGAATGCAATTAATATAATACATATAAGCAATGCATGAATGAAAGAATGATATACAATGTATGATGAATATATATATGTAATGATAGATATGAATGCATAATGTATAAATATTGTAATGTAATATATAATGATAACATGTATGGTAATGTAGAGTATATGATGCAAGCATGAATGAATGGAGGAAATAATGCATATAAGCAATGCATGAATGAAAGAATGATATACAATGTATGATGAATATATATATGTAATGATAGATATGAATGCATAATGTATAAATATTGTAATGCAATATATAATGATAACATGTATGGTAATGTAGAGTATATGATGCAAGCATGAATGAATGGAAGAAATATATGTATATAGGTAATATAGAATGTAATATATGAATGCAAGCATGCAAGATAATGTATTGTATCCATATATGATGTATTCAACTTAAAGATAATGTAATATATGAAAGGAATGAATGATAATATATAACATGATATGTAAGGTAATGCAAGGTATAAAATATATGATATGTGCATGTTTGTATGTCTCTATGTTAATATATGAAATGATATGAATATACAATATATGCATATGTGTAAAACATGTAGGTAATGCATAGATGCATGAATGAAATTAATGTTTGCAATATGTTAATAAAATACAAGTATCTAATATGCATGAAGGTAAGTATAATATAATACAAGTATACATGTATGTATCATGTAAATGTAATATACATAATATGTATGTATGCATGTATACAAGGTAAGTATGTATGTATGTATTTCTATAAACTGAGTTAACCTATAACCTTTTACACATATGCATTCATACACCCTTTGACATCATGTATCCCATGTCACATACACCTACCTATCACTAAATTTTAGAACATTAACACATATCCTTTCACACACATGCCAAACACACACATACTCACTTACTCTTTTACCTCTCTTTCTCTCTCTATATATAAATGTATGTGCCTATATATAGCTTTCCTATATATATCTATGTATATGAATATGTGAATGTGAATAATATATATACATTATATGACTAAGTTTGTGTGCCTTGTTAGCTTATAGTTTAGTTTTGTGCTTGGTTTAGCAAGTGACTTAGGCTATGAGTTAGTAGCTATCTTGGACATTTGATTTGCATATACTTAGTTTGTTTAGACCTAGAATAACTTGTTGACCTAATTTAGACTTGTTAGACCTAGTTTGACCATTGTTGACCTAGGTTTGACTTTCATGATTGACCAAGTTGACCAAGAGTTGACTTTGGTCTAGATTGACCTAGAATCATGTAGAATGCATAGTAGAACTTCATATTGCCATTTTGGACTTGTTGTGACTTGTGCTGTTCTGATTAGGAGCCAGACACCTCTCCTCGGACAGTATATTTACTTTGGACATTCAGACAACAGGCGAGTACATTCTCTGACCATTTCATACTTGTCTGGATTTACATTCTTGTACTAGATTACTGTACTTGATGCTGACACGATTGTTATCATGGATTGGTACTATATGGATCTTCTTTTGGGATGTTATCCCCTTATATTCACTAGATACATATTGTGATGTGCGTTTTACTTACATATTGTATTTATTGAATACCCATATCCTTGTATACTCATTGTGCATATTGTACTCTCATTATCACATGAGTTCCAGGGATAGACCATTGTACAACTATTGTATAACATTGTACAACTATTGTATAACATTATACATCTATTGTATATCTATTGTATAACATTGTACACTATTGTACAAGATAACGTAACTGGAGTGGATCCTTGTGTATTGATTGGAGAAGGGAGTAGATTTGGTTATGTACTCAAATCCTATTGTACAATATTGTATAACTATTGTATATGTCTATTGTACACTCACGTACAATAGAGTTTCCATTGCATTGTCCTAGACCGTTTACGTAACCATATTGTACTCTAAATCATACATTACTTACAGTTATTACATATCATATATAGATAATTCCTATTATCAAATCTCTGCTATTTTTCATATACATTCTCTTTCAGCGTTTCCTATATCTTACTCTATTGCATGCTTTATATTTCCTAATTTGATATGAATTGCGTGAGATATTTTGTGCTCGTTCCTGTCCTGACTGGACCTGTTAAAAATATTACAGAGGATGAGGCCTACGTAGACACCTACTATGGGACAGCTGTAGATGTTTCTTGTGACCCAGATTTCCAATTGGATCCAGTAGCTATAGAGACTGAGGCTCCCTAGTCTAGGTTCTACTATTTCTGTCTTTGAGATCTGGGTTGTATATATTCTTTCATATTCAGTAGATAGACTTGTATTTCTGGATATTTGCTGAGATGTTAACTTAGACTCTTCTGATCATCTGTATTTCCTTGAGTTCTATATCATATCGTGCTTCTTCTTCCTTAGTTGTGATTGAGTTTATTTCTGCTATGTCACCCCCATTCGGGGAGTATAAACTGTTAGCATTATATTGTTAGATGTTGTGACCTAGGACAGCGTTCTACCACCGACACTGCGGCGTAGGCTGGACGTACACACTTATCGTGCCCTTACTCTAGGATACGGGTCGTGACACTAATTCATTTGGATGGAGGCTGGTCACATCAATGGCATTTGAGACCACATCATTCCTTTCTAATGACAAATGTGGCACCTCTTCTTCAACATTTACATTCATATCATTTGGTAGATGTTGTTGATAAGCCTCACCATCACCCATCAATCTATCATCTTCTTCTCACTCTTCTATAACTACCTCTGGAACATCATAAATATTTCTTGGTTGAGTTTTTTGCACGACTTGTCTGCTACCTTGCAATTTAGAATCACTAACATAAAAGACTTGTTCGGCTTGAGACGCTAGAACAAACGGATCATCCTTGTACCATTTATGGGATATATTAATGGAAGTGAAGTAACCATCTGTTTGGATCCCTGTCTTCTTATTTGCTACATCAAACCAATCACACTTGAATATAAAAACTTGATTTTCCCCCAGGTAACTCAACTCAATAATTTCTGTTAAAGCACCATAGAAGTCAATGTCTTTTCCTTGGTGATCTCCCTTTACAACCACACCACTATTTTGAGTTCTACGATGTCTCCCCGCTCCTTTGTATGAAACCTCATTCCATTAATGATACACCCTGTGTATCGTCTTGCTCGCTGATCAGGATCGCAAGCTAAGGAATATAGTTGATCTGTAGCTTCAGGTGATTTTTGTGCACGTAATAGTTTCATCTATCCATAAAAATTGAAGTAAATTAGTAAGAATAACCAATCAAAACTAAGTAAGAATGATAAGTGCTTACGTATAAATTAAGCTAATTACCGATAAATAAGACTTACGCGATTTTCAAACCATTTTGGAAATAGTTGGTCATGTTTTTCCTGTACATTATGTGTGCTTTGTCTCTCAAGCTCGGCCATGTGTTCACTACATATATTTATGAAAAAATCAAATCATGATAATAATAAAATAAATTATTTGATGCTAGGAAGTAACGAGGATGAAATAACTCACTTTATATAATGCTCTATTTCATTGCAATTGTTCAAGACATACAATCGAGCCTTACTGTATTTTGTCATATCCATTTTCTCATAAACTTTTCTTGATCCTAAGGGATGCATATATGCTGAAAAAACCGATATGTTATTATGCTTATCTTGACCTCCGTCAAAATTTCTTTCTTCTCGATTAAATAGTCTCAACACCCTGAAGGTACATTGAGCAAAATGTAAGACATTTACTATCAATGTAAGCTTCAGCAATGGAACCTTCAGGGCGTGCTTTATTACGCACATATCTCTTAAGTGTGCATAAAAACCTGTTGACATAAATAAGCCTCTACATTAGTCATTGCATCATGTAAACTTGAAAAAGATATATGCATGTTTAAAAGGAAAAGTAATTTAATATAGTAAGTTAAAAATTACCTTTCTATTGGATACATCCAACGATAATGAACGGGCCCTCCAAGTTTTGATTTATGTGGCAAGTGAATAGCTAGATGCACCATAATATCAAAAAATGCAGGTGGGAATATCTTTTCAAGCTTACAAAGTAATATGGCAATATCTTTCTCCAGCCTCTCTAGTACTTATAACTTTAAACTCTTGCAACACAACACTATAAAGAAAAAGCTCAACTCAATTAATGTATTGCATATATCTTTACGCATATATCCACGTATTCTAATTAGGGGCAATCGTTGTAACAAAACATGACAATCATGACTCTTCATTTCTAAGAGTCTACAATCTTTAGTGTTCACACATTGAGATATGTTTGATGCATAGCCATCTGGAAATTTAACCAACTTCAACCATTCACAAAAACTCTTTTTTTCTTCAACAGACATTGTATAGTATGCTGGTGGCACCACAAATGAATTACCATCCTGTATTATGTGTAATTCCTTCCGTATGCCCATTAGTTCTAAGTCTAATCTAGCCTTTATAGTGTCCTTTGTTTTTCCATCAATATTCATCAATGTTCCAACCACATTCTTACAAATATTCTTTTCTATATGCATTATATCAACATTATGCCGCAACTTTAGAGTCTGCCAATATGGCAATTCAAAGAAGATACTTCTCTTTCTCCAATTCAGCTCATATATTTCACGCTTTCTCTTCTTGGTATTAGCTGGACCCTTCCCAAATTTCACATTATTTAACCGATTAATCTGATACAAGACATCAATCCCAGATAACTCATTTGGTCGTAACCTCCGTTCCCTTTCGCCATTAAATTGATCACTATTTCTCCAAGCATGATTTTTTGGCAAGAATCGTCGATGACCCATATAGCATAACTTCCTTCGGTGCTTTAGTGATATTGAATAAGTGTCTTTATTGCAATTCGGACATGGTAGTTTGCCTTTTGTACTCCATCCAGACAAACTACCGTAAGCTGGAAAGTCATTAATAGTCCAAAGTAGAGCTGCATGTACTTGGAAATTCGTTCTGGTCGAGGCATCAAAAGTTTCAATACCATCTTCCCATAACTCTTTTAACTCATCTATCAATGGTTGCAAATACACGTCAATATCGATACCAGGGGACTTGGGCCCTGGAATAAGCAAGGACATGAACAGATAAGGTTCTTTCATACACATCCAAGGTGGCAAGTTGTATGGAAAAATAATTATCGGCCACATACTATAAGAATTGCTCATGTTCCCAAATGGGTTGAAACCATCACTTACCAAACCAAGTCTCACATTACGAGGATCAATTGCAAACAAGTTATGTGTCTTGTCAAATTCGATCTAAGCTTCTGAATCTGCTGGATGCCTAAGTACACCATCCTCCTCAAGCCGTATTTCCTTATGCCATCTCATATTTGTAGCCGTCTTTTTTGACATAAATAACCTTTGCAGTCTTGGTTTTAGGGGAAAATATCGCAAAACTTTTTGAGGTATTTTTTTGCGTCCACCTTCGTTAAATATATATCTAGGCTCATGACAAACAGGGCACTCATCTTTATCTTCATGCTCCTTCCAAAATATTACACAATCATGCTTACAAGCATGTATGGCCACATAACCAAGGCCCAGGTCGCGCATTATACTTTTAGCCTTATAATATGACTTAGGCAATGTTTCCCCATCTGGAAGTGCATCTTTATACAGCTCAAGGATCTGATCGAAGGCTTTGTTACTTTGACGATTGATTACTTTTAAATGAAGCAATTTTATTAGGAAAGATAATTTTGAGTACTTTGTACAGCCAGGATAAAGTTCACGTTATGCGTCCCTTAATAAGCTTGAAAATCTCTCTGATTTCTTCTCTGAAGATTCTTGATTAGGATGAGTATTACTAGTTTCTGCTTGTTCCTGACTAAAAGCTACTTCATCCAAACTAGAATTCATAAATGTTCCGACATGTAAGTCTTCAAAAAAATCTTGCATCTCATGAATATTATCCGATAGAGCCTCTTCTTCACGTGTGCCATCATCATCACTATCGTCATCAAGAATTGTCGTAGGTTCAAATTTTTCACCATGATGTACCCAATTGGTGTAAGTTTTAGTCATCCCTTTATCAAACAAGTGAGTTTTCAACATATTTATATGCTGGAAATACACATTGTTGCAGTTACGACATGGACAACGAATCCTATTATTCTTTTGGGCAAACCTACTCGTTTGTTGTATAAAGTCTTTATCTCCTTGTATGTATTGCCGACATGATTTATTTGTAAGCTTCACCCAACTTTTATCCATATTTGTGTTCCTAAATAAAAAACAAAAGAATTGAAAGCTGATAACAAAACCAAAAATCTGAAAATACAAAGCAACATATAAGAGAAAGACAAATGATAGATAAATTGAGTACAAGTACCTATTTGTAATGGCCCCTTCCTTTGTTATGTACTGCTAGATTATTAATATAAATATAAATTAGGTGAAAACAATCTTGTAATTAGCTTTTTTTGTATATTTATGGAAAACTTAAATCTCACAAAGATTTAAAATAACTATTTTTCAACACAAGACCCCTCCAACTAGGATATTAAACAATGAATTAAATAGACCAGGAAGCTACAAAGTATATGTTCTGTGAATAATAGATCATGTTACAATATCATAACTAAAAAGTATATAATACACAAAATAGAAATAAGTTAATCAAAACTGAAATAAAATCAATCAGATGTAATGCTGATTTCTTCAGTCATGTTTTGTATCATGCTTTTGAATTTCAGCAATATGTTCTGTAGGTAGCTCTCATAACAAAAAAATTGAATCGAGCAATTTAATTTAAAAAGACATGCACTAATTTTTAAACCTACTATATAGCAGTTATATCATAAATGTGTTTGCACAAAGGACTACTACCCATATAATACTTTCAATCTGTGGATGCTAATTGTAAACAGAAAAAAAATTTAAAGCAAAACTTTGTCTCTCTTACTTTTTATTTGGAAAAAAATAATGACGACGTCAATAATATATGCCGGAAGGATTTAGAAATGGTTATTCATGAACAACTACTTCAAAATTAACCGAGATGATAAAAATGATTAAGAGAGTTGTAAATTGTCTTGAATTTTTTTGGAAACATGAACAATTACCTCACCGCGTCCAGAAAATGGCGCCGTCCAGTAAGCCTCGCTGCGACGTTGACCTGCTGTCAGCCTTGCCAAGTCGTTGCGCCGTCCTTCCGTCAACCGTGCGCACAACAACTTCTACCTTCAGCCTGGCGGCAAAGGAGGAGGAAAGGAAGAGTGCTCGGAGAAGGGGAGAGAAGTGTGGAGCAAAAGGGGGGTGCCACCACTTCCTGTTGGCTTCGGCCTGGCCGAGAGAGAAAGAGAGGTGTGTAGAGGAGAGAGAAAAGTGGAGCGGAGGGAGAGAGTTTTGGTAGAGAAGATTTTTATTAAGAGAGGTGCGGGAGATTTCAGTTGAGAGATTTTGGGAGGAAAAAGTGAGGGAACTGAAATTTTAAGGGGAGGGGAATTCGCGGGTTTATTGGCTGGGAATCCTGGGATTGGAGGGAATGAACGGGTTTTAAGGGTTTTGTTGATGGAAAGTTTCGTGGGTAAATTTTTTTTCCAAACCAATTTTAGCGGATTCTTTTGGGAAAGAAAATTAATTATTTTGCCAAAGGGACATTAATTTATTACAATGATAAAAATTTGTTGTCAAAAAAATAATAATTTTTGACATGATTAGGTTTTGTTGTAAATAATATTTTTTGTTGCAAATAAATTTACCACTATTTTTTTAGAATGAGAATAGAGTAACCCCAACTATTTTGCGACGAAATATTTTGAACAACATACTTTTTGTTGCTTAAAAATTGCAAATCTAAGTTTTGCAACAAATATATAAATATTGTTGCAATTAAATACTTTTTGCAACGAAACAAATTTTATTGCAAAAAGAATTATTTCAAAAAGTTATTTTTTTTGTAGTGTCAAATGCTATATGTATCCATATACCCTACATGCCATAGTACACCAAGATACCCTTATACCATATCTAGATAGTATAATATACCCCTTATAATATACGTATAAATATATGTCTATATCCTTATGTATCCTATAATATTGGTATATATATGATACCTATATAAAATACATATATGATATTGTACCCTTGCTATCCTATGCATACCCATAGCTTACTTTGCCACTAAGATATTTACATTTACCCTTAGAATTACTTTAACTACCTATACATATACATATACACCTATATATACATATATGGATAGCATATCATTAAGATACCATGTTCTGCCTAATACTTGATATACCCTATACCATGATATGTCATGATACCTTAATTTATTAAGCATCCCACATTTTACACCATACCCTGGCTACTTCACCTACACCCTATATAGCATAACATATTTTCTAGTATCTTATTTCTATATTTACATATACCTATAGATATCTACCTTTGATACTTGATACATATATGCTTGGATATGTATCCTAGGTTACCTATAATTGATACCAAGATACCTATATCCTTACCCTATGACATGTATATTAAGTAGTATGTGTAGTACCACGCTCCTCACGGTCCACTATGTAATACCCACGGCTTGTTGACTCAATCTTGAACTGAGTATTTGGGGAAATCTTTGCCGGTACTGATTGATCACAGACGAAATGCATTGAACCTTTCCAACTGATGGATCGGCTTCTATTAAAATGAGTCCAAGAGTTTTTGTTGGATGTTTTCTTTTGTTACTTGGTTTAGATGAATGTGTTTTTGTTTGGTTTTCAATGATTGGTTTTCATTGTTCGATTTTATCGCATTTCGCATTCATTCTGAATCTTGAGAGAAGGAGATCGAAGTATGCTAATCAAATGTTGGTGCCAATGTAGGACGCTTATGAGGTGCATGAACGTTATGTGAATTGCCTCCTTCTCTCGAATAAGATTGATTTATGTGAGTTGCTTTGACCGGGCTATCATTTTTTTCTACGCCCTAAGAAAATGATCTCTAGTCTACTCTTTTGTTGCGTCCCTCTGATTAACGATACCAGAATACAAAAGATAAAAAAGATAAATGAATTAAATCAAATACTTAATCTTGTGCTGCTACTATCTGTTTTATATGAATGATCATCTGCTCTGTTGCTAGTATGCTTTAAAAATATAGACATGGATAGACAACTTGTACATGTTGAGATGAATAAGAAGAAAAGCACAAAATGAATGTGTCACATATCTGTTAAGACGTGAAATGAATGCGTCATTGCCCAAATACAAATATGTTTCATCTGATAGAAATGTTAGAGCATGCATTGGTCTCGGACAACTTGTGCACAAGGTATCGTCTCTCGGGTGTAATCTTAGGACGCTGGGAACCACTCGGCCTAGGAGAGATTATGGCACCCTGAGGTAAATGAGACCTCGCGATCAGGAGGGTGTTGAGTCCTTAGCGATGAGCTAAACAAAAGATTCATCGCAGCTAATCATGGAAAGTAACCCGTGGACCATAATGTAGATATGCTACATTCATTATATTATGAACTTCAATATCTGCAAGAATGGAAAACAAGTTATTGTTTATGCTAATTATGCTAACCTTATCTTGTGTAGGAATGACTGTCGACGATGGGTAAGATTTATTATGCAATTACTTTCTACTATTTATGCTTCTTATGAATTGTTAAAAAGAACCTTGACAAGTAGAAAGACCACATAATAATGTATGCTAGCTTCACTGTCTACTTAGTACAGATTTATGTGAGCTCGGCCAAAAGTCGCTCGCCAGTACATGATATGTACTGACCCACGTTGTGGGCATCATTTCAGATAGCAAGAAGACAGGGGGATTTTAGGTGAGGCGATAAGGCTCGTCCAGTCCAGTGGAGCTTATTGTTCGCCTCGAAGCTATTTTCATTTTCAAGTCAAGTTGCAAGTTTTCTTTTGAAGGTGTCTTTACATTTGAGTACGAGATAAAGGGATATGATGTATAGGTAATGTGGCTATTTTTGAAAGAGTTTTAAAAAAAATATATAAGCCAAGCTATGCCATTCTGATTCGCAAAGTATTGTACTTGTATTCCTATCAAGTTATCAATAAAAAAATATTTTCATTTCAAATCTCTGTGTCCAATATTTGGTTTTCTGCAATTAAATGTGTTGCGTACGTGTGTTTTGCTTTGTCTAGTTGTATTGTGCAGGTACTGGCCTTGTGCAAGCGCAACTTAGGGTTGCACGACATCACGCCTTACCGAGGACGAACGATCCCGTAGGGATCAAAGCGAGGACGAATGATCCTAACGGGATCGAGACGTGACAAATTGGTATCAAAGTACGGCTTTACGTCCTTGGCCTCTTTCAAATATCGATTTCAAAAAGTATATAAAGTATTTCGATGATTTCAATAATGGTCCCGATTTTGAGCTATGAAAACCAATGTCCCATATAATAAGTCCATAATATTTTATAAGACTGACAGAAGTTATACTCTTTTGCAGATGAATGGCTCCTCGACCATCTGGCTCGACCGATCCGATAGAATGGATTTTGGCCATGATGGAAACTCGGCGAAAGGAAGCTGACGATCGTAGCAGGGCACAACAGTCCCTAATGGAAACTCAGCGAAAGGAAGCTGAGGATCGTAGCATGGCCCAACAGAGGCAGCTGGATGCCTTGACCCGAATAGTATCTTCGCTTGCGGGTAATCATGATACCACCGCAGCGAACAATCCAACTGGAACTTCCGAAATTGGGCCCCTAGATGCTGATGAGCCACAACAGGCTCGCAAGAAACCATTTGACCGTCGAATTTTCTGAATGCTAAGCCTCTAGATTTGAGGGCAGGACATAACCAGTTAAGATGATAAACTGGATCAAGAAAATGGAACGTCTGTTCTCTTTTTTCAGCATTCCTAGCAGCAAAAATGTGGCATATGCCGCCCTATAGCTTCGGTTGCATGCGGATGACTGGTGGGAGGCTAAGAAACCAGAACTGCATGCTAGGGCAAGAGACAAAAAGATTACAAGGGCTATGTTTAAATACGCCTTCTTGGAATAATATCTTTTGCCTGCTATCAGTCAAAAAAAGGAAGACGAGTTCATGTCACTGAAACAGGGGAGTATGTCAGTTGAGGACTATGGGTTAGAATTTTCTAATCTTGCCAAGTTTGCTAGCATGATGATTCTGAATGAAAGGGTCCGCATGAATCGGTTTATACATGGTCTGAACGAGGACATTCAAAAGAGTGTTATCAACCGAGAATGTGAATCATATACCAAAGCCTTCGAGGCAGCTGTACATATGGAGCACTTCATCCTGAGGAACACATCTGTGAAAACTCAGTTTGGACACAATCATTCTGGGAAAATATACTATAATGGTGAAAAAAGAGGCCAATGGAGAACTCTGAAATGAAATTGTGTGTACCTACTGTGGCCGACGAGGGCATATGAAGGAAGGATGCCGCTATGTGAGGGGTATGGAATACGGTAACTGTGGCATACGTGGGCATACTAAGGATGGGTGTCATGCCGCTAACAAGGCTTGCTTCAGTTGTGGTCAACAGGGCCACGTTCTTAGGAACTGTCCGAAAAGAAATAATACGGTTCAAAACCGTAATAATGATGTAGAGCATGGGCAGATGCGAGACCCTACGGAGACCTTGTGTGTTCAATCTGACGACTCTCCAACAAGACCAAAACCTTGATGGAGGTGAGTTATTCATTAAGTTTTGAGGTCAAAACTTTTTCTCAGTGGGTTATTATGTAGTGCCCCGCTCCTCGGGATCCTCTATGTAATACCTACGGCTTGTTGACTCAGCTTTGAACTGAGTATTTGGGGAAACCATTGCCTGTATCGATTGATCACGGACAGAATACAATGAACCTTTCCAACTGATGGATCAGCTTCTATTGAAATGAGTCTAAGAGTTTTGGTTGGATGTTTTGTCATGCCCCAGAACCAAAATACTGGCAAGTGGAGACGGACCAGGCCAGCTACGTAATACCAAAGAACTACAGTACTCAAAAATAACATATAAGCTGTCAAGACATAGGAATTACTACTACAAGCCAACAGTTAATCCTAGGTCAAGCAATCCAAGGTATCTCAATCACAGGCAAATATGCAAAGTATAAGAAGTATGATCATCGGACATAAAATAGTAAAGCGTCCCAAACTATATATACATAGATGATCATGAAGCTAGTAATACAAAGTGAAGAACTAGAAAGAGTAATAGTCATACATGATAAGCTCTAGCTATAGTCTAGAATATGCACATCATGTTTAGGCCCGTAGGCTACATGTCAAGATCCCAAAACACAAGTTAAACACGTGATCGGAGACTAAATGCCACAAAAGAATAATGTATATAACTAGTGGGAGAATGATATAAGAAACCTACTAAGGTACTCTAGTGCTCCGGATAGTCACCACGAGTAGATGGTACGGAAGATCCTTCAGTCTCCTCTATCAGATCTGGCCATACAAACTAGTGGGGTCATACCCTAAATAGCAAATACCACAAAGGAAGCCAAACTTATGAACTAAAACCATTAATAACTAACATAACAATAAATAGAGACAGAAATAAGTAAATGCGGATCAAGATTTTTGCACTACCAATGCACTCATCTTGAGAGTGGAAAAGACAATAAGCAAAGCAACCTGGAGCATAGGATAAATAACATGTGACACAATGTAAACTGTGGACATATAAGGTAAAAGGACATGTGAACAAATAAGATAAATTCAACATGTGAGCATGTGAGATAACTGGGACATGGACCATGTGAGAACTATATAGAACGACATTGATAAGTTGACTTAGGAACTATTCCGGAACTCAAGTTACAACCCGTAAACCAAACAAGGATCGGGGTTGTAACCCTTCTTCTGAACAGAACTTCGTCTCTAATCAATATACAACATAGAGATCATGTATAGCGTGTGAGTACTGAATAGGACGACAAATGACTAGATGACTTGGGAACTAATCCGGAACCCAGGTTACAACCCGTAAACCAAATAAGGACCGAGGTTGTAATCCTTTTTCTGAACAAAACTTCGTCTCTAATCATTTATTAACAAAAGTAAAGCATAATGATAATGTACTGAAATAAACATATGGACACTGCCTAGACAAAACTAGACTGGACTGGACTCCATACATCAATCACGGCCAAGCAATGAGTACGGCTTGATACTTTAACTAACAAGGGTTATCACAAGCCTAGTTACTAACAAGATGCAATGAGATGTTCCTACAGTCACAAGCCCTGCAGACTATCCAGGTTATCCAGGCAAAAGTTACAAGAGAATTTATAGTAGATACATCGCCCAGAAGACAAATGTATCCCATATACATATAATAGTGGGTATCGCCCAGGAGACAAATGTACCCTTAAGATAGTTATTAGGTTGCTTGAATGGTGCAACATATGACAGTGCTCTGGAAATGCGCCTTACTCGTTGGCAGGCTACAAGTCCACTAGAGGCGCCCAGATAACGGGATTGCCTGTAACTGAAAAATCCCTCTATATGAACTGCTGGATCAATATAGTCATTAACCTAGTCAGATTCGTTATAAATTCCTGACCATGGTAACTAGGAATTCATGTCCTAAAAATGATGCAGACGAGACATGTAGCTTGTTCACGCATACACAATAAATTCAACCACGGTATCCAGAAAAGAGTTATCTTAGCAAGAGAGGAATAGCCGTCACAACAACATCTTGATTACACATGTCATGTTTAGGGTTACTTGTCATGTCAAAATTACTTGTTGAGAGTGTGCCCCGACGGGCCACTATCATGTAAAGCAACGAAGTGACCTGTAACATGAGTGCTCCACAAAGGGCCACTATCTAGATTAAGCAAAGAAGTGACGTGTAGCATGAGTACACAACAACGGGCCACTATCTAGGCAAAGATGAGACATGTAACGTGAGTGCACCACAACGGACCACTTTTATGTAAACAAATTATAGACGTTAAGGATAGTACGTAAGAAAGATCTTGATAAAATGGTGTGTCATAACATATGAGAAGGAATAGATAAAAGTAGCCACTTGGCATAAAATAATAATTAAATCTATGCTAGTGTTGACTATATAAAGGGTGTACAATCATTCTCGAACTATACGCGGTCATCTAATCATGTTAAGAATTTATGACAGTCGAAGAAAATATCAAAACGGCCAAGTACAAAAAACGTGCCAAAAGATCAAAACTATGATTGAAATTATCACCTGCATATAAACTCAAATTAAAGTAAAACAAGAACATTGTTGAAGCCAAAAGAAAGATCTACAACCTTAATGTTTTTAGCTTTTCAAGATTTTAGCTACAAAATAGCTTAAACATGCAAAAATAGCCAAAAACAACAATTCTGGCGCATGGACAATTCTGGGCAAATCCGGCGCATTAGAATTCTTGTACTTCCGTGCATGGAAAATTCTTGCACATCCGCGCTTGGAAACTCCTGCACATCCGTGCATGGGAAATTTTTGCACATCCGTGCATGAGAAATTCCTGCACATCCGCGTATGGAAATTCCTGTACATCTGCGCATGGGAAATTCCTGCACATCCGTGCATGGGAAAACTCATGTTGTATCTTCTATACATGCGCGTAGGGAACTACGCATGACACGCTCGAAATCAAAAGAAGCGTTACCGGGACTTCACGGCGCATGGCCTCTCGGCGCATGGGGGTTTCGGCACATGTGGTTCGTCGTCCCCAAACAGCAAGTTCAGCCATAGAAGTTCCAAAAACTTGCCATGACCATAACTTCCTCACCAGAACTCGAAATCAAGCGAAATAAAGGCCCAAATTGCATGAAATCAAATTCTCTACAACATGGAACCTCTAGTTTTTGAAAATACCAAGTTTTAATAGATCAAATCCAAGAAAACAAAAAAATATCAAAACTTGGATCTACAAAAATGTAGCCATCAAAATAAAAATTTCCAAGTTCTAAAGAGGCTTAGAATCATACAAGGAATAGAATAGAACAAATAAAAATAACTTTGTTCAAGGTTTTGGCAAGGTGTACTTGCCTCTCTCTAATGGCTAGGGTTGGGTGGAAGAGGAATGAATGAGAGTGAATGAGGAAAGAGAGAAAAAGTGGCATATATACCAAGCCCAAGTAATCTCCACCATTCATTCATCTCCACTCAATCTAAGTCATTCATCCCTTTTCATGACGAACCAAGATAAACCAAGTTGGTTCAACATGAACCGAAATGTACCAAGAGCTAGGCAAGTGTAAAATAAAATATAGGAAAATAATTAGCAGGTAATTACCGGAACTAAATACAGAACAAATGCATGAAATGGCACCAAATATGAATCTGTATATAAATACTGACACTGTGAGACGAGTCTCCCCACTCTCCCATCCTTAGAAAAATTTTGTCCTTGAAATTTTCTAAAGTTAGTCAAGTGTGAAATCCAAACCAGAAGCAAAATCACGGTAAATCAAAGAAAGCATGGTATGTAAATAATTGAAGGCAACTGTAATATAAATAAATACGTAAGCAATAACACACACTAACAAAATATCTCATATTGGCGATGAAATTAGCGACTCCGGATAAATACGTCACTATTTTTTGTGTCTTTAGCGATGTATCACAGTGTCGTCACTGAACGTCACTATCAGCGACGTTTAGAGACTATTTGTGACTTGTATTATGGTTTGGAAAGAAGATGTAGTGGTTTAGTCGCAGAACGTCGCTATTTTATTTTATTCAGCGACGTTGTGCGACGTCGACTCCATCACGTCGACGGTTTGTTAGTGAACAATGACCTTTAGCGACGTCTTCTTTCGACGTCGCTAAAATATTTCATATAGGGTTTGCTGGCCCGATCGATTTTATTTTTTTCACCTAAAATTTTATTCTCCCGCTTGAGAGCCCCAAATCTTTCTTTCTTTCCCCCTTTCGTCTTCGACGACCCCCTCTCCCCGACGACCCCCTCCCCTCCGGCGACCCCTCCGCCAAGCGACCCATCTCTCCGGCGACATCCCTTCCCCTCGTTTCCTGCCCCGGTGACCCCCCTCGTCCACCGGTGTCCTCGTCGCCACTCCTCCACTGTCGACCCCCTTTGTCCTCTGCTCCGACGTCCCCGACCCAACCCCGTACAGGTATACCTATCCCTAACCGACATGACATGATATAGACACACTAACACGATACAGACACACTGACACGATACATGCACACAGAAACCCCCCTTCCAGTAGATTTGGGTTTTAAGAGTTCATAGTTTTCTGAGATTATATATATATTATATATTATATATGTTTGATATGAGTATTTATAGATATCTGAGGTTATGTGAGTTTATGTGTATATAATATCTGATAGATATATATATGATGTATGTTTATTAGAGTATAGCCATGTGGGATTGTATATGTGAGGGTTCCCAGGTTGCTGCTATGCGTGGGATTAATTGAGTTAGATGCAACTCAGTTTTCAGAGTTACACATATAGGTTAAAGGCTGTATAGTTTGAGGGTTCAGTTTTGCTGAGGTTTAAATACATATATATGAGTATAGATGTAGGTTGTAGCAGTACCTAGAGTGTATAGAGTATCCTAGTATCCAGAGTGTATAGAGTAACCTAAGAAGTGTATAGAGTATCCTAGTACCTAGAGTGTATAGAGTATCCTAGTACCTATAAAGTATCCTCTAGAGTATATAAAGTATCCTAGTACCTAGAGTGTATAGAGTATCCTATAATATTGGGGAATTATTGTCTAGAGTGTATAGTATACTCGAATAATGTATCCTCTAGAGCAAATGGATATGAATTATTGACGAGTATCCTAGTACCTATAAAGTATCCTCTAGAGTGTATAGTGTACTCGAATAATGTGTGTCTATCTTTATAGAATTATTGTCAAATGGATATGAATTACTATCTGTGGCATCATTCGTGGATGTATAATCGTCATCCTGAAGACATGTGCGGTGTACGAGATGAATTTATACATGGGGTAGAGCAATTCCTGCAGTTCGCCAAGGCTTTCCCTCAGTACGTGGACCATACCAAAATTAAGTGTCCATGTGTGAGATGTCGCAACATGAAATATCATCCAAAAGTGGATGTGACATATCATTTATACTCGAGAGGTTTTATGCCGAATTACTATTAGTGGACGTCATACGAAGAACTTGTTCCTTTAGCATCAAAGTTAGAGCCTAATTTCTCGTACATGGATGTCCATGACCACGCTAGTTACTATGAATGGTGCGTGAACATGGTTTTTGATGCTGTGGGGCCTAGTTTCGATCCAGACAATCATGATGCGGCAGAGGAGGCACCAAATGTCGATGCTGCGAAGTTCTTGGAGTTGTTGGAGAATGTAAGGACTCCTTTGTATCCTGGTTGTGAGGATTATTCACCGTTGGAGGTGGCTACAAGACTGCTGAGCATCAAGTCCAATTTTAACATGTCTCAAGAATGCTACAACCGAATCATCAAGTTGATTATAGAGATCTTGCCGGTAGATGCAAAGTTACCTACAGACTTCTATCGGTCTAAGAGGATGGTGAGATCTCTCTGGATGGGATACGAGAAAATTGATGCATGTCGCAACGGGTGCATGTTGTACTATAAAGACTACAAGGATGAAGACGTGTACAAATGTTATGGTACTGATCGCTACAAGGCAACAAGTTCAAGTAGGACTCCTGGTGCAAGAAAGCCTCCCGATTCGATGCACTACTTGTTTATGGTGAAGGAGACTGCAGAAAATATAAGCTAGAATAGACGGGAACAGATCGAAGGAGAGTTGGATCACCCATCTGATGGGGAAGCATGGAAGCACTTTGATCGAGAGTATCCAAATTTTACTTCGGATCCGCGTAATGTCAGATTGGGTCTCTCCTCCTATGATTTTACCCCATTCGCAATTTCGGGCTCCCAGTATTCGTACTGGCCTGTGATCATCACTCCGTACAATCTACCGTCTTGGATGTGTATAAAGACTCTGTATATGTTTCTCACCGTTATTATCCCGGGTCCGAACAGTCTGAAGAGGAACATCGATGTGTATTAACAGCCATTGATAGATGAGTTAAATTAGCTGTGGGAAGTAGGTGGCAACACCTACGATATTTTTAGAAAGCAAAATTTTCAGATGAGGGCCGCACTTATGTGGACCATCAACGACTTTTCCACATATGGAATGTTATCCGGATGGAGCACTCATGGTCGTCTCTCATGTCCGTATTGCATAGACCGTACGAAGGCTTTTCATTTAAAACATGGAGGAAAACCATGCTTCTTCGATTGTCATCGGCAGTTCTTGCCGAAGAACCATCCGTTCTGGAGGAACAGGATTGCATTTCTTGCCGGCGTTGTAGAGAAGGCCAATCCACCGCCAAGGTGGACCGGAGGCACGTTATAGAAGAAGGTCAATGATTTTTCAAGTGCTATCGAAGAGCCTACAAAGGGATACAAGTGTGATGAATTTGGCCGCACTCATAATTGGACGAAAAGAATTATATTCTGGGACTTGCCTTATTGGAGAACCAATCTGATTAGACATAACCTTGATGTCATGTATATCGAGAAGAATGTGTTTGACAACATAATCAATACTGTGATGGACGTAAAGGGAAAGACGAAAGACAATCCCAAGGCCAGGTTGGACTTGGAAGATATATGCAGACGTCCTGCATTGCATTTGATAAAGGAAGGCAATAGGAAGTATAAGTAGCCTAAGGTAAATTTCTTACTAGACAGGGAGGATAAAGTGAGACTTTGTAGGTGGATTCAGGGCCTAAAATTTTCTGACAGATATGTGTCAAATTTAAGAAGATACGTCGACTCGAAGGAGAACAAAGTGACGGGTATGAAGAGCCACAACTGTCACATATTTAAGGAAAGGTTAATTCCGATAGCATTTTGGAAATTATTACCGTCGGTCGTTTGGGATCCATTGACAGAGTTGAGCATATTCTTCAGAGATTATTGTTCTACTAAGTTGCTTGTCGATCGTCTAGAAAAGCAAGAGAAGGACATTACAGTAACGCTGTGCAAGCTTGAGAGGGTGTTCCCTCCTGGGTTCTTCGACTCTATGGAGCATTTGCCAATTTATCTATCCTACGAGGTACATGTTGGTGGGCCCGTCGGTTATAGGTGGATGTATCTATTTGAGCGGCATTTGAACCACCTAAAAAGAAAGGTGAAAAACAAGGCTCGGGTCGAGTGTTCTATTTGTGAAGCCTATATTCTTAAGGAGATTACAAACTTCTGCTCGATGTATTTCAATCCACATGTTGCTACTAATAGAACAAGAGCTCCCAGAAACGACGATAGAATTTTGAATCTAATGATGCAATACTGAAAGTCATCAATGCTTTCGAAAAGTCTTCCGGAAAAATAAAGAAAAGATATCTGAATGACGAAAAAACTAAGGGCTACTCAGTTATATATATTATTCAACTGCGACGAGGATAAAGTAGAGAAGCTCGAGGGGTAACTAACACATCCACATTTACGTCATCTATGCATGTAATAGTATCCAATATTATTATTACAGTAATTGGTATATGTGTTGTTATTTTCAGCACATTTAATGATGAGGTGAGGTCGAGTAGACAGCACATAATAGATGAAGAACTGGAACAGGAAATGAGACGTCATTTTCCTTCATAGTTGAGTGCATATGTAAGATGACGCAGTAATTACTTCTCGTATATGCACTTTGTACAGTAGTTAATGGAAAGCTGAATTTAATTTCTTATCTTGTGGTATTTAGGTCGATTGTCCGGACGCAAGACTAGAGAATGAGTCTATTAGAACTCTAGCCAAGGGGCCCATTTATTCCTTCAAAATATGGCCAAGATATTGTGTGGATGGGTTTAGGTTCAAGTCAACAAATGCTCCGATCAGAGAGAACTTTTCAGATCTTTATTCGACCAAAAATAGTTATTTGTGTATCTGATCTACAAACTACAAAGATGTATATCCGGGCAATAATTTCTATGGCGTCTTACGGGAGATTGTGGAGTTGACATATAACTACGGCGTAGAGCCGACTAAGATCACTACAAAAATTCATCGATTTAGCGACGGCTATATCCATCAAAAATCTGTTGATAAATGTAATTACCGACGGATGGTCGATGGATATTGGTTAAAAAAGGTCGTCGGGAAAAGCCTCGTTGCTAACTACAATCCATCGGCAAGTTGTCTCCCAGCGACGAATTATCGACGGACTGCCGTCAACCATACTCGTACAGTTTGCGACGACTCGCCGACGGATTATCGTCAAATCACGTATTAAAATAAGTAATGACGTATCACTTACCGACGGACATATCCGTCGCTATTTGGTCGGTAAATACGTATTAGAGAGTTTCTGATACGCAAATTTCGTCGCCAATCAGTCGCGAATGGTCGCTAAGTTTTGACGGATTTGCGATGGAATACCGACAGAATATCCGTCGACCCGGTTCTGTGAATTATTCATATTTCCAGAAAATTGGCGACGGATAATCCGTTGTTACTCCGATCGATCGTGTTGTTCATGTGTGATTGGTTCGATCCGATCCAAGATTAAGGTTGGAAAATTGACAAGCATGGTCTTGTGAATATTAACTACCGCCGTCGATATTAAGGATACGAACCATTTGTCCTAGTAAGTCAGGATCAACTAGTTTACTTTTCTACTTATCCTAGACGGGGAACAACTAGGTTGGACTGGTGGACAGTATGCAAGACTAAAGCCAGATGTCAACCCCTTGACCAAATTTTCTTCTATTATTTTGTTTTCATTTAGTTTATTTATAATTGTTATGCTTTACATTTTGTTTTACTTAAATATCCATAGAAAGGTACAAATGGGTAATAGAGGAAAGAGCAGGGACCATACTGCAAAAAGGGTTAATATTCAAATTCCCTGCAACCGAGTACTCAAGATCCTGAGTTCGAATTAAGTTAGAAACTGTGGATAACCCTCTCCAAAATTATAGATAAAACCAAACCAAAATTCTTTCTATCCCTCCAGGAGATCAAACACGGTTATAAATACATAGGATTGTGGACGACCCTTTCCCTGGAAACCCTAAAAAGCTTCGCACCTTTTTGTTGACTGTCAAAGCACTCGAGAAGGAGGAGAGCAGGCAAGACTCGTACTCGACCAGGTAAACCCTCTGCCACGAACTTTCAAAACTCCTGTTATTGACAAGACTTAGGATGGGAATGGGAAAATATTTGATTAAATGCCTAAGTGGAAGTAGAAGAGTTCGTATTGATTATTTTCCATCAAGAATTAAGTCGTTAAAAAAGGGATAAACCCAGATTTCAGTTGCGTAAGACACAGGTTCAAGTGTCAGACAACATGAGATTTGTGTCTATATGGGGTGTCAAACTGGGAGAACAGCTATTGCGTGATGCAAGTTGACAGCTATGATCAATGCTTATGTATATTTCTACTTTGGGCATTTACCAAATATATGATATATGAGAGGATTGATTTTGTCAACTCTTTATCTTAGGCATGTACTTAAGGAGAACCTGGTGTTTTGTTTTACCCCCTTTTTGTATCAGTCCTAGCCTAGGTTGTATCAGTTGAGATACATGTACCATTTAGTAGTACGTACACATATATCAATTATGACTTGTGTGCATCAGTTAGAGTAAGGAAGAGCAGAGCAGTTGTTATGGGTCTGGTTTCATGTTGTATTTTGGCACATTATGTATAAGATATATTTCCAGTCTTACTTAAGTTGGTATTGACATTAAAGGTTGCCCCTTCCTTGAAGATCCCTTAAATGTGCCTTACCTTCACACATGTCTACCTAGTCTTGTTAAATTGGTCAGAAGGAATATCAGCCTTTTTATTCTATCCCTATTATCCTGAGTATTCAGTCCTTAGTGATTTGTATAGGATTTTGACTCTTGGTAACTGTCATGTCCGATTACCAACTGTGATAAAAATACCAGGAAAGGAAATCGTTCAGGATCTGGTTTCATATTTGTATTTTTGGCACAACTAGTGCTGGACTAGAAGGAGACTCCTTGATGGTGTTGGAAGACTTTCCCTCACCCTTTATTTGTACAATTGAAATCCTATATTTTGTTTCAGAAATTGGCATTGGATAGTGACAATGGTTTAAGGAGAGTAGGTCATGGTATGTGGGATGAAGGGAAATGCAACACCCCTGTACCAGAGCCCCTACCTATAGACACCATGATAGGTTTTTCCCATCTGTGAAAATTAATGTAGGACAACACCTGCATAGTGCATTACCAGGTGCAGGGGAGGTTGGTTGGCCTGTGTAGTGCACAGGGAGTATAGGTAAGGTTAGAATTATATTGTATCAGAGCTAATTGGAGCTTCTCTCCATAAAGTATAGGAGTTGGACGCAGGTAATAGCAAATATCTTGCTAGTTGAGACAGCAGTACTTGGGGCAGTAGTCTCTACATGTCTATGTAGCAGAACATAGGCAATAGAATTAACATCCTCCTTCATGTCTCAGTTTGTACCCAGGTGATGAAGGATGTGTAGTGAACCCTTGGCATTTCCCCTGTACCCCTGAGTCAGTATGATTAGGTACCTGTATATGTTATCAGCTATATCCTGTCGAAGCCAAAATCTGATGAGCCAGGTTCGTGGACAGGGGCCTTCCAGGTCTGATCAAATGTAAGGGAAGGACCAGATAATGTACATTGCACATATATTAGCCAGTCACAGTCTTATTTATCAATTGCCTTCTTATTTGGTTCTGCTAGTAGGTTTCAATTCATTATTTCATTGTGCAGACTCCCCCATACGTATAGATATCTGTAGCATTAAGAAGGGTGTATGGTTCAACTCATAGCATTGAGCAGTCCTTTTGGACATCAGTCATTTGACTGCTGATGCTATAGCTATGTAAAGATTCTAGGAACAAGAATAGGAAGGGCATTGATATATGCAGGTAGGGACAGGGACAGTAGTGTCAAGCTCCAAGGAAGAAGTGATGATACTGGCTAGGTATTTAAATGACATGTTATATAAACACTTAGACCTATATTGGCAAGAGTTCCATAGCCATAGATATATGTATAGCAGCAGGGTTCTAGACTGGGAAAAGCTTTGGGAGGAAGTATAGATATAGACAAGGTTGTATGCCTAACAGGAATTAGAATTCAGGAATATAGGGTAAGTGTAGAATTAGCAATATGTATAGATGCACAATGTGGTTGGCGTAAGAAGGCCTAGGAACCCGACCAAATTAATAGATAAACATGTTATTACCCTTTGATTATGTATTGACAATTGTAAAATTATATAACAGGTTACTTGGACTTGATACGGACTCTTGACCCATATCCGTAGCTCAGGACAACAGGCAAGTATACCTTGTCTTTCTACACAACTTTATTTACATGCACTGTCTTTCATTATTTAGTTATTCAGTTTTTCTTGTTATTGTTGACATGTATTTTTCATATCATGTTAGTATTTTAGTTTCATTGTTACATAGCCCTTGTTCACAGCTAGTCTTGTATCTTATTGGTCGTGTTCACTTGTGCCTTGATTGAGTCGTGTCATGGTCGAGAAGTCATGAAATGAACAGCTTTACCTCCTTGTCTTGAAATCTTGAAGCTAACCTGCGAGTCCACACTAGGGGCAAGGGTTAGTAGTTATTGGTCCACACCTGCGAGTCCACACTAGGGGCGAGGGTGATGCTAACCTGCGAGTCCACAATAGAAACGAGGGTTAGTAGTATATGGTCTACACCTGCGAGTCCACACTAGGGCAAGGATGATGCTAACCTGCGAGTCCATAATAGGGACGAGGGTTAGTAGTATATTGTTCACACCTGCGAGTCCACACTAGGGGCGAGGGTGATGCTAGCCTGCAAGTCCACAGTAGGGACGAGGATTAGTAGTATATGGTTCACACCTGCGAATCCATACTAGGGACGAGGGTGATGCTAACCTACGAGTCCACAATAGGGACGAGGGTTAGTAGTATATGGTTCACACCTGCGAGTCCACACTAGGGGCGAGGGTGATACTAGCCTGCGAGTCCACATTAGGGACGAGGGTTAGTAGTTGTTCAAACCTGCGAGTCCACACTAGGGGCGAGGGTTTGAGTATTCGATTTGGTTATCCGTTGACATCTTGACATGCGTTCTCTCGTCTTCGTTCGGCAGTTCCATTATGTTTAGTCGGTGTATAGATTCGTGTTTTATTCATTGCTTAGTTTTACTTTGTTATTCTGGATTTTCTCCTTGCATGATAAACTGTTAGAAAGGCCCATTTTTATGTATCTTGCTAGTCCTCTGAGGACCTGATGATCTCTTCAGGTTTAGCCGAGTTTGAGTCAGGAGCAGTTGAGCAGGTTGAGTCAGCATCAGACTGCAGAGCTTTGTAGTTGAGGTCGCCTTGATTAGCAGGTTGTACTCAGTTATTGTATTTTATGTACTTTTCTTTTTTCGTCTATTAGTAGTGGATTTGTGTCCACCGGACGTGACATTACTTCTTGGAGATATTTAGTTATATTTATTATTGTCCAGTTTTATGTCTTATTCATTGATCTTGATTGTGATTCAATTATTCTGTGGATGAGATATAGTTTACCATGAGATTCTAGATTGCTGTGACTTGTGTATTAGACAGCGTTCTACCACCGATACTGCGGCGTAGGCTAGGCTTGGACACGCTTCGTATCTGAAAAGCGGGTGCGGATCGTGACACCAGAAATACCTACGATGTTGACGAAATAGCTTATCAGGAGGACGAGCTACCTCACTTAAAAAATACAGTTGACGTGGACACAACGGAAGTTCCATATTACACATATAATCATGTAGAAGAGGTAGAAGTATCCGAAAAGAAAAATGAAGTAGATGAAAGTGAAGATGAGGAGGAATAGGAAGATGAGGACGCGGAGGACGAAGAAGATGAATTTTCAGAAGATGATTGAAAGTAAAGTAAAATGTAAAAAATCTTCCACATTACACGTCTAATATTGTCATTTTGTTTTATCCTTAATTAATTTATATATTTCCATCAATCTTACCAGATGACAACCATGACCCGAGGACGTCGCTTGAGAGAGGTAGTGGCACCTCCTGCTGCTGAGAAGGTAGTGGTACCTGCTGCAGAGATGACAGTCAAGAAAGAACTTCTTTCTACTATTAAGGAGGAAGTAATTCCTAAAGTCGAGATTGCTGTGAAGGAGGATGTGGCATCAGAGGACAGTTGCACCGGGAGTTCCAATCATCCATCTCCTCTGGATATTGATCATGCTGGCGTGGATCCTACTTATGCACAGTAGCTGAGGAGGGAGATCTATCTGCACCTGCATAGAGGACAGTAGACTTATTTCTGGGTTAGACTTGGCTTTGTTTCTGGATATTGATTTTTGACCGGCTTTGTTTCTGGTAGACTTATTTCTGGGTTAGACTTGGATGTTTCTGGATGTTATTATCTAGATTTGGATGTTTATTTTACTTTCTGGATGTTTATTTTACTTTTTGGAAGTTTATAGAGTTTATTATCTAGACTTAGTTATTATCTAGAAATTCAACGGAGGGTTGCTCCGGGTCTATTTTTATAAACTGTGATATGTTAAATGCATATTTATTTTCTACAAATTCAATGGAGAGTTGCTCCGGGTCTATCTTTATAACCTGTGATATATTAAATGCATGATTATTATCTTATAGATATCTATTTCTATCAGGTATGACAAGACGCAGAGGATCGTACGCCCATGGCAGTAGAGGAGTATCCTACGGAGGTAGAGGTTCCACCGGTGGACGGAGTGGTACTCCGTTAGTGGATGACGGTACCGATCCCTTGTCTCATAGTACTCCAGTATACCAGCCACTCGGATCTTCGTCTGCATCGACGATACGTGGCAGCACTCCTGGGACGGACAGTTCCAGGCCTGATCCTAGCCCATCCTGTAGCATTCCTTCTGCTGAAGGCACCATGGAGACGGAGGAGTGGGTGGAGAAGGTCACACCTACGCCGTTTACATATGATCCAAGCGATCCCCATGCGCCCCTCCGGACGATACAAGGATGGAGATTTGGTCCGACGGGCCTACAAAGTAAGTTAATTAGTTAACATTTATTCATATATATATCTATATGTTAATGAATTTAATCATCGTTGTGTATATATCGTCCCCCGTCATTTCAGAGGGCATTGGGGCTATTTCTGAGGTCCAACTTCGGAGGGCCTTTGATCAACTACTCGGATGCCTCGGACGAGAGGAAGGCATAACTAAAGTATATTTGTTTTAGTATAAATCATATTTTATGCATATTGTATAGCTAACTAATTTAATTCTTGTAGGAAACATATTTTTATCCACCACACCGGGTTGAGACGAATGAGAAGCAATTTTTTGCCATTGCCGCCAAGTTGATCCGGGATGCGATCGACTACCAGAAGGCTCGAGACCGTTTTGGAAAAGGGATCCAAGGTTGGATCACGCCCGAGCAGCGGACTGCCATGAAGGCTAGATTCGACGCTCCTTGGTACAAAAAACGGTTGGAGAAGGCGAAGTTGGCTAGGACGAAGGCAAGGAAGTCGTGTGGTGGCTCGATTCCCATGACGGAACATTTTTGTCGCCTAGTACATATTTTACTGTAATATATTATTTTAATTAAAGTAGTAATAAAATATTAAATTTCAATGACAAACATTTTATTATAACAGGTAAAGAAGGGTGCAAACCCCAACATAGTGACGGTCTTCCTGGCTACCCATCGGAAGGACAAAAAGCTCATCGATGATCGGGTCACGCAGAGCTATGTAAGTATTACTTTACGTGTCACTAACTTTATTATAACTTAAAAAATATGCAAATATATCCATAGATGTGGAACAACTAGGTTGGTAGTAAATATTATGCTTATCGAGATGCATACTTTTCTTGGATGAGTATCTTAGGCTAGAGCGTGAGCTTACTAGTGCATCTGCGGAGGGAGGGGCTGGTACTTCTGTGCAGCCCCCTCTGGCTCGGACAATAGACGAGCTCTAGATGACCGCCGTTGGTGGTCTTCAGAGGGGTACGTACTACGGTACAGGATCCTACGGCGCCTTTGTGGTGATGCAGTCATCTAGAGCCTCCTCTACCAGTGTGCATTCCCTACATCCCTCAGAGGAGTCGGTCCAAGTGGGGGAACTCTGTCGCCAGCTTACTGAGCTGTGTGACGAGCTGTTGCGGAGGAAAAAGCAGTCCCAGTCTCAGCCGCAGACGGACGATGCGGCCCTCACCGCACGATTTGATATGCTCGAGCGCACCATTAGGGAGACAGACGAGAGGACGGATTGTGCCGTTCAGGCGGTACAGGGGACACAAACATCCATTAGTGACCAGGTTTCAAGGCTGGCGACTGTTATGGCGTCCACCAACTCCAGACTGCTGGCCATAGAGCGGATACTTCCTGGTCATGCTTCGGTATCCACACCGACTGCAGCGGCTCCACTACCCCCTCTTCCTCCTACTTATGGGTCGTCACTGGTAATGCTGACCCCGGAGCAGTATAGGTTCCTGGTGTCCCAGGTGTAGGTACTACCTACTCCTCCTCCTCCTCCTCATCCTGACCAGACGTAGTCCTTTATTGGACTTGTTTTCATTTGTTGTATTGGTGACCCATTGTTGGGTCTTTATGTATTTGTTGGTTTACGTATTTATTTTATCCCGGATATGACTATTTGTGTTATGTTATGTTGAACATTATTGGACACACTTTTTATAGCCATTTGGTAGTAGATTTGTATCCACCAGGCTATTTCTTGTCTTTCTGACCATTCGATTCTATTGTTTTAATTATTGGTAGTGCATTATTATTATTTATTTCTATATTGGTTTACCGGTGTTGAGTGTCCCACCGAAGGGGTCGACGAACCCAGGGAATTCTACGGAGGGTTGCTCTGGGTCTATTATTTGCAAACTGAAACTCTAAATGCAGGTACAATGTTTTTTATGTAACTGTTATTTATGTGAAATGCATACAGCCTGCTGTTTTTTTTATAATTTTTTTGGAATTAGCGACGTTCATCGACGTTCAGCGACGGTCAGTGACGCACAATTATGTTACTAGAACGTCACAAACCTGAGAACCAAACGTCGCTAATCGTCGTAGAACGTCGCAGATGCGTTAACGTTGCAAACTGTACAGGTCAGCTAATCTAGTATCTAGACGTCGGTTTTCAAGTATCGTAACGTCGCTAAACGTCGCTAGAATGATGACGTGGCAACCAAATTTTTTTTAGATACGGAGTTGGACAACGTCGCTAATCAATAATTTAACGTCGCTAAAATCTAAACGGACAGCAACAATCAGCAACGAAAGGTTACGTTGCTAATTAGCAACATTGTTGTCGGTAAAAGTCGCTAATACTAGCGACATAGTGCGTCGTCGATCTACGTCTCTATGGCGATGAACAGCGACATTTTCGCTAATAGCGACCATGAATAACGCGACATGCCCGAAACGTCGCTAAATATATCGCTGTTTTCAGTTAGCGACGTTTTGTGGCAGTTTAGCGACGTCGTTTTGCGTCGCTAATATGAGATATTTTGGTAGTGACACCCATAATCAAGAAAGGTTAGAGGCATATGAATAAATATGTCTCCTGAGTCTGTTGAGTAGGAGCAGGCCTACGCTGACTCCCAAAATGGATAAGGATCAAGTCTCAAAGTAAGTCGTACCAATGACTTAGTCTAAGACATGACTCTACCCAGGACGTATCATCGTAGTCGAGACACATGATAGATATCATGCATCTCAAGATACAAAGACAAAAGAGTGGAACGAGAAACTCTCATCTACTCACCGAATAAGTCACGCCAAACATTGTACTCCTGATATAAGTGAAATACAAGGTCGCCAACAAGAACCCAAGATATACTGCCACTATCTGGCCTGCTATCGAAGAATAAACCAAAAGGACATAACTACAAGAAGACCATAAAGATGGTACCTGAGACTCCCAAGGTATTATCTTCATGCTGATACTACAGCTCCTCCTGGTACTGCGCATTCAACTGTGCTTTGAGCTGCCTGACCCTCTGAGCTCGTGATGGCGGAGGATACTGTGCCAATGGCAGAACATCTAGTATTGGCCTTAACTGCTCATCCACTGCTGGGGGGTGATGATTGATGCGACTGAAAGGACGATGGTAGTATATCTGTTTTAGATGGTCGTCCTCGAGATGTCGAATTTGGGCAAGTGATAATTGAAGATCCTCCGCTCCACAACGGAAGCATCGTCTATTGGCCGCTCGACAAACTGATCTGAGATGCCATATCTTGCGACAATAGGTACATGCTTCTTATTTTACCTGATACTATTGCTAGTCTATCTGCCTCTGAGCCTGGGCCTGCATATACTGCTGAGACCTCCCCTGCTGGAATATATGAAACTGTGTTGATGAAGGCTCTGAGCTCGCTTCTGCTGAACTGGTATTGGTACCCCCGAACTGTAGAACTGCTGGGTGGAAGGATGAAATCCTCCGGGGACAAATATCTATCATGTGGTCTGGTGATCCGCATAACAAACATATAAAGTTGGCCCTTCGACAAGTAAGATGAGTGTGCCCTCCCTTCCACAGAAAGAACATACGACTGGTAACTCCAGCCACGGGCATGGATGTTGGTCTGCTGGCACAGGTGATGGATGTCAGGGTGAAAAGCCTTTTACAGGTGAATGGTACCCCTTACGACCCTAAGTTCTAGATATAGTCCTCCTGGCTATATGCTCGTGCTCTCGTACTGCCTCTACAATAGGTCGGGCTGGATATGCTGATCGACTAGATGCCTGGTACTGCCTGGCTCCACCTTTTGGCTGCAAGTCCTCAGCTTGAAATACCTCTGGTATTCCTTGCCCACTGCGGTCTATTAACATCTGGATAATGTGCTGGAGAATAAGATCTCGTTGTTGTTGTGACTCCATTATATCCTTTATGATCCCTGGAAATACATGCACATCAGGATGATCTGATACTACCTCTGCCCGGACTGCTGGCTGTACTGGTGGTATCGGTTACCCTGACTCTGGCGATGCCTCAACTGGATGATGACCTATCACCAGTACTGACTGATGGGACTCCGGTTGAACTAGAAATGCTGACTACACAGGCACAGCTGGCTGATCGAGATGGAAAGACATCACCGCCCTCGGGTTGACTCTCAATTCTGCTCCTGAATGCTGAAACCGATCCTCCATAACTAGCCTAATAGAAGATTGCTGACCTTCCATCGGTAGAACCCGAACAAGTTGAAAGGATTAGGAATAGTGCCCCTGAAAGTTAAAGGACGCAAGGATCAAATCGAGGGAACATGAAAGATCAACGATCAAGGCAGATATCAGGTCAAAGAATCAGAGATATAGAATAATATGAAGGATATCAATAAAGGAGAATTCTGACTGTGATAACAATACATCAGTAACCACCACATATCTGATAATTCAGACCTGCATGGGCCACCACTAAAATCTGTGTCACGTCCCAAAACCAGAATACTGGCAAGTGGGGACGGACCAGGCCAGCTATGTAATACCAAAGAACTCCAGTACTCTGAAATAACGTATAAGCTGTCAAGACACGGGGGTTACTACTACAAGCCAACAGTAAATCCTAGGTCAAGCAATCCTAGGTATCTCAATCACAGGAAAATATACAAAGTACAAGAAGTATGATCATCAGACATAAAATAATAAAGCGTCCCAAACTATATATACATGGATGATCATGAAGCTAGTAGTACAAAGTAAAAAACTAGCAAGAGTAATAGTCATACATGATAAGCTCTAGCTATAGTCTAGAATACGCACATCATGTTTAGGCCCGTAGGCTACATGTCAAGATCCCAAAACACGAGCTAAATACGTGCTCGGAGGCTAAACGCCATAAAAGAATAATGTACATAACTAGTGGAAGAATGATATAAGAAACCTACTAAGGTACTCTAGTACACCGGGTAGTCACCGCCGAGTAGATGGTACGAAAGATCTTTTAGAATCCTTTATCAGATCTGGCCAAACAAAACCAGTGGGGACAGACCCCAAATAATAAGTAACACAAAGGAAGCCAAACTTATGAACTAAAACTAGCAATAACTAACATAATAATAGATAGAGACACAAATAAGTAAATGTGGATCAAGATTCGTGCACTACCAATGCACTCATCTCGAGAATAGAAAAGGCAATAAGCAAAGCAACCTGGAGCATAGGATAAATAACATGTGACATAATGTAAACTGTGGACATCTAAGGTAAAAGGATATGGAAACATGTGAGACAAACTGAACATGAGAGCATGTGAAATAACTGGGACATGGGAGCATGTGAGAACTATATAGAACGACAATGATAAGATGACCTAGGAACTATTCCGGAACTCAAGTTACAACCCATAGACCAAACAAGGACCGGGGTTGTAACCCTTCTCCTGAACAGAACTTCATCTCTAATCAATGTACAGCATAAGGCTCATGTATAGCGTGTGAGTACTGAATAGGACGAAAAATGACTTGATGACTTGGAAACTAATTCGGAACCTAGTTTACAACCCGTAAACCAAAAAGGACCTGGGTTGTAGCCCCTCTTCTGAACAAAATTTTGTCTCTAATCGTTTATCGACAAAAGTAAAGCATAACGATAATGAAGTAAAATAAACATACAGACACTGTCTAGACAAAACTAGACTGGACTGGACTCCATACATCAATCACGGCCAAGCGATGAGTATGACTTGATACTTTAACTAACTATGGTTATCACAAGCCTAGTTATTAACAAGATGCAATACGATGTTCCCATAGTCACAAGCCCTGCAAACTATCCAAGTTATCCAGGCGAAAGTGACAAGAAAATTTATAGTAGATACATAGCCCAGGAAACAAATATATCCCACATACATATAATAGTGGGTACATCGCCCCAGAGACAAATGTACCCTTAAAAGAGTTATTAGGAAGTGTGAATGGTGCAACACATGACAGTGTGCTAGAAATGCACCCTACTCGTCGGCAGGCTACAAGTCCACTGGAGGCGCCCAGATAACGCGATTGCCTGTAACTGAAAAATCTCTTTATAGGAACTACTTGATCAATCTAGTCATTAACCTAGTCAGATTCGTTATG
The DNA here is from genome assembly GCA_029216955.1 of Iris pallida. Lineage (NCBI taxonomy): Eukaryota > Viridiplantae > Streptophyta > Magnoliopsida > Asparagales > Iridaceae > Iris > Iris pallida. The sequence continues at coordinate 27,208,402 of JANAVB010026199.1, read as the reverse complement.
AATTCCTGACCATGGTAAATAGAAATTCATGTCCTAGACATAATGCAGACGAGACATGTATCTTGTTCACGAATACACAATAAATTTGACTACGGTGTCCAGAAAAGAGTTATCATAGCAAGAGAGTAATAGCCGTCGCAACAGCATCTTGATTGCACATGTCATGTTTAGGGTTACTTGTCATGTCAAAAGTACTTGTCGGGAGTGCACCTCGATGGACCACTATTATGTAAAGCAAAGAAGTGACCGATAACATGAGTGCACCACAACGGACTACTTTCTAGATTAAGCAAAGAAGTGACGTGTAGCATGAGTACACCACAACGGGCCACTATCTAGGCAAAGATGAGACATGTAATGTGAGTGCACCACAATGGGCCACTTTCATGTAAACAAATTATAGACGTAAGGATAGTCGTAAGAAAGATCTTGATAAAATGACACGTCATAACATATGAGAAGGAATAGATAAAAGTAGCCACTTAGCATAAAACAATAATTGAATATGTACTAACGTTGACTGTATAAAGGGTAGACAATCATTCTCTAACTATACGAGATCATCTAATCATGTTAAGAATTTATTACAGTCGAAGAATATATCAAAACGGCCAAGTACAGAAAACGTACCAAAAGATTAAAACTATGATTGAAATTATCAACTGTATATAAACTCCAATTAAAGTAAAATAAGAAGATTATTGAAGCCAAGACAAAGACCTACAGACTTTATGTTTGAGTTTTTTAAGATTTTAGCTACAAAATAGCTTAAACATGCAAAAACAGCCAAAAATAGCAATTCCTGCGCATGGACAATTCGGGCAAATACGGTGCATGGGAATTCCTGCACATTCGCACATAAAAAATTCCTGCACATCCGTGCATGGGAATTCCTGCACATCTGTGCATGGGAAATTCTTGTATATCCACGCATGGGAAATTCCTGCACATCCGTGCATGAAAATTTCTTCATATCCGTGCATGGGAATTTTTTGCACATCCACGCATGGAAAAACTAATGTTGCATCTTCAGTACTTGGGCGTAGGGAACCTATGGGCATGACACGCTCGGAGCCAAAGGATGCATTGCCGGGACTTCACGGCACATGGCCTCCCAGGCGCATAGGGGTTTCGGCGCATGGGGTTCGTTGTCCCCAAACAGCAAGTTCAGCTATGGAAGTTCCAAAAACTTGCCATGACCATAACTTCCTCACCCAAACTCAAAATCAAGCGAAGTGAAGGCCAAAACCATGAAATCAAATTCTCTACAACATGGAACCTCTAGTTTTTGTAAATACCAAGTTTTAATAGATCAAAACCAAGAAAACAAAAAATATCAAAACTTAGATCTACAAACATGTAGCCATCAAAATCAAAAATGCTAAGTTCTAAAGAGGTTTAGAATCATGCAAGGAATAAAATAGAATAAACAAAAACTTTGTTCAAGGTTTTGGCAAGGTGTACTTGCCTCTCTCTAATGGCTAGGGTTGGGTGGAAGAGGAATGAATGGGAGTGAATGAGAAAAGAGAGAGAAAAGGTGGCATATATACCAAGCCCAAGTAATCTCCACCATTCAATCATCTCTACTCAATCTAAGCCATTCATCCCTTTTCATGATGAACCAAGCTAAACCAAGTTGGTTCAACATAAACCAAAATGAGCCAAGAGCTAGGCAAGTGTAAAATAAAATACAAAAAAATAATTAGCAGGTAATTACAGGAACTAAATACAGAACAAATGCATGATACGGCACCAAATACATATCTGTATATAAATACCGATACTGTGAGACGAGTCTCACATGTTTTCTTTTGCTGCTTGGTTTGGATGAATGTGTTTTTGTGTTGGCTTTCGATGATTGGTTTTTATTGTTCGCTTTTATTATATTTCGCATTCATTCCGAATCTTGAGAGAAAGAGATCGAAGTATGCTAATCAAATGTTAGTACCAATGTAGGACGCTTAGGAGGTGCGTGAACGGCACGTGAAGTCCCTCCTTCTCTCGAATAAGATTTATTTATGTGAGTTGCTTTGAATGGACTAACGTTTACCTCCACGCCCTAAGAAAATGATCTCTAGTCCACTCTTTTGTTGCGTCCCTCTGATGAACGATACCCACAATACAAAAGATAAGAGAAGATAAATAAACTGAATCATATACTTGATCATGTGCTACTACTGTCTATTTCATGTGAATGACCATCTGCTCTGTTGCTAGTATGCTTTAAAAATATAGACATGAACATGCAATTTGTACATATTGAGATGAATAAGAAAAAAGGCACGAAATGAACGTGTCGCATATATGTTAAGACATGAAATAAACGCGTCATTGCCTAAATACAAATCTGTTCCATCTAATAGAAATTCTAGAGCATGCAATGGTCTTGGACAACTTGTGCACAAGGTATTGTCTCTCGGGTGTAATCCTATGACGCTGGGAACCACTCGGCCTAGGAGAGATTAGGGCACCTTGAGGTAAATAAGACCTCGCGATCAGGAGGGTGTTGAGTCCTTAGCGACGAGCTGAACCAAAGAGTCACAACAGCTAATCAGGGAAAATAACCCATGGACCATCTTGTAGATATGCTACATGCATTATATTATGAACTTCAATATCTGCAAGAATGGGAAACGAGTTATTCATTATGAAAATTGTGCTAACCTTGTCTTATGCAGGAATGACTGTCGACGATGGGTAAGATTTATTTTGCAAGTACTTTCTACTGTTTATACTTCTTATAAATTGTTAAAAAGAACCTAGACAAGTAGAAAGACCACATAATAATGTATGCTAGCTTCACTCTCTATTTAGTACATATTTATGTGAGTTCGGCCAAAAGCCGCTCACCAGTACATGATGTGTATTGGCCCACGTTGTGGACATAATTTCAGATAGCAAGGAGATAGGGGGATTTTAAGTGAGGTGCTAAAGCTCATCCAGTCCAGTGGAGCTTATCGTTTGCCTCGAAGCTATTTTTATTTTCAAGTAAAGTTACAAGTTTTCTTTTGATGGTGTCTTTACATTTGAGTACGAAATAAAGGGATATGATGTATGAGCATTGTGGCTATTTTCGAAAGAATTATAAAGAGAAATATGTAAGCTAAGCTATGGCATTCTGAGTCACAAAGTATTGTACTTGTATTCCTATCAAGTTATCAATAAAAAGAAGTATTTTCATTTTGAATCTCTGTGTCCAATATTTGATTTTCTGCAATTAAATGTGCTGCATGCGTGTGGTTTGCTTCGTCTAATTGTATTGTGCAGGTACTGACCTTGTGCAAGTAAAACTTAGGCTTGCATGACATCATGCCTTAGCAAGGACGAATGATCTTGTAGGGATCAAAGCAAGGATGAACGACCCTAGTGGGATCGGGGCATGACAGTATGTTTACCTATATAGCTATATATCAATATACCCTTCTATTTCATTACATATCCAAATTACCCCATAATACCTTATAGAAGCATGGAAAATATTAAAGAAAATGACCCATGCGGCCAAAGAACCCCATGCGGCTCAGAAAGCCCATACGGCTCAGAGAGTCATGCGGCATAAGGGACTACGCGGCCCAAGACATCCCATACAGCTCAGAAGACACGTGGCGGGACATCCCTCTCCTCTGCCCTCTTGCATTAATTGTTTGACGGCTGACAACTCTGAAAAAGTGACAGCCCTGACACAAAAAGAAGTAATTATGACTCTGTCATAATGACAGACTTCTAGGGAAGAGAAAAGAGATCTCTGACACAAATCCCCCCGAGAGCCATAAAAATGCCACGTGGCCTTGCCACGTGGGCGTTCGTATGCGGCTCGAGCAAAGACTTCCCATGCGGTTCAGAATGAAGCTGTCCTATGCGGCTCAGGCCGAGACAGCCTCATGCGGCTCGAGCAAAGACTTCTTATGCGGTTCAAGAGGACCATTTCCATACGGCTCAGGCGGATGTATCCCTATACGGCTCGCGATGATCACCTCCATGAGAGGGCCACTACCCAGGCAGCCCTGACACGTGGCCCTAACCATATGCGGCCCAAAATCATATGCGGCTCACTCGTCATGCGGTTCAGATCCCTCCAATGGCTCCTAGGACACGTGTCCTAAGCCGATCAATTCCTCAGATTTATTGCAATCAAAGATTGGGTCAAATCACAATAATCTGGGACACGTGGCAGAAGAATAAATCTAATTTATTCGCAGACATCAGAAGATCATTATGACGAAGATTTATTCCTATCAGCATTAATTGTTGATGGGATTTGGTGTAATCTACACTCAATGGCTCAGATTCGTCACAATCAAAAACAAACGGCCTAGATTGACCAATCCACAGGCCGCTGCCATCTCCAAGAGGCAATCATTGGCAACCCTAATGAGGAGATCCCACTATTATAAATAGCAAGGTGTCATTCCCTTGTAAAAGACATATATACGGTCAGAGAGAGATACGCCCATACAGAGAGGCTCCCCCGATAGTCAGAGAGAAGAATCCACAGAGATCAATCCAGAGAGAGAGAGAAGCCAGAAGAGCAATACGAGGAGAGCAGGAGGAGCATTTCTTTATCAACGCCAACCATCTCGTTACAGGAGCCAAGGCTGCATACCGATCGTCCAAGGAGTAAGGCAGGGCTGCCGTCGCCTTTCCGAGCCTCTATCGTCACCCCCCAGAATCTAAAATAAACAATTGTACTTATATTGCTGTACCTAGGTTTTTGTCCCTAGGCTTTCTTTGTACAAGCGAGTTTGTATTGTGAGTCTAAGTTCAGTCCTCCCATAAAACTGTTCTGTACTTTTACAATCAATGGCAAACACGATGGCGACTCTGCTGGGGACAAACTTTTCCACGACTGAGGAGTTGGTGACGCAGTCGGATGCAGCCAAGCTTGGCTCCATGCAAAAAAAGATGGTCGCCCGGTTCGACCAACAGGCGTTCGAAGAAATGCTCTCCGACAATAGCGCTGGCCCGGTCCAGAAGCGAGCCCGTACGAAGAAGGCCCGCAAGGAGTGGAGACCCCGATCCTTCGTTCCTACTGAAGCTCTTGTAGTGATACCCTCTGTTGTTCAAAACGGCGAGCAAGACTCTCCTGCGGCCCTACTTCAGACCGTAGGTAACTCTGCTGTCCCCAAGTCCGGCAGAAGAAAATACTATGATGCTGGACTTGCAGGGGCAAAGAGGAACTCTACGCGATCCGAGCCGCATAAGGGTGCTAGCCGCATGGAAAAAGCTCATGCGGCCACATCCGCTAGCCGCATGAAGGAAATTCATGCGGTCACATCTGTCAGCCGCATAGCTTATGCGGCTACAGTTGCCAACTACATGGATGAAGCTTATGCGGTTACTGAAGTCAATCGCTTACAGAAAACCCATGTGGCCATAATTGCCAACCGTATGCGGCCAGCCTGCACGATCGTGACTCCTACTAATCACACCAAAGCAACTCATCCGACAGCTAAGGACAACCGCATGCAGACAGCCTGCACGATTTCCAACCCTAGCCGCATAGTGTCCATTTCACGCTCCTCTCGATCAGTCTTCGACCGTCTCTCATACGATCCTGACCCTGATGTTTCTCTGGATGATAAACCAGACTCTGTGGTATTCAACTTAGACTCTTCTTATTACGCACCCGCAAGTGCTAAAAAGAAGGAGTCTAGGGCAGCACGGGCTCATCAAGCGCAGTCAGCTGTTCCAACCTCTGACTATCGGGGCGTCCCGTTGACTATCACACGGGCCTCTGATAGGAAGTTGTATAGAACCGCTCGAGCTCAGCTCCCGGCGGCAAAAGGACAAAGTGGTTCCTCTGACTTGCATGAGGCGATCCTCCACAAGCGCAAGGAAAGAGAAGGAGCTTCGGCGTGTAAAGAGTCCTCGCTTGGACATCACTGCACCCAAATCATCGTCAACTGCTGTTGCAACAACGCGACATCGATGGAAGATCGGCCGTCAGTCTTCCAAAGACTACATCATCCGAGCTCAGAAGACGAGGCACCTCCTGTTGTCTCCTGTAATTCCACTCAGAAAGTCCCCACCGAGGGGAGAGGGAAGAAGACAAGCATCTCCAGCCCCAAAATATCAACTACTACAGCTAAGAAACTGTCGTCTAAACGGCTGTCCTCCACCGGAGTATTCTAACACACCCGTTCAAAGACGAAATCTGCTGCAATGGGAAATTCATCATCCACATCGCTGGGGGTCGTGGGAACTGGGTGTAGCACTCCTCCGAACATCCACAACAATTCGATGTTTCAAGGAGCCAAGCCCGAGGAAACAACTCTTCCATCAGGTACAATAGACGCTGATGTTCCCAAGGACATCCATGACTCTCAAGACGAAGCAAGCTCTGAGGCTGGGGATACCGTTCCCTCCGAGTCCGAGCCCGAAGAGAACATTCCTATCTACCCCGATGACTTCTCGGTATACGGGTATGACTCGGAGGGCACATCCTCCACCGTTCCTTCCATCACTCCTCATGTAAAGACGGTGTTCATGACGGACAGCAATCAAGGTGGTTCCAGCGATCGCCAACGCATCGACACTTTAGAGGCTATACTGTAGGCCTTGGTCAAATCTGTAGATGAAATCAAAGCCGCTCTTCTAACTCTGTAAAGAGGGACGCCTGGCCAAACAAGCACGGGTCCCGTAGTCAATGCGGACTCAAACTCAGCGGCACCAAACCCGGGCAATAATCCTCCCGAAATAACAGCCCCTACCGCAACATATGAGGCCCAAAAAGTAAGAAGAGAGGTCCAGGAGCTCCGAGCCATGTTCCATGCGCGAGAAAACGCTCAAGACCTCAGAATGCGGCAACCATACCCTGTTGAATGGAGGGATGTTCCATTCCCACCAAGATACAAGCCGTTCAATATCAACCCGTATGATGGCAAGACCTCAGCAAGTCGGTACATCACTTACTTCGAGGTCACCACCGACCATCTGCCCCATGATGATGCTATCCTCACGCGATTATTCATTGGGGCATTGGAAGGAGTCGCTTTCGACTGGTACCGCAATCTGTCGGACAACTGCATCCACTCCTTCGCCGGCTTCAAGCGCCTATTCTTGGAGAGATTCTACGAAGTAGGACAGGACGTCACCATGTCCACTCTCATGGACGTCATCCAAGGGGAGAAGGAGTTGACAAGGAACTACATTGAGCGGTTCCGCCAAACCACCATGAAGCTGCCCTCTGGAAATTCGGATTCTTCCTTAATTGAAATTTGCCAAAAGAGATTGCTCCCAACAATTAGTCTCTGGATGGGCGAGAGTCAATTCAAGGACTGAAAGGCATTTATCATCAGTGTTACAAGTGCCGAAGAACGATTGAGAAAGGCTCGCCAACTGGGATTGTATATCTCAGAAGGAGAAAACAAGGGCAAGCGTCCCAACAACGATAATGGGGGTAGCCCCTCCAACAATCGGGATAGCAAAGGAAAGCAGGCTATGGTGGCCGATACGGCACAAAAACCTGAGCCGAAGCCAGCAGACAAATAATGGCCGCAAATCACTTACTCCTTCGAAGACGGTCATGTCAAGCCCATCTTGGACATGCTCATACAAGGGGACAGAATTCAGCTTCCTCCACCAAGACGGGAACCGCGGCCGGCAGAGATGGAGAATCCAAAGTACTGCCATTATTATCGCTATGTCCATCATGCTACACACGATTGCTACCAGCTGAAACGGTACATCCAAAACCTCATCGATTCAAACGCTCTGGCCATCGATTTCGAAGAGGTAACCGTGGCGGCCAATATGGTGTCCGTACAATTCGACAGCTTCCCTCCGACGGAGACTCAAGACGGGGTGATCCCGTCCCTCTAGCAATAATAGAGATTATCAATCTTCTACCTCCTCGAGACCAGGCTGCCGGTCTAGTACCCCTCACCACATCACGAGGGGAGGACATGTGGATCCACCCAGACTTGGTGTCAGAAGTGACTCGGCCCACACCATCTTCCACCGACAAGAAGAAAAGTGGAAAAGTCAGGACCTGCCATATAATCTCGGCAGACAACGAGGAAGCTACAGCCGTCGTCACGCGGTCCGGAGCGCAATCCCAACCTGTGGTTGACAATACAGCTGAAAATCATCAACCTACTACAACTGATGCTCCGGGACCGACTCAGCCTTCGACGACCGACAAGCCTAGGCTGAGGGAGACTCGCTTCGACAAATCCCTCCGAAAGGAGGCATCCCAAGGGCTAGAGAGGCCCTACAACTTTGACATCTTAGCGCAATTGGCTAACACACTGGCCAAGTTGTTACTGTACGAACTCCTAAGGCTCTCCAAGGACGTTCGTATTACATTAAGCGAAGCACTCCAAAATGTCGATGTCTATCTGGCTCAATCCAACCTCACCGGGGAGGACTCACCCGTGGATCTCCAAGACAGTGCCTGCACGGGAGCAATGCCCAACATCGTCTTCACTCCGCAGGACATGCTCATCAAAACCAACCTACACGATCGCCCGCTATACTACACCGGATACATCGGCGACGTGAAGGTGGATCGGATGCACATAGATCCTGGCTCTTCCATAAGCATTATCCCGAAGGGTCTGCTACATCATCTCCGTATCCTAATGTATCGCCTGACACCTACAAGTACCGCCATCAGCGGTTTCAATTCGGGCAGGAGCTACCCAATCGAGAAGATTCGTCTGAAGTATCAGATTGGCGATCTCCAATCCGAAGTCACCTTCTAAGTCATAGATGCAGACACTTCTTACAACATCCTCTTGGGGCGCCCATGGATACACGATTATATGATCGTGCCTTCCACGCTACACCAGTGCTTCAAATATGTCGAAAAACACGGCCTCGTAAAGATAGAATTTGCTGACATCGATCTCTTCAAAGGGGTCGAATCTTACTACTCAGACTCCTACCTGTACAAAAAATTGAAGAAGCATCTTGGTGAAGGAGATGTACAAACTGGTACCGAGACAGCCACAGGATCAGAAGAACATCTGACGATCCACCTCCAAGCTCGCAAACCGGACAAGTCCGCACCCCTTACTGCCACTCTACGGAGGGACGCGATCAGCCTCTCGGCACAGGAAGAGCATATGATAATTCGGCTGCCAAGGTCTGGCCAAGTACCAAGATCCACAACGACGCCACTGACAATCAGACTGCCGAGAGTCGGTCAACCCCAAACGGAGAAGCTCAATCCCTCCGATAGGCCACCGACGATACGCCTTCCCAAGAAGGGTCGTCACCCTGATGCGAGGTCAGACACTTCTAGCGAACCGACCACTCCTCGCTCCACATCGAGTACCAAACTGGGGGTCGCTAGTCTGCCAACGACTCCACGCTCTGCCCCATCAACTGAACCACTGACAATCAAGCTTCCCAGGTCGTTCTCTCAGTCTTCATTCACACAGGAGGTAGCCAAAGAGGAACCGGAGCTAGCCAAGTATGTGGCTGCCCACGCTGATGTTCCTTCCGCAGATGATGTAATCCTCCTAGAAAAGATCCCTTATTTCATCAATAAAGGGCTATCTTTGAACTACATCGAGCTTAATAAGCTTTGTACAATGTACGCTATGGAACATGGTATAGGCACCCACCTACATACACAGGTAACAAATGTGCACACCGCAATCCAGCTTATCCCAGCAGAAGACGCGTACCGCATAATCGAGGAAAGAGATCATCCGATCATTTTCGGCCAGAAGGACGACCCGCATCCCTTCACCATAGAGGAAGCCGACCTCGGGTCAGATGCCGGGAGACTGCCTCTGTATCTCTATAGCCCTTAATCTAAATATCTCATGCAAAAATAGGGGTATGATCTGGAGACGACGCCAGGTTTGAACTACGGCATTGGGCGACGATCACCTTTGAAGCTGCCAGTTCCGACTGGCAAGCCACGGGACTACTATAGCAAAACTCGATGTGGACTAGGGTATGTAACTCCCACGACGACCCCTGAGAGTTCAGATGAGTGTGACTGGCAGTCACATTCAATCGGATCACCAACCTCCGACTCGGATACCAGCATCGGAGACATATTCAGACAAGTCCTGCCAGCCAATATGGCATTCGCCGACGCTTACGAAGAAGACGAAAACATTCATGAAATCCTCGAACTAGAGCCGTGGGCCCAATAGCTGGATGTACAATAGGAAAAGCGGTTCGAGCAGAGACAACCTCCTACCGAAGATGAGGTTATGCAGGTCGACCTCGACAGCGAATCCTCTCCAAAGCCAATCTTTGTCAGTAAAAGCTTAACAGACGAAGAGCGAGAATCACTGCTAGAACTTATCAGAGAATACATTGATGTGTTCGCCTGGAGCTATGAAGATATGCCAGGGTTAAATCCCGATATTGCTCTTCACAAACTCAACATTCGGTCGGATGCGAAGCCAGTCAAACAACAACAGCGACGCTTCCGCCCGGGCATCATGGACACGATCGAAACTGAAGTCAACAAACTGATAACCAGCGGTTTCATTCGTGAGGAACAACATCCCGATTGGATAGCCAATATAGTGCCCGTCCTCAAGAAGAATGGGAAGATTCGAATCTGCATCGACTTCCGCAATCTAAACGAGGCATGCCCCAAAGATGAGTTCTCCCTCCCTATCACGGACATCATGATTGACAATACCTGCGGTTTTGAACGTATGTCATTCATGGATGGCTTTTCGGGGTACAACCAAATCAAGATGTCTTCTGCCGACGAAAAGCATACATCATTCCGAACACCGATTGGCACATACTGCTACACAGTTATGCCTTTCGATTTAAAGAATGCTGGCGCCACATATCAAAGAGCCATGAGCATCATCTTCAGAGACCACTTACGCAAGATAGTGGAGTGCTATGTTGACGACATAGCCGTTAAGAGTCGCTGTAAAGGAGACCATCTGCAGGATCTAAAGATGGTATTCGACCTAATGCGAGCGCACAATTTGAAAATGAACCCTACGAAGTCCTTTCTGGGCGTATCCAGCGGGAAGTTCTTGGGCTTCATCATCATGGCACAAGGTATCCATGTAGACCCTGAGAAGACGAGAGCGATCATGGAGATGGGTCCCCCGAGAAATCTTCGCGAACTCAGAGGCCTTCAAGGGAGGCTAGCTTACATCAGGAGGTTCATTTCTAACCTCTCCGGGCGATGCCGCCCGTTCACGCACCTTATGAAGAAAGGAGTCTCATTCTTATGGGACGAGGAATGTCAGCGTGCTTTCGACAGCATCAAAGAATATTTGTCGAACCCTCCAGTCCTGGTGGCCCCGGTTGCTGGAAAACCATTCCTGCTCTATGTACGAGCAATAGAACATTCCTTCGGGGCTCTGCTCGTACAGAACAACGATGCAGGCCATGAGCAAGCCATATATTACCTCAGCCGAATGATGATTGGGCCAGAGCACCGATACACCGCTGTAGAAAAGGAATGCCTTGCCCTGGTGTTCGCCATTCAGAAAATGCAGCACTATGTCACCGGACAAACGATACATGTGATCTCATGAGTCAACCCTCTCAGGGTTCTCATGACTAAACCAGGGGCACTCAGCTCTCGCCTCGCTACATGGGCAATATTGCTGTCCCCTTATCATATGATCTTCGTCCCCCAAAAGACAGTCAAAGGTCAAGCCCTGGCAGACTTCTTAGCAGCCCACCCAGGCTCGGAGTCCTCCAGGATATATGAAGAGATCCCAGATAAGGTCGCCGACTCGCATGCAACCTCTCACGATGATATATCACGAATGTTCTTCGACGGTGCTTCGAGGACCGGACCTAAAGGTAATATAGTCGTCGGAGTCGGGGTAGTGCTGGTCTCCCCTTTCGGATTGGTGATTAACCGCGCTTATTCCCTCACAGAGCCGTGTTCTAACAATATGGCCGAGTACAACGCTCTGGTCATTGGCCTCCAACTTGCAAAAGAGCTGGGGGTAGAATACCTTGAAGCATACGGCGATTTCCAACTAATCGTCAATCAGATCAGGGGCTCATACGAAGTCCGCCACGAAGACATGATCCCTTATCACCAAATAGCGATTGACATCATCTCGTCATTCGAAGGGTTCTTCATCGAACATGTCCCCAGACTCCGAAATATCGAAGCTGATGCCCTAGCTGGTCTTGCCGCTTATGTAGCAGTTCCGATCTATGATCGCCAATCAGTGGATGTGATAGGCCACGAACTGGTCTGTCCCAAGAACAATGTGCAATTCGTGGCGAGTTATTCCGCCCAGACGATCGATGATGCCCCAGATTGGAGACAACCATTCATCGACTTCGTCATCTACGACATCCTGCCCGAGAACCCAAAGGAAGCTACTTCTATCAGACGGCGTTCTCTTAGATTCTTCTATGATACAGAGACGAAAATGCTATATCGCCGCTCCTACGACGGATTACTGCTCCGGTGCTTGTCAAACGCAGAAGCCAGAGAAGCCGTACGAGAAGCTCATGACGGTGTCTGCGGGGCCCACCAGCCCGGTCCCAAATTGCAAGACCGTCTTCGACGAATGGGCTACTATTGGCCCACGATAGTGGCAGATGCGATAGATTATGCTAGAAAATGCAAAGCCTGTCAAGTCCACACGGACTTCATTCACCAACCATCCTAATTTCTACATCCGACAGTGGAGTCCTGGCCATTCGAAGCATGGGGAATGGATATCATTGGTCCAATCACCCCACCTTCCTCCCGAGGACATCACTTCATACTTGCGATCACTGATTACTTCTCCAAGTGGGCGGAAGCTGTCTCACTCGCAGAAGTCAAGACTTCAAACATGATCAGTTTCCTTAAGCATCACGTCATCTACCGCTTTGGACTGCCCCGAAGGATTATCCATGATAATGGTCCGCAGTTTGCGAGCCACGCTTTCTATCGGTTTTGCGATAAGCACCGTATTCAGAATGTCGCTTCGACACCGTACAACCCGGTGGCGAACGGGTTGGCAGAGGCATTCAACAAAACAATTATCAAACTCCTCAAAAAGTTTGTCTCCTCCAACAAACGCGACTGGAACGAGAAACTCGGCGAGTGTTTATGGGCGTACCGTACTACAGTCCAAACAGCTACTGGAAACACACCATTCTCTCTATTATACGGGAGTGAGGCAGTTCTCCCATTAGAGACTCAAATACCCTCACTCCGTGTCGCCTTCACTTATCAATTGACGACGGATGACAACTACCGACGTCGACTACAAGAGTTGGAGGCCTTAGATGAAAAGTGCCTCCTAGCTCAGCAAAGGATCGAGCTATACCAAGCCCGCATCTCAGGAGCCTTCAACAAGAAGGTCAAAATCAGAACATTCTAAGTGGGCGATCTTGTTCTGACAGTCCGGAGGCCAATGGTCATGAATCACAAGACCGCCGGCAAGTTCCAGCCAAAATAGGAAGGTCCATTTGTCATCGAGGCCGTGTTCTCCAACGGTGCTTACCGCCTCGCTAAACAAAACGGAGACTTGCTTATGTTGCCCGTCAACGGCAAGTTCCTGAAGAAATATTATGTCTAAACAACATTCTCCAGATTATTGAGTCACGTACCCGCTGGTACCACTGAACTCACCCCCATAATTTTCTAGATTTTTGAGTCATGTATCTGCTGATACCACTGAACTCACCCTCATAGTTTGTCAGATTTTTGAGTCATGTACCCGCTGGTACCGCTGAACTCACGCTCACCATTCTCCAGATTCTCGAGTTATGTACCCGCTGGTGCCTCTGAACTCACATCCCGGTCACTCTTTCAGATAGAAAGTTATGTATGATCATACCTCTGAACTTCCTTCCTGGAGGAGATCCTCCCCCATGATCCAATACCCGCACTTTCAGTGCACAAAAAAGGGTAATAGATCCACAAATTTCCAAAACGGCCATGTCCTCATTACCTCTGAGTCGTTCCGCTTCCGTCAAAAACAAATCACCCCTTACATAGAACTTCCATGTCCTCATTACCTCTGAGTCGTTCTATGTGCCATCCTTCATTGAGCCCACTCCTGTCATATCCTCATTACCTCTGAATGGGAAGGCTCCATCGAAGAAACCTTCATACTTGCCATGTCCTCATTACCTCTGAGTAAGTATGATGATCCCCTTTCGACCTATTATCTGTACCCACAACCGGAGTATGCCAAGGGTAATAGGCCCATAAATGTCCTCTGTTGACCACAAATGTCCTCTGTTGACCACAAATGTCCTCTGTTGACCACCAATACCCTCCGTCGAGTTCACTCCTGCCATGTACTCATTACCTCTGAGTAGGAAAACTCTACGTCTAAAAAACTTTCCTGCTTGCCATGTCCTCATTACCTCTAAGCAAGTACGTCGGTTCCCCTTCATCCTATTATCCGTATCTTAAACCAGGGTACGCCAAGGATAATAGACCCACAAATATCCTCAGCTAAGTTTCTTAGCACAAACATACCATCTCATCATGCCCCAGGAGCCCAGCTGCTCTACGGCATTCCTTTTCCCAATACCAAGAGCACCCACGACCACTTTGCCATAGCTGTTTCAGGTATCCTGACCAAAGCTTGTTATCTGTACCTAAAACCAAGGTATGCCATAGGTAACAGGTCTACAAATGTATCCCCTATACGGGGGAGAACATCACCACAATATCACAAGCGCAGCAGGCAATACAAATAAAGGGTAGAATTGAAAGTACTCTTTATTTTGAAGGAAGAAAAAAGTATTACATATTCAGGGATCACGTCCTCTTCAGAAAAAAACAAAATAGAAACAAAACAAGAAGAAAAAGGCCAACTACAGTTCGGCATTGCACAATTCCATGAGCCGGTCTCTCACCAAGACAGTTCCTCGCTCAAGCCTCTGTTTAGCTCGGCGCTCGGCCTCTTGGGATAGTTGCTCCACATCATTCAGATACATATAGGCCTGCCAGTTAGTCTCTATCTTCTTCAGGGCAAGTTCTAGATTGGCGGAAGCCCTGCTAAGCTTGTCAGCTTCCTGGATGGCAATTCCTTTTTCAGTACAAGCAGCCTCCAGCTCGGACTCCAAGAAGACCAACTTTCTCTGGAGTTCGAGAATTTGTTCCCGAGTGTCAGTCACCCCGCGAGAGGCAGCCGCTTCCCGAGCGCGCAATCGTCAGCCCGACGGCTCCACTGATCGTACAACCGGGTCAAATCCCGACGGTCCTTCAATATAGTCGGCTTGAGCGATTCCCGGGCAGCCATCACCTTCTCCACCGCGGTAATAAGAAAGTTGCGCTCTTGATTTATGACTGCCGATAAATCAGTCTGTTGTAACATGGGAAACTGGGCCACGAGACGATCAGCTTCTAATAGCTTAGGCTCCAGAAACGCAGCCAGTTCCCCTCCGCCAGGGAGTGTCTTATGGATACTAATCTGGCCACCGGCACATCAACGGGCCAGAGTAAAGGGAGTCCCCCTTTCCACTGCTGCCTCGATCCCCCTCTTCAGGTGGCGATGGAAACTGGCAACCACGTCCAGTAACGCGTCATCCAAGACCTCTGTAGAGGACGGCGTCAGAGGAAGAGTGGCTCACGGTACCGAAGGAGCGGCTTCAGAAGTTACTGTACCCGCCACCAAGGAAGCAAATTCTGTACGAAAAGATGCTTGAATGGTGGCTAACTCCTCTTCTGTCACCCGAAGAGCCTAGATGCTCGGCAGGGAGGAAAGGTTGACCCCCGAAACTACATCCTCAGAGGAGGACACAGGGGGCATCGTCCCTTGTCCCAGCTGTGCTGCTACTGGGACCCCGAGCTCGACCCAGACGAAGGTCCCTCGATACAGGGAGGTCCTGTCAGGTCCTCTCCAGTAGGGTTCAATCCAGCAATATCCATCACTGGCAATAAAGGGTTGGGATCTGAACATCCAAAGCAACCATTAGTCGACATAATCTGAAAGATAAGATGACGGAATACTGTCACGACCCGTTACCCAAATTGTTGGGCCGGGCCGAGCCATGTCCAGCCTACGCTTGGTTAAAGCGTAGTAAGCTGTTCTAAGAATAGACAATAAAGGATCTAAGTAGCTAACAGTTCTAAAATCATATTTAAATGTTCATCACAACATAGCATCTATAAGCGAAGGTAAACAAACACAGATTTAATAATACATAACCAAAGTATCTAACTGGAGACAAAGTCCAGTATCCAAATATAAGAATAGACAATGTCTAAGTCTACTAAACACATGAAAGATAACTAAGCAAGGTTCCCCGCTGGGGCCTCTTCTGGAGCTAAGGCCAGGTCCATGGTAAGTAGGGCATGTGTCCTCAGGATTATCATCTGTAATATTTTTAACAGGTCCAATCAGGACGGGAACGAGTACAACTCATCTAGAAAAATCCAAGTAAATGACAAAGAACTATAAAGCAGTTATAGGCAGTTTTATTGATGAGCATGGCAGTTTTATACAGGTAAAGATGGCATAGAGAGGCAGTAAGATACAAGAAAAGAAAAGTAACTAAACAAGAGAAGAATCATGGCAATGATGACGGTAATAAAAGCTAACTGAACTAGAATAACATGTATGAGTCCAGACAGTACAATATAGGTCTAATGTAATCCCAGTATGAGTCCAGTCCATATAATCTGATACCAGATAATTTTTGGTACAAGATGAGTCCAACAGTGATCAATGAATCTAGGGTGAGTCCAACTATGATCTAACAGTGTGTTTTAAAATACCGAGGTCGACATGCAAACGGTTGTAGGTATCAGGTACATCTCTCACTGATCAGGCAAAAGATGGCTATGCTTCCGGTAGATTCTAGTTGGAGATTCCAGATTTGGGGTATGTCTACATGTCTTACTCAATATTTCCCCGCCCAGCAAGTGAATCCAAAATCGACAAAAGAATCGAGATGAGTCTGGCCAATATATGATGATTCCAGAAATGATTCCGGAATGATACTAATGACTCCAGTAATAGAGGCCAGCAAGTAAGGTATGTGTCGATACATGAATCCAGAAATATCCATACGTGTTGATACAGAGAATCACATAGAACTAACTAGAACTGAAATACAGTAATCGACAAATAAATGAGAGAATTATCAGAGAATGTACTCGCCTCGAGCAAAGCAAGAATACCAGTACGAAGGTACAGATGTCCGGTATCCTGTCAATAATGATATACAACTCAGTTCTAAGCTAGGATCAACAATATACTAGTGGTGTGACACGACTCCTAACTAGATACTAGCCAAGTGGGGACCTAGCATAAAAGTCTAATGTGAAGTGACACTATACATAAACTAACTCTCTAGGGTCTTTACACTAGTGCGGGGTGAGGTCCAATGCGCCTATAACTCAAATCAATACAAAATATTGAAAGTCGTAATTATTTAATAAATAAATCAGCTGTACACTATGGTCTAATAATTTTAGAGATAGACAAAAAGCTCAAATATATATAAAATAAAGGACCAAAATAATTCTTGTTAATTATAGAAATTTATACTAATTTTTCTGGGATTTATAAACCTTCATAAATATTTATTAAAAATCAGCAAAAACATGCATCCCGAAAATGAGTTCTGTTTTTCCATTTTTATAAAATACCAAAAGTACTTATTAAATACTGGAAAAATTATAATAAATTAGCTAAATTAACATAGTATTTAAATACCATTTTTCCAAGATTTTTACAGCAATTAAAATATATATAAAAATTCAAAACCAGAAAGTAACAATATCTAGAAAAATAATTAATTATAAATTAAGGATAATACATAATCAAAATCTACAGATGTTGTCGGATGATAAAATAAATATCACCAACGTGTCCAGAACGGTCAAATCAGCTAGGATAGCCAACCCATAAGTCCAATTTAGACACAGGGGCAAAACCATAATTTCGGGTCAAAATGATGTCCGCCGTTGGACACACTTTGCACCGAAAAGCGTGTCGGGATAGAAGTCTACAAAACCTAGCAAATTATATGTCCACGAATCCAGAATGATGATACGAACCCAACGGTATGTCCAAAATGGAATTCCGATGTGTCGATCTCAAAATGATACGTTGACGCGACACTTGGTATCCGATTTGCACGGAAATGCGTGCCAGAGCAAATATCTTCAAAACTCAGCAAATTATATGTCAACGAGTCCAGAATGACAATACGAACTCAACGGTATATCCGGAATGGGATTCCGATGAGCCGGCGTCAAAAAGTCCCATTGACTCAGAAAGTGGGACCCGCTTTGCACCGAAATGCGTGCCAGGGCCCACGTTCTCCAAATCAAGCAAATTTTATATGAAAACATGCCAGAACGACGCCACGAGTCTACTGGTGGTGTCAGAAATTGAATCCGGAGTCCCGGGTTCAAAAATGGAATTTAACAAGTGCAAATTAAAGAATTCGGACGGCCAACTTTGGCGTCGAATTCGACCAACCGAACGTGCTTAAAACGAAACAAAATCTAAAGGAGACAGGAAGATGGTTATACCAGCTGTGCACCGGAACTAACGGTGCGCAAAACAGAGCTGCGACGGCGAAGTTACGAGCTGACGAAGTCGGCTCCACGAAACTGTCCAAAAATAGTTCAATTTAAAACGTCAACTTGGTGGCCAGTTTTGCGGTATCAAACGACAAAATTAACGGGCAAAAATTGACAGGAGTGAAGATGGATATACCGAGATTGAGATGGAGGGAAGAAATCATCGATCTAACGGTCGGATTGACCAGAAAATGTGCGCGAAGTCGCTGTCCAAAATGCACCGCGCGCATCGACGGAATCCCGGGAAAAAATGCGTGAATTGCCTCGACGGCGCGTCTCGGAGGACGTTGGCCGCCACAGGGTGGTCGCCCAGCCCGCGCGCGGCCGTGGGGGGGCTCGCCGTCGGCGACGGTGGCCGGGGCGGCGCGCGGCCGGCCGGTGCGCGCGCGCGCTGCTTTCAACGTGCACTGCGCTCGCAGTTGCTGCTGCGTTGGCTGCTGTCCGCGCGGCTTGCTGCGCTCGGCCTGGCGTGGCATGGCATGCGGTGGTGGGCACGGCGGCACGGCCAGTAGGTGGAGGAGGTGGTGGCATGGTGTTGGAGGAGAGGAGGAGAAGATGGCCATGGTGATGGTGTTGGTGGTTTGATGGTGAGGGTGGTGTGTGGTTTGAAAAAAAATGAAGAAGAAGGAGGGAAGAGAAAATATGAAGAAGAAGGAATGGAGGGCTGCTGGTCGGCTGCACATGGAGTGGGGGGTTTATGTTGAATAAAGTGGGAGAGAGATTGAATAGTATATGTGTGTGTATAGATATTAGATATTAAATATAAAGAGAGAGAGAGAGAGAGATATTATTAGATAGAGAGGGGAGAGAGAAAATGGAGAGAGGGGGAGGTCGGCTGTGAGTAGGGAGTGGGGGTGTGCTCACGTGGGGAGAGGAGAGGGTGAGGTGTTTGTGTTTTAAGGAGAGAGTGTGTATAATATATATATATGTATATATATATTATGTATATATATGTGTGTATATATATACAATGAGAGAAATAGATATTTACATAAAAAGAGATATTTGGGGTAGAGGAAAAATATCAGTGGGGGTATGGACAGTCATGATGGAGGGCAACATGGAGCTGGGGTTGGGTTCAGTGGAGCCGGGTTGGGCCAAAATCGGACAGGGGACAATATTCGAATTAAATACGTATTTATAATCACGGGAAAATAAATAATATACGGGGACTCCAATAAATGGGACACAAGTTGCAGGCGGGGAGTAGGCTTCGTGTGGGCCACGTCCATACTTCGGGTTGACAGGTTGGGTCGATGTCGGGTCCCGAAATTAAATTGGAAAATAAATCAGGTTTCACGGTAGAAAATAAATCGGCCTAAATTGACCCGGAAGTTGTGCGAAGGAAATGGAGCACAAAATGGAGTGTCTGAGTGGGACACAAAGGTCATGGGTGGAGAGCGTCTCGAGTAGATCATTCATGAGAAGTTGGTTCTGGAAAAACGACTGGTCTGGTGCTCCTAAATTAAAAGCCACGGTAACGTGCAAACGAAGATCAAAAATAAAAGTGGGAATAATTATTGAATGATTAATCGGTCTAAGTTGACCCGAACTTGCGCGATACAAAAAGAGCACAAGGGAACGAGTTCAAGTGGGACACGATATATCAAAATGAAGATAATCTTGTCTACTTAAAAGCTCGTGAAGAGAGTTTACAGAGATTGGTATCCCTGACGCTCCAGAAGTCAAAGTTACGGAAAGTCACATTAATGATCTAAACAATTAAATAATAAAATATTTATCGAAAATAATTTATTTAGAAAATTTTAAAATAGCCCTGAAATTCAGGGGACTTACATCCTACCCACCTTACAAAAATTTTGTCCTCGAAATTAAAAATCATCCAACCGATCAAACTATAACATGTAGCTGCTCTGGCTACGATACTCAATCTGCTATCCTTGTAATCATCTCTTTTGTTTCTCCTACAAACTTTTTGGTTTAGATTCAACAAAGGTCCTTCTATCATAAACTACGTTATATATCCTTTAGAATCTTCCATACTAACATAAAACATTTATGTATACCCTAAACTATAGGTCATTCTCCGGGTATGTCTATAAGCCTATAATGCTTAATCATCAATCATATTTCCAACCTTAATTGTAAATACTGGATTTCCTTATCGTATCCTAAGTATCCATATTCTATCAATCCACAGTTCCTTAGCATCATTTGTCGTCAATCCTTTCCTACAGCTTCTCCTTGAAAGCATACTTTCAATTCTTATTCTTGGCGTAGAGCCTCTTTCTTTTTACTCAACAAGTCCTCCGAATACAAATCCTCGATTTCAAAACTCCCGATTTATTAATTACCAATGTACATATGTCTTTGTCTTGTTCCATGTCTTTTTAACTGATATTTTTCCGATCTCGTACGCAATACGATAACTCATTCTAACTTATTTCCATATCAATCCACGTATCGATCTACCCTCTAATCACATGTAATTAGCAATAGATAACCCATAATCACTTGGTCATCAAAGTCATTTAATGCTCAAACCTCAAATTCTAAGCATAAGATTCTAATCCTCAATCCATAGTCACAACAATATACGATCTCATTTCTCCATCTTAGATACCCTATCATCAAGTCATACTATCAATGCAATAGTTCTTAATGGTTTCCAAGTCTGCTACAGTCAGTCACCTATACTTGTCCCATAAGCTTAATCTAACCAATCCCTAGGAAAAGTATTTATCACAATCACACAATACATTTATAGTTATACTACAGGATCAGTCAACAAGGTTTGGCTATTTCGGTTGCCTATGAAGCAGAAGGTAACAAGGCCTAAGACTGGGTCAAGCAATCCATAACAGTGTCCAAACAAGTTAAAGGTCAAGCAAGACGAGAAAGTTTATCGAAATATCTCCAGGAATGGTACGAAGACAACGGGATACATAACGAGAAGAATTATCCAAGAGGTTAACAAGGAAGAGTTTAGTCAAGTCATGGGAAAGATGGAACACAAAAATAATTATGTCCAAAAGATAACGCGAAAGCAATCCTATTGGAGAGTCTTAGAGAACCTATAATCCTAGTTGCAGATGTAGATAGAACGGAGTTAATCAAGACGAGGAAGAATAATGACAAGAACTTATTCTTGCTCACTCGGTCATAACAAAGTAAACCAAGTTGGGATATGATCAGATAACCATACACGTCTTCCTGAAATCATGTTGCCAGAATTCTCGCCACACCAGTAAGCCTAGATACAATAAACGATAGAGTCATAACTAAGGTATACTCCCTAAAATCATATTATCTAGAATCCTCGCCACGCCAACCGGTATGGCTGCGAGAAAATCTAAATTCTATGAATAGGATAGTATATCCAAAATCAGGCTCTACGTTTTTGTCATACCAGCTAAGATGGCTGCGATAAATTCTAAACTCCATAACTAAAGCAGACGTTTACCTTATCAGAATATATCACAATTCAATCCACAAAATTTATCACGATGCAAGATCAAAGTTAACAACAAAAAAAATCAGAAATTAAATTCAACAACGAATTTAAAGAAGAGCAAATGGAAATAAGTGGAAACTGATTTCTAGATAAGATTAGAGTGAGATTAGAGTGAGATCCTCAGGGGTCATCCCAAGGGTACAAACTTGGTCTAAATTGATCCACTGAAATACAAACAAGAGGCTAATTATAGCTAACGGTCCTATGCTGTGATGAGTTCTCCTATGTTACAATCCTAGATATCCTCTAGGTGTTCTAAATGTTGTTCCTAGTTGTATCAAGTTATCCTAGATCCTAACTGCAGGCATGCTTGGTACAATAACGTAACCAAACAACTTAAGTCAGGACCTGCATGGGCCGCCAAAAAAATATGTCACGACCCGTTACCCAAATTATTGGGTCGGGCCGAGCCATGTCCAGCCTACGCTTGGTTAAAGCGTAGTAAGCTGTTCTAAGAATAGACAATAAAGGATCTAAGTAGCTAACAGTTCTAAAATCATATTTAAATGTTCATCACAACACAGCATCTATAAGCGAAGGTAAACAAACACAGATTTAATAATACATAACCAAAGTATCTAACTGGAGACAAAGTCCAGTATCCAAATATAAGAACAGACAATGTCTAAGTCTACTAAACACATGAAAGATAACTAAGCAAGGTTCCCCGCTGGGGCCTCTTCTGGAGCTAAGGCCAAGTCCATGGTAAGTAGGGCATGTGTCCTCAGGATTATCATCTGTAATATTTTCAACAGGTCCAATCAGGACGGGAACGAGTACAACTCATCTAGAAAAACCCAAGTAAATGACAAAGAACTATAAAGCAGTTATAGGCAGTTTTATTGATGAGCATGGCAGTTTTATACAGGTAATGATGGCATAGAGAGGCAGTAAGATACAAGAAAAGAAAGGTAACTAAACAAGAGAAGAATCATGGCAATAATGACGGTAATAAAAGCTAACTGAACTAGAATAACATGTATGAGTCCAGACAGTACAATATAGGTCTAAAGTAATCCCAGTGTGAGTCCAGTCCATATAATCTGATACCAGATAATTTTCGGTACAAGATGAGTCCAACAGTGATCAATGAATCCAGGGTGAGTCCAACTATGATCTAACAGTGTGTTTTAAAATACCGAGGTCGACATGCAAACGGCTGTAGGTATCAGGTACATCTCTCACTGATCAGGCAAGAGATGGCTATGCTTCCGGTAGATTCCAGTTGGAGATTCCAGATTTGGGGTATGTCTACATGTCTTACTCAATATTTTCCCGCCCAGCAAGTGAATCCAAAATCGACAAAAGAATCGAGATGAGTCTGGCCAATATATGATGATTCCAGAAATAATTCCGGAATGATACTAATGACTCCAGTAATAGAGGCCAGCAAGTAAGGTATGTGTCGATACATGAATCCAGAAATATCCATACGTGCTGATACAGAGAATCACATAGAACTAACTAGAACTGAAATACAGTAATCGACAAATAAATGAGAGAATTATCAGAGAATGTACTCGCCTCGAGCAAAGCAAGAATACCAGTACGAAGGTACAGATGTCCGGTATCCTGTCAATAATGATATACAACTCAGTTCTAAGCTAGGATCAACAATATACTAGTGGTGTGACACGACTCCTAACTGGATACTAGCCAAGTGGGGACCTAGCATAAAAGTCTAATGTGAAGTGCCACTATACACAAACTAACTCTCTAGGGTCTTTACACTAGTGCGGGGTGAGGTCCAATGCGCCTATAACTCAAATCAACACAAAATATTGAAAGTCGTAATTATTTAATAAATAAATCAGCTGTACACTATGGTCCAATAATTTTAGAGATAGACAAAAAGTTCAAATATATATAAAATAAAGTACCAAAATAATCCTTTTTAATTATAGAAATTTATACTAATTTTTCTGGGATTTATAAACCTTCATAAATATTTATTAAAAATCAGCAAAAACATGCATCCCAAAAATGAGTTCTGTTTTCCCATTTTTATAAAATATCAAAAGTACTTATTAAATACTGGAAAAATTATAATAAATTAGCTAAATTAACAGAGTATTTAAATACTATTTTTCCAAGATTTTTACAGCAATTAAAATATATATAGAAATTCAAAACCAGAAAGTAACAATATCTAGAAAAATAATTAATTATAAATTAAGGATAATACATAATCAAAATCTACAGATGTTGTCGGATGATAAAATAAATATCACCAACGTGTCCAGAACGGTTAAATCAGCTAGGATAGTCTACCCATAAGTCCAATTTAGACACAGGGGCAAAACCGTAATTTCGGGTCAAAATGATGTCCGTCGTTGGACACACTTTGCACCGAAAAGCGTGTCGGGATAGAAGTCTACAAAACCTAGCAAATTATATGTCCACGAATCCAGAATGATGATACGAACCCAACGGTATGTCCAAAATGGAATTCCGATGTGCCGATCTCAAAATGATACGTTGACGCGACACTTGGTATCCGGTTTGCACGAAAATACGTGCCGGAGCAAATGTCTTCAAAACTCAGCAAATTATATGTCAACGAGTCCAGAATGACGATACGAACTCAACGGTATATCCGGAATGGGATTCCGATGAGCCGGCGTCAAAAAGTCCCGTTGACTCAAAAAGTGGGACCCGCTTTGCATCGAAATGCGTGCCAGGGCTCACGTTCACCAAATCAAGCAAATTTTATATGAAAACATACCAGAACGACGCCACGAGTCTACTGGTGGTGTCAGAAATTGAATCCGGAGTCCCGGGTTCAAAAATGGAATTTAACAAGTGCAAATTAAAGAATTCGGACGGCCAACTTTGGCGTCGAATTCGACCAACCGAACGTGCTTAAAACGAAACAAAATCTAAAGGAGACAGGAAGATGGTTATACCAGCTGTGCACCGGAACTAACGGTGCGCAAAACGAAGCTGCGACGGTGAAGTTACGAGCTGACGAAGTCGGCTCCACGAAACTGTCCAAAAATAGTTCAATTTAAAACGTCAACTTGGTGGCCAGTTTTGAGGTATCAAACGACAAAATTAACGGGCGAAAATTGACAGGAGTGAAGATGGATATACCGAGATTGAGACGGAGCGAAGAAATCGCCGATCCAACGGTCGGATTGACCAGAAAATGCGCGCGAAGTCGCTGTCCAAAATGTACCGCGTGCGTCGACGGAATCCCGGGAAAAAATGCGTGAATCGCCTCGACGGCGCGTCCCGGAGGACGTTGGCCGCCACAGGGTGGTCACCCAGCCCGCGCGCGGTCGTGGGGGGGCTCGCTGTCGGCGGCGGTGGCCGGGGCGGCGCGCGACCGGCCGGTGCGCGCCCGCGCTGCTGTCAACATGCGCTGCGCTCGCAGCTGCTGCTGCGTTGGCTGCTGTCCGCGCGGCTTGCTGCGCTCGGCCTGGCACGGCGCGGCATGCGGTGGTGGGCACGGCGGCACGGCCAGTAGATGGAGGAGGTGGTGGCATGGTGTTGGAGGAGAGGAGGAGAAGATGGCCATGGTGATGGTGCTGGTGGTTTGATGGTGAGGGTAGTGTGTGGTTTGAAAAAAAATGAAGAAGAAGGAGGGAAGAGAAAATATGAAGAAGAAGGAATGGGGGGCTGCTGGTCGGCTGCACTTGGAGTGGGGGGTTTATGTTGAATAAAGTGGGAGAGAGATTGAATAGTATATGTGTGTGTATAGATATTAGATATTAAATATAAAGAGAGAGAGAGAGAGAGAGAGATATTATTAGATAGAGAGGGGAGAGAGAAAATAGAGAGAGGGGGAGGTCGACTGTGAGTAGGGAGTGGGGGTGTGCTCACGTGGGGAGAGGAGAGGGTGAGGTGTTTGTGTTTTAAGGAGAGAGTGTGTATAATATATATATGTATATATATATTATGTATATATATATGTGTATATATATACAAAGAGAGAAATAGATATTTACATAAAAAGATATATTTGGGGTAGAGGAAAAATATCAGTGGGGGTATGGACAGTCATGATGGAGGGCAACATGGAGCTGGGGTTGGGTTCAGTGGAGCCGGGTTGGGCCAAAATCGGACAGGGGGCAATATTCGAATTAAATACGTATTTATAATCACGGGAAAATAAATAATATACGGGGACTCCAATAAATGGGACACAAGTTACAGGCGGGGAGTAGGCTTCGTGTGGGCCACGTCCATACTTCGGGTTGACAGGTTGGGTCGATGTCGGGTCCCGAAATTGAATTGGAAAATAAATCAGGTTTCACGGTAGAAAATAAATCAGCCTAAATTGACCCGGAAGTTGTGCGAAGGAAATGGAGCACAAAATGGAGTGTCTGAGTGGGACACAAAGGTCATGGGTGGAGAGCGTCTCGAGTAGATCATTCATGAGAAGTTGGTTCTGGGAAAACGACTGGTCTGGTGCTCCTAAATTAAAAGCCACGGTAACGTGCAAACGAAGATCAAAAATAAAAGTGGGAATAATTATTGAATGATTAATCGGTCTAAGTTGACCCGAACTTGCGCGATACAAAAAGAGCACAAGGGAACGAGTTCAAGTGGGACACGATATATCAAAATGAAGATAATCTTGTCTACTTAAAAGCTCGTGAAGAGAGTTTACAGAGATTGGTATCCCTGACGCTCCAGAAGTCAAAGTTACGGAAAGGCACATTAATGATCTAAACAATTAAATAATAAAACATTTATCGAAAATAATTTATTTAGAAAATTTTAAAATAGCCCTGAAATTCAGGGGGCTTACAAATACATAGGCTCATTCACAAGCTATGGTTTGATTTGTATTACCAGGGGAAGAGCGTGGGGGCGACGGCTCGTTCACAGCCGGCGTAGTTTCCCCACCCACAAAGTCATCATGTTGGGGTTCGGATGTCTCAGGGACGGGCGCGGTGAAGCCCCCATCCCCCTGGTTTGAGGTCCCAGCAAGGTGGGAATCCTCGACCGCAACCGGAAGTACCCCAGCAGCAATGATAGCAGTGCACACATCACTGACTAAATGAGACAGGACCGGGTCAGCCTCGGTAATCGGGTCCTGAGGAGCGAGCTCATCCGACGCCTATAAAGAGCAAAAGAAACAAATAATTAGGCCATAACATAAAAGAAGAAGAAAGCGAACAGCCGAAGCCCAAATCACCTCAGGAACAACATCCACATCATCAACAAACAGCCTGCGACGTCTTACCGCAGCGTGCTTCATGGAATAGGTTCGGTCGTCAGCGATAGTCACGCGCCTGCTTCGTTTACGCGAAGGGCCAGGTACCGCAGATGGTTGATCCTTCACCACCGCGTCAGACCAAGTAGACGGTTGGCCTGTAGTCCTTTCAGCCGGCACGACAGGGGGTCGATTTCCAACTTCCTCGTCCGAAGAATGAGGTGAATCATCGGCATCTTGTTCGTCATCTTCCTCATCCGCCCTAGTGGAATCTGAGTCCGGCACAGGAACCCTGTTCGCCCCCCTCTTCCTCTTCTTAGACCCCTCTGGCTTCTCAGCCAAACCAGTTCCAGCGATGAAGCTAGTATTCATATCAAAATCGACAGGAGGCTTGCTCGCCGCAACATGATAAAGGGTCGCTATATACAAGATATCCCCTGCCACCTTGGCATTAGGGACTGAGAAGCTGGCCAGGGTATGGGTCGCATTATAATAATGCCAAACCCGGACGCCATCGAGTACACTGCCCTCAAAGCCCAAGCAAGCGCTAGGGCGATCCAGGAACAATTGACTATACCCAAATTGACGAGAAAATCTACTGGGCAGATAAGGCTCCAGGTATACTTTATTCCGGTAACGATACACCAGGTGCGCAGGGCGGATGTTGCGTAACCAAAGAAGCATCTTCTCAGATAAAAGTTGGAGAGGATCAACGCCGTCAATGTGTACCCTCCTCACTTCTCTAGGGGTGAATTCAGGGAGAGATACGAAGAATTCGGGTCCATCAACTCTTGCCAACACCCTCCGGCAGGCCGGCATGGTATCGTGCTCCCAAGGCTGATGACGATACCGAAAAAGGAAGGCATCATCATCGATGACATTTTCATCAGTTCCTGGCCTCATCAATGACCGATAGTGCATTAATAACCACCCTATGAGGTAGTGGTATGGTAGTTCTATCCGTTCAAAGTCTATCGACACATCACGAGCAATGACTTTGGATGAAAAGGCGTGAAGGCCGTGGTGTATGCTACACACCATGGCCGGGAGGAGCGCCAATCTTACCTTGAAGACCAATTTCACAGCAGGAAGAATGAAATGGCGGCTGATCCTTTCCATAGAACCCACGCCGCCCGAGACTACACAATTGCGTAGCCACACCATCAAGAACCCAGCTAAGATAGCTTTATCAGACATCTCCCGGGTACCATAGTGGAAGTAACTGAGGGAGTCAGTGCGACTCCCAAACCGGTCACGGGTAGACCTCGACCTTTTGACCTTCAACATCATGTCTTTCACCTCCTCCGGGGTTCGAGGAGTTCGAGACGAAACTTGGTCGGAGGGACGCAACTTGAAAAGATACAAAACCCAAGCCGTGGTGTGAGAGGCGCTCCATTCTGAGCTATTTTCTTTCTTGATAGCTATCTGGTGGCAGGCGCTATGATGGCACAACAGTTCTTGGTACACGGCGACGAAACCAGGAAATCGTCGATCCAGGTCTCCGATTTCTTCGTTCGTCGGTGTATATGCTTCAAAAGCTTCACCTCCCCACGGTAATCTGGAAACAGCGTTCATCTCATGGAGAGCAAGCCCCAGCTCTCCTCTGGGGGCAAAGAAAGTCCATGTACGCCGATTATACAGCTCCAAAAAAGCCATAAACAAAGGCTTGTTAATACGCAACCCATAGCAGGTGCCCCTGACGGCGTAGTAGAGGTCAATTTCCCGAAGGTATTCTCCATATTTCCTCAAGATCCATGAGGTAAGATTAGTCCATGTGGGAATGGGGTTGATCCAGTTCAGCAGCAACAACCTGCCTACGGGATAAGACCCCTTGCGAGCGAGCTGATTCAGAAAAGTATCAGCTAGAGTGAAGGTAAAATTAGGGCCAGTCGTGTTTACAAAAGTGCCAGGAAGCAGCCCCATCACAGTCCGACTCACTGATTCCTTGCCCGCACATACTAAACCCGTGCGCCTGTTGTAGTGGATGTTGCTCACAAACATTCCCTGTTGGGTAGGAGTCAGGGAGCCCACCATTGTCCGGCCCAACGGTACCATGTTAAACCATGAGAGAGGATAATGTCGCTCCATCTCGGGGATATGAATCTTTACTCCGTCTACAGAAAAATCCCAGTGCTCTGAAACATCCAGCAATCGGGAGTTCTTTATGGAAAAGGCGTCCCCAAAGAGAAAAGCCGGTTTCAGATATTCTCCATCCAGCTTCTCCGAATTCATCATTGAACAAAAAAAGTAGAAAGGTTGGTTATTAATGGCAGCCACCCACTCCCTAGGTCCATTAGTGGGAAGCTGATCCACTATACGATGGATTAAGTCATCAAGCCGCACGCCCACAGCGAACTGAGCTGAACCCACAAGAAGCTCTCCTGCTGGGTTGGTTGGAAGGTTCACTGAAAAAAGGACAAAGAGAAACAGGATTAAAAGATGGTTAAAGCAAAAAATCACTGAATAAAGAAGCTCCCACGAGCCTATGCTGTTCGGGTCAACAAAGCCTTATGCGGCTCCATTCCAATTGGGTCTCAATAGATGCGGTTTCGAGGAAGCCTATGCGGTTCGAGTCGACATAGTCTCATACGGCCCAAATCAGACAGGAGTTCCGTATGAATCTAGCTCGATAGCTTATGCGGATCAGATAAATATACGCAGTTCTAACAGAAGAGCTCATGCGGCGCAAAATGCCATGCGGTTCAACCTGCTAGAAACATATGCGGCTCCGTTCAGAGGAGACTTTATGCGGTTTTCTTCTAGAGACTTAAATCCTTCTCATGCGATTCAAACGTGGGATATTTTCTATGCGGCTCGGGTATGAAAAGTTCATGCGGCCCATACAGCATATGCGGCTCTGCCATCAACTTGGGTGGAGGCTTGTGCATAAATATGCAACAGAGCCATGGGTTCTCAAGATTCAAATACAACCCTTACCATTGAAAGCAGGACGAACATCAGAGGACACTTCGGACGCTTCGGGCTCGATGGCCGACGAAGACGTCACCCTCTTGCCCTTCGCGACGGCAGAGATGACTTGGGAAGACTTAGGAGCCATTTGCTTCGACGTGCGGACAAAGAAGATCAGAAAGAGGAGACAGCAAAAAGAGTAAACGAAGGAGAAGGTAAAAAAAGTCCCTCCGGCCAAAGTCATCCATATTTATAAACTAGAGTGAAGTGTTTTGATCCCCGTGCGTACACGCAGACCGACTCTTCGGTTATCAAAATGAGCCGCCAAAAATGGAGGCCACGCCCCTCGGATCCCGCACCAAAAAGTGGCCTTTAAAGCTGACAGCAAATCAACAACGTTTAAATGCAAAAGATTGCCATTCGTGGCAATAATGACGTGGCAAAAAGCTATGCGGCTGAACAGTCCCCTGCGGCTGAACCACCTACGCGGCTGAACAATCTATGCAGCCAAGATCTCTATGCGGTCAGGGTTTCATATGCGTCTAGAAGAACACAGCCATGCTTCTTATTCAAAGTATTTCAATTTTGCAAATTGAAAACTTTGAAGGGGGTCTTGTAGAAGCATGGAAAATATTAAAGAAAATGACCCATGCGGCCAAAGAACCCCATGCGGCTCAGAAAGCCCATGCGGCTCAGAGAGTCATGCGGCATAAGGGACTATGCGGCCCAAGACATCCCATGCGGCTCAGAAGACACGTGGCGGGACATCCCTCTCCTCTGCCCTCTCGTATTAATTGTTTGACGGCTGACAACTCTGAAAAAGTGACAGCCCTGACACAAAAAGAAGTAATTATGACTCTGCCATAATAACAGACTTCTAGGGAAGAGAAAAGAGATCTCTGACACAAATCCCCCCGAGAGCCATAAAAATGCCACGTGGCTTTGCCACGTGGGCGTTCGTATGCGGCTCGAGCAAAGACTTCCCATGCGGTTCAGAATGAAGCTGTCCTATGTGGCTCAGGCCGAGACAGCCTCATGCGGCTCGAGCAAAGACTTCTTATGTGGTTCAAGAGGACCATTTCCATGCGGCTCAGGCGGATGTATCCCTATGCGGCTCGCGATGATCACCTCCATAAGAGGGCCACTACCCAGGCAGCCCTGACACGTAGCCCTAACCATATGCGGCTCACTCGTCATGCTGTTCAGATCCCCCCAATGGCTCCTAGGACACGTGTCCTAAGCCGATCAATTCTTCAGATTTATTGCAATCAAAGATTGGGTCAAATCCCAATAATCTGGGACACGTGGCAGAAGAATAAATCTAATTTATTCGCAGACATCAGAAGATCATTATGAGGAAGATTTATTCCAATCAGCATTAATTGCTGATGGGATTTGGTGTAATCTACACTCAATGGCTCGGATTCGTCACAATCAAAAACGAATGGCCTAGATTGACCAATCCACAGGCCGCCGCCATCTCCAAGAGGCAATCATTGGCAACCCTAATGAGGAGATCCCACTATTATAAATAGCAAGGTGCTATTCCCTTATAAAAGATATATATACGATCAGAGAGAGATACACCCATACAGAGAGGCTCCCCCGATAGTCAGAGAGAAGAATCCACAGAGATCAATCCAGAGAGAGAGAGAAGCCAGAAGAGCAATACGAGGAGAGCAGGAGGAGCATTTCTTCATCAACGCTAACCATCTCGTCACAGGAGCCAAGGCTGCATACCGTTCGTCCAAGGAGTAAGGCAGGGCTGTCGTCGCCTTCCCGAGCCTCTATCGTCACCCCCCAGAATCTAAAATAAACAATTGTACTTAGATTGCTGTACCTAAGTTTTCGTTCCTAGGCTTTCTTTGTACAAGCGAGTTTGTATTGTGAGTCTAAGTTCAGTCCTCCCATAAAACTGTTCTGTACTTTTACAATCAATGGCAAACATACCTATGCTTACCATACCCTACCAATCATACACACATGGACTCACTCATCCTACTCTTGGCACTTGCATCTTGATATTATCCATTACCTAGTTCTAATACCCAACATCTTAGTATCTTGACCAATACCATATCCTCCTAGATACTTATCCAACTATAATACTAATACTTGATACCAAATAGGATACCTTACTCAAGTTCTAATACTCACTTATCTTTTCTCATGATACTTGAGTATCATGACACGAATATCCTCATGGTACCCAAGTATCACACTAGTACCTTGCCTCAAACATTAATACATTGACACAAAACTGATCTATATTTGGCTCACTTGATAACCACTTGTATCAACACTAACACACACTAACTAACACATGTTACTAAACAATAATATATATATGTACTATATCATACCAACCTATGATACATACACTCACTTGATATCTATACTACATAGGCTCATAGGATACACAAAATGCCTATGTCGTATAGTCAGTTTCCTATTTAAAACTATTACCGCACCTACTAGACCTATTCACTAAATTTTAGGATTAAAGTTTGTCGTAGCCCTTCGTATTAGCTTTCTGAAACTTTAAACAGATCGTATTTCGTGTCCGAAAACTCCCGTAATCGTGAAAACATCGAAACATATTCGTCTTTCGGACACCTGACACTCTAACAGTTTTACAAAAAGTTCCAAAACGAATTTGGCATATTAATATATATATATATATTTGAGAGATAGCTTTGATACAGTTCTTTAAAAAATAGAGATTAATCGGAGTTCTGAGTTAGGAGTTATGACATTTCTAAGTTGTTATGGTTGCTAAAAACGATGATGAATACTATGACAAATTTGGGTTATTTTAGACAAAAGAACACATGTACACACCCAAATCAAATCGTGTACTATTGGTGTTTTGCCTTAGAGACTAAAAAGATAGTCCCACAATGCCTAGGCCAAATGGATTATACCTCTATATAAAGCTTTGCTTCTGTTGAGAGAATCACATGAGGTGTGGAGAGGCACATGGGTGCCATGTGGGTGCCATGTGGGGGTGTGTTTTCTAGTGGAAAGAAGGCTAACTCCACAAAGAAGCATTTATGCTTTTTGTCATGCTCATAGGATTATTTTCCTATGGAGCTACGCCCCGAAGGGGCTTAGCGACTCGGACTCGGGCTTGGACTCGAGCTCTGTAATGCCCAGTCCCAAAATACGTAGGACTAGGAACGTAGACATGCCAGCTATATACATACGAAGTACATGGGCCTCGTATGAATATATAAGCTATAAATGCAGTAAAACCAAGGCTAACTAATTTCATCCACAAAATAAAAGAATAAAATATATCATATAATCAATTATGAATTGTCATTCGTATATATAGTTGGATGGAGACAAATCTGCTACCAACTATGAAAAGAAATACATAACAAAGAAAGAGTTCAGCGGGCGAAGCGAAGACGATCAAAATGCAATCATCCTCGAAGAGGTAGAGATGATCATGGCCAAAGCTGAAACACCTACGAAAGACAAGAGCATACACCTGGCGAGATAACCAGGTCCTCAGAGGGACGTAACAAGATACAATAAACATGCCATATAAATACTGAATATAAAATATGCCACAAACAAAAGTAAGTAATAAGACAACAATAAGGTAATCTAACCGTACTAAAGTGATCATGCAGATGAGAAACAATCCTTCGACACATGAGCCCTGGTTGTAAATAGGATCGGCATAGTCCCCATATAGGGCACCAGGGGCCCACGTCCGTAACGTCCGAAGATCGTCAGAGGGAATCATGTGCAAGAGGGTACGTCCATAATGCTCTGGAAAATGTCAGAGGGCACCTGTAGCCTGCGTCTCCGTAGGAGCACATAGGTAATTAGGGAAGTGCAAAGAAGCCCATACGTCAGATAATGTTCTCCCCACTAAATGCACCTATCATGTCGCATCCACGACGATGTAATACTACTAACCGTCAAGTCTTCTAACATACAACTATTGAAAGTTAGACCTAATACACGTCCTATACGCATCAGTGATTAG
Organism: Iris pallida; assembly: GCA_029216955.1. Lineage (NCBI taxonomy): Eukaryota > Viridiplantae > Streptophyta > Magnoliopsida > Asparagales > Iridaceae > Iris > Iris pallida. Next base: position 27,174,390 of record JANAVB010026199.1, on the reverse strand, counting down.
CCAACACGCAAGTCCGGATGCTATATGCTACTCACAACTCACACATCTCGTGGCACATCAGTGATATGCAATAAATAAAATACAGACAAATTATAAACAGTAAATTATGGCAAGGTATCTTGCCTGGTGTAACACCCAGTTTCTAAAATAAGGGTAATTTTGAAATTTTGTATTTTAATTTATTTAATTATGATATTTAATTAATAATATGATTTTTGGTGATTTTTAATCATTTTAAAACTATTTAAAAATTTTGACTTGTGATTTGATGTACAGCTAGTGAAACCGTAGAGACTGTCTACCCTAGAGCCTAGCCATGTGATTAGGGTGTTTCAATTATCATTTTTAGCCTAGGGGTAATTTGGTCATTTTAACTTATTAGAAATTATTTATTTATTTATTGGATTGACGATTGTTTATTTGACTTTTACTAGTTGTGACTTAAGATACTAACCTAGATGTTGACTCTAGTTAAGGTGACATGATTAGCATGTTGAGACCCTAGTCTAACTTAAGTCAACCTAAGTTAGTCATGTAGGAATCAAGACTTGGATAGAAGGCTTAGTGAAATTGGTCAATAGGCTTGATACTTGGAATTTGGTTCCATGACTAGTGCAAATAGGTCCATAGCCCATTAGACTCAACCCTAACCCTAACTATCACTTTATGACCAGCCACCTAGGGCTATTCCCCCTATAAATAATCTCTTTATTTATTGTTCTTGTCTCTTTATTGAGATTTCAACACTTTGGAGAAGGAGGTAATGTCATTTCTTCCCCAATCCCTAGATTCTTTATTTTAATTCCTTTTCAACTCTAGTCTTTTTCATTAGTTCCTGATCCAGCTCTATTTCATGTCTATGGAGAGAAATCTCAGGTTTGGACCAATTTGGAGCACTTGGCCATCAAGAAGAAACCCCTCTTTTTGAAGCTTTTTCATGCAAATTGCATATATAGGTAAATCCCTATTCCCTCCACCAAATTTTGTTTTTTTTTGCATGGATAGGAAGCCCTAGGTGTCCTCTAGCCGTGGGTTTTGGATTTGTGTCAATTCGTGTCCGTTTGGTGTCCGTATCGGACACATATCAATGCATATATGTAAGTGTTCGATGAAATGTTTGTGTGAAATAAATTGTGTTAATTGCAGAATCTAAATGAATAGAAAATTAAGTTATTATATGTACATCACAAATTAATTAGACTGAGTCGAAGTTTGGAAGTTTTCGTATCCAAAATGGACACGCACACACGCGTACAGGCCCCGTACCCATGCCCTGCTACCCGACACCAAATTCTCCCTGTACACAACACTTGGACACACCAAATTTGGTGTGCTCATGGGGGCCATGACTGTCAGGCCACCTACACAATTTCGAGTGATATGGTGGAGTATCGAGCGAGTTCTCGAGCCTGCACTGAAATTGTACTGTCGTACACGCACTGCACCCGCGGGAAATTTCCTCACTGATACGCACGTGTAACTCTTGACACGACTCACTTGGACACAATACAGACACATTTACACGTACCCCTATGACCCCTCTAGCATTGTACACGTGCACATGGTGTCTCGTGCACTGTGTCGAGTCCATTTCGACTCGACATGGCCGCACGAGGCCTGATTTTCACAGTCAACTGATACTACATGTTTTGATGTTTTTTGACACTTTGTGTCCACAATTGGACACGTATGGGTTCATTGGGACACGTGGGATTTGTCCCTGCCATTTTACATGTGTTTCCTATTTAAATTTTGAGTTACTTGATGAATTTGGGTTTCGAATTTAAATGTTTATATGTAACAGATTTTCTCAGGTTTCCTTGAGTTTTTCTGAGTTTTGTTGAGAAGGGGATTTGATTCCTATATTGTTTCCTGAGATTGAAAATATTGATGTTGTTTGTTATGTTGATTTCCAGTTATTAATGTTGTGTATGATTGGTTTTCAAAGCAAATGGGTTTCAAAGGAGTTCAAATGTTTTTGGTATTGAGTTTAAGTTGCTAATGTTCAAAAGAAAACCTGAGAATGTTGTTCCAAGCTGGGAATGGGTTTTAAATAAGGCTGAGATATAGTTCTTTTGTTGATGTGGATTCAAATGGATGTATATAAATATGTCTGTATGTACACATAAGAAAAGTTCTGTTTTGAATTGAATTTGGGGTTGTATTTCGAAAAAAAAACTGAGAATAAGTTGGACTTAAAACACTGAGTTTAGGAATTTCTGAGATCATGTATCCACACACTATTCCTAATCACCAAATCTGAGAACCTATAAGCCTCTATCTACACTCACACACAAACACAGAACTGAGATTTTACTGTTTGCAGTCCCACAAACCTGTACACACAAAACCTGCCAACACACACACCATGAACTGAAATTCCTTTTCACTAATTCCTGAGATTTCACTATTATCACACACACACATTCCTATCTAAAAATCTGGGACAGTTTTACATTAAAATCTGATATTGAGATTTGAATTATAGGCTTGAGCCTAATGATTGATTCAAAACTGAGATACAAGTTTAATTCATCAAATGTTAATGTAAAATCTGGGATTAAACACAATGTAGGCACACTCTCTACACACATTATCTGAAATCTGAACATTTTTTCCTGTCAACACACACAAACACACCAAGCCACATTGTCACATTACACTACACTAGTGACACATGGTATACATCCTAACCTAACACCATGCTCTCATGCCTCCATATACTCACACCCTCACATGACACACCATGCCACATGCCACTATGTTAACACATGACACACACCCTAAACCTGAGAACTCACCACTCTTCTATCTACACACTGTCACAAACTTGAGAACATGTCACACACATCACCCTCTATTTAAATTCCTCAACACACTCTATGTTTCACTCCATTGTTCACAGGTTTACACAAGCACTTTATTCCTCTCACACACACAGGAACACTCCCATGACATTGCCACACACTCTAAATTCACATTTGACACATTTCCCTCTTACATCATGTCACTCCACACACACACACACTGTTTTTGTCTATATGGTACACACACATGTACACAAGCACATGATGCACATATTGACACATTTCCCTCTTACATCATGTCACTCCACACACACACACTGTTTTTGTCTATATGGTACACACACATGTACACGAGCATATATATATACATAAATATATACATATATATATATATATATATATATATATATATATATATATATATATGTGATGCACATATTATATTGTAGCCTATATTATAATGTGGTTATTATATTAATTTAGATATATTAATATATATGTATATGTGAATATGTGGTTTGAATGCCAGCTAACATGTGTAGTTGGCTTGTATAGCCTTGGGATTGATGTGTGCTTGCTAGACTAGGCTTGGTTAGGCTTAGTGCGACTGCTGGGGTTAGGAGTGACCTAGTTGACTAGTGTAGTTGACTGGAGTTGACCGAGTGTTGACTATAGCCTAGTTTGACCTAGACAGCATGCAGATGCATTATAGATTACATTTATCATCCCTTGTATACATCTTGACTTGTGTTGCTCTAAATAGGAGTCAGATACCTCATCTCGGACAGTATACTTACTTCAGACATTCAGATACTAGGCGAGTACATTCTCTGACCGTTTCATACTTGTCTGGATTTACATTCTTGCTCTAGATTACTATACTTTATGCTGACACGATTGTTATCACGGATTGGTACTATACGGATCTTCTTTTGAGATGTTATCCCCTTCTATTCACTAAATACATATTGTGACGTGTGTTTCACTTACATATTGTATTTATTGAATACCCTTATCCTTGTATACTCATTGTGCTTATTGTACTCTCATTATCACATGAGTCCCATGGATAGACCATTGTACAACTATTGTATAACATTGTACATCTATTGTATAACATTCTACACTATTGTATAAGACAACATAACTGGAGTAGATCCTTGTGTATTGATTGGGGAGGGGGAGTAGAATTGGTTATGTAATCAAATCCTATTGTACAATATTGTATAACTATTGTATATGTCTATTGTGCACTCACGTACAATGGAGTTACCATTGCATTATCCTAAACCGTTTACATAACCATATTGTACTCTAAATCACATGTTGCTTACAGTTCTTACTTATCATATATAGATATTTTCTATTATCAAATCTCTGTAGTTTTTTATATACAGTCTTCTTTCAGCGTTTCTTGTATCTTACTCTATTGCATGCTTTATATTTCCTAACTTGATATGAACTGCGTGAGATGTTTTGTGCTCGCTCCCGTCCTGACTGGACCTGTTGAAAATTTTACAGAGAATGATGAGGCTATGGTGTCTACCCATTATGGTGCAGCTTAGACAACACTTGTGCCTTGGACCCATTGCAGTAGAGGATCTACCACCTGTGGTTTAGACTACTAGCTTAGACTCTTACCTTGTTTTTCTCATTGATACATCATTGTATATATATACTGGGAGATTGTTTATCTGATGTTATGGAGATGTTATCTTAGACACTTAGTCTTTATCTGGATTGTCCCTCTGTGGATTTCCTTCTGTTCATATATATCTATCTTCTTATCATTATGCCTTAGATGTGATTGAGGCTGTATATTGCTATGTCACCTCCATTCGGAGTGTATATACTGTACAGGTACCTTTATATTGTTAGATGATTGACCTAGGACAGCGTTCTACCGCCGACACAACGGCGTAGGCTGGGCGTTGTTACGTTCTCGTACCCTCACAGTGGGTGCGGGTCGTGACACCTGGTGTATCGCCTGGTGGTGCGATGTTTTGTCATATCCCAACAGTCCAATAGCCACGATCGAGGCGTAGGGGTCCGAAATCGGGAAGGAAGTAAGGGTACGATTAGTCATAATCAGCTAAGATAATTGAAGAGAATTTGTGGAAATGAATACACGTACTAATTTTTGAAAACTATTTTTATAATAAGTTTACGTAATTACTTAAAAATACCTTATATTTACAATTTTGGAAAAATACCTTTTTATTAGCCAAATACATGTCCATCTAAATACTTGAAGAACCGAAAATAATTTTTGGCAACAATCATTCTAAATTCGTAATATATAAAGATTTTAGTAGAAATTTATATTTTATTAATTAGATAAATATTTGAAAAATACCATAAAATACTTTATAATCAAGAAGATACACTTTAAGGGTCAATATAATTGAGAGATATTCATAATATATTTAAAACTGCATTTTTACTAATCAACATATTCTTTAGAGAAATAATATAAAAATAATTTAAGTAAAACCCATTCACCATATCCTATGAATATAATATAATAATATTTTAGGTTTAAAACTAGAATTTGCAAATTTAGATTTTTGATATTGGTAACAAATATATCAACAGTCTCAATTATAATAGTAATAATAATAATAATAATACTAACAAATGTGACAGCATTAATAATAATAGTAATAAGAAGAAGAAGAATAATAATAATAATTATTATTATTATAACAAAGTGACAGCATTAATAATAATAATAATATTTATAACAAGGAGCCAGCATTACTGCTGCTCTTAAAGAAGAAAGGAAAAAAAAGAGTGGAGAGATAGGGGAATTGGGAAGGAGAGGAGCGGAGTTACCTAGCTAGGGTCGCGCACGGACGGTTCGGCGCGGCTGACCGGAGTCCCTGGAGGAAGCGCGGCTCGTGACGATGTCGAGAGGGCGGAGGGCGGCGCTCGTCTCGTCGGTCAACACGATAGATGGGGCGGCGCCAGCTCCGGGCGCAGTGGCGGTTGGGCGCGATACTCCGGGAAGTCAGCGGTGCGGCTCGAGTTCGACGGAGGGCGCGGAGACAGATCCGGCCAGTTTGGTCAGGTTAAGTTTCTCTATTCTTCCCCTTCGATGGTGGTGGTGGTGGTCAGGTGGAGTGGTATTTTGGGGGCAACGCCGGCCGGCGATGGCCATGGCGGGAAGGATCGGGAGGCACGATGAGGTAGGGAAGGGGGTTTTGAAGCGGTAGTTGTAGGTGGTAGTTTGGTCGTGGTCGTCCTTGGCGTCGGGGCTGGGTTCGTGTTGGAGTGTGGCGAAGGGTGACGCCGGAATCGGTTTCTGGTGATGTTGATTGTGCGGTGGCAGGGCTTGGGTGAAGTCGGGACGGTGGTGGAAGGATTCTGATGGGTGCGACCGGGAATGGCCGTGGCGGATAGAGCGTTGGTCGTCGAGGCGGGGGTTTGATGATGGTGTTGATGACTGAGATGGTGGTTGGCTGGTGGAAGGTGGTGGAAGTTGCTGACTCGACCGGGTTGGTCGAGAGGAGAGGTGGTGATGGAGGCACTGGTGTTGGCAGAGGCGAGGCCGAAATGGAGGTTGTAGGTTTAAAATTTTGCATTTGTATTGCCGGGTTGGGTTGTATCGTATCGGGTGTGTCCGACACGACGGGGACGGAGGTTCGGATCTGTCGAACCTGGGATTGGGTTATTGTATGTGTAACATAAGATAGAGTGGATGGAGAATGGTGACACCGACACGATGCACGAATTTGATGGAGAATTTTGGATGGTAGAATAACAATGGGAGTCTCCTTATATAGGAGGTGGAGGACCCAGTTTGATAAGGATTACTAGTAGTTTAAATTCGACTAGATAATTCTATTTTTAATTTAGATCGATTCAAAAAATCATTTAAATCAAAACAAATTCCAAATTGAATTTATATAGATTCAATCCTTTATTTAAAACTATTCAAAAAAATCAAAAATAAATTACCATAAGTAAGTAAGATTTAAATCTAAATTTCAAATTATCTTTTCATAATAAATAAAATAATAAATAAATAATTTTGAAATTCATAATAATTATTTAAATATTTGAGATACACTTTGCAATGAATAAAACTATTTCGATAAATTTTTGAAACCCAAAATATATGTGAAATTAATTTCCTGTACCTCACAATTAGAATATTTATATAGAACATAGTTTTTCTAAGTTACCAATAAAGTAAAATAGCCCCTTTTATAATAAAGGAAGAAAATAAATTTTTGGTAATACTCGATGCGTCGTTCTTCACAACTTTTAGCAAATAAAAAATGGAAATATTTATCATATATATTATTTTGAACCTATTTGCTTTTATATAAATAAAATATCAAATAAAAAAATATTTTATAAAAATATGTACCTTGCACATATTCGCACTCGTCGAGCAAATACAAAAAAAATGCGATCTCGTGCGCGACGCACAATTACGAAAAACAAACAAATCGATATCAAATTATTTTTAAAAAAATGTAGTAAAAATTTAGGGGGTTTACATCCTACCCAACTTAAAAGAATTTCGTCCTCAAAATTTAGGAAAAATTTGGGGGATTGAAAATGTAGAAAGAGTTTATCGATAAGCAATCGATCAATTATCTGACGGGGAGAAGGAAGGCATACAACAAAAAGTAAACAATCTTTGAATAATTGGAATTTAGATATCTAAAATGGATAGATTCCTGGCATAGTGTAGACGATGATCATATGACACCCATCAATCTCAAATTCAAACAACACTATCCTAAATCACTAAATGTATAACACAAAATAGGTTAATAACTTTCTCGACAAAATTAAGAGCAAAAGCTCAATACTTGAGTTGTGTTCAATATCGTCATGCTCCTTGATTCGTCACTATCCTTTTATTCACAATAACTATTTCAAAAAATTTGTTTTCTTCTTGAGATTCATATTCCAATAAACTTAAGTTCACTTAAGATACCTTTTTCCTTTTTCTTCTTAATTTCATAAAATTTTGAACTCCAAAATTTCACTTTCTTCAAAATATTAAATCCAATATCCCATATTTAAAATTTAATAAGTCCACGAAGTTGAATTCAAAAATCTCTAATATACTTTTTCTCCAACCTATATATATATATATATATATATAATAGATATATATATATATATATATATATATATATATATATATATATATATATATTCTCAAATAAATTTTGTCGTTCGTACTTTCCTCAAAAGTAGGTAATAAATCTTTAGATAATAAATCAACTTTAAATATATATATATATATATATATATATATATATTCTCAAATAAATTTTGTCGTTCGTACTTTCCTCAAAAGTAGGTAATAAATCTTTGGATAATAAATCAACTTTTTTTTTCCTTTTCCTTTTCTTTGTAGTCATCCTTAAAGTACCAAAACAAAATATCACCTTCAATATTTGCTAAATCTCGACGGCTAATGCATCAATCAAAAGTTTACCCTCCATTGATCATATCTTCGTAACACAATATTTTATCATGAAAATTTCCTCTAGCTTTAATTCCCGCAAATTCGAAATTTCAAAAATCTTCAATTAAGTTAGTTGAATCAAAAGTCAAACTCTTCTAGGATTTTTTTTTTAACAGAAAATTTTATCTTTTGTGCAGCAACATAAATTTATTTTCCGCATTTCATTAATCGCGACCCTTTTAACACTCGCAAGTATACTATCATTGGATCATCTCAACACATAATATCACACCTCTTAATCAAATTGCACAATTAACTTATGACTCATAACCACCGGATCGTTTCATTTAACTAAACCATCAATCTCCTTTATGGGATTTTTTTTCCATCTAACTCATGTCTAACCAAAGGGCGTTATGATCAAATCTTCATCTCCGTACAAGGGTATCCAAGTAAAAAGGGTTGCACGAATCATAGTGAAGCAAAACAATTTGGAAAGGGAATGCAGTTAGGTTTAATGATCGTGGTAAGAGTTGGATAATAAATAGGGGTCGTGAGTTATTGCATGAAAAAGTAAGGGATGATAGGGTCTAACTAAGTCAAGATAATAAAAGGATAAAGATCAAGTAATCAAGATAAACAAGAAGTTAAGCATTTAAGGAATTAAGTAAATCACAATCATATATTGGGTTGAAAGATATAAGTCGAGGTTAAGTCCTTATCTGTAGTCAAAAGTATATCGGTACCATGGTAAAGGTTATGGTTTATTCTTTATGACCCGAAAGTCGTACCATAAAAATAGAGTACAAGGGGATGTGTTTTAATGGGACATGATACGTCGACATGAAGGTGAGCTCGTCTAGGTCTTGCATGTAAATTTTATTGGAAGGAAAAATCTAGTATTGTGCTCCAAATATCAAAGTCACGATAGAGAACGCCAAATGATCAAAATAGAAAGTGGGTTTTCATAAGGTACTAATTAATGCACAAAAATAAAAGGTTAAAGCACGAATAAAGGAAATTTAGGAAATCTCGTAGATCAAGTTAAGATAAGTTAAAGACACAGTTTCTAGAGAAAAAAATAGTCTCACAGATAAGGGTATGGTCAAGGGAATGATTCTATTCATTTCTAAGTTTCAAACAATTAGATGGTCACGAATAAAGATCTAGATTTGAGGGTAGGTCGAGTAAGTCAAAGATATGTTCATCGGTTTGGTCAATGACTAACTATACTTGAGTATATACCATTATCATGGTTATGAGTGATATGGCAACTTTACTCCTATCTTATTTTGGCTATCTTGGTTGTCTACCACTATAAGACTAACTTCTTGAACTCGAGCCTTCACAAAAATTCTCAAAAAAATCTTCCAAAATTTTTATTCATTCTAAATCGTCCAACATAATCATAAGAAAAAATGTAAATTTTTTAATCAATCTATCATATCATTAATAACCTTTTCCCAAACTTGTAATAAAACTTAATATTCAAATAATCATATCAGTCGTTAACTCCCTTTTTTCCATAATCAAGGCTTTAAACTCAAAATCTAATATCTAAATAACTTTATAATTCATAGGTCATATGATATAATTTAATTCAAGAAAATATTTTACTCAAAATTTATCCATCGTCCTCAAAGTTTAGTCAATCGTAAATCCTACTTTAACATTTAAAAATTTAAGATCCTTTTTCAAATCAAGTTTATATCCCTCCAAAGATGTATAGCTACAACTCAATAAATCATAAATGTTCAAAGAACTTCAAAAATCAAAACGCAAAAACAAATCAATTTGTTTTCTCGATCTAGCTATCCTCTTGTGTATACCACCTTGTAATATCAAAATAAAATTCTAACTATCTTTTGAAAGCGGTAATATGCTACTACCCAACTTGGAATTAACTAATCTAAGATCACACTTTTAGAAAAATGTCTTTATAACTCAAATAGAACCTCAATGCATATTAATTGTCAATGTAACCTTTTCTAGCCTTGTGTTTGACCTATGAGCATATACTAGTGTAGTCATCTTCCTAACTGTCGCTAAGCACAAAAAATAAGAATTTACGGTAGAAAGAGTTCAAGCAGGATGCAAATTAAGGATGGTAACGAGAGTTTAAAACTTGAAGCAAGGGAGGAGGTCAAGCTGGTGGATGAGATCCTAAACTCTATTCCTATATTGCAGGCCCGCTCGGTTCATTAATATAACCGAAACGGCAAACTTGACCTGCATGGGCCACCACAAAACATGTAATGCTCCAGTCCCAAAATACGTAGGACTAGGAACATAGACATGCCAGCTGTATACATACGAAGTACATGGGCCTCGTATGAATACATAAGCTGTAAATGCAGTAAAACCAAGGCTAACTAATCTCATCCACAAAATAAAAGAATAAAAGATATCATATAATCAACTATGAATTGTCATTGGTACATGTAGTTAGGCGGAGACAAATCCGCTACCAACTATGAAAAGAAATACATAACAAAGAAAGAGTTCAACAGGCGAAGCGAAAACGATAAAAGTGCAATCATCCTCGAAGAGGAAGAGATAATCATGGCCATGGATGAAACACCTGCGAAAGACAAGAGCACACACCTGGCGAGATAACCAGGTCCTCAGAGGGACGTAACAAGTTACAATAAACATGCCATATAAATACTGAATATAAAACATGCCACAAACAAAAGTAAGTGACAAGAAAACAATAAGGTAATCTAACCGTCCTAAAGTGATCATGTAGATGAGAAACAATCCTTCGACATATGAGCCTTGGCTGTAAATAGGATCGGCGTAGTCCCCATATAGGGCACTAGGGGCCCACGTCCGTAACGTACGAAGATCGTCAGAGGGCATCATGTGCAAGGGGGTACGTCCATAACGCTCTGGAAAATGTCAGAGGGCACCTGGAGCCTGCATCTCCGGAGGAGCGCACAGGTAATCAGGGAAGTGCAAAGAAGCCCATACGTCCGGTATTGTTCTCCCCACCCAATGCACCTATCATGTCGCATCCACGACCATGTAACACTACTAACCGTCAAGTCTTCTAACATACAACTATTGACAGTTAGACCTAACGCACGTCCTACACGCATCAGTGATTAGCCAACACGCAAGTCCGGATGCTATATGCTACTCACAACTCACACATCTCGTGGCACATCAGTGTTAAAGTTTATGTAATGCAGTAAACTAGTAGTAGTCCCTTAACTCTAGGTTCATATAAAATCAAAGGATAATAACAAAATACAGCTAATATCACTGAGCATGCACTAGGTCAGGAACTGTAATAATGGTACAGTTAATAAAAATAAAAATAAATACACAGTGATATGTAATAAATAAAATGCAGACAAATTATAAATAATAAATTATGGCAAGGTATCTTGCCTGGTGTGTCGCCTGGTGGTGCGATATTCTGTCATGTCCCAACAGTCCAATAGCCACGATCGAAGTGTAGGGGTCCGAAATCGGGAAGGAAGTAAGGGTACGATTAGTCATGATCAGCTAAGATAATTGAAGAGAATTTGTGGAAATGAATACACGTACTAATTTTTGAAAACTATTTTTATTATAAGTTTACGTAATTACTTGAAAATACCTTATATTTACAATTTTGGAAAAATACCTTTTATTAGCCAAATACATGTCCATCTAAATACTTGAAGAACCGAAAATAATTTTAGGCTACAATCATTCTAAATTCGTAATATATAAAGATTTTAGTTGAAATCTATATTTTATTAATTAGATAAATATTTGAAAAATACCATAAAATACTTTATAATCAAGAAGATACACTTTAAGGGTCAATATAATCGAGAGATATTCATAATATATTTAAAACTGCATTTTTACTAATCAAGATATTCTTTAAAGAAATAATATAAAAATAATTTAGGTAAAATCCATTCACCATATCCTATGAATATAATATAATAATATTTTAGGTTTAAAACTAGAATTTACAAATTTAGATTTTTTTTATATTGGTAACAAATATATCAACAGTCTCAATTATAATAGTAATAATAATACTAACAAATATGACAGCATTAATAATAATAATAATAATAATAATAATAACAAAGTGACAACATTAATAATAATAATAATAATAATAATAATAATAATATTTATAACAAGGAGCCAGTATTACTGCTGCTATTAAAGAAGAAAGGAAAAAAAAGAGTGGAGAGAGAGGGGAATCGGGAAGGAGAGGAGCGGAGTTACCTAGGGTCGCACGCGGACGGTTCGGCGCCGCTGACCGGAGTCCCGGAAGGAAGCGCGGCTCGCGACGACGTCGAGACGGGCGGAGGGCGGCGCTCGTCTCGTCGGTTAACGCGGCAGATGGGGTGGCGCCCGCTCCGGGCGTGGTGGCGGTTGGGCGTGGTGCTCCGGTAAGTCGGCGGTGCGGCTCGAGTTCGACAGAGGGCGCGGAGACAGATCCGGCCAGTTTGGTCAGGTTAAGTTTCTCTATTCTTCTCCTTCGATGGTGGTGGGGGTGATCGGGTGGAGTGGTATTTTGGGGGCAACACCGGCCGACGATGGCCATGGCGGGGCGGATCAGGAGGCACGATGAGGTAGGGATGGGGGTTTTGAAGCGGTGGTTGTAGGTGGTGGTTTGGTCGTGGTTGCCCTGGGCGTCGGGGCTGGGTTCGGCTATTGGAGTGCGTCGAAGGGTGACGCCGGAGTCGGTTTCTGGTGATGGTGATTATGCGGTGGTAGGGCATGGATGAAGTCGGGACGGTGGTTGAAGGATTCTGATGGGTACGACCGGGAATGGCCGCCGCGGATAGAGCGCTGGTCGTGGAGGCGGGGGTTCGGTGATGTTGTTGATGACTGAGATGGTGGTTGGCTGGTGGAAGGTGGTGGAAGTTGCTGACTCGGCCGGGGTGGTCGAGAGGAGAGGTGGTGATGGAGGCACTGGTGTTGGCAGAGGCAAGGCCGAGATGGAGGTTGTAGGTTTAAAATTTTGCATTTGTATTGCCGGGTTGGGTTGTATCGTATCGGGTGTGTCCGACACGACGGGGACGGAGGTTCGGATCTGTCGAACCCGGGGTTGGGTTATTGTATGTGTAACATAAGATATAGTGGATGGAGAATGGTGACACCGACACGATATACGAATTTGATGGAGAATTTTGGATGGTAGAATAACAATGGGAGTCTCCTTATATAGGAGGTAGAGGACCCAGTTGGATAAGGATTACTAGTAGTTTAAATCCGACTAGATAATTCTATTTTTAATTTAGATCGATTCAAAAAATCATTTAAATCAAAACAAATTCCAAATTGAATTTATATAGATTCAATCCTTTATTTAAAACTATTCAAAAAATCAAAAATCGGTTACCATAAGTAAGTTAGCTTTACATCTAAATTTTAAATAATCTTTTCATAATAAATAAAATAGTAAATAAATAACTTCGAAATTCATAATAATTATTTAAATATTTGAGATACACTTTGCAATGAATAAAACTATTTCGATAAATTTTTGAAACCCAAAATATATGTGAAATTAATTTCATTTTCCTCACAATTAGAATATTTATATAGAACATAGTTTTTCTAAGTTACCAATAAAGTAAAATAGCCCCTTTTATAATAAAGGAAGAAAATAAAATTTTGGCAATACTCGATGCGTCGTTCTTCACAACTTTTATCAAATGGAAAATGGAAATATTTATCATATATATTATTTTGAACCTATATTGCTTTTATATAAATAAAATCTCAAATAAAAAATATTTTATAAAAATATGTACCTTGCACATATTCGTATTCGTCGAGCAAATACAAAAAAATGCGATCTCGTGCGCGACGCACAATTACGAAAAACAAACAAATCGATATCAAATTATTTTTAAAAAAAACGTAGTAAAAATTTAGGGGGTTTACAAGCTCAAGGGCGCAAAGTGGCCCTTTATTGGCACACTTTGCACTTAGCACGTCATCACCGGCACATAGCACTTTGTGCGCCTTGATGCGCTCGTGCGCTTGTCTTATGTGCAGGGGCATGCGCTGGCTAAGCGCAGCTATGCGCGTATGCGCATTTAAGCGTATGCGCACATGCACTGTTGCGGGGCTGTGTTGCTGCACTACTACGTTGCTATGTTGTTGCGTGTCTGTACTGTTGCACAGTTGTGCGCAGGCGCACGTGCTGACGGGCTGAGTGGGCCTAGGGCGCAGGTGGCGTATGATGTGGCTGATTGGAAGATTTGAGCGGTTATGGAAAGATTGAGTCAATTAATCAAATCCATATTTTGTGGGATTTGAATTTAATTTATCCAAATATTTCCATTATTCGCTCATATCTTTTTGCAGTTAGTTACGCCAGCATTAGAGATTAGGGTTTCGGCCCACTCTATAAATTTTCTCTTCGTGCCTTTGTTGAGAACTACTTAGATTAAGAGATAAAGAGATTTGCACCACCGCTGCCATTGGAGTCCATTTGAGTTCAGCGAGTTCGTGGAAGGAGCTGACAACGAGCATTCCAGAAGTTCTTTCAAACTTGTTGGTCCCTAGGAGCAGACTTTAGTCGGGCGAATCTTGCTTGAGCAACGGTGATCTTCATCACCCCAGCAAACTTGTCTTCATCAACTCCGGTTCTCACAAAGAGATCGAGTCATCAACCTCGTATCTCACAAAGAGAACGAGTATTCATCTCCGTATCCCACTAAAAGATCGAAATTTCTATCTAAGATCTGTTTTAGGAATAACAATCTCAAAGCAAGATTCAAATATGATGGAAAATAAAAGTGCACAACTTCTCGACACAAGTTTTAACAAAGTTGAAAAGTTTGACGGGGAGCATTACAACGTCTGGAAGAGAAAGGTCAGCCTCAATCTTCAACTCATGAGCGTTGACTACGTGTTGACAGATTATGAGCCTTTGATTCCAGAGGGTGAAAATGCTCGAAGGATTGCTGAAGCCATGACTTTGCAGTCGAAGTGGAGGTGAGATAACAACCTCTACAAGTTGTTGATCTTGAACTCTATGAAGGACTGTCTGACAAAGTCATACAGCAAGACGGTCAATACAAAGGACGTCTGGGAATCGGTATAGAATCTCTACAAGGCAGATGAGATCAGAAACAAGATCCACGTGACCGAAAAGGTCTGGAGGATGCGGTTGTGGATGACAAATCCAGGTTGCCACAAGTCAAAGAATTTCTCAAGTTACACCAGGAACTTGAAGATAATGGCATGCCCTTGGTCGATGCTTTCGTTATCAGGGGTATTGTCGCCAAGCTCCCACCTGGGTGGAGCAACTTCAACGCGGACATGCACCGCAAGAAAATAGACGTGGATCTTGAGCGCCACTTATACTGGATACATATTGAAGACATGTTGAGGGCTAAACTCAAAGTGGACACCTTGTCCAAGCAGATGGCCAAGGCAAACATGGTGTAATGCCCCAGTCCTAAAATACGTAAGACTAGGAACGTAGACATGCTAGCCGTATAATCAATATACGTAAGCTATAAAATACAGTAAACCATGACACACTAAATCTCATCCACAAAGTAAATGAATAATGATACAAAATCAACTTTAAATTGTTATTTGTACAAACATTGGGCGGAGACAAATCTACTACCAACTATATTAAAAGAGAAGAAGTACATAAATTAATGAAAGAAATTGTCAAGCAAAGCAACGAAGATCCCAAAAGAAAGTCATCTTCAAATGGTAGGAAAGATCACATCCTTGGCTAGAACACCTGCAGAATGTCATAAACACACACCTGGAGAATTCACCAGGTCCTTAGAAGGACGTAACAAGATACAGGAAGAACATGCCATATAAACTGAATATAAAATACGCCAAAATGTCTCAAGTAAAGTGACATGACATCAACTAGAGTCACCTAACCATTCTATAGTCTACATGTAGTTACGAACATACCTTTAGTTGCATGGGCACTTCTGACTATAAATGGGATTGGCTTGGTTCCCGTATAGGGCACCATGGGCCTACGTCCGTAACACTCCGTAAACGTCAGAGGGCATCAATATAGGGGTACGTCCATAACGCTCAGTGAACGTCAGAGGGCATCAATGACCTGCGTCTCCGACAGAGGTTACAGGTTACAAAGAAAGTGTAATAGTAGCCCATATGATAAGAAAATATTCTCCCACCCGATGCACCTATCTAAGTCGCATCCACGACAATGTACCTCTACTAACTGCCAAGTCTTCTAAAAGCATCTAATTGGCATTTAGACCTAACGCACGTCCCATACGTATCAGTGATCAGCCAACACGCAAATCCGGAGGCTATATGCTACTCACCACTCAACTCGTGTCACATTTGTGTCCAAGTTTACAAAAATGTGCAAAACTAGTATTAATACCTTAACTCTAGGTTCATATGCAAAATTAAAGAAGAGAAAGAAAATACGACTAGCATTATGTACAACTGAAAGCAAGTATGAACTGTATAAAGAAGGCAACTGGAAATAACCACAGGCAGTAATATGCAATAACTAAAGAAAATGCAGACTAATTATAAGCAGTAGATAAGTCAAGATATCTTACCTGGTGTGTCCCCTGGTATGGTGCGATGATCCGACAAGTCCTGATTGTCCAATAGCTATAGTCGTTGCAAAAAGGGTCCGAATTCGCAAAAATAGAAGTGTACGATTAGATAGGATATTCAAGAAGAACTTGTGGAAATAAACACATAGATTATACTTAGAAAATATCCATAATATTTTAAAACTAGATTTTTTTAGTATCATAATTTTACGAAAAATATACTTTGAAAAATATCAAAATATTATTTTGTCACGCCCCAGAACCAGAATACTGGAGAGCGGGGGCAGACATAGCCAGCTACGTATATTGAAATGGAAACCACCTCGATATACGATCACGGCTGTCTAGAAATATGAGGGTTTACTACAAGCCAACAGTCTCTTATGGTCATGAACAAGCCTAATGTCTCAATCTCAAGCAAGTAAGTAAGGTCGCAAGATGTATGATCATTAAATATACAATAATAAGGCGTTCCAAATATTACATATTCAGCTGATCATGAAGCTAGTCGTTACAAAATGTTAGGACTAGCAAGAGTTAAGTCATACATGATCAACCCTAGGATTTGTTAATCATGTTTACAGCCCGTAGGCAGACAGTAAGTAAAATGCATCGAGCTAACAGGTGCTCGTCGGCTAAATGCCTCAAAAGAATAACTTTACAATAGAGTGAGCGAAACAAAATAGAAAACCCACTCATAGCCCGGGTTCCTTCTAGTCGCCACTATTGGGCTGGAAGCTTGGTAGATCCTCGGGAGCTGCTCCGAAATCTGGCCACACAAAACCAGCTGGGTCAACCCCAGAAGGAGCAAGTGCCACAAGGGGGCCACGAAATAAGAACAAAAGCCAGCAATCAGCACAAAAAAATCTAATATTAAAACTAGAATTTACGAAAACATGGCAGGATGATATACGACGAGATAACCATGGAACTATTCCGATAGCCAGGTTACAACCCGTAAACCAAACAAGGACCGGGGTTGTAACCCTTCATCTGAACAGAACTTGGTTTTCCACCATTTATCGGCAAGATAATAATGCAAGAAATCAAGACAGGGAGCAATCTTGTACTGGATCAAGACATGGCTAAACTGGTTATACCTCATTCAATCCATCACGGCCAAGCAAATACTACGGCTTACTACTTTAACTAACTAGGGTTATCACAGGCCTAATTACTAACAAGATACAGTGAGATTGTTCCACAGCCACAAGCCCTGCAGACCATCCAGGTTACCCAGGTCGAAAATTAGGGGTTGAATTCAGGTGGGTACATCGCCCGGAAGACAAATGTACCCTTAGGTGACTTAGAGGGTGCAACACGCGACGGTGTGCTGGAAATGTGCCCTACTCGACGGCAGGCTACAGATCCCAAGAGCGCCCAGGTAACGGAATTGCCTGTAGCTGTGTTATCTCTTCATGACTACTATGTTATTCTAGTTATTTAACCTTAATGCATTTTGGTAGGTACTCCTGACCGTGGTACTCAGGAGTCCTATCCTAGACATGATGCAAGACAGGACAAGTGGATTTAACAAGCAAGCAAGAAAGAACTACCCACGGTGTCAAGGCAAGTCAAGTTAATTAGCCGTCGCAACAGCATTAAGATAAATCATGTCAGGGTACTTGTCAGGAGTGCGCCATGACGGGCCACTATCATGTCAGGTTGGTCATGCCAGGAGTGCACCACTACGGGTCACTGTCGTGTTATGCTAGTTCCTTGTCATACCATGCCATGTACAATAGTCATTCCAAACATATAAGTAAAATCAAGTTCATGACAAAAGGCATAAGGATATAAAATGGGCGTAAAATATCTAATAAAATATCAATATACAGGGCTATAGAAGAGCCAAGCTTAAAGAAATAAGACCAAAACTCCAAGAGCCAATGGGTTAAGCAAGGGGTCAGGGTGCAGCGTACGCACAAGGGCACGCACAGCGTACGCACAAAAGCACGCACGCAGGGGAGCAAAAGTCACGCACGCAGGAGAGCTGCGTACGCGAAAAGTCACGCACGCAGGAGAGCTGCGTTCGAAAAAAGTTACGCACGCAGGAGAGCTGCGTACGCACAAAAGCACGCACGTAGGGAGCTGCGTACGCATAAAAACACGCACGCAGGGGAAAGGATGTTCTTCTCCATGGCTGAGAAGAAGCTCCCATGGCTCCAAAACTTCAAGGCATCACAACTTGGCCATCCGAACTCCAAATCCGGATTTCCAAAGTTCCATCTAGGGTGAAATGGAACCCTCTTCCTCATGGAAACATCAAAACCCATAAAAATCCAACTTAAGTAGATCAAAACCATGTAAAACCGAAAATGGAGAAAACTTAGATCTAGAACAAGGGAGACTCCAAATCACAAAACACCAAGTTCTAATGTTGATCACCATGTCCTAATCTAGCAAATGGACAAATAAAAGAGGGTTCTCATGTGGTGGCAAGGTGCACTTGCCTAAGGGTTGGTGTGGTGGAGAGGAAGGAGAAGAGTGTTGTGTAGAGGAAGGAGAAGAAGAAATTAATGGAGATTTATGAGGAGAAAGAAAAAGTTGGTGGAGTTTTAAAGATGGTGGGATGTGGTGTGTTGAGGGTGGAGCATAGGCTAAGGTGTACCAGTACATATAAACTAAACCAAACCAACCCAAACCAACCAAAACCAATTAAAACCGAGCCATGCCAAAACCCAAAATACGAGAAATACTGAAATTCCACAAGTTGAGAAAAATAAAAATATATGCCAAAATCCAGATACGAGTATAGATACGAAATACGGGAAATACGGGAAATGAGGGTGACATATTTTGGGCTAAACTCTAAGTTTTATCAAAATAATATTTTAGCTCGAATCTCTATTTTCAAGAATATTTATAGATAAGTACAAAATAATTTTAGAAAATTATTTAAGATTAAATCCTAATTTTTTAAGATATAACACTCTTTTTTTGTTAGGCATCTATATAAAAAATACCATAAAAATATTATAATAATGATATATTTTTAGGCTGAACAAACTTTGAAATTACTTAAGGCCAATTGCACTGGCGCCCAATTGTTCCCAAAACTTATTGATCCCCAAAACTATATGAAAAACCATTTCATTCAAATCAAAATTCCAATTAAATCTAGATAAATCTAATCCTTTATTTAAAACTATTTAAAAATCAATTTCAATTAGATCAAATCTAAAATAAAGTTACCATAAATAATTTAGCTTAAATCAACAATTTCAAGTTATCTTTAAATAATAAATAAAAATAATAATTAAATAATTTTGAAAATGAAAATAAATATTTAAATATTTGAAATACCTTTTTCATATGAATAAAATAATTCCAAGAAGTTTTTAAAAGCTAAATTATACATGAAATTAAATTTTGTGTACCTCGCAAATAGAATATTTACATAAAACAAAATTTTTCTAAATTACCAATAAAATAAAACAGCCTTTTATAATAAATAAAAATAACATTTTGGAAATCTCGTCGCGATGCATTTATAAATTTTAAGTAGATGGAAATATTTATCTTATACATTTTTAGAAAAAGAAGTATACTTATTTAAATTAAAATGGAAAAGTCTAAAGTAAAATTTTTTAAAAAAATATATTCTTCGCACGTACGCTCTCGCACTCGATGTATAAATAAAAAAATTGAAAATCAATACCAAAGTAAAATATAAAAAATTATCAAAAAATTTAGAGGGTTTACATCCTACACAACTTACAAGAATTGTGTCCTCGAAATTTAGGAATAACTAGGGTAGGTAGGGCTGCAAAAATAGGAAGAGTTTATCGATAAAAAATTGATCAATTTATTTGACGAGGAGAAGGAATGGCATACAACGGGAAAACAAACAATTTTTGAATAATCAAAATTTAGATAACTAAAATAAATAGATTCACGGCATAGTTTAGACGATGATCATATGACACCCATCAATATCAAATTCAATCAACACCACCCTCAATCTTTAAATGTATAACACCAAATAGGTTAATAACTTTCTCGACAAAATTTAGGAGCAATAATTCAATAATTGAGTCATGTTTATCGTCATGATCCTTGATTCGTCACTATCCTCTTATTCATAATAACGGTATATGATTGATTTCTCCTTTATCTTCATCACACAAAAAAAAATTTATTTCCTTGAACTCATACTTTTCTTTAGTTCTATTTGAATAATTATCCAAAGAATTTAACTCACAAAAATTTGATTCCTTAAAACGTATTCTCAAATTTGATCTCATAATAGAATTTTTAATAGTCCAAAAACTTTGAATTAAATCTCCAATATTTTGTTCAAGCAAATTTCGTATAATCTTCTTGAAAATCAACTCATCTTAACTTTATATCTATAATCTTCATAGAAATTTAACCCCTTAAGGCATCAAGAATAAAAAAATTCCACCTTCGAAGATGGAATAACCTCGAAATCCAAATACCATGTTTTATTACTATAAAAACAATTTCTCCAACAATCATATTATCTAAAAAATCTTTTTTTTTTCTTTTTTCGATGAAGACTTTTATCCTTTTTTTTATGTAAAACGCGAATTTGGCATTCCTTACTTCATGTAGTAAGTTCTACCACATATTTCAACTTATGACCAATTTTATATGTACCTTGTAATCGAATAATCATCATAATCAACTATACCATTAATCTTCTCTTATGGGATTTTCTAATCTATCCTCGTATAACTGAAGGGTGTCATGATCAAATTTTCATCTTTGCACAAATAAATCATATAAGAAATAAGGTTTACATGAATCACGGGTGAGTCGAAAGGAAATTGTCACTCCCACTTTTTCTAATTAGAGGTATTTTAGTCATTGTATGCTAAATTGAATTTTTATTATTTATTATTAAATTGATTAGTGTTTAGTCCTTGATTAGTGTTTTTGGTAGGAGAAGATGGTTTAACCTTAGTCAACCTTGATTAAAAGACTAACCATGTGATTAGAATCCTATTTAGCTAATTAGATTTTAATTTAGAGCATTAGCCCTTATTAGGAAACAAATTAAATCATTTTCTGGCTATTTTTTTACATGTAGCTTTTTGGCCTTTTTGCTAATGGGCTTTATATAGACTTTAAGTGCTTGGTAGCCCATCCTAAACCCTAACCTAACCCTAGCTAACCCCCTGGCCGGCCAAAAAGCTGCCCCTTCTTTATGTGAAAAAAACTTGTAGCCGTCAAGTTCTTCAAAATCCTAAAATTCTCCTTCTCCTCCAAAAGTCCAGCATTCTCAATTCTTATCCAAATCCATCCAAACAAAGTGCATTGCGATCGTTGGGAGGAGAGAAACACTACCAGAATAAGTCGTTTCAGCGACGCCTAAAGACGTCGCTAAAACAACAATTTTTGTCGCTAAAAATAATTCGCGACGAAATTACCGACGTTTCGGGTTGGTCGTGGAAATGTAAGTCGCTGATCATATAAACGTCGCAGAAATGTAAGTTGGCTCAGAACACAACCCAAAATTCATTCTAGCATACATTAGTGTGAATCATCTATGTTCTGTACATATGGTGTAGTATATGTTCTTATCGTATCTAGTATCTGAAGAATGTAACAGAATCAAGATGAACTCACATAATGTAATACTAAGACATCATCTACTACTATATAAGATATAGTGATAGGTTGTCGTATCATCATTGCCGAGGGATGAGGGTCGGAGGACGTCTGTAAACGTCGCTAAATCTGCAAAAAAATAAAAAAATAAAACACAGAATATCCATTTCTCCCTGCAGTTTAAAAAGATAACCATTTCTCACTGTAGAATAGGATCCAAACAATCACAGAATGTCCATTTCTCGCTGTAAACAGGTTTCAGTCCCTATAACCAAGTCTACAACAATCACACAAAATATGGGAACGAATGGCTCAGAACACAACCCAAAATTCATTCTAGCATACATTAGTATGAATCATCTATGTTCTGTACATATGGTGTAGTATATGTTCTTATCGTATCTAGTATCTGAAGAATGTAACAGAATCAAGATGAACTCACATAATGTAACAGAATCAAGATGAACTCACATAATGTCATTTTATTCTTTTCTTCTTCTCCTTGGGATTTTTGAGTATTGGATCTTGAGAGACATATATAGCTAGAACTTACGAAGAATGGAGTACCATACTTCAACAAATAGATGTTGACTAATTGGTTCATATACTTGTTGTCTAAAATAAGTGTAGGAATGTTGCAAGGTGAAACAATGTATCAAACACTATATCGAAACCCAAACCC
This sequence comes from Iris pallida, assembly GCA_029216955.1. NCBI lineage: Eukaryota > Viridiplantae > Streptophyta > Magnoliopsida > Asparagales > Iridaceae > Iris > Iris pallida. Next base: position 27,151,338 of record JANAVB010026199.1, on the reverse strand, counting down.
AATATGCAAATCCAAATTAATACGAAAATACACAAGTGTATGTAGGGGATTAAATGTACAGAGGTGAAATACATATATATGCAAGCTTGGGGGTGTCCACGTGTCCAACAAATGGACACAAAGTGTCCAAAACCTCACGAACACACTGTATCAGTGAACACATGGCCGTAATGTGTCTCCGTGTCCATTTTGGACACGAAAAACACCTCAATTAGGTTAGGGTTTACCTTCAGTCTCCTCGCGGTGGTGGAGGAGGAGGAGGAGGAGGACAAGTTCGGTTGTGGAGGAGGAGGGGATTAAGTGTACAGAGGTGAAATACATATATATGCAAGCTTGGGGGTGTCCACGTGTCCAACAAATGGACACAAAGTGTCCAAAACCTTACGAACACACTGTATCAGTGAACACATGGTCGTAATGTGTCTCCGTGTCCATTTTGGACACGAAAAACACCTCAATTAGGGTTATGATTTACCTTCAGTCTCCTCGCGGTGGTGGAGGAGGAGGAGGAGGAGGATCTCGCGGTGGAGAATGAGAAGGGGCTCGCGGTGGAGGAGGAGGAGGAGGAGAACGGGCTCGCCGGAGGGAGGAGAAGGGGCTCGCGGTGGAGGAGGAGGATGAGCGGCGCCGGAGGGAAGGGGGGTGGCTGTCGTCGAGGTCGGGGAAGAGGGGCGAGAAAATAAAATTTGTGGAGAGGGAGAAATGAAAAGTCGAACCGAGAAAACCCTTTTTATCAGATATTAGCGACGTCCAAAAATACGTCGCAAAGCGTCGGTAAGCGTTTAATATTCGATGACTTATTAATAGTTACGACGCTAAACGTCGCTGAACTAATAAAACTAGCAACGTTTTCCAACAAATCAACGACGTTGATTTTTATTACACTAAAGGTAGTCGCAATATGTCACTGTTTGTCGCTATCAGCGACGTATTGTGACGCATTCTTTAGGAGTCGCTAAATCCAAAAATATTAGCGACATTTTAAGTTGGCATCACTAATTTTGTCGCTAATATGACTTATTTTGGTAGTGAAACTTGTTGGATACTTTCTAGCAAGGAATCGGAGGCGCTGGACCGGAAGAAATTGGTATCGACGCGTTTGGAGGCTCGTTTCATTGAGATATTGACTCTCAATAGGTAAACCCCTCTAAACACCTGTAAATTTCAATTTTTCTTCGTACATGCATCCATATAGGTATCCAAGACCTGTACCTGAAATTTGGTAGATTTTTGTAGCCGTTTGATAGGGGTATCGAACGTGTGTCGGTGTATTGGGACACGTGTTCGACGAAATGCCGCTTAGAATTGAAAGTTCTTATTATTCGATTCTGTTTTCATGAAGTTATTGTTGTTTATATTTGAAACAACTTTTGTCAAGACGGATCTCATTTTGGCACGTTTATGGTGTCCAAATCGGATACGGACACACGTGCACGAGGCCCGTGCGCAGCCCCGTGCGTGTCCTGCTGTTCGAGTGCCATAACTCGACGTACAGGATAGAGTTTTACGTGAAATTTGATGGACGCGTGGGGGAAAACTCTGCCCATGTGCTCTTAAAATTTCACAAGGTTTCGTAGAGAGTGCACGAAGAAATCGAACCCGCACGGGTTTGGCTAATTAAACTGTGCACGTGCACAGAAATTGCCGCTGACACGGCCTTCGTTCGCGGACACGATGCGATGAGGACACGAACCAAGAGCATGGACATGTATCCCTAAACCTAAGCTATCCCTAAACCTTACCACGTAACACGATGTGGCTCGTGTCGCGAGCCACGGGGCTCAATACGAGCCCACGAGGCCGTGCGTGCGCACAGCTGCAATACGTGTCCAGCGACATGTGGACACGACGTGGTGACGTGTTTGTGTGTTGTACACCTAGACCTAGAATCCGCCTAGCTATGTGCACAAGCATGAGGCTTCTCGTGGTGCGTGTGGCATTCTATCGAGCACAACACGTACCCATTAGCACGTTTCCATTCATGTGTGTATAGACTCTTCCGATACGCACTGGCAGACACGATTCGGACACGGGTTCGACCCTGTGAGTATCCGAGCATGTCACACACGTATATACCTTCGTGTTTGCCAAGTTTTGCGAGTTCTAGTTGTGTATTTTGCGTTTTGGGTATCGAGTTGGTTTTCGGGTTTTCAGTTGAATTATTCTTGAGTTGATTTTTGATTGAAATTGGATTTGAGATTTTAAACCCAAATTTCTGAGTTTGGAAATACATTTTAGTCTTGTTCATGTATATATGAGTTTTGATTTGGGTTTTTGAGTTGTATTGGGGTTTTGGGTTTTTCATTGAATTGTGAGTATATGTATTGTTAGTTGATATATATTATATATATTTTGTATGTATAAATATGAGTTAAACTCAGATTTCTGAAGTTTAGAGTTAGATTTGGTTATATTTCTGAATTTGATTTTGTAGTTAAATTATTGTTACATTCATGGTATATAAATCTATATGTATATATAGTTTCATTGTATATAGATATCTATATTATATATAGTGTTAGTATATATAAATACATAAGCTTATATATAGAAAGGGGTTATGGATTTTAGATGAGTTTGGGATTGTTTTGGGCAGCCTCAACACCCCCTTGGCAACACAGCACCCTTGGCAACACACATACACCCCTTTTTCCTTCTATGCCTATATACATATATATACATATATATGTATATATATATATATATATATATATATATATATATATATATATATATATATATATATATATATATATATATATATTTTATCGCTGGGCTCGATCCAATTCGGTTGCCACCAAGGTGGGAGCAAACCGACTGAGTCTAGAAAACTTGGCCGCATATCCATCGACCGTCCTTCCCATATTCTTGAGATTATCGAATCTCATCTGCAGATTATACCAAGCTACTGCGTCAAAGTACTTGGTCTGGAACTTGTTGCTGAATACCGCCCATGAGACAGGCGTCGGTAATCCAACTGCTAACATCGTCCACCAGGTACGGGCTAAGTCCAATAATTGTAGGTGCACAACGGCCACCTTCTCATTCTCAGGAATCCTAGCTGCCTCCAGGATAACTTCTATGTCCTGAAGCCATGCATCAGCAGCGATAGTATCTTCACTGCCATCAAAGAAATGAGGGTTAAAGCGCTTGAAGATATATATATATATATATATATATATATATATATATATATATATAACTCCTTTATATCCATTGATAGATATTATATATCTATAAATGGATATAAAAATAGAGGTGTCGAGTATATTTATAATACTCCTTTATATCCATTGATAGATATTATATATATATAGTGTATAGTGTATATATATAATATGTAAGTTATTCTCAGATTTTTCCCCAAACAGCAGCCCTATACCAACAGCCTACTACACAGCAAACACACACACACACACACACACACATACACACACACACACACACACACACTCTCTCTCTCTCTCTCTTTCCCCTTTCAATTTCATGCCTTTGTATATGTGTGTGTCTATATATATATATATATATATATATATATATATATATATATATATATATATATTTTATATTTATATATATATTTATATATATATTTTTTTATATATTTATATATATATATATATATATATATATATATAAATATATATATATATTTATATATATATTTAAAAAAAAAAAATATATATATATATATATATTTATATATATATTTATATATATATATATTTATATATATATATATATATATATATATTATGTATATATATATATATATATATATATATATATATATATATATATATATATATATATATATATTATGTATTGAATGAATGGATATATATAAATATGTGTGTGATTTTGCTACTAGATATAGCCTATGGTTTAGTGAGTCAGTTTAGGATTGACCCAATGAGCCTAACTTGGCCAAGTTGACTAGCAAGTTGACCAAGTTGACAAAAGTCAACTTTGAGTCAAATTTGATCCAAATTGACTCAAACGGACTTGAAATGGTTAGATAACTTAAGTTTGACTTAAACTTAGACTAATTGACTAGTTGACTTAGGTTTGACCTAGTTTGACCAGAATGGTTGCTAGGGTTGACCAGAGTTGACCAAGGGTTGACTTTGACCCAGAATGACCTAGAATCATTTAGAATGCATTGTAAATTTTTCTAAATTCATGTTGGACACTTTGTAATCTTTGGTTGCTCTAAATAGGACTCAGATACTCCGGTTCGGACTCATATTCTCATCAAACTTTCGGAATATCAAGCGAGTACATTCTCTGATCGTTTCATACTTACTAGAAATTATATTCTTGTAGTAGACTAATTTACTTGATGCTGACACGATCTTTTCACGGATTAGTACTATATTGATTTTTACATGAGATGTTATCCCCCTCGGGTGCATCAAATACATCATGTCATGTGCTTTTCACGAACACCATGTATTTCATGGACTCTTATTATTCATGTGCTCTCATGTGCTCTCATGTACTCCCATGATCTCATGAGCTTCATGTATAAACTTTTATGTACAATAACATAACCTGTCTAGATCCTTGTGTATTGATTGGGGTACAGAGGAGTAGAAGTAGCCATGTGAACAATTCCAAAGTAGTGTAATCATGTATAAACTCTATAGTGTAATCATGTATAATCTCAAGCCGTTCACATAACTATCTTATACTCTAAATCACATAGTCATTACAATTCTCTATTATCATATATAGGTAGCTTTTATTTATCAGTTTCTCTCTTTCTTTTCATGCTTATTTTATACAGCTTTCACGTATCTTATTCTATCGTATGCTTTATATTTCCTGTCATGATATGAACTGTGTAAGATGTATTGTGCTCGTTCTCGTCCTGATTGGACTGTTGAAAATATTACAGGTGATAAGGAGGAGTTTTGTCCTACCTATTATGGCACTGGCTTAGATGACACCAGTGACTTGGACCCTCAGGAGGATCCAACAGTTGCTGAGGACTTGCCTATTGTCTAGTTTAGATTCTAGACAAGTTATCTTATTTAGATGTTTTGTCTTTGAGATGTACTTCAGATTTTGGATTTCGATGTTGTTTAAACATCCAAACTTATTAACTTTTAGTTATAGTTCAATGTTGATATTTTATCCATCTTTTTCTCTCTTCATTCCATCTTAGATTTTATGATTGAGTTGTACTTTATATGTTGTCCTCCTTTGGGAGAGCATATTATTGTACAGGTACAGTTATATTGTTAGATGTTGTGACCTAGGATAGCATTCTACTACTGATATTGCGGCGTAGGCTGGACGTACCCACTTTTTTGTGTCCTTACACTGGGTGCGGATCGTGACACATTTTTAGTGGTGGCCCATACAGGTCGAAAGTCGCAACTAGTACAATTTTGTAGTGGTGGTCGAACTAGAGTATCACTATAGCCTGTAGTAGGATATAGGATATAAGTTTAAGCTACTCAATCACATTAGGAAAAACTCTTATCTAATTCTTGCTACTAATTGCCTTCCTTTGAAATAAATTGTCCTCCTTTGATTATATCGCTTCCTTCTCAGTAATTGATTCTTTGTTTGATCTGTTTTCAGGATGGTGGAGACACGATCGCATCGCTCTGGCCTAAGGGATACTACTGAGAGGTCTGCCACTTCTCGCCCGATTCAGCAGGACCTAGGACCACAACACCTCTTGTTCCTGCTCAGGTGGGAGCGTCTGCAGCTTTTGGAGGTGCTCCTCCAACGGTTTTGAGGACTACCCCTGGGATTCAGGAGATGCTACCGCCACCGCCTCATGAGACAGTTGATATGGCGTAGTTCTTTTTCTTCTACAAGCAGATGGTGGAGGCTCAGTGGCGCCAGTCGGAGGATATGAGACAGGACATTGACAATGTCCATCAGCTAACCATGGTAGCAATAGAGAAGGTGACTGCCCAGCCGTAGGGAGGGTAGATACAGCCGTACCAACCGAGGACCTCGGGCATTCAGGACTTTCAGAAGATGTGACCGCGAGACTTCAAGGGTACTGAGGGTATCATGTATGCCGACGACTGGATCGAGCATATAGAAGGAGATCTTTCGCCTCGCGGAGATACCAGCTAGACTTCATATAGAGGCAACGGGCAGCCAGATTCAGGACCTTGCCCGCACATGGTACCAGACCGACCCCAGGGTTGGTACAGAGGGGCAGACATGGAAGGATTTCAAGAAGCTCTTCAAGGAGAAGTTCTTTCCCGACACAGCACTTGGCACCTTGGAGACGCAGTTCGAGAACCTGGTTCAAGGGAACCAAACAGTAGAGTATGCCTTAGAGTTCTGCCGCCTAGGCAGATTTATTGAGGGCCTTAGCGAGACGGCGAAGGCTAGGAGGTTCAGGAAGGGCTTGGTCAAAGAAGTCAAGTCCTTGACCAAGAGTCACAGAAATGCCACCTTTAAAGAGATTCTGTCGGAAGCTATGGCAGCGGAGGACGACCTCGAACTAAAGCTGAAGAGAGGTCGTGATTCATATACAGCCGACGGCAGTGGAGGCCCGGCCAAGAGGCCCCATTTTCAGCAGCAGCATCAGCAGAAGCCGTTCCAGCAGCAGCAGTTCCAGAGTCAGGGTCGTGCACCTTTTCAGTAGAGGCAGATATAGTAGGCACCGAGATAGCAGCAATTCATCAGTTGCATCTTCTGCAAGAAGCCAGGGCATGGATGGAACGACTGTTGGAAGAGGCTAGGCAAGTGCCTACTTTGTAGTTCAGTGAAGCACCAGCTGAGGGACTGTCCTATGTCTTTGGGACGTACAGCTTAGGGAGCAGGAGCCAAGGCTCCGGCAGGTCAGTAGAAGGGACCATTGCAGACTCAGTAGCAGAAGTTTATCTAGCACCAGCAGTAGACGAGAGAAGGTCAGCAGGGACGAGCTTTCGCCATGTCAGTTGAGGATACAGAGGCAGTAGGAGATCTGATAGCAGGTTCTGTTCTTCTCGACTCTTTTTCTGCATTCGCTTTATTTTATTTGGGAGCTTTCCATAGCTTTGTGTCTGTATCATTTGTTATTAGACACCATCTATCTTCTGAATCGTTGCCTAGGACTAGCAAAATCACGACTGGGGTTGGTATCATCCTCGTCAGTCATATTTGCAAGGATCAAAGAGTAGTATTGGGAGGCCGAGAACTGGATGTGTCTGCTCATAATGCTATTATCGAACTACGACATTGTACTCGGGATGGATTGGTTGAGTAGGCACTATGCCAGTATAGATTGTCGTGGTGGTAGAGTTTTTTTTAGAGTGCCAGGAGAGCCAGAGTTTGAGTTCACCAGACGGGAGACGGAGCAGAGTAGCGGAGTCTTCTGTAGAGTTTCAGTAGAGGAGCAGAGCGCACCACATCCATTGATAGCTGAGTTCATGGATGTATTTCCAAAGGAGTTACCAGGGTTACCTCTGGCCAGAGATGTGGAGTTCTCTATAGACTTGGTGGAGTTCTTTATAGACTTGGTGTCTGGCGTAGAGCCGATATCTCAACACGTCTATAGAGTGAACAACAGCGAGCTGGTGGAGTTGAAGAAGCAGGTGGATGAGTTACAGGACAAAGGTTTCATCCGATCGAGTTCTTCACCATGGGGTGCACCGGTACTCTTTGTGCCGAAGAAGGATGGGTCGGTACGGATGTGTATTGACTACAGGGCTCTCAACAGCCTCATGATCAAGAACAAATACCCGCTACCGAGGATCAATGATCTGTTCGATCAGTTGAGCAGAGCGAAGGTATTTTCTAAAATTGATCTGAGGTCAGGTTACCATCAAGTGAAGCTGAAGAAGGAAAACATTTGAAGAAAACCTTCAGGATACGGTATTACCAGTTTGAGTTCATGGTGATGGTGTTTGGGTTAATTAACGCCCTGATGGTGTTCATAAACTTGATGAACAAGGTGTTCCACCAGTACTTAGACAAGTTCGTGGTGGTGTTCATCGATGACATTTTAGTGTATTCGAAACCCCAGAGGAGCATGAGGTGCACTTGAGAGTGGTTCTGGAGACTCTCAGGAAGGAGAAGCTTTATGGCAAGCTCTCGAAGTGTGAGTTCTTCCTGGATCGAGTTGATTTCCTAGGTCATGTTGTGATCGGGGATGGGATCTCAGTCAACCCGAAGAAGATCAGAGCAATTAAGGCATGGACAACACTGAGTTCAATTGCGAAGATCAGGAGCTTCCTGGGATTGGCAGGCTGCTACAGGAGGTTTGTTCAGGATTTCTCCCAGGTTGTAGAGCTGTTGACTAGGCTGACCCGGAAGGACGCAGAGTTTATCTGGTCAGAGGAGTGTCAAGTCGCTTTTGATGAGTTAAAGAAGCGGCTGACGACATCCCTGATTCTGATATTCCCATCAGGATCAGGCGGGTTCACTATCTATAGTGACGCCTCAGGAAATGATCTGGGTTGTGTCTTGCAGCAGCATGGAAAGGTGATTGCCTATGCATCCAGGCAAATACGTCCGCATGAGAAGAACTAGCCTACCCATGACTTGGAGTTGGCGGCAGTTATATTTGCTCTTAAATTATGGAAGCACTATCTATACGGAGAGCGTGTGGAGATCTTCACAATCCATAAGAGCTTGAAGTATGTATTTATAAAGAAGGAGTTCAACATGAGGCAAAGGAGATGGTTGAAGTTGATGAAGGACTTCGACATTTCGTTGCAGTATCATCCAGGAAAGGCCAACGTGGTTGCTGATGCTTTTAGCAGGTATCTGGTAGCTATATGTTTGACGATGGATCGTCACTTATTAGCAGATCTGGAGAGCCTGGGATCGATATGATTGTGTCGGGAGTTGAGATACAGATGTGGAGACTGCGGATTCAGTTAGACTTGATGGAGAGGACCATGTTGACTCAGTTCGATGATGTTGCTCTGCGGTGTATCCGAGAGCAGGTTCGAGCGGGACTTGCGGATGAGTTTGTCATTGAAGAGGATGGCGCATTGAGGCACGGTTCCAGACTATGTGTGCCTAGTGGAGACCTTCGGGAGCAGGTTATGCAGAAGGCCCACCATTCTCAGTACTCTATGCATCTAGGTGCCAATAAGATGTATAGGGATATAAAAAAGCATGTATGGTGGTATGGGATGAAGCGAGAGGTAGCACGCTTCGTAGCCAGATGTTTAGTCTGTCAGCAGGTTAAGGTAGAGAGGCAGAGGCCATGAGGACTGTTACAGCAATTGCCCATTCCGGAGTGAAAATGGGAGCACATGACGATGGACTTTGTTTCAGGATTCTCACGTACACCAAGAGAGAAAGATGCGATTTGGGTCATCGTAGACAGGTTGACCAAATCAGCCTATTTCTTACCATTCAAAGTGGGTTTGTCTACAGAGAAGTTAGCAGAGATGTACGTGCGTGAGATTGTCAGACTTCATGGAGTTCCAATGGGCATTATCTCGGATCAAGATAGTTATTTTACTTCTCATTTCTGGCAAAGTCTGCATACTAGTTTGGGTACTCAGCTCAAGTTTAGTACTGTATACCACCCTCAGACGGACGGACAGTCAGAGAGGACTATTCAGACACTCGAGGACATGCTGCGGACTTGTGTCCTAGATTTTGGACATTCCTGGAAGGATCATTTGTACTTGGTGGAGTTTGCATATAACAATAGTTTTCCGGCCAGCATTGAGATGTCACCATTCGAGGCATTGTACGGGCGTAGATGTCATACTCCCTTGTCTTTGTATGACGTTGGAGAGAGAGCTTTATTGGGACCTGAGATGGTTGTTGACGCAGCGAAGAAGGTGAAGATCATCAGGGATCGATTTCGTGTGGCACAGGACAGACAGCGGCACTAGGCTGATAGCCACCAAAGACCTTTGGAGTTTGAGGTACAGCTTAGACTTAGGATTAGGATTTTGTTTTTTTGTGATTTTATTCGATCATGTGATTGTTATAGTTATGTTTGAGACCATGTTTATGCTAGGTTGGAGATCTGGTGTTCCTGAGGATATCTTCGACATGAGGCACTATTCGCTTCGGTAGAGGTAGAAAGCTTAGTTCGCGCTTCGTCGGACCTTTCGTTATCAGTGGAAGAGTTAGTGACGTGTCAAACAGACTGGACTTGCCACCTGTATTAGAGGGAGTCCATAATGTATTTCACATGTCGCAGTTGAGACGGTATGTGGCAGATCCCAGCCATGTACTGGATCATTCCGAGATCGAGGTGGGCCCTACTATTCGTTATCCAGAACAGCCCGTGGAGATTTTGGATCGACGGAAGAAGGTATTGAGGAACCGGACGATACCCTTGGTTTGCATCGCATAGAGGCATCACTCTCCGGTGAGTCTACCTGGGAGAAGGAGGATGAGATGCGCGAGCAATACCCTTATCTTTTTTAGTCTTGTGGTATGATTTTTTTATCCTTCTCATCTGTTCAGTTTTGTCTTTAATTTTGATGACAAAATTATTTTAAGGAGGGTAGATTTATCACTCCCACTTTTTCTAATTAGGGATATTTTAGTCATTGTGTGCTAAATTGAATTATTATTATTTATTATGAAATTGATTGGTGTTTAGTCTTTGATTAGTATTTTTGGTAGTAGAAGATGGTTTAACCTTAGTCAACCTTGATTAAAAGACTAACCATGTGATTAGAATCCTATTTAGCTAATTAGATTTTAATTTAGAGCATTAGCCCTTATTAGGAAACAAATTAAATCATTTTCTAGCTATTTTTTTTACATGTAGCTTTTTGGCCCTTTTGCTAATGGGCTTTATATGGACTTTAAGTGCTTGGTGGCCCATCCTAAACCCTAACTTAACCCACGCTAACCCCCTAGCTGGCCAAACAGCAGCCCCCTTCTTTATGTGAAAAAAACTTGTAGCCGTCAAGTTCTTCAAAACTCTAGAATTCTCCTTCTCCTCCAAAAGTCCAACTTTCTCAATTCTTATCCAAATCCATCCAAATGAAGTGCATTGCGATCGTTGTGATGAGAGAAACATTCTAGAGACTTGCTAGCAAGGAATCGGAGGTGTTAGACTGGAGGAAATTGGCATCGACGCGTTTGGATACTCGTTTCATTGAGATATTGACTCTCAAAAGGTAAACCCCTCTAAACACCTGTAAATTCTGATTTTTCTTCGTAGATGCATCCATATTGGTACCCCAAACTTGTACAAAAAATTTGGTAGGTTTTCGTAGCCGTTTGATAGGCGTATCGAATGCGTATCGGTGTATTGGGACACGTGTTCGACGAAATACCGCTTAGAATTGAAAGTTCTTATTTTTTGATTCTGTTTTCACAAAGTTGTTGTTGTTTATATTTGAAACAACTTTCGTGAAGATGGATCACGTTTTGGCACGTTTACGGTGTCCAAATCAGACACGGACACGCGTACACGAGGCCCGTGCACAGCCCCGTGCGTGTCCTGCTGTTCGAGTGCCATAACTCGACGCACAGGGTTTCGTATGAAATTTGATGGACACATGGACGCAACCTCTGCCCACGTGCTCCTAAAATTTCACGAGGTTTTGTGGAGTGTGCACGAATAAATCGAACTCGCACGGGTTCGGCTGAACTGTGCACGCATGCATAAATTGCCGCTGACACGGCCTTCGTTCATGGACACGACGAGGACATAAACCAGGAGCATGGACACGTAGCCCTAGACCTAGGCTAGCCCTAGACCTGACCACATGACACGATGTGGCTCGTGTTGCGAGCCACGAGGCTCGACACGCGCCCACGAGGCCACACGCGCGCGCACAGTGTCACGATCCGTACCCGTTTTTTTCGGATACGAGACGTGTCCAAGCCAGCCTACGCCGCAAAGTCGACGGTAGAACGCTGTCATTGAAAAAATGCTCAAAATCACAAAATAACCACTTTATTGCTCATTCACATTTCTAAGATTTATTACAACAGTTACAAGATTTATATTGGAAAGAAAATACAATGTTCTTACACATTTAATAAAAATAATACCACTACTATATATTTTTAGGTTTATGTCTGCAAGTACACCCGTATCTCCCAAAGTTAAGTGAATCCTCGGCTAACCTGAAAAATATTGGTTTTCAGTCAGGAAATGAACAAGTACACAAACCGACGGCAATGCAAAAACACAATAGAATTAACAAGACATAAAAATAGCATATGAGATATAAAAACTGGAAAGTACTGAAGACATGGCACAGTAGGAAAGAAAAGGAAAAAATAAAAGACATCTACCAAGGTGGTGTGAAATATCCGTTTCGACATGTGAACGGCTCTGGGGTAAATCCGGCACCCTGCACGTGTCGTGTGCAGCTGCTATTCTCCACGAAAGACACGGGAGATATTTCTGGGTAGTCCATATGTCTACTAAGATATTTTCCCTCCCGACTACTCCGTGTGACGAGCGTGTCAACAAGCAGCAAGATATATGTATTAACATGAAATGAAAAGACTACTATGAATTGAAAGCAATCAGAAAGTGCACTTGCCTGAGGTCTTTTGCAGGTGAAACCGATAATCCCATTGTGTTCATAATAGTCCAGTTTGAAAAACAGTTTGGCAACTCTAGAGGGGGGTGAATAGAGTTTATATAGAAAAATAGCCAATTAAAAATAACTCTTTCACCAACAATAAATAATCAGAGTAAAGTGCGGAAAATAAATGAAGAGCAGAAGAGCATACGCAAACACAGCGATTTTAACCTGGTTTTCCTCGTGGAGGACTAGTCCAGGCCTGAGAACTCTAGCTCAGGATTAAATCCACTATTTGTGAAATAGTAGCTTACAACCCGTGCCTTTTCTTCAGAAGAGCACGTCAACTTCTAACAGAGGATCGCAGTGGCGATTTGCTTGGAATTGTCCAAGCGACTTCTTCACTCTTGCACAAGAATCCTAACTGAGAGATGCTGAGCACTCGAGACTTAGGAGGCTTGTGGCTAGTAGATAGGAAGGGTATGGCTTATTGAGCTTGTAGGAGAGAAGAGAAGAGAAGATTGAGTGAATTGAAATGAGAGAATTCATGCCCTATTTATAGTGTTTTTAGAGGCAGAATTCGGCCAGAATTCGGGTAGGAAAATTCAAAAATTTGGCCGTTGGACAGCTAGCAACCAGCTAACCCTAAAATTAGGGTTCCTGATTTCTAGGGGACAGAGTTCGGCCCGAACTCTGTGTGGAGGCAGAGTTCGGCCCGAACTCTGTCTCCAGAGCATAGAGTGGTTCTAAGTGGGACTTGTGGGCAATTTTTGTTTTGGTGGAGCTTTGGGATTTTGGGTAGGCTTATAGACTAAGTTCCAAGAGCTCAGCATAACTCAGAGTACATACTTCTAGACTCAATAAAATGTAAAAGTACAGACTCGAAAATACACTGAGAGTCGGAAACTGAGCTGTTGTCTGTCCTGAACTGAATGCAGACGTCGTGTGTCGTATTGAATTTATACAGATATTATTTAGTCAATGTAGTCAATATTTGGTTGACTGTGACTTTGTGTCAACAATCTCCCCCATATTGATAATTGACAAAATAATAAATGTATATTTCAATATTCATACCTGGACACAGTTGGTTAAAACACAGCTCCCCCATAAACAATGCCGAGCTAGAATAAGATAGCTCCCCCGTAATCAGTGAACGGTGCCGAGCTAGAATCAATAGCTCTCCCCCGTAAATAATGCATAGAACCTGTGGCCTGATAAAAATATTTTCCCAAAAGCAAACACAAGCACAGACAGATATACATTTGAAATATACATATTTCTTCCCCTTTTGGCAGTTAGCAATATAAAAGATCACTGCATAAGGAAAAGCATGGAAATAGTAGTATAGACAATGAAAAGTAATCCAACCACACCAAGCAGAGAAGAAACAGTATAATACTAATAAAACAAGTCACTGACATAAAGTAAAACTACGAAAAATAGCATAAAATGTTATCCACCAACCAGCACATCATCAGGGTTTGAAGACATAAATCCAGTACATAAATCCATAACAAACTAAAATAACTAAAATCAAAAGGCAACTAAGAACATCAGCAGTGGTAGCAGCATATCAAGCCAATCTCCATCATGGAGCACGAGAAGGTCCTGGAACATCGAAAAGGTCCTGGAACATCTGAAGATCCACAAAAGCATCATCCGGATCCATATACCTCATGACCCACGGATCGTCTATACGATGACCCGCGCGATCTGGATCCCGCTCAATAGGCACATGCAGATCAGGATGACGAGCAAGCGAATACCGCATATCATGCAGAGAGTTCCCAAGGGCACTGATCTGCAAGGTGGTACGGTAATCCTGCTGCGTCCAGCGATCATCCTCAACGGCAAAACGATCGCGAAGCATAGTCTGAAGAGACTCAAGAGTGGCAGGAGGAGGAGGTGCATCCTGACCAAAAGGAGGGGCGTCAGGCTCCTCATCAGCAGAATGCTCAGATGACTCAGAAGCAGCGACAGGCTGAAGGCGTCGTGCTTTGGATAGAAAGGCAGGTGCAGGCATGAACGGACAAGCATCAAGTGGTATATGAAAAGCACGAAAGATCAAAGGAAGATACAGAGGATAAACCAAAGCTCGTGGTTTCCTCCTACAGCGAATCATCCAGTCCATCATGGTACGTGGAAGATTGAAAGGAATTCCAAAATGAAGATGATAAAGAGCAGATATTTCATGATAAGTGATGTCATCATAGGAACCTGTTTTGGGTAGAATAGTGTTAGAAATAATCCAATGAAGGTCAGAAAAATATGGGTTGAGATATTTAGCCGTGAGCTTGCGAGGACGTGTGTATGGAGTACACAAATCGTCCTTGAAGCTCTCAAGGGAAATTTTGTCGGGAAAACGGAACGAGCGAGCGTCAACTAGCTTTTCCCAAGAATTGGGCTCTTGAAGATCAAGATATTCGGCTAAGTCAAAGTCATCAAAAGATATATTGATACCTGCAACTCGTGAATAAATATAAAGGTCATCAAAGGTTAAGTTGCAGTAGAACATTTGAACGACATGACGATAGATAGCAGAAGTTGTAGTAACTAGTTCATCAAGATAGAGGTCATGGAATAAAGAATCATATTGAGAGAATATGGAAAAATTAATAGGATGTCCTGTGAATACCTGACGATTCCGAAAGTCACTAAACCAGTTGTTTGATGCATCTAGTGAGACAAAAAGTCTGTTGTCATAGGTGGAAGGATTTTGAGGACGAGGTGGATTGAACAAAGGATGGGGTGGTTGAAGTTGTTCAATGATTTGTTCAATTGATGGAGGAGAATCCGAAGAGGAAATACTCTCAACTCGAATTCTCTTCCCACGATTGAACAAGCAAGGAGCCATTAAAAGATTTTAACTAGAAGATAGAAAATAGGAATGGTACCTCAAACAAGTAATAAACAATAGAAGAGAATGGAGAGAAACCCCTTTTTCTTGATTTTGAGAAGCAATGGAGCACTCTAGATCAAAAACTAGGGTTAGGGTTTCAAGAAAAGATTTTGTATAGGTGAGAAAGGTGGTAGTAGTGAAGGAGAGAGATGGAATCCTGACATAAAGTAGGGCCTTGTCTTTGGTCGGGTGAAATATTGACCATTGGATTAGAATTGATCCAACGGCAGAGCCAGATCCCGACTCTGGAACCTAAGAACCGAACTCGGCCCGAACTCTGATAGGGGCAGAGTTCGGCCCGAGTTCTGGATCAATGGTCCAGAACTGAAAACAATCAAAGAACATGAAGAAAATGTTTAAGAGTTAAACAAAAGATAGTTGAGGACAACAAAGAGTGTTGAATTAAAAACAATAGATAGAGAGGTACTCAGAAAACAGAATGAACTTTAGAAAATATCAATTAGGCAATATTAAATCGAAAACGAGCCATATAATAAATAAGGACATATACTGTGGTTCAATAGTCCAAATTTGCCATGGGTTAGCTGCAGGGGCCGGATCCCAGCTAGCGGTAGTCCTGAGGACTAGTGCACCGTGTCGCTTAGGCTTTTACGCCTTGTTGTCAGAAGGACCCTTTCGGCTTGTACCCATACCAAATTCTTCGTAAAAGAATCACAATATACTCGATATTTACGCAGGTGAGTTTCAATTTATAACTGCTTCATCTAAAATTCCAAGTTCACGACAAAGAAAATTGAAGCGCTCTTCGGATAGTGGCTTAGTAAAGAAATCTGCCAGCTGATGATAAGTGTCAATAAATTCTAAGTTAATCGTGCCATATTGCTGATGATCACGCAAAAAGTGGTGTCTGATTTCAATGTGTTTAGTACGTGAGTGGCAGACAGGGTTCTTAGTCAAATTGATTGTACTAGTATTGTCACAGAATATAGGAATATGCATGAAAGATAACTTATAGTCTTCAAGGGTTTGCTTCATCCACAGAATTTGTGCACAACAACGCCCAGCTGCTATGTATTCAGCTTCTGTTGTGGATAGTGCAACAGAGTTCTGCTTCTTGCTAAACCAGGAGACTAAAGCTTTTCCTAATAAATGACACGTACCGCTCGTACTTTTACGGTCGACCTTGCATCCAGCAAAGTCAGCATCGGAGTAACCAATAAGATCAAATGATGTTGACTTGGGATACCATAGGCCCACTGTAACCGTACCCTTAAGGTATCTAAAGATACGCTTAACCGCGGTCATGTGTGATTCTTTAGGATTAGCTTGATATCTAGCACATAGGCAAACACTGAACATGATATCGGAACGACTAGCAGTTAAATAAAGTAAGCTGCCTATCATACCTCGATACTTACGTTGATCAACAGGTTTGCCACTCTCATCTGGTTCGAGTTTGGTTGAAGTAGCCATTGGCGTGCTGATTGGTTTGATGTTGTCAAGATCGAACTTCTTCAACATGTCCTTGGTGTACTTTGATCGGCAGATGAAAGTTCCATTAGCCAGTTGTTTTACTTGCAGACCAAGAAAATAGTTGAGCTCTCCCATCAAGCTCATCTCAAAATTCCGTCTGCATACACTTGGCAAATTCTTGACAAAGAGTTTCATCAGTAGACCCAAAAATAATATCATCAACATAAATCTGAATTAATAGAATGGTGTCTTTGAAAGATTTGATAAACAGTGTAGTGTCAATTTTCCCTTTTGAAAAACCTTTCTCAAGCAAGAAACTGCTTAACCTTTCATACCAAGCTCTGGGGGCTTGTTTAAGGCCATAAAGCGCTTTCTTCAGCTTGAACACGTGGTCGGGAAATTTGTGATTTTCAAAGCCAGGGGGTTGTTTGACATAAACTTCCTCCTTAATAAAGCCATTCAAGAAAGCACTTTTAACATCCATTTGAAATAATTTAAAGTTCTGATGATTGGCAAAAGCACAAAGCATCCGAATGGATTCTAGTCTAGCAACAGGAGCATATGTCTCATCGTAGTCGATACCTTCCTCTTGATTGTATCCTTGAGCTACTAGACGGGCTTTGTTACGAGTGACTGAACCATCTTCATTTACTTTGTTTCTAAACACCCATTTGGTACCAATTATTGAGTGATTAGCCGGTCTAGGAACTAGTTCCCATACTTGGCTCCTCTCAAATTGGTTAAGTTCTTCTTGCATAGCAGAAATCCAAAATTCATCATTAAAAGCTTCAGAAATGTTTTTAGGCTCTATTTGTGAAATGAAGGCAGTGCTAGCAACGGAGTCTCTTAGTGATGATCTAGTAGTTACTCCACGTGAAACTTCTCCTATAACTAAATTTTCTGGATGAGAAGGTTTGAAAGAGAATTTCTTAGGCAAACCCTCCAGAGAATTAGTTTCAGTTGAAGTGTTCATTGGAGTAGAAATTGATGGCTCAACATCATCATCAAGAGCGCTTACTGCACTGTTATCTTCATCAAAAGTCACATTAGTTGACTCCTCCACAATAAGTGAGCGTTTGTTGAAAACTCTATATCCCTTACTCTTGGCGGCATAACCAAGAAAGATACCATCGTCAGCTTTGGCATCAAATTTGCCTAAGTTGTCTTTGGTGTTAAGGATAAAACATCTACAACCAAAAACTTTAAAATACGAAACATTGGGGGTTCTCCCAAACCAAAGCTCATAGGGTGTTTTCTTCGTAATGGGACGAATAAGCACCCTATTCAAAATATGGCATGCTGTACTTACAGCCTCTGCCCAAAAATATTTCGAAAGAGAAAATTTATTCAACATGACTCTAGCCATATCGCCAAGAGTCCTATTCTTCCGCTCCACAACACCATTTTGTTGAGGAGTTCTAGGACAAGAAAATTCATGATCAAAACCATTTGCATTACAAAAACTTTCAAAATCATAATTTACGAATTCGCCTCCATGATCACTTCGGATTCGAGTAATCATGTAGCCTTTTTCGTTTTGAACTTTCTTTACAAAAATTTTGAAAGCAGAAATAGCATCGCTTTTATTAGCGAGAAAGAAAACCCATGTAAATCTCGAAAAATCATCAACAATAACAAATGTATAAAGTTTGCCTCTAAGGCTAGCTATTCTACTAGGACCAAATAAATCCATATGAAGTAGTTGCAAGGGTCTAGTAGTACTTACAGAGTTGATAGAATGAAATAAGGATTTAGTTGCCTTGTTTAGTTCACATTCGGCACATACCGTGTCCTTTTTGAACGTGATGTCAGGCAATCCTCTCACTAGCTTCTTGGTGGAAAGCCTGGATATAGCATCCATGTTGGCATGACCAAGACGCTGGTGCCAAAGTAGTCGTTCGTCTTTGAGGGCATATAGACATCTACCTGCATTGTTAGTATTTATAGAAAGATAGAAAATGTAGATGTTGTCCTCTCTTTTCCCTTCAAAAGCAATGTCTCCTGTTGACCTATCATAGATATAGCAACTGTTTTGTCCAAAGTTAATATCATATCCATGATCAACAAGATGACTAATGCTGAGCAGGTTATGCTTTAACTCGGTCACTAGGCAGACATCTTTTATTACAGGAGAAGGAGGATGACCAATGATACCATTACCTATAATGTGCCCTTTGAGATTGTTACCAAAGGATACGTATCCTTCTCTCTTCATCGATAGTGATGCAAAAAGATTTGCGTCTCCCGTCATATGTTGCGAGCATCCACTATCGAGAATCCACTTACTTTCAGTTGAAGAGGGAAGGTCCACCTACATCAAGAGTAGATGTGACCTTTGGTACCCGAGTTCTTGAGGGTCCTGAAAAGTTAGTCTTTGGGAACCAAGCATATATCCTTTTATCTACAAGTCTTCTAACTCTGCACTGTGGTGAGATGTGTCCATGTAATCCACAATAAGTACAGATAGCATTCTTATTTATACTAGAAGCATGAGAATAATATCTATAATCAACAGGATGAGGATGGACATGATGTGAAGAGTTAGCATGGTGAAGATGATTATGCATAGAATAAGTGGCATGGTGATGGTGTCTATGAGGCATAGAATGATGGTATTGTCTATGATGTGTGACTTGCTGATATTGTCTAGATGGCATGGCATGATGATTTTGTCTATATGGTATATGAAGACCTTGTCTATATGGCATTGTATGATGATTTTGTCTATATGGCATGGCATGATGATTTTTATGTGTGGAGTGATGTTGATTGTGTCTTTGTGCATGATGAGTGTGTACTGAGTGAGAATTGTTCTTACGTGCACGTGGTTTGTGAAAGTTTGTGTATATAAATGCATGATTATGTGCTGCATGAGAATGATGTGGTTGACTAGCAGGAGTGGTGTTGTGCCCATGTGATTGGGTTTGAGGTTGGACAACCTGTTTACCCAATTTGTTTTCTAATCTTTTAGAAACAGCTTGCAGTTCATCAACCTTAATATTTAAGCCATAAATCTTAGTCATGGAAATCTTGTGTCTACTCTTTTCTTCAGCAAGCAACGTGTTGAGAGTAGTGATTTCTTGAGTTTGTTGCTCAATACGTGCTTCAGCATCATGTAAGCTTAATTTAAGCTTGGATACTTCATCAGTGTCATTAGTGGGTGATGTGTTTCTAACATTATCAAGAAGTAAAGAAATTCTTTGTATCTCATCTTCTAGACTTTTGATTTTGTCCTTGGCATGTTTATATTTACCGATGACCTTTTTATGATCATCGAGTAAATCAGTGAAAGCATCGCCAAGTTCATCAAAAGAGAAGTCATCCAGAGTTTCGTTAGATACCTTGTTGGAAGTTGCCATCAGGCACACATTTGCTGTATCTTGAGGAGAGTCCTTTTCTTCCTCAGAGTCACTCGCTTCACTTTCATGTCAGATGCCTGTGTTGGCATATTTCTTTGATGAGTTCCTTTTGTATGGCTTCTCATAGCGGTTGCTCTTCTTCAGGAATGGGCAGTCTTTTTGGACATGTCCAATTTTCTTGCAACCATAACAAGTTGGTTCCTCTTCATCGTCTTCTTGAGATTCCTTCTTCCTTCGATTGAAGCGAAGGAATTTCCTGAAGTTGCGAACCATGAGAGCTTGGTCTTCATCATCCGAGTTATCTTCTTCGGTCTCATCATGATTAGCTCTTCGTTGATGAGCTTTGAGTGCGATCTCCCTGGTCTTCGGAGCAGGCTCTTCGAAGTCCTTGAGGTCAAGCTCGTGAGTCATAAGCTTACCCATCAAGGTCTCCATTGACATTGTTGTGAGATCGTTTCCTTCTATGATGGCTGTCACCTTAGGGTTCCAAATCTTTGGTAGCCCTCTGAGCAGCTTACGAATCTTCTCGTGGTTTGAGTACTGCTTTCCAAACGAAGATAGAGGATTGATGATGTCGAGGAATCTTGTGATCATTTGAGTGATCGTCTCACTTGGCTTCATCTTGAAGGCTTCGTATTCTTGAGTGAGACGGCTTATTTTAGATTCCTTGACCTGTGTGGTTCCTTCATGCGTCACTTCTAGAAGTCTCCATACTTCATGAGCAGTGGTGCATGTAGAGACCCTGTTGAACTCATTCCTGTCTATAGCACAGAATAAAGCATTAATAGCCCTAGCATCTAGACTTGCCTGTTTCTTCTCCTCGACAGAATATTTGTCGTGTGGTTTCTCAATGAGGTCACCATCGACAACTATCCTGGCGGGCTTTTTGTAACCGTCAGTGACGACAGTCCACAGGTCAAAGTCTAGAGACTTAAGATAGAAGCTCATCCTTGTTTTCCAATATGTGTAGTTAGTTCCATCAAATAGGGGAGGCCTATGAGTGGACTGACCTTCACCATGATTGGAAATCAAGGATTGTGTGGTTGCCATGGATCAGCTCTTAGGATGTTAGTCCTTGTAAAGAGAACAGAGCTTTGATACCAATTGAAGAACAGTTTGGCAACTCTAGAGGGGGGTGAATAGAGTTTATATAGAAAAATAGCCAATTAAAAATAACTCTTTCACCAACAATAAATAATCAGAGTAAAGTACGGAAAATAAATGAAGAGCAGAAGAGCATACGCAAACACAGCGATTTTAACCTGGTTTTCCTCGTGGAGGACTAGTCCAGGCCTGAGAACTCTAGCTCAGGATTAAATCCACTATTTGTGAAATAGTAGCTTACAACCCGTGCCTTTTCTTCAGAAGAGCACGTCAACTTCTAACAGAGGATCGCAGTGGCGATTTGCTTGGAATTGTCCAAGCGACTTCTTCACTCTTGCACAAGAATCCTAACTGAGAGATGCTGAGCACTCGAGACTTAGGAGGCTTGTGGCTAGTAGATAGGAAGGGTATGGCTTATTGAGCTTGTAGGAGAGAAGAGAAGAGAAGATTGAGTGAATTGAAATGAGAGAATTCATGCCCTATTTATAGTGTTTTTAGAGGCAGAATTCGGCCAGAATTCGGGTAGGAAAATTCAAAAATTTGGCCGTTGGACAGCTAGCAACCAGCTAACCCTAAAATTAGGGTTCCTGATTTCTAGGGGACAGAGTTCGGCCCGAACTCTGTGTGGAGGCAGAGTTCGGCCCGAACTCTGTCTCCAGAGCACAGAGTGGTTCTAAGTGGGACTTGTGGGCAATTTTTGTTTTGGTGGAGCTTTGGGATTTTGGGTAGGCTTATAGACTAAGTTCCAAGAGCTCAGCATAACTCAGAGTACATACTTCTAGACTCAATAAAATGTAAAAGTACAGACTCGAAAATACACTGAGAGTCGGAAACTGAGCTGTTGTCTGTCCTGAACTGAATGCAGACGTCGTGTGTCGTATTGAATTTATACAGATATTATTTAGTCAATGTAGTCAATATTTGGTTGACTGTGACTTTGTGTCAACACAGTTAGCCTAGGGTCGATATGAAGTGGTCAGAATTACAATAAATAGAAAATAATTGATTACTTATGATTATGGATAATCTAGGGGAAGTTTCTAGCTTAGAAGAAAGGTAATTATTTATAACCTGTCTTGGAAACTTTCTATGTATACTTTTTCAACAAAGCATATTTAGAAATACTTATAAGTTTTATACCAAAATATTCATTAAAACTATTTCAATATAAGTTCTCTTGTAGATAAATCTCAAACCAAAATTTATATGAACATAAATATGTATAACAATTTTAAGAATACTTATCATATTTGAAACTACATTCTACTAGTTAAAATAGTTTTAGATTACTATTTCGAGAATATACAATAATTATCTTAAGGTTAAACCCAAATTTTGTCAAATATATTTTTTTTGTCAAAAGGCATATTTAAATATCATAAAAATAATACAATATTATATTTTAGAAATATCTTTAATATATAGATTAATAACAATAATAATAATCAATATATTAATAATACATTAATAAAATATAGTATTTAACTACATAGATACATGTATTTATAAACATAAATATTACCCATCCCAAAACAGATATTTTAGGGTCTAAGATCCATACGCGATCCAAATAACGAAAATAAATATAAAGCTTCAAGGCCTATAGCCCAAACCATTAAAATTATATTTTTTGCTATCAACTAGTATATTGGGCTTGGGGCCCAAAATTTAACCCAATAATAAAACAAAAATAATATTCCAGCAAATACGTATATAAATATTTACTTTTCTAAATACTGTACTTATACAATTATACAAATATACAATTTTAGAATTAACCCAACCAAAATCCTAGCCCATGAGACTCAATATCCGGCCCAAGTATACATTCATAATACAATAGTATTAGTAAATAAAATTAATAAACATTTACTTTTTCTCCTGTACTTTCACTTCCCGAGAGTCTCCAATCACCCGCTACTAAAGTAACAAAACAAAGTAAACAATAAGGCCTCGTTTGGTTCGCGGAATCTCCCGGTTGGGAAAGGAAAGTGATTACTTTTCTATGTTTGGGTGCCCAAGGAATTGAGGAGGAAAGGAAAGTGATTTCCAATGGAAGGAAAATTAGGGAGGAAAGTGATTCCATCCATCCAAGGAAGGAATCACTTTCCCACATTGAAGTATTCACTTTCATTTCCAAATTTCTTGACATTACCAAACATCGGAAAAGAAAATCAATAGAAATTAAAGTTTTCCAAAGGAAAGGAAATGACAAGGAATTGATTTCCTTTCCCTTCCATTCTGCGAACCAAACGAGGCCTAAAGGGATTAGAGTGGAGAGAGAAAATATCGAGAGAGGGAAGGGGGATGGTGTTGGTGGCACCGAGATCCAACCACACGGCGGCGACTTCGGCTCGTGGCAACTGGAGGAAGCTCGGCACAGCTCTGCGGCGCTTAGCCGTGGTGCACGGCCATGCTGGAAGACGCGGCGGAGATTAGCGTCCACGCGGAGAAGAGAGGGCAGAGCTCTCCGGAGACCAGCGGAGAGGGCTCGGTCGGCTGAGCACGGCGCGGTCGGGCCGGGCTATCATCGGGGCCTTCGTATCACAATGACGTGGCCGACTGCTCGAGCTCGCGGTCCAGGGGTCTGCGTCGGAGCCGAGATGAGGGGCGGTCGTGGCCTGGCCGCGGGAAACGGCGGCGAACGCAGGACGAGGGTGGCGGAGTCCGACTAGGGCTTCGGTGGAAGGAGGAGCGCGACGGGGAGCTGCAAAGGAAAGGGGGCTCGCCGAGATGGAGACGAGCGCTGGATCGAGACACGGCCGGAGCTTGGTAACCACCGGCAGCGGTGGCTGACTCCGTGTGAGGGCGCTAGCCGGAGGCGCTGTAGCGCGGGGCGCCACGAAGGTGGTGAGGCTCGAAGCTTGGCGCCGGCGGCACAGCGGGTGGGATCTGGGACAAGCGGGCGTTGGCAGCGGCTCACCGCCTAGGGCGCGTACGAGGGAGTCGGAGTCGAGAGGGCCCGGAGACGGAGTGGTCGAGAATTGCTCGCGACGGGGGATGGCATCCACTGGACAAGAGCGGAGGCGGCCGAGCGCTGGTTCTGGCTCGATGGGACGCGCCCATCAGGCGGTCGATTGAGCATCTGCGGTGCTCGCAACATGACGGAGGCGCCGGAGGAACGTCGGGTCGGGGTGGCGTCGATGGCGAGGTTAGGGTTAGATTAGGCTTCTCTTTACTTCTTTGCTGGTTTGGGGATGGTGAAGTGTTAGACACATGATGGATGTAGTGTCTGACACAGGAAGGTGTATGCTGGATGTAATGGATACGAAGGAAACATATATTGGACACGGACACAGATACGACGACACGTCTATGGTTATTATGGTAATGGCAGTGATGTTGACACGATGGTGGTTCTGTAGAGGATAGTCGTCGACGAGATGGCAGGAGGTAATGGCGGGGGTGGTCGGGTGGCATGCCGACGTCAGGGTGATTGGGAGAATGATTGGCAATACGGCGAGGGAGATGGGCGTGCTCGGGAGAGTGTTCTGTAATGGTGAAGATGGGCGTGCTTGGGAGCAACGTGATGGGGGCCAGGTTCATACTGTTTTTCATGGAGAAATAAGGGAAAATTTTCATATATAGATATATAGGGAGCGGGACTATAAGCGAATGGATTAGGATCTATAGTAGATAAATATCCATATATATATTTAGATCAGAAAAGTAGTTTAAATTCAGATTCTTCCAATCGAACTCCTATATTGACTACAAATATTACTTTAAACTAGTAGTCAATATTATCCGATCATATAATTTAATATGATTAACTAATTCAAATTATAACTTCAAATAAATCCGATAACCTGTTGACCAAAATCCTCCGCTTTAGTTTAAACCAATTAAACATTTAAATACAAATCAATCCAATCAAAATCTATTAATGATAATAATAACATTTATTTAAATCATCATTTAACATTATCAAAATGATTTAAATCGTACGAATTTAAATCCAAGTCGAATAAGCGATCAACATAATAATTTTGAAATAGTATTTATTGCTATCACATAATTTAAATCATATAATTCACATCAAATCAAATAACTGATTACTATAACAATTCAAAATAAGATCTGGTGGCATATTTTCATTAGTCAAAATCATATTAGAAATGTTTTAATAAATCTTTTAGTGAATAAGATAATTTATGATAATTCAAAACCATTTTCCCAAAATAAATATTTGAAAGCCCAATAATTACTACAGAATATTTTTGTAATGCTAATAATAAGAAATAGACATTTCCATGAAAAGTGAGTGATAATCTCAATCATCAACTTAACTAGTTTTGGAAGCACAAAATAATGGCAAATATCTTATACTAAATTTTAAGGAAAAATTCATTTTAAATCGCGCCGAAAAAA
>JANAVB010026199.1:27115737-27120737 GCA_029216955.1 Iris pallida | reverse complement strand
CATTTAGAGTTTTTATTTTGACCCTTTTACCCCCAAACCCTAACCAAAATTGTTTTAAACACTTGTAACTAAGGGAGGGGCAAACTTGTAATATTCAATGAAGAGGGGATATAACCATTGTGGCCGGCCCTAATAGGACTCCCATCTTATTTTCTTTCTTTGAGAAGTCTTCTTCCCCAAGTGCTCTCAAGCTCTCCCAAGGAAGAAGCCTTTCTCCTTGGATTTTCTCTCCTTTAGGTAATATTTCCTTCTCTTTTATTTCTCTATTTTGCATTTAGAAAAGTTTTAACCATAGGAATGACCCCCATTGTTGTGTCCCTATTTTGTGTTCTCTTGTGTCCATTATGTGTCCTTTACGGATTTCTATTGTATTATTGTTGTGTCTTGTGTTCATGGGGAAAATCTCCAAACTTGGACACACTTTATATTTAAAATATTGATTAAATGAATTAATTCATATTAAATCTCAGATTTGAATATGTAGAGATGTGTTCTTGAGTACTTTACATTTCATTCATGTATCTCTTATAGATGTTTCATGTTACATATATATATATATATATATTTTTTTTTATTTTATATATATATATATATATATATATATATATATATATATTGTAATGAGAGTAAATATAAATATATATATATATATATATATATATATATATATATATATATATATTGTAATGAGAGTGTATCTATATTTATATATGTAATAAATGGTTCATGATGATTATATAATCAAGTTTGTGAGTGTGGTTCCTCATATTATTATTGTCATTATTGTTGTGGATAATTAGGATATATATTGTGTATTCTTTTGGCTCAAACTATCTAAATCCGTCATGATTTTTATCCACGTTTTTAATTTCAGCCCTAACTTAGAAATGTCATAACTTCTAGCTCAAAGCTCGGTTTAATCTCCCATTTTTTTTAAAAGAAGCGTATTAAAGTTAGCTTCCCAAAAACATATATTAATAGGACTAATTCTTTCTGTAACTTTCTAGAGAATTATTTGAGTATCAGCTGTACGAAAGACAAACGCGTTCTCGGTGTTTTCGCGATTCCGGGAGTTTCCGGAAACGAAAACGCGATCCGTTTGAAGTTTCGGAAAGCTAACACATAGATCTATAACATACATTAATCCTAGAATTTAATTCATGTTGAGATGGTACAATATTAATTATTAGTAGGAGTTACTATTCGACATATGCATTTTGTGCACCCTTGTGTGTAATATATTGTTCTATTTGATTTTAACCCATGTTAATGTATATACATTATGTAATTAAATAGAGAATGCAAGCATGATTAAATGGTTAAATAAATTATGTATGAGGTGTAAGTATCCTATCTAATGTAAGCATGTATAAGTATGGCTTGTAATGAATATGTAGGTTCCATAGTATGTAATGTATGGTGAATATAGTAGTGCAAGAGAATAAATGAATGATGAATGAATGCAAGTATGAATGTAATGTAATAATAGATGTAATGTATGCAATATACAAGTTAATGAGATGTAATGTTCTATGTTAACACAAATCCTATATTACCTCATGTACCCCCTTACACTATGTTGACACTATCACACTTGACACTTTGTTCACTTACACTTTGACACTCTTTGATATGTATACACTATGTATGTCCATTTAACCCTCACTTGCCCCTTTGTCATGTTCACATACACACACATAGCCTCTTAAATAAGTATTTATGAATATAGTTAACTTAGCTATGTATGTATATTATATATATGTTAGCATATTGTGTTGTAATATATAAGTTTATATAACAATTTGAAATGCCATGATTATAGACCTAATATTGAATACCAATATATACATGTGTATATATGTGTAGACATATATAGCTTAAGTAATAGATTACCTAGTGTATATCCAATGTGAATTCTTGTCTATTTGAGTATTGAATAATTGCATACTATATAGAGTTGGGTGTATGTTGGCTTGTATAGCCTTGTACTGATGTGTGCTTGCTAGGATAGTCTTGGTTAGGCCTAGTAAGACTTGCTGGATTAGGACATGACCTAGTTTGACCTAGTTTGACTAGTGCAGTTGACCAGAGTTGACCAAGGGTTGACTTTGGCCTAGTTTGACCTAGATTCATGTAGAATGCATTGTAGTGCTTTATATTACTCTTCTGGATATGTTGTGACTTGTGCTGTTCTAATTAGGAGCCAGACACCTCTCCTCGGACAGTATCTTTACCTTGGACATTCAGATATCAAGCGAGTACATTCTCTGATCTTTTCATACTTACCTGGATTATTTTCTTGCTCTAGATTACTCTACTTGATGCTGACACGTATCTTCACGGATTAGTACTATATGGATCCTTTCCTGAGATGTTATCCCTCTACGGGTGTATCGGGTATTTCATGTTCATGTACTTTATCATGTGCATCAGGTACTCCTTGTACTCGTACTAGTTCATGTTTTTACATGTTCTCATGTGCTTCATGTGCTTCATGTGCTTTCATGTGCTTTCATGTGCTTATCATGTGCCTCATGTACTACTCATTACATGAGTTCACGTATCTTAGCTGTATTCATGTGCTTATAACATAACTTGAACGGATCCTTGTGTATTGATTGGGGCGGGGTGAGTAGAATTGGTTATGTGATCACTATCCCCAGTAGCTGTATTCATGTGCCTCCTTATTTGTATTCATGTGCCCCCAAGCCGTTACATAACCATTGTGCTCTAAATCACGTAGCCACTTACAGTCTCTACTATCATGTATTTACTTTCAGTTACAAAATATCTCCTGTTTACTCGTACTTCCTATTCAGCACTTCCTGTATTTTACTCTATTGCATGATTTATACTCCTAACCTACTATGAACTGTTTTAGAGATATGTGCTCGTTCCCGTCCTGACTGGACCTGTTGATAAATTTTACAGATAGCTTGGAGGTTGCCTGCTAGCCTAGAGGAGACACATTAGAAGTTGTTAGGTAGTTATTTTAATTGTCTGGAGTTGTTTTTACTTTATGGATTACTGTATCTGAGTTTGGAGATTTGAGATATATTTCTGGATTTGTGTATCTTAGACACTTAGATTTCTCTCTGTTGTACCTCTTTTGGATTTCATGTTTTATCTATCTTTATCATGCTCTACCTTAGATGTGATTGAGTCTGTATCTGCTATGTCACCCCCATTCGGGGAGTATAAACTGTTTAGCCTTATACTGTTAGATGCATGAGACCTAGGACAGCGTTCTACCGCCGACACTGTGGCGTAGGTTGGACGTACCCACTTCTCGTGCCCTTATTCTAGGGTGCGGGTTGTGACACATTTTTAGTGGTGGCCCATGCAGGTCGAGATTCGCATTAGTGCGATTTTGTAGTAGCGCAACGACTTAGTTGTACTACTACGAGCCTGCTATAGGATATATAAATTAAGATGTTAGGATGAGAGGATACTCAATCACTGTTAGGATTCCTTGAGAGATTCCTGGGATGACCCTTGAGAATCTCGTTTTGAATTCTGATTTAAACTCCTTTTCCTTGTTTTGATTCACCTTTTTCCTTGATTTAAATTTGATTTTGTGGATTCATTGTAGAACTTTGAATCCTGGTATTAGTTGATAATTTGATAAAATTTTGTAGTTGTTGATTTAATTTTGTATTTAGATTAATATTTTCAAATCCAAGGTACTCAATCACACTTAGGATTCTTTGAGAGATTTCTGGGACGACCCCTGAGAAACTCATTTTGAACTTCAATTGGAATTCCTTTTCCTCTTGTTTGGATTCACCCTCAGCTATTGAATTTAAGCTTGATGGGTTCCTCTCGTTTGAACCGATGAGAAGGAACATATCTTCATTATTCTTTCTCGCCATTATTCCCTTGTATTCTTATTTACCTCTTATCTTAAACTCTGTCTCATTACATTAATTACCCATATCTTGTCGTCCCTACCAGATGTACTTCGAAACCCTTGAATCTTCGTATCTTTTGCATGGGGAAGGCTAAGGAAGTGACGTAAATTATGTAGCTCAGAGAAGACGTAACTGGTTATTTTATGATGATCTAAAGGAAATCAAATGTGGAGTGTTCCATATGGAAACTTGATATAGAAATGTGGTAAAGGTCTCGAATAGAATAAAGAGATGTATACTGCCAATCTGGAAACAATTACATTTAGAGAAATTTTGGGGTTATGAGATAGTTTATAGGTGTATTCAAAACTAATGAGGATATCAGAGGTCAACCTAGTTTTGAGAACTTAGAAAATCTTGGTTATTGATTCTGGGGAAAATTTTTACTCTGAGGCTATGTAGAAGGTTAGTAATGGAAAAGAGAAGTTAATTGTGTTTAATAAGGATATTAAACAAGATGTTGCGAGAAAATGACTAGGGATAGAGAGAACACAAAGTTATGGAAGTTTAGAGATTGTTGTGAAATATTTTTAGGAGAATAATATTCAAGGGTGTATGTCGAAGAAAATACGGAAGTTGATTTTATGATGGAAGATAAGTTTTGTAAGGCCTAGAGATTTAAATTAAATAATACGAGGAGAATAATTTGAACAAGTTCAAAGAATTCGTAAACGAGATTTAGAGGTTTTGGGTCAAATTTAAGACAAGGTGAAAGAACTTGAAAATTTAAATAAATGGTTAATGTTGATTCCTAAATGTGAGGGCTGTACTTCAAGAGTGATGTTTGGAAATTGGGAATTGCCTACGGTAGTCATGGTAAGGGTTTAAGTAAAGGTTAAATTTTCATATGGAGACTGGTGAGGTAAAGATATGATTGGTAAGTTATGACCAGATGAACTTAAGAGTATCAGAAGCAGATGACTAACTCGATCTTCATTATTTTTGTGCATTAATTACCACCTCTTGAACTCCCACTTTCTAATTGAGATCCTTTGACGTTCCTTATCGTGACTTTGATATTCGGAATGTAATACTAGCTGTTACCCTCCAACAAATCTTATATGCAAGACCTAGACGAGCTCACCTTCG
>JANAVB010026199.1:27095737-27110737 GCA_029216955.1 Iris pallida | reverse complement strand
TGCTGACACGTATCTTCACGGATTAGTACTATATGGATCCTTTCCTGAGATGTTATCCCTCTACGGGTGTATCGGATATTTTATGTTCATGTACTTTATCATGTGCATCAGGTACTCCTTGTACTCGTACTAGTTCATATTTTTACATGTTCTCATGTGCTTCATGTGCTTCATGTGCTTTCATGTGCTTATCATGTGCCTCATGTACTACTCATTACATGAGTTCACGTATCTTAGCTGTATTCATGTGCTTATAACATAACTTGAACGGATCCTTGTGTATTGATTGGGGCGGGGTGAGTAGAATTGGTTATGTGATATCTATCCCCAGTAGCTGTATTCATATGCCTCCTTATTTGTATTCATGTGCCCCCAAGCCGTTATATAACCATTGTGCTCTAAATCACGTAGCCACTTACAGTCTCTACTATCATGTATTTACTTTCAGTTACAAAATATCTCCTATTTACTCGTACTTCCTATTCAGCACTTCCTGTATTTTATTCTATTGCATGATTTATACTCCTAACCTGCTATGAACTATTTTAGAGATATGTGCTCGTTCCCGTCCTGACTGGACCTGTTGATAAATTTTACAGATAGTTTGGAGGTTGCCTGCTATCCTAGAGGAGACACATTAGAAGTTGTTAGGTAGTTATTTTAATTGTCTGGAGTTGTTTTTACTTTATGGATTACTGTATCTGAGTTTGGAGATTTGAGATATATTTCTGGATTTGTGTATCTTAGACACTTAGATTTCTCTCTGTTGTACCTCTTTTGGATTTCATGTTTTATTTATCCTTATCATGCTCTACCTTAGATGTTATTGAGTCTGTATCTGCTATGTCACCCCCATTCGGGGAGTATAAACTGTTTAGCCTTATACTGTTAGATACATGAGACCTAGGACAGCGTTCTACCGCCGATACTGCGGCATAGGCTGGACGTACCCACTTCTCGTGCCCTTATTCTAGGGTGCGGGTCGTGACACTTCGTCAGCCCAACGAAGGAGAGAAGAAGAAAAAAATAATATTTTGTGTAAGAGTGTCATCTATGTATTATGACACTCAACTTATCTGTAGGGGCCTACTCTTTATAAAAATAAAATCCTGGTGTTATCTCCACCTTTATTCTCGTGATGCATTAATATAGGATCATTCTACATCTCTTTTGACTGTTTCCATGTTTGTTCATTCCCAAAAGAAACAGAACAACACGTGGCAATTGTCCTATGGTCATGAGCGCCTCTTATTAGGATCTTTCCCGAAATAGACTCACGCCAACTGTTTCTTCGACCCTTTATAAATAGCCGAGTTAAAGAATGTTTACACATTCTCATTCTCATTCTTTTTCACCAAAGATAACTTTTTGCAAGATTTCATTCTCCAACAAGAGATTGATAAAGACGATGCTTTACGATGTCGTTCCTCTGTACGCCAGGTCACCAGACGTTGATTCAACAATTCTTAGGGCTCAACCATCTGATTTTGATGGTAAGTTTGATTTACATAAAAGGGGCAGGGTGCGCTCTTCTTTCTTTTTTTTAATTAAAACAGGGTGCACAATCGGCTGCCTTTGAGCTTTTGTTGAAAACAAACGCCTATCTTTGATAGATAAGGCACGCCTACTAAAAACGAGCGCAAATCCTTGATAAATAAGGAGCACATGAAACGCGGGCGCAAAGCCTTGTTAGATAAGGTGCACATGAAACACGGGCGTAAAGCTTTATTAGATAAGGTGCACATAAAACACGGGCGTAAAGCCTTGTTAGATAAGGTGCACATGAAACACGGGCGCAAAGCCTTGTTAGATAAGGTGCACATAAAACACGGGCGCAAAGCCTGAATAAGGTGCGCGAGCATCAGTCTTTAATTGGCCAGTATGCGCCTGATGATACTTCTGTTGAAAATTTTTCTCTACTGTTTTCTGCAGAAGCTTGGCTGAAAAACTTTTCCAGAACCGGCATTGGCGACTTAGATGCTGTGGGAAGCATTCTTCTGACATCAACATCAGGGAGCTCATGCGCTTTTGACGCGCAAACTAGACAACTCAAAACTCTTCGTGGGATAAAAGGGTCTTCCTCAGATGGTAGGAAGAGCCTTTATACACGGAAAGTTGGATGGTGGAGTCAACTCTATCCCGAGAAATTGGGTAGTAGAGTTCCTTTCACGGTAGAACTAGGAATCGTATCCCAATGCTGGATACATTCCTATTTCTTCTGAAGGGCCGTCATTTCTCCACCAATTGTATTGGCAGCAACGCGTCTTCGGGCTGCCATACTCTAGGGTTCTTCTCTCGTCTGAGAGAGAAGACCAGAGTTAATTCCTACTGCTCTTGTCGCCATTGAGGCTCAAACAGCAAGGAATTGATACCAACAACGAATCCGATGAAGAAGATCCAAAGAAGAAATAGATCTCGATTAGGTCGTCATTGTCGAATAGAATAAAAATCCAAGATCTAATAGATTTCCATTATGATTTGTAGAAAAGTCTAAGAAATGTAATAGACTTTATGATGATAAAATGAGAATGGAAATGACAAGTCTTCTATACTCAATAAATTGTATCTATCCAGAGGTAATATAGACATAAATGAAATCTCGTTTTCTTTTTCAGAGTATACAACACTATCAGAGGTAATATGGACATGATAGATCGTAACAACTCAAAGAAAACTAGATTACTATCTATTCAGTGGCCAAATGGACATGATAGATAGAAAATACAAGCAGATTTAATATTTATTCAGAGGTCATGATAACATGGTAAATAATAAATCCAACTTTTATACCAACTGGTAAGATAAAAAAATTCTTCTCCGAAGAGACAAGTTACCAGCTTAACCAAACATTGGTAGCTGGAAAAATAAGAAGACAGACGTTATTGAGAGTATACGTCAATATCGATGAAAGAATGAATGAACCAATGTTTCTTTCGGGAAGAAGAGAAGGTCAATTCAATTCCACAATTAAATGGATGAATCTGATGTAATGAATGAACAGGTCTTTTCGGGAATGAAAAGTTGTTTTCAATTTCCCGGTCCGGTTCATTAATAGCTCTCTCCTATAAATAGATGAGAACTTTTTTTTGTAAAACTTCATCCTTATTTCCACTCCTCTATCGAAAATGTCTTCTAAGGACGTGCAGCAAAAGAATGAAGTCTCTATGAAGGTTGAGGACGTCATCGAGACGCGCCCCGTTGAGCCAATTGTGTTAGGCCCAACCGAAATAGGCGAAAGCTCTTCCACGCCCAAGCCACCACAAGACATCCTCGCTTTCTTAGTAGAGCCAGGGAAAACTCCTGAGGAAGAGGCGCTGAGGATGGCTGCCTGCAAGTTTTTTGTGAACTCAAGCAACGATGTCTTCGATGCATTGGCAGAGTATGTATTTAATAAGGAAGGCAGTGGTCCTCGTCCTTAATCGTTTGTTCTGAACAAAAATAATAATAAAAGAGATTTTATTTTCATTCTATCTCCTTTTTTTTATATATAGTACTTTTTAAGAAATTTACCATTGATCGGCATCATGAGTAGATCTCCATTGGGCTTGGATAACTGATAGGCGCCATTGGAAAACACGGTCTCGATTATATAAGGGCCTTCCCATTTTGCTTGGAATTTCCCTTTGCTTTTGTGATTCATCACCATCGGTCTTCGAACAACTAATACTAGTTCACTGACTTTGAATACCCTTTCTTTAACTTTACGATTGAAAGTTCGAGATATACGGGCTTGATATAGTTCAATATGCTGTTGATCTTGAAGATGCTTCTCGTCCAATCCTTCAAGTTCTTGGAGTCGTAAGCGATCATTATTCTCTGTAGTTAGCTCATTAGCAATGGCTATTCGAAGAGATGGAATCTGAATTTCCAATGGAAGGACAGCCTCACATCCATAGACCAATAAAAATGGTGTAAACCCAGTAGGAGTTCGGACTGTCGTTCGATAAGCCCATAAACATTCTCCAAGTTTCTCATTCCAATCACGTTTATTAGAAGAGACAAACTTTTTGAGAAGTTTGATAATCGTCTTGTTGAAAGCTTCGGCTAAACCATTAGCAGCTGGATTATAGGCCGTAGAAGCCAGATTTTGAATTCGATTCTTATTACAGAACCGATAAAATGCCTGACTGGCAAATTGTGGTCCATTGTCGTGAATTATCCGTCGAGGAATCCTGAAATGATAAATGACATGGTGTTTGATAAAGCTGATCACATTAGATATTTTCACTTCAGCAAGGGGAACTGCTTCTGCCCACTTAGAAAAGTAATCGGTTATAGCCAATATAAATCGATGTCCTTTAACAGAAGGGGGGTTAATAGGCCCAATAATATCCATGCCCCAAGCTTCGAAGGGCCAAGAGGCTGCTGTAGGATGTAGGAATTCAGACGGTTGATGAATAAAATCAGTATGAATCTGACATGCTTTACACCTTCTGGCATAGTCTACAGCATCGGCTATCATAGAAGGCCAATAACATCCCATTCTTCCAATACGGTCTTGTAATTTCGGACCTGGTTGATGAGCACCACATACACCATCATGAGCCTCACGGAGTGTTTGCTTGGCTTCACTCTCGGAGAGACAGTACAACAAAAGTCCATCATATGAACGACGGTATAGCATATGTAAAGACGAATCATAATAGAATCAAAATGATCGTCTCTTAATTGATGCAGCTTCTTTTGGATCTTCAGGTAAAATCCTATGAACCGCATAATCAATGAATGGACTACTCCAATCCCTCTGCTGGGAACTTGACTCTGTAGTATAACTCTGTTCAATATACAGATTATTTTTAACACAGAATAAGTCTCGGTCCAATAAAGTAATTATATTTTGTCTTCGAATTGGAACAGCCAAGTCTGCAGCTAAGCTAGCAAGAGCATCAGCTTCCACATTCTGAGAACGTGGTACGAATTCGATGAAGAATCCTTTGAATGAAAGGACCAACTCGATTACCACTTGATGATAAGGAATGAGATCAGGATTTCTGACTTCATAAGTCCCTCTAACTTGATTAACAATCAGTTGAGAATCTATATAAGCTTTTAGGGATTCAACATCCAATTGTTTTGCTACTTGGAGACAAATCAATAGAGCATTATATTCTGCTACATTGTTGGAGCATGGCTCATTGAGAGAATAGGCACGGTATATGACCATTTTATCAGGAGAAACCAAGACGATTCCTACCCAGAGACAATATTACCTTTAGGTCCAACCCGTGATGCTCCATCAAAATATAATTTCCAGATATCATCCTTCAAAGTCATGTTGCAATCTACGACTTCATCTGGAATGTCCTCATATAACTTCGATGTTTCAGGTATAGGGTGAGCAGCTAAGAAATCAGCTAATGCTTGACCCTTCACTGATTTTTGAGGTACATAAACCATGTCATAAGGAGTGAGCAACATCGCCCAGGTAGCTAACCTAGAGTTAAGAATGTTCGGTTTTCTCATCAATACCCGAATGGAATTTATTCTGGAGATGACATGAATAGTCTGTCCCGTCACATAATGTCTTGTCTTTTGGACAGCAAAAACCAAGGCCAGACATTCCTTTTCTACAGGAGTATATCTGTGTTCAGCTCCGACCATCATTCGGCTAAGATAATAAATTGCTTGTTCATGCCCCATATTACTTTTTTGTGCAAGAAGAGCACAAGTGAATGATCCAAGGCTCGAACATATAGCAAAAATGGTCTTCCTACCACTGGAGGTACCAGAATAGGTAGATTTATAAGGTATTGCTTGATGCCATTGAAGGCTTTCTGACACGCTTCATCCCAAACAAATGATACACCCTTCTTTAATAGACGGGATAAAGGTTGACATCTCCCAGAGAGATTAGATATAAATCTCCTGATATAAGCAATACGACCCTGAAAGCCACGGAGTTCTTTCAGATTACGAGGAGGACGCATTTCAAGAATTGCTTTAACCTTATCAGGATCGACATGGATACCCTGAGAAGTAATGACAAATCCTAAAAACTTGCCACTTGAAACCCCTAAGAAAGACTTAGTATGGTTCATTTTCAATTGATGACGACGCATCAATTCAAATACTGTCTTCAAGTCATAAATATGATCATCTTTTGATCGACTTTTGACAGCAATATCATCTTCATAACATTCCACTGTCTTGCGTAGATGTTCCTGAAAGATGTTGCTCATAGCCCTTTGATACGTGGCACCGGCGTTTTTGAGACCAAATGGCATAACTGTATAGCAGTAAACCCCAAAGGGTGTATGAAAAGTAGTATGCTTCTCATCGTCTGGATGCATCTTAATCTGATTGTATCCTGAGAATCCATCCAAGAAAGACATGCGTTCAAAATCGCATATATTGTCTATCATGACATCGGTAATCGGAAGTGGAAATTCATCCTTTGGACAAGCTGCATTAAGATCTCGAAAATCTATGCAAACTCGAACTTTTCCGTTCTTCTTCATAACAGGAACAATGTTGGCAACCCAGTCCGGGTGTTGTTCTTCACGAACAAAGCCACATGTGATCAGCTTTTTGACTTCCGCCTCAATTGCATCCATCATATCTGGTCGAAAACGCCGTTGCTGTTGTTTTACAGGCTTAGCATTAGAAAGAATATTGAGTTTATGAGTAGCAATTTTAGGATCTAAACCCGGCATATCCTCATAACTCCATGCAAAGATATCAATATATTCTTTGATCAGTTTTATCAACTCTTCCTTTTCATCCTCAGAAAGGTTTTTACTGATGAATATTGGTTTGGACGTAGTTCCATCTCCAACATCAATCTGGACAATCTCATCCTCTGTAGGTGGCTGTCGCTGTTCAAAATGAAGTTCCCATTGAGTGTCCATCTATTGAGCCCAAGGATCATTCTCAAATGGTTCAGATTCACCATCAGTTTGAACCATGTTGACAGAGAATATTTGCTCAGATTCATCATAATAACCTCCTTTAACATATGAGGTGTGAGACGTATCGGATTCGATGAATTGGATTTCTTCTGAATCTGATGATTGTGAAGAGCTAGAAGAGAATTCTTCATGTATATCGTCATTAAACATGTGGGACGGATCATATCCCAACCCATAACGAGTTTTCTGGTAAAATGGATCACCACATAATGGTAATCGTCTACCCTTACCTTGATTGAGACCTTGCATAGTCTTCAAATCATATTCCATATTCTGGATAATCTTGAGAGATTGTTGACTATATTTTTTAATTCGGATTTTTCCTTTATCTTTATTTCTCAGATCATCTGTCTGAGCAACAGGGATATTTTTAGCCAGGCCAAACACAATTTGGTGCCTATTTTTCTTATCAGACGGAATCACGAAATAAGATTCTTCGTGACGTCTATAAGTTACACAAGCTTGCGATAAAGCAACTACAGGAAGAAGATAAGGAGAAAATGTTAGGAACCTCTAAGCATAAGGTCCAACATCGACATGAGGAGGAAAAGAATTTTCTTATTGTCAATGTATAAAGTTTTCTCTGTATCTATGTCGTCTTTATATTGATGACTTTGATTATCAGAAGATAAAGTCATTCTTTCAACAAATTTGACAGCCATATACTCAAAAAGGAAATCTTTATTGATATTAGAAAGTACAGAATGATCAATATTTACATCATTTACAATTTGACTACTACGCTTCGGATTGATCATTAACGGACCATCATCCGTCTTCTGCGTAGACTTGTCAAGGTTGATGATCAATGGTGGTTTTAGATCATTCGTACGAGAAGTATGTCCTTTGACCTTGATCATAAGAGGTTGAATTTGGCTTTTAGCAGGAACATTCACTGATTCCTCAGATGAAGCTTGAGTTTTTCCTTTGACCTTGATCATCAGAGGTTGATTGTTGACAGGTTGGGGTTGAATTTGCCCTTTGACTTTGATCTTCAAAGGTTGCTCTTCTGGCGAATCTTCATTAATAGACTGATCTTCGGCAGATGATCGATCTTCAGCCATGTCTAATATCACTTTCACATGCTCTTGTTTGTAGAGCTTTGAATCAGAAAAATAGGCTTTGACACCCTTGAAAGGATTGATATCAGCAAACTCAGTCTTCACAACCCCTTGGGAATCTACGTACTTGAAGCATTGGTGGAGAGTTGAAGGCACGATGTTATGCTCATGTAGCCATGGTCTTCCAAGAAGGATGTTGTAGGATACGTCTGAATTAATAACATAGAATGTTGCCATAGTTCGAAGATCACCAATCTGAATCTTTAGACGAATCTTCCCCAGTGGTTTACTCTTTCCAGAGTTGAAACCAACTATTGTGGTACTAGTGTAAGTCAAGTCACAAGTAGGAATCCTCAACGGTCTTAGCATACTTTGAAGAATTATGCTAATGGAAGACCCAGGATCAATGTAAATCCTATCAACTTTAGTGGATTCAATATACCCAGTGTAGCACAATGGCCTGTCATGTTTGTTATGTTTCAATAGCATATCTTCTTGTGTGAAGGTAATATTAGGAATTACCTCCATCATACTATGACATTGTGGTCATGACACTGGTATATTATCGGGAGTCTTAAGTTGATCTAAGCAGGAGTCAGCTTACAGCAAAGCTTCACTCAAGGTTTCGCGACTTTCTTTAGAAAGGCGAAGCAACTCGAAGATAGATAATCTAGCCAGAGTATTAGCTAACTGGGCTAGAATATCAAATTTATAGGGTTTCATCACCATCCCCTGACTGGAAACAGACTTCAACGGGACGTCAAAGCGTACTGCTTTCTGTTTTCCCTTTTCAACCACAGATGGTTTAGCAGGAACAGGAGACGGTTGAGTTGATGGTGCTTCAATATCCTCTGCTTCTTTGGAGGATCCTTCATAATCCTAGTGGTACTCTTTCCCAGATCTTGTACCAGCAAAGGTTTCTTCTTCAGACTTAGAAGAAGGAAGTACCATATTGCAGGATTTAATCTTCCTTCCTTTAGCCTTCTCCTTGCAAGAATTGTTATGAGGAACCTCAGAACCCAATCCAACAGTTGATTTTTGACTTTGAGTTTGTAAAGGAAGTCGTATTCCTTTATCATAATTCAAACCTTCTGCCTTTTGAAAGTCATAACCCATCTTCTTCATGAGAAGGACAGATTGCTGACTATACAAGTGAGTAGTAGCGGACTCTTAACAGGTGGTTCAACAGAGGAAGAAGAAGGGATCTCTGTAACTACAGGAGAATGAGGAATATAAGTCTCTGTAACTACGGGAGGAGAAAGATTTGAGATACGAGGAAAAATCCCTGTAGGAGCTTTTTCATAAGCAGCGAAGACTTGTTGTGCGCTGTATAAAGGAATTCATGGCTAGCCACTGCTGATGAGTAAGCTTGAGCTTGGTAGGAGGAGCTAGATTTGGAGGACATATGTTCAATCCTCTCAGTCTATCTTCCAAAGGAATGCCATCCCATAGATGATCCAAATCATCAAGATCTGGAGTAACATGAGAAATTATGTTGCAGGTTTTGTCTTTCTTACCTTTCTTGGATTTTGAAGTTTTACCTTCATCTTCCATTTCAGGTACTAAGTCAGGATGTACCCATATAATTTCACCATTCTTTAATGTGAGAGGCAACAATCCTTTATTTTCCTCCCTGGCAGGCGGGATATTCACAATCTTCATCGTCGCCTTCGGAATTGGGATAATCCCATCTGGTACTTGTTGAGAAGGAAAATCTTCGAATTGAAGAGAAACCGTATTGGTTGTGACCGTATGCTCATCGTTAGTTAAGGAGATGGCATTGGCATTAACCAGCTCTTGAATCTTCTTCTTTAGGATATAACAAGCCCTGGTGGGATAATTTATGTATCTATGATAGATACAATATTTAGGATTGTCAGTCAGATTCACCTCATTAGGCCTCTTTGGCTCCGGGATTTGGAGTTTGCCACTCTTCACCAGACATTAGAATATTCCTGGGATATCACTCTCATCAAAAGAATATTCTTCTTTTGGCTTAGAAGACTCCTGATTATTCGGCGTCATTTTGTTTTTGGAAAGATTAACCATAAGGGTGTCCTTTTCTTTTATATTACGATTGCCAGAATTATTACCAGGATTACCTTTCTTTCCTTTATCCTCTGAGGTAAAAATCATCCCATGTTCACGAGCCAACCTACTATTGGTCTCGGCAGAAACTGCTGCTATAATAAACGAAGCCCAATCTGTGAATTGGGAACCCGTAAAGACAGCAATGGATGGTCGCGGATTCATCTTGTATGTATCAATTATTGCTGAATCTGGCATACCAGGGGGCATCTTTAGAGTCGCCTGTCGGAAACGTTCAATGAACGTCCGATTATCTTCTTTCTTTTTTTGTTTGATTTCTATTAAGGAGGACATGTTCATGTCCATACCTCCTTCATAGAAGCGGGAGAGAAATATTGCCTTAAATTCGTTAAAAGACGAAATGCAATTGTCGGGTAAACTACGATACCAGTCGTAAGCTGAACCCGTCAAGCATCCAATGAACACCCGAGTGAGAAGAGCATCATTTTTCTGCAGATGTACAGTCATAATATCAAAGTAATTGATATACTGACTAGGAGAAGCCTTTCCATCAAATAATACCATTGATTTGGCTTAAATTTTGGTGGAAAGGGTACATCATTCCAATGAGGAGGATAAGGTTGCTTAATCCCTAACCTCTGGAGCTGATCCTTGTGTTTCAAAACTTCAAACTGTGCTTTGAGCTCACAAACTGCTTGAATGGCTTCATTGGTTTGAGGAAGCTCATTTGATTGAATGATTATTGGATGTACCGTAACCCCCACCGGAGATGGTACATCTTCTGAAATGATAGGATCTGGAGATGTAGAATTTTGATTAACAGCAGGCTCTTGAATATTCAAAGGTATATCAGCCCCTTGACTATCTTGAGTTTGTGTTGCTACCTGCACCGGTGTTACTATTGTCGGTTGAGTAGTTTGCTGAGCTGTTATTATCTGGTGCATGCTTTGCATCATGGTAAGCATGTCTTTCAGTGATTGCTCAACGGCAGAGAGACGTTGTTCTGTATTAGCAGATGACGTCTCTAGTTCATCTCCAATAGCGTACGATTCAACCTCTCTTGAAGATACAGAGGGATTAGTATAGAAGTATGAATCGACACTATCAGTTTCGGACTCAAGAGATTGAGTACCTCCAGCTTCTGAATCAGAAGTCTGCAATTGTCTTTGTCTTCTTGATCGAGTATTCTGATATATTCCTTTAAAGGAATCAAGAAGTCTGTTGAATTGTTGTTGACCTAGAGTTTGGGACGTGTTCTGTCTAGGACGCCGTCCTCTGTTGGTATGAGATGCCATGTTGACTGACGCATATGACAACTCATGTTCTTGGTCATCAGCTTGTTGTTGAGGCGCATTAAAACTTAACCGGTCAAAAACTGATCGTTTAGAAGCCGAACAACAACATTTAATTACAATCTGGTGACACTCACAATGGTGACTTTCTTGGGGGAGTGACACGGGAGATTGTCTATTTT
Source organism: Iris pallida (assembly GCA_029216955.1). NCBI lineage: Eukaryota > Viridiplantae > Streptophyta > Magnoliopsida > Asparagales > Iridaceae > Iris > Iris pallida. The sequence continues at coordinate 27,099,245 of JANAVB010026199.1, read as the reverse complement.
TACATTTTTGCATTAGCAATTCACGTAAATCAGAAGAAGTAGAGGGAATAGTCTTCTTTATTACATTTGGGGTAGAAAAATATTTAGTCCCTTGTGTATAAAGAAGATTACTGGTTGCATTCGCAGAACCAAACTGTATATTTTTACGCGCTTGGAGTTGCGTGCGTAAATTCTGAGATTTTTGAGCACGAAGGACTCCATTTTCATTGCATGTAATTTGTAGGTTTGGTACCTTGCGTACAGCAGTATAAGAAGGTTGTTGGTTGAAAACAGAAGTTTTACCAACTATGTTTTTATGCTTCATGCATGCAGGTACATTCACTTTAGATGCAGAAGCATCATTGTGACCTTTATCTACACTGTCACAGACAGGAGATTTACCTTTACGCATAGAGCACAAAACATGAGTATCTACCACGTCATGGACGGGAGATTTTTCTTTATGAGTAGAATGTAAATTTTGTGTGTCTACCACGTCACAGATGGAAGACTTATTGTTACGCTTAGAACATAAAGTATTGGAGTCTGCCATATTACAAACGGGAGACTTGTTTTTACGTTCAGAGCGTAAACCTAATTTTTACGCCCAGGGCATAATACTGGAGAGTCTGCCACGTTACAAACGAAAAACTTATTTTTACGCGCATGACGTATCACAGAAGTAGACACTGCCTTATCACAGATGGGAGCCTCTACAACAGGAGTAGGAAGGATTCCTTTGGCTGTAGAGACAGTAGAGAGATCCGAGAATTTCTTGGATTTGGGAACCCAATCTTTTTGCGCCTTCCGCGATTTCTGAACATTGGAACAGCGAGTGCTACCCCCAGTTCGGAGCATTTCTTCGTAAGCAATCTGGTCTAAGTGTACAACCAGAGTCTTCTTTGTCGATTCGATCGACACATCATCGTATTGAGCAATTGCCTCCTCGTCAGAGGAGAAGGTCGTCCCCAGCAGAGTCGCCATTTTGTTTCACTTAACAAAAATGCCTTGAAATTGGCTTTTGAAAATAAAACGAGAAAAAGTACAAGAAGTACAAATTGTTCAGAGAAGTATTACTATGGAAGTCTGATCTAAAGGCGATCACTTTGTTCCTTGGACCATACGATGATGATGAAGATCACTGCTAGAAGATAAACAACTGGAAGAACTAAGTCACCAGAAAGGTATCGACGCACTTAGTCACTGATGGCGAGGTCGAATGCTTTCCTGCTTTGCTTCACTCTGTTCTGGAAGAAAAGTTGAAGAAGAATGCTCCCGAGAATCAAAGTTTCTGGGCTCTAATTTCTGTATTCTCTCCTCTGACTTTGTCTGTGTCTGTGTGTCTCTGTGTGTCTTTGTCTATAAAAATAAGTTTATTTATAGACTTGGCTTTTTGTGCGTAAAACTCAGCAAAGTTCTGTCTTTACGCTAGTAACTGCCACCCATGACTGAAGTCATCCTCTACACACGTTGACACGTGTCCCACTATTTCAATAAGAATAGGATGCACGTACACACGTTCCTTGAGATGTGTGGCATGAAAGCCACATAGGCAAACCACGTTCCAAAGTAGTCAGGAAGGGTAGGGCGTAAAAACAACCCAAATATACTCTGAGCGTAAAGTAGTAGACTAGCCGTAAAATAGCCCTAAAATGTACTTCTCACGTAAAGTGGTTGATAAAACAACCTTGAGCGTAAAGTAGCCCAAATAAACTTTATGCACACGTCAACTTTGAGCGTAAAAAGCTCATATAGTATTCATGCGTAAAAGAAGCCATCTTGTGAGCGTAAAATAGCTCAGTCTACATACTAAACGACAATATTGGTTTCTGTGTAAAACAAATCCCTTCGAATTCTGTGTTATATGCTGTCAGTAGATCTTTATGTCAGACCCATTATCACTTTTTATTAAATGCATGATTTGACAACCTATCTCAAGTATAAAATAGTTGGCCTGTCCCTGGCTTAAAATAGTTGACCTGTCCCTGGCGTAAAGTAGTTGGCGTAAAACAGCTCATTTGAGTGTAAAGGCTCTATCTATTTAACTCAGTCTATGAAGCACTATTTACGCTCCTACATGGCCGACTTAATCGAGAATGCCCCGTTGGCATCTGGAGACCACTCGAGCTTATCAGCGTCCGGACCGATCCATACTATGCTACTGCAAATGGATTCGACCGCCTCAGACCCCGCCCATGTCCGGACTTTGTTCCAATTACAGGTGTTATTTGTAGGGTCCCACAAGTCCTTGATAGAGCTGTTCCTGGGGGCTGCTAAAATTTTGGGAAGCAAGATATTGTCGACCCAACGCTACATAAATGGCGAAGCTTCGTCGCCGCCCACTTTAAGGTGAATCGCTGGTTCGGCGAGGGACCGACTGATGAGAATGCGACACCAGGCAGCTGAGGATCTGCTGTTCGCGATGGCCATAGACGGGTGGATGTGCCTGAAGTATCTAGCCTTCATGAACCTGGACCATAGATTCTTACTCGTGCGAAGCTTCCACCATAATTTCATAGAGAAAGCATTAACGATATGAGAAAGTTTAGTAAAATCCAGGCCCCCCTCCCAGGTAGGCCGGCCATGGTATCCTAGCTGGCCCAATGGTGCTTGTCATGGCCGCCGTTGTGTCCCCATAGAATGTTGCTGAAGATACTCTCGATGTAGGATAGAACTTTCTTGGGAGGGGAGCAAGCTGCTAGGGTGTAGATGGTAATGGAAGTGAGGACGTGATTGATGAGGATTATCTTGCCTCCGGGGAAAAGTGTAGCATTGTGCCAGCCCTTGAGTTCTTCCTGATACGGGTGATCAGGTTCTCGAAGATTCCGGTGTTAGATCTGCCGTACACGAGGGGGCACCCGAGGCAGTGGAGTGGAGGGTGCTGGATGGGGAATGAGGTGGCGGTAGAGATGCTAGCTGTTTGCTCTCTCTTGATATTGTGGTGGGTGTAGACAACACTTTTGTCTGAGTTGATCTTCTGTCCAGAATACCTTTCGAATCTTTGGAGCGTATTGTGGATGACATCCACCGATCCGGTGTTTTCGGAGGAGGAAATGAGGATATCATCTGCCAAGGCCAGGTGGGTGATGATCGGGCAGCCACTTGCTGTGTGGAAGTGCTGGAAGTTGGGGGAGTTCGCCATCTTATTAAGGTTTCTGCTTAATACGTCCGCCGTAATGATGAATATGGTGGAGGATAGAGGATCTCCTTGCCTAACCCCACGACTTCATTTGAAGAAGAAACCGTCTGCTTGGTCGTTAATAACCGTGGAGAACCACGAGTTGCTGATCAATCTCCACACGGTGTTGGTCCAAGTTTCAAAAAATCTGAAAGCTCTGAAGACCCAGATCATGAATTGCCAATCCAGTCTATCGTAAGCTTTCTCCATGTCCAATTTGATGGCTATATTGCCCCCTCTTGCTGGAAGCTTCATGCAGGTGACTAACTCTTGGGCCAACATGATGTTATCTTGGATATTTATCCCCCGAACGAAGCCACTCTGCTCCTCCGATATGATTTTGGAGAGAAG
>JANAVB010026199.1:27003237-27090737 GCA_029216955.1 Iris pallida | reverse complement strand
TCAAATATATGTACATTATTTTTTCACCATTTTTTTCCAACCATAATCGAAACTTTTAAAGTCAAAATCTAAATAAATTTATCAATCATGGATCATATGACAAAAATTTCCTCGAGTCGAGTCCATATATCCAAAATAGGTATATCAATGAACCTAATAAGTCATAAATGTTCTAAAATCTTCAAAAGTCAAAAAAATTAATTTGTTTTCTCAATCATTTAGATATTCTAACGAACCTTTTGTGAATACCACCTATAGCCTCAAAGTAAAATTTTATCTATCCTTCGAAGTTGGTAATATCGCTACTACCCAACTTAGAATTAACTAATCCTTCTTACGAGATTATACCTTTAGGAAAATAGGGTTCCTCGATCCTTAAAGTATAAAATGCATTTATAACTCAAAATAGGACCTCTAATGTATACCAATTGCTAATGAAATCCTTCCAACCATGTGTTTGAGCTATGGGCATATACTAGTGTTGTCATCTTCCTAATCTCTATTAAACACGAGAAGTAAGGATTACTGTGGAAAGAGTTCAAATAGGATGCAAATCAAGGAAGGCAAACGAGATTTTAAAATTTAGGAGTCAAGGAAGGAGATCAAGTATGTGGATGAGATCCTAGACTCTAATCCTATATGCAGGACCGCTCGGTACAGTAACGTAACCAAAACAACAAACTCGACCTGCATGAGCCACCACAAAAACATGTAACGCCCTAATCCCAAAATACGTAGGACTAGGAATGTAGACATGCCAGCCGTATAATAAATATACGTAAGCTGTAAAATACAGTAAACTATGACATACTAAATCTCACCTACAAAGTAAATAAATAATCATATGAAATCAACTTTAAATTGTTATTTGTACAAACGTTGGGCAGAGATAAATCCACTACCATCTATATTAAAAGAGAAGAAGTACACAAATTAATTGAAGAAATTGTCAAGTGAAGCAACAACGATCCCAAAAGCTAGTCATCTTCGATTGATAGGGAAGATTACGGCCTTGGCTAGAACACCTGCAGAAAGCCACAAACACACACCTCAAGAATTCACCATGTCCTCAGAGGGACGTAACAAAATACAGAAAAAAATATGACATATAAACTGAATATAAAATATGCCAACATGTCACAAGTAAAAGTAAAGTGACATGACATCAACTAGGGTCACTAACCGTTCTACAGTATACATGTAGCTAAGAACATATCGTTAGTCGCATGGGCACTTCTGGCTATAAATGGGATTGGCTTGGTTCCCGTATAGGGTACCATGGGCCTACATTCGTTACGCTTCGTGAACGTCAGAGGGCATCAATATAGGGGTACGTCCATAACGCTCAGTGAACATCAGAGGGCATCAATGACCTGCGTCTCCGGCAGAGCTTACAGGTTACAAGGAAAGTGTAATAGTAGCCCATACGGTAAGGAAATGTTCTCCCCACCCGATGCACCTATCTAAGTTGCATCCACGACCATGTACCTCTACTAACTGCCAAGTCTTCTAACATGCATCTAATTGGCAGTTAGACCTGACGCATGTCCCATACGTATTAGTGATCAGCCAACACGCAAATTCGGAGGCCATATGCTACTCACCACTCACCTCATGGCCCATCAATGTCCAAGTTTATAAAAATGTGCTAAACTAGTGGTAGTCCCTTAACTCTAGGTTCATATGCAAATTTAAAGGCGAGGAAGAAAATATGAATGGCATTATGTACAATTGAAAGCAAGTATGAACTGTATCAAGAAGGAAACTGGAAATAACCACAGGTAGTAATATGCAATAGCTGAAGAAAATGAAGAATAATTATAAGCAATAAATAAGGCAACGTATCTTGCCTACCTGGTGTGGTGAGATGATCCGACAACTCTTGATTGTCCAATAGCTATGGTCGTTGCAAAAAGGGTCCGAATTCACAAAAATATAAGTGCACGATTAGATAGGATGTTCGAGAAAAACTTGTGGAAATACATACATATATTATACTTAGAAAATATCCATAATATTCTAAAACTTGATTTTATTAGTATCATACTTTTAGGAAAAATATACTTTAAAAAATATCAAAAAATTATTTTGGGCTAAACTCTAAGTTTTGTCAAAATAATATTTTAGGTCGAATCTCTATTTTCAAAAATATTTATAGATAATCCTAATTTTTGTCAAGATATAACTCTCTTTTTTTTGTCAGGCATCTATATAAAAAATACCATAAAAATATAATAATGATATATTTTTAGGCTAAACAAATTTTGAAATAACTTAAGGCCAAGCCCAAAGATATAGGTTTTGAAATATAAATGCTATATTTGATAACATTATTAATAGTATAAATAATAAGGCCCATGAAATACTACCAGATATAAATGAAAAGAATCATTTACTAATATGTATATACTACCAAAAATATTAGTTAAATAAAAATTATGTAATGTGTTATTGAGCATAGAGAACAACTCATAATGAAAGAAACATTAACAGTAGTTGTTGTTCTCTATTTTTAAGAAAGAGAAAAAAGAAGAGATGAAAATGGAAAGGGAGTAAGAGAGGAAGTGAGTGAGGAAGCGGGAGAGAAGTCGAAGGGGTTCGAGAGTTAGCTGGAGAGAGAACGGGCTTACAGCGGGTTTCTAGATGGGCCGCGCTATGGTGGCCCATGCAGGTCTGCATTTTCGCAAGGATAGAGAAACCGTGGTAGTACTTAAGTTAGTCGTATTATTGCGGGCCTGCAACTAGAAATAGGAATAGGAATCTAAGGACCGTCCCCACATGTTTAAACTACGTTATTGACTTATATACTCGACTTCAATTACTCTTTATGCATTCTGTTTGAATCTTTCTACCATCTAATGATTTTTCCTTACTTTCAGCCAATGGATTCGCAAGACAGGAACAACGCTTCGTTGATCACCCTACCGACAGTTGGCGAACTTTTTACCTATGGGACTCCACCGACGTAGGGAGGCCAGCTTACTCACCAGGGTGACCCGACTCAGCCGTAGTACTCGAGATTCGCTTAGCCATCGCCACTAGTCGAGCCACTACTTACGAGAAGAATCTGGAGGTCGCCCAAGCAGTAGAAGAAGAGCTGAATTACAGACCGAAGAGGAGTCGAGATACTTTCGGAGAAAGCAACAATAACTCAGCCCCTGTGAAGCATCCCCAATTCCAGCTGAAGGTCTTTCAGCACCAACATCAGCAGTAGTTCCAGCCTGCTGGTGAAACCCCCAGCCATGTGTTGGATCATTCGGAGATCGAGGTGGGACCGAGCCTCATCTACCAAGAGCAGCCCGTGAAGATTTTGCATCGCAGAGAGAAGGTGTTTTGTAATTAGACGATTTCCTTGGTTTGTGTCACATAGAAACATCACCCTCCGGGCGAATCCACATGGGAGAGGGAAGATGAAATGCGCGAGCGTTACCCCTGTCTCTTCGAGCCATGAGGTAAATTCTTCTTAGTGACTACCACAAATTTTGAAGACAATTTTTAAGAGGGGTAGACTTGTAAACCCCTCGAAACAATCTTTGTTAGCAAATTCTTTAATTCCCTAAAGTACTAACTAGGGATGTAATTGTGTGAAAACTTTCTTCCAAACAAATGAAGTAAATAGAGTTTTGTACAAAGAACTAAATTTCCAGGGGCCTTATTGCTAATAGGCCAAACTCAAATCCTCTAAACAGCCGAATACTCGGATCCAAAGGGCCTGCACTCCATACCTTAGTTGAGGTTGGATTGCTCTCCAAACAACATGAGATAAGTCAAAATCTGGATTTGAAACTCGATTCCCCCTATCTATTCTTTCCTTCGATTCAATCCAACACTACATATATAGAGGATGGATGACATCATTTCTCCTCTCTACAAACCCTAGCTATTTACTTTTCTCTGCTGAAAAAGGGGGCCATTGAGTAGACGCCAGAAAGAAGTCAAGTTCGGTTTGATCACAAGGTAAGTTCACACCTTTCGATTTATCCATTGCTGTCTCCTTTCATCAAAAACATTAGAGAGGGTAGAGTAGTAGATGCATGATGAAATTCCTAGGTAGATGGAAACATGGGGATTTTCTATATTACCCAACAGATGTTGATAAAAGGATCTTTGCTTGTCAAAAATTAATAAAACAAGGACATGGATATAGGAACCTTTCTAGTACCTATCGATATTAGCATAAAGTTTCACTTTGTCATCCATTAGATAGTTGTTCTTTAAGGTTACACCTATAATACTCTAGATTGGCAAAATAAAAAGTGGAGGGGGATTCCTAGATCGGCCTTAGGATAAAGCAGCAACAACAACATGAGGGTTGCACCTCCCAAACCGTAAATTAGTAGTTGCTACCTTAAGAGTCCCCTAAATGGGCTAACAGGTGACGAGATGTGCAGGGATGGTACTATGTTGGAACAAATGAATATTATATGCCTAGTGTAAGGAAGGGCACCTGCGAGTATGTGTGCCTAGTATAGAAGCTAAGCCATCTCATACCTACTGCTAGTACCTCTTGTATGTTTGGGATACTAGTAGGTATCGGCCAGGGCCAGTTTTAGGGAGTCCTTTGGTTAAAGAAAAGAAAACTTTAAGAGTGGCCTGTAGCAGTACAACTCTAGCCATATAGAGTATGATATAGAGGATACTAGCTGGAACAGAGGTTACCAATATAGGGATTGATTAGGAATAAGCTTGGATACCAACTGGAGTACACAGGAATTAATAAGATGAGGGTAGGGTACAACCTATTGCTAGAAGCTATTAAATAGCCAGGTACTTGTTGGTATTTGGCAAATTGAAATAGGGATTTACCTTGACCTGACACCTAGTTCAAGTACAAGGAAACCTATACCTTGTAGCAGTACAGTGAAGCCATGTTGCACTTTAGATATGGGTACATTGTACTGGATTATCCTTGGTTGTAGCATGATGTTGCCACATGAAGTTCTTGTGTATCCACTAGAAAAAAACTACCGTAAACATCTATCTTTACCTGTTACACTAATGGGTATCTTGGAAAACCTGATACATGTGGGTAGACCCCTTTATATTTTGAAGTTCAAACCAATTTATGAAGGTATGTGTGGATACTCCAATATAGAAATAGTGCTATGGAGTAATGATCTAGACCTGACACAATCCCCTGTAGCAGAGTTATCCAATCAAGCATATCGATTTGTTTCTTATACCAGAGTATACAATAACCTCATTGCATCCAATGGATACTGCCATGTGTTTCTTCCTTATATTCAAATTCTTTACTGACAATTAATTCTTGCCTCTATAACCGATACGTTCTAGTATTAGGGACCCCTTTTGTATTCAGTAAGACTAAGGCTAGGAGTATCTTGTCTCTGTCCAAATCAATACTACATGTGTTGGGGCTTACTCCTCCCTAAATTTTGAATGTAACTACTGAAACATGAGAATTGGTTAGTTGCTATGGCTCAGGAAAAGAAGCAAGGTCCCAAATAGGCTAATGAACTTTCCCCTTTATCCAAGATGGTTAGAGGCTAATATACCAATTTGAAATCTGCTATCAAATCAATAATAAGAAAACTAAGGGGCTTATGCAAATTAGCTGAAGTACAAGTATGAAGGGTAATGGGATATAGACACTACCCAAGGGGGTTAATTAGCAAGTAGAGCAGTCTTATTATTGGATTGCTCATTTATTTTTTATAATTTTATAAAATAGGTCAACTGGATTCGAGCTTGACACCAGACTCGTATCATTAGCTCAGGAAGATAGGCGAGTACAGTTTATTATTTCTTTTCAATATTGATTATTACTATATTTTACTGTTGGTCATTCGTTATATGGATTTTCGCTTCATTTTAAATTCTGTCATATTTTGTTGAGTCAAGAATGAGAAGTACCAAGGATGTGTTGCTCAAGTCAAGGATGCGATAGCACAGATGCAATGCCTAACATCATATTTACTCCTCAGAACATGTTGATCAGGTCCAATTTGCATGATCGCCCCTTGTACTATACTGGATACATAGGCGACATCAAGGTGGATCGGATGCATATCGACCCTAGCTCGTCAATAAGCATCATCCCGAAAAGCCTGCTCCAACTTCTTGGCATCCCTATGCATCGTCTAGCAGCAACTAATACTGTCATTAGCGGTTTTAACTCGGGAAAAACTATCCCCTAGGGAAAATCCGGTTGAAGTACCAGATTGGTGACCTGAAGACGGAAGTTACCTGCTACGTCATAGATGCAGACACCTCCTACAACATCCTCCTGGGACGTACGTGGATACATGACTATATGATCGTGCCATCCACCCTTCACTAGTGTTTCAAGTATGTCAGTAAGCATAGTTCCGTGAAAGCTGAATTCGCCGACATTGATCCCTTCAAAGGGGTTGAATCTTATTACTCTTCAGAGGCTTGTCTTTGTCGGTCAAAAGGCGCTTCATGATCATCGTCAGCCATAAAGACTGTCCTCACGTAGGTAGAGGTGGAAGGGATTGTGGCAGAGGTACTCTCTGTGTCGTACCCTTGTATAGAGAAATAGTCAGGGAATGTCAGAATATCATCTTCCTCTGACTCGGAAAGGGTGCTACCCCCTGTGCAGGAAACTACATCATCTTGGTGAGGGTGGTGGCCCCCAGGGAAATCCAAGTCTGTTACACAGTTCTGGGGGACCTCTACCCCATGTATGTGCTCTTGGTACACCGGGTTGTTGCATACATTGAGGGGACTGCTACCCCCAGCTTCATTTACTATCAAGGAAGCCGAAGGTGCACCCTCGGGAGCCGGAAGCTTCTTTTTGGATCGAGTGCCTAAATAAACATCCCCTGTGGTTGTCGATAGGAACCCCTAGATGAGGGTCTCCTTGCAATATTGGCTGAGATACCCGGGTAGGAAGAGCCGATCTTCTTTCCTCCCTTGCCAGGAGGAACCTGTTGAGTTGAATTACAGGAGGCGAAAGGAAACTCCTCGTCTCCTGGAATTTGCACCTGTTTTTTGAGTTGTTGTCGGACAGGTGCCGGCTGCTGCAGTCGCTAGAAAACTGACTGTCGATCTTCAGGTGCTGCTGATTTGTCGCAGCAGCAGTTGATGATGACTTGTGTGCAACGATGCCCCGAAAGGGACTCATTGCATGCCGACGCTGTCGTCTTGCATTTGTGAGTAATCACGTCACGTAAGTCGGTAGGAAGCTGCTCTACCTTTGCACCTGTAACGCCCCAGTCCCAAAGTACTTAGGACTAGGCACGTATCCATGCCAGCTGCATACATACAAAGTACACCCCAATATATGGAAACCTTGTATGTATACATAAGCTGTAAAATGCAGTAGAACCATAGTAACTAAATCTCATCCACTAGATAAATATATGATATAAAAACAACTTTGAAGTTGTCATGTATACAATCGTTGGGCGGAGACAAAGTCTACTACCAACCATCTCAAATAAAATGTACAAGAAGTGATCGATAAAATAACGAGATGAACCAAGCGCAATCGTCTTCGAAAGAATGGAGAAGACCACGGCCTTGGCTAGAACACCTGCAAAATCACAGAAGCACACACCTGGAGAGATAACCAGGTCCTCAGAGGGACGTAACAAGATACAATAAACATGCTATATAAATACTGAATATAAAACATGCCACAATCAAAGAAAGTGACAAGACACAATAAGGTAATCTAACCAAACTAAAGTGAACATGCAGTGAGAACAAACCTTTCGTCATATGAGTCCTGGCTGTAATAGGATCTAGTATAGTCCCCACTTGGGCACCAGTGACCGAGAGCATGACGTTCAAAAACGACAGTGGCCAACCTGAGAGGCTCATACCCGTATCTCCAGCGGAGCTTCCGGGTTATATGGGAAGTGCAATAGAAGCCCATATGACAAGAAAATGTTCTCCCCACCCAATGTACCTGTCAAGTCGCATCCACGACCATATATCTCTACTAATTGCTAAGTCTTCTAACACGCCTCTATTAGCAGTTAGCCCTAACGCATGCACATGGGGGATCAGCCCACACACAAGAACCTCTACATGCTACTCATCTCACACATCCTCGTGGTACAACGGTGTCAAGGTATATACAATACACTACACCGGTAGTCTCTTAAGTCTAAGTCCATATGCAATCAAAGGACAATAACAAGTATATCTAATATCACTGTGCAGACAATAAATCAAGAACTGAAAATAATGAACAGTGATATGTAATAAAATGCAACTGAATATAAACAGTATAATGGCAAGGTATCTTGACTGAGATTATGTGCAAAGAGAATAATCCAGTAGCTCGAACCGGCAAAATAAACAAAGCAAGAAAAGCCAAATCCCGCAGATGACTCCGGATGCTGCAACAAACATCACGAACAAGTTTGGAATATAAGATATACCTAGGAAATGCCTTCCAAAAGTTAAATTCTGGAACAGGAGCAAAATCGTAATTTCGGGTCAAAACGATGTCCGTCGTTGGACCCGCTTTGCACCGAAATGCACGCCAGAACCTTCGGTCTCTAAAGTCGTCAAACTACATGTCTATAGATTTGTTTTGATGAGACAAACCCGACGGTATGTCCAATTTTGGATTCCGGTGGGCTGTGCACAAAATCGTCCATTGAGTGGGATTGTGGGCCCGCCAAAATAGCGTCCCGATCAACGGTCTCAGAATCGGACCAAACTTGGCTCACAGGATCAAAAAAATATTTTGAGTCCAATGGCGCAAGTTCCATCACGATATGATGAGAGTGCAAAAAGTTGTGACTTAATTTGCAAAGGGTCGATATGGGAAATTTCGACGGATACGCATCAAATTCGTCGTGCAAACGCGACCAATTTGAATTCCGTCAAAGCCCACACGACCAAGAAACCGTTACATAGCTTTCGACGCTTTTGGTTCGCGACCACGTCGTCCGGATTGGCGTGACGCACGTCGTGTGGAACAATGTCAATGTTTTTAAAACAGGTTTTTGGGAAACTTTGGGATTCGATTTCTCGACGCTCAATCGATGATTTCCGAATCCACAAAAAGGGTGATGAAGACCTATATATTGTATAAAAGTCTCTTCAAATAGATTTTCTAATAAGTCACTGGATCGATCATAATCGATCGTCGAACATGGATGGCTGGACTAAAAAATAGTGTTATGTTTTTATAGGTTTTCGTCGATCTTCTAATTGATTTCTCGGGCAACCTATCGCTGAATAATTTAATCTACCTAAAGGGGAATTAAAAGGGATATATTGAGTCCATACCTGAACAAACGGTTCGAAGAACCGTCGACCGTGCGCGGAGAAAATACCACACGAAGTGGCCTCGTCGCTGCTGTTGTTGTTTCGGTTCAGTCGCAGTGCGCGCGTGGCCTCCGGCCGGCCGTCGGCGCGCCCTAGGCGGTGCGTGCGCGCGGGGGTGCGCGCAGAGGTGGTGGCGTGGGTGGCGCGCGATTTGGGCTAGGGTTTCTGGGTTCGAGTTTGTGAATAATCCTTCTCTCGATCTCCCTCTGTCTCATGTATAAATACTGAACGGCGGGGGGCTCTCGGGTTTAAGAGGGGAGGCTCGGGTCGGGCTTCTCTACTGATGTAGGGATTCACATGTTTGGGCTCGGGTTCGACTGCTTCGGGAGAACTCACGGTTTTGGGCTTGCTAGCCAATTGATTGGCTCGGGGGGGGGGGGGGGGGGGGGGGGGAGGTTATTATTAGTATTGGGTTGGGTTTAGGAACTGTAGCCTGGGCTGCTACTTTCTATCCATTCTTATTCTTTTTCTTTTTCTTTTTCTTTTTCTTTTTCTTTTCTTATTCCTTTCTTAAACTTTAATATATATATACATATCCATAAATACACAAAAAAATCTATTTAAATCCCAAATACCATTTAAAAGTCAACTATCTAATTAGTTAATATATTTGAGCATATCTACATATATATATAAATTCAATCCTTAATAAATCAACTAAAAATAATAATAATATTTAAATAGGTAAACATGTTTATTAAATCTCCACCAATTTGAAATAAAGTTTAATATTATCTAACTATATATATGATGCATCTAAAATATATTTTTACATATATACACAAATTTAAATTGCCATAAAAGGCAACAATAATAATATCACATTAATATCAAATAATATCAACAATAATAAAATGTCTATTTAATTTTCAAAAAATAAATTTAGTAATAATAAAATAATAAAAATTGTTCCAACGTGTGAACTTTACCACACACCCTCATCCGGGTCCAGGAACATGTACAATATTGTAAAATATTATTTAATAATAAAATACCATTAATTGTACGAATATTTAAATAATTAGAAATTGTACATAAAATTCTAAAATAGTTTAGAAAATATTTCTAAGTACATAAAATATGTCTACATGGCCACATTTGGTCACACTACCTGCTTGCTTGGGCTAAAATTGGTTCGGGCCCAATTCGGACTGGTTTGGACAACCCGGATCATCTAAAAATCAATATATAAAGTAATATCTAAATAAAATATTTTAAATGCGTTATTTCACAACTCGGCCTGGTTTTCCTAATTCGGACTGAACTATGGCTAGGCCTCCCACGACATGGCTAATATACTGGTCAAAGCACACTACTACATCTTTCGTGCCAAAATTCATGGTCGCCTTGTGTTCCAAAATTCAACAATGGCTAAGGTCATTTCTAATGAAATAAATAATAAAAATCATAAATTGCATAAAATAAATTAGAAGTCTATTAAAATAATAAAAATAAATTTAAAAAAATAGGAGTTTTACATCCTACCCAACTTACAAGAATTTCGTCCTCGAAATTTAGGATTAATAGGGTAGATAGGGTTGAGGGATAGGAAGAGTTCGGTAATACCAAAATACAATTAAATTTTGGTGGAGACGATAAAATGGCGTTCAACACAACCATGCAATAGAAAATTGTGGAGTCGATATATACAAAAATATATCATGGTTATGGAATTGAATAAGCATCTCTAGTGAAGGTAACAAACTTTTGAATATCCAATTTAGAAGAACAGTAAGGAATTGAGTAGACCAAAGAAAATAAATTAGACATTTGGGAGATATGGTTCCTTGAGAAAAATTGGATACTAATCATCTTGATTGAGAGTTTGATTTAAGTGAATGATTAGAATCATTCTCGAGTGCTCGAGAACATTTGGAAGGGCACGATAATAATTCTTGGGTTGAGAAATGAGGAGTAATCAAAGGCGAGGGTATAACCACATGAGTCGGTCGGTGGCTATCTACATTTGTGTATAATTAACCGATTGGGCAACCAAAGATGATACCTTTAGTCTATCTTAGCAAGTACAGTGCCTTGTCTTTCCAAAATAAGTAAAAGACAAGAACAACAAAGGTTTCAAAGACGGTGTTATATATTGAGTACGAATGGCGGGGTTCATAGGAGGCAAAAATAATTCAAAAGAGAATTGTCAAGGCGGTCGCGGATGAGACTCTAAGACAAGTTTACTATGTCTCCATCCACGTAGAATAATATGTGATAAGCGAACCATAGTGCAATAGTTTGATCAGACCATCATGCACCAGTTCTGATTAGACAATATGTTATTGGGTGCACCCAATAAAATATGTCATGATCAAGCTTGGTAAAAATAAGCTTACAAAACTGAGGCTGATTAGCAGCATAAGACAGTCAAAATACAAGTAAGGGCGAATGATAAAGAAGATTAAATAGTCCAGGATCTTTTTTAAAAATCTAATTTTCGTCCGAAGTTTGGGCCTGTGCAGTTGGCTTGGTTGACTAGCTAAGTTAGGGCCGGTCCTCTGAATTTAGAGTCTAAGTGAACTTACCAATGTGGTTCACAAGGAAAAAGGTTTGTTAGGTGGTGAGGTATTCTATCCAACTGACAAGAGTTAAACTAGTAATGGGATGGGATAATGGGTCAAGTAATCAAGATAACGCACAATTTTAAGCAAAAGAATTAAGTAGAACAAAATCACATATCGGGTCGAAAGAATTGAGTCGAGGTTGAGTACTTATCCGTGGTCGGAAAATATATTGGTGTCATGGTAAGGATTTTAGTTTAGCCATTTTGATTAGAAGGTCATATCATAAAAATAGTGTACAAGGAGACGTGTTTTAGTAGGACATGATATATGTACATGAAGGTGGACTTGTCTAGGTCTTACACATGAAATTTGTTGGAAGGAAAAGTCTAGTGTTGTGCTCCAAATATCCAAGTCACGGTAAGGGACGCCAAAAGATCTAAAATAGGAAGTGGGAGTTCACGAGGTGATAATTAACGCACAAAAATAAAGAAGATCAAGTTAAAGTATGAAATAACATTAATTAGAGAATCCAGTAAAATTAATAATTTAGGGGCACAGTGCTAGTAAGAAGATAGTCTTCTAAATGTATACAGTCAAGGAACCATTAAATCATTATTCAAATGCAAATGGGTTAGAAGGTCGCAATTAAAAGATCTAGAATTGAAGGAAGGTCGAGTAAGTCGAGGTGAAAATACAGTCACATAGCTGGGTAGATGACTAACAACCCTTGTGTATATACCACTATCATGGTCATGGTGACATGGCAATTAGTGTGGAATACTCAGTAGGGTTATCTTGGGGACTACCATCAAAATTTAACTCAAGTATCCTCAAAAAGTTTCAAAAATAAACTTTCAAAAATAAACCACCAAAATTTGTATTTACTCCAAGCAGTTCAAATTCATCATAAAAAAAATTTAAATCACTCTCATAAATCTCAAGCAAAATTTTATCACGTTACTACTAACCCTTTCCAAAATTAACGTTTAAACTCAACTATTTAACTCAAGAGTTCATAATTTACGAATCCATAAAATTTCACAATGAATCAAAATTTTAACACTCTAAAATTTTCAAATAACTCATAATAAAACTCTTAGCATATTAAAAGCAATCTCAAAAATTAAGCTCAATGCTCTTATAAATTTTAACTTCTATTCATGCTAAGTTATTCCAACAAAATCACAACTTTTATATGGTAACTTCCTTTAATCAATCAAAAAATTTCCATCACATCCTTCGAAATTCTCCAAAATTTTAATATTAGCAATCCCATATTAAACTAAATTTTCACATAATCTTATCAGTCAAAATCTCTCTTTTTTTTAACCAAAAATCTAATTAGATTTGTAAATCCTCAATCATAGGACACAATTTAAAATAAAGACAAAATTCTAAAAATCATTTTTAATTATTGTAAATAAAAATTTACCATCATTACTTCACTTAAAATTCAAAATTTACTAAACACGAAAATCGCAAGTTGTACAACTCAATTTAAATAATTCCTACGACCATTTTTAAAAGCTATGATCATTTTCAAACCAAATTCATAACTGTTCAAAGGTGTATAACTATAATACAATAAATCATAAACATCAAAACTCGAAAATCAAATAAATTTTATATTTGTTCAAAGATGTATATCTATCACCCAAAACTTATAAATATCACAACTCGAAAAGCAAATCAATTTTATACTTGTGCAAGGATGTATAACTATAACCCAGTAAATCATAAATATCAAATATCAAAAAGCCAATCAATTTCTTAAACCAAGTATGAAATTCTATAAATCCTCTGGTGTTTACTATGTAGAAATCTCAAGATAAAAATCTTCCGTGGTAGTATCCTACTTTACAAATTACTAATCATTAATTCACACAAAAAAGCCCCTTTTTAACTTAATTAGTCTTGAACGTATTCCAATTGCCAATATAACCATTCTAGCCATGTATTTGACCTATGAGCATATACTAGTGTAGTCATCTTCCTAGTTGATACTAAGTACGAAAATATGAATCGACAGTAGAAAGAAATCAAGCAAGATGCAATTCAAGAAAGTCGAACGAGAGTTCGGAATTTGAAGCCAAGGGAAGAGGTCAAGCTGTATGGATGAGATTCCTATAATTCTAATCCTATGTTGCAGGTTCACATCGGTACAGTAACGTAACCGTAGTGACAAACTTGACCGGCATGGGCCACCACAAAAACATGTAACGCCCCAGTCCCAATGTACTTAGGACTAGGCACGTATCCATGCCAGCTGCATACATACAAAGTACACTCCAATATATGGAAACCTTGTATGTATACATAAGTTATAAAATGCAGTAGAACCATAGTAACTAAATCTCATCCACTAGATAAATATATGATATAAAAGCAACTTTAAATTTGTCATGTATACAATCGTTAGGCGGAGACAAAGTCCACTGCCAACCATCTCAAATAAAATGTACAAGAAATGATCGATAAAATAACGAGACGAACCAAGCGCAATCGTCTTCGAAAGAGATAACCAGGTCCTCGGAGACAAAGTCCACGGGCTTGGCTAGAACACCTGTAAAATCACATAATCACACACCTGGAGAGATAACCAGGTCCTCAGAGGGACGTAACACGATACAATAAACATGCCATATAAATACTGAATATAAAACATGCCACAATCAAAGAAAGTGACAAGACACAATAAGATAATCTAACCAAACTAAAGTGAACATGCAGTAAGAACAAACCTTTCATCGCATGAGCCCTGGCTGTAATGGGATCTAGTATAGTCCCCACTTGGGCACCAGTGACCGAGAGCATGACGTTCAAAAACGACAGTGGCCAACCTGAGAGGCTCATACCCGTATCTCCAGCGGAGCTTCCGGGTTATATGGGAAGTACAATAGAAGCCCATACGACAAGAAAATGTTCTCCCCACCCAATGTACCTGTCAAGTCGCATCCACGACCATATATCTCTACTAACTGCTAAGTCTCCTAACACGCCTCTATTAGCAGTTAGTCCTAACGCATGCACATGGAGAATCAGCCCACACACAAGAACCTCTACATGCTACTCATCTCACACATCCTTGTGGTACAACGGTGTCAAGGTATATACAATACACTACACCGGTAGTCTCTTAACTCTAAGTCCATATGCAATCAAAGGATAATAACAAGTATATCTAATATCACTGTGCAGACAATAAATCAAGAACTGTAAGCACTGAAAATAATGAACAATGATATGTAATAAAATGCAACTGAATATAAACAGTATAATGGCAAAGTATCTTGCCTGAGGTTATGTGCAAAGGGAATAATCCAGTAGCTCGAACCGGCAAAATAAACAAAGCAAGAAAAGCCAAATCCTGCAGATGACTCCGGATGCTGCAACAAACATTACGAACGAGTTTGGAATATAAGATATAACTAGGAAATGCCTGTCCAAAAGTTAAATTCTGGAACAAGGGTAAAATTATAATTTTGGATCAAAACGATGTCCGCCGTTGGACCCGCTTTACACCGAAATGCACGCCAGAACCGACGGTCTCTAAAGTCGTCAAACTACATGTCTACGGATTTTTTTTGATGAGACAAACCCGACGGTATGTCCAATTTTAGATTCCGGTGGGCTGTGCACAAAATCACCCGTTGAGTGGGATTGTAGGCCCGCCAAAATAGCGTCCGGATCAACGGTCTCAGAATCGGACCAAACTTGGCTCACAGGACCAGAAAAATATTTCGAGTCCAATGGCACAAGTTTCATCGAGATATGATGAGCGTGCAGAAAGTTGTGACTTAATTTGCAAAGGGTCGATACGGAGAATTTCAACGGATACGCATCAAATTCGTCGCGCACACACGACCAATTTGAATTCCGTCAAAGTCCACACGACCACGAAACCGTTACGCAGCTTTCGACGCTTTCGGTTCGCGACCACGTCGTCCGGATTGGCGTGACGCACGTCGTGTGGAACAATTTTAATATTTTTAAAACAGGTTTTTGGAAAACTTTGGGATTCGATTTCTCGACGCTCAGTCGATAATTTCCGAATCCATAAAAAGGGTGATGAAGACCTATATGTTGTCTAAAAGTCTCTTCAAATAGATTTTCTAATAAGTCACTGGATCGATCATAATCGATCGTCGAACATGGATGGCTGGACAAAAAATAGTGTTCTGTTTTAATAGGTTTTCGTCGATCTTCTAATTGATTTCTCGGGCAACCTATCGCTGAATAATTTAATCTACCTAAAGGGGAATTAAGAGGGATATATTGAGTCCATACCTGAACAAACGGTTCGAAGAACCGTCGACCGTGCGCGGAGAAAATACCACACGAAGTGGCCTCGTCGCTGCTGTTACTGTTTCGGTTCAGTCGCTGTGCGTGCGTGGCCTCCGGCCGTCCGCCGGCGCGCCCTCGGTGGCGCGCACGCGCGGGGGTGCGCGCTGAGGTGGTGGCGTGGGTGGCGTGCGATTTGGGCTAGGGTTTCTGGGTTCGAGTTTGTGAGTAATCCTTCTCTCGATCTCCCTCTGTCTCGTGTATAAATACTGAACGACGGGGGGCTCTCGGGTTTAAGAGGGGAGGCTCGGGTCGGGCTTCTCTACTGATGTCGGGATTCACATGTTTGGGCTCGGGTTCGACCGCTTCGGGAGAACTCACGGTTTTGGGCTTGCTAGCCAATTGATTGGCTTGGGGTTTTTTATTATTAGTATTGGGTTGGGTTTAGGAACTGTAGCCTGGGCTGCTCCTTGCTATCCATTCTTATTCTTTTTCTTTTTCTTTTTCTTTTCTTATTCCTTTCTTAAACTTTTATATATATATATATATATATATATATATATATATATATATATATATATATATATATATATATATATATATATATATATATTTTATTATTTTATATATATATATATATATATATATATATATATATATATGTATATATATATATATATATAAAATAAAAAATAAAATATATATATATATATATATATATATATATATACATATCCATAAATACATCAAAAATCTATTTAAATCCCAAATACCATTTTAAAAGTCAACTATCCAATTAGTTAATATATTTGAGCATATCTACATATATATATAAATTCAATCCTTAATAAATCAACTAAAAATAATAATAATATTTAAATAGGTAAACATGTTTATTAAATCTCCACCAATTTGAAATAAAGTTTAATATTATCTAACTATATATATGATGCATCTAAAATATAATTTTACATATATACACAAATTTAAATTGCCATAAAAGGCAACAATAATAATATCACATTAATATCAAATAATATCAACAATAATAAAATGTCTATTTAATTTTCACAAAATAAATGTAGTAATAATAAAATAATAAAAATTGTTCTAACGTGTGAACTTTACCACACACCCTCATCCGGGTCCAGGAACATGTACAATATTGTAAAATATTATTTAATAATAAAATACCATTAATTGTACGAATATTTAAATAATTAGAAATTGTACATAAAATTCTAAAATAGTTTAGGAAATATTTCTAAGTACATAAAATATGTCTACATGGCCACATTTGGTCACACTACCTGCTTGCTTGGGCTAAAATTGGTTCGGGCCCAATTCGGACTGGTTTGGACAACCCGGATCATCTAAAAATCAATATATAAAGTAATATCTAAACAAAATATTTTAAATGCGTTATGTCACAACTCGGCCTGGTTTTCCTAATTCGGACTGAACTATGGCTAGGCCTCCCACGACATGGCTAATATACTGGTCAAAGCACACTACTACATCTTTCGTGCCAAAAATCATGGTCGCCTTGTGTTCCAAAATTCAATAATAGCTAAGGTCATTTCTAATGAAATAAATAATAAAAATCATAAATTGCATAAAATAAAGTAGAAGTCTATTAAAATAATAAAAATAAATTTAAAAAATAAGGGTTTTACAGCACCAAACTTGTGAACTCGGGTATCCCGAGCGTACGGGTGCTTAGGCATCATGTTTGCTCCCGTATCCATAGCTAGTAAAAGCACTTGCTCTGGATCTTTAGAGGGAGACTATAAAGACCCACCCTGTCCGTTAGCCCTGGGGGACTGGATGCGGGTGGTTTTGTATAACTTTTCATCAGGAGACCGTGTAACAGTCAACGGGGCTCGCTGACAGTCAGCAACTTGGACAGTTGACTGGGCTGGTTGGGCCCGCACTGCCCTAGACTTTTTTAACTTAGCGCCCGAAGGCGCATAGTAAAAAGATTCCAGATTGATAAATCCTACATCTTCAAGTAGCTCGCATGGCGTCGGGCCCGCATGAGAGGCGGTCGAACACATAGCTTCTGACAGAGCCGTATGAGACATCCTGTCTGAGGCCAGGATTGGCTGTCGCATGGGCTACCTTCTTGCGGCTAGAGCTGGCTGTCGCATGGACCATCTTCCTGCGGCCAGAGTTGGCTGCCGCATGAGTTGTATGTCTACGACCAGATTCGGCTGCTACATAGACAGACTGTCGATCTCCTCTATGCGGCTTCATCTTTGTCTGCATGGATTTCCCTTGTGCCCCCAAAAACTCAGCATCGTAGTATTTTTCTCTACTGGATTTGGGGATAGTGGGGTCCTCTGCGGTCGGAAAAAAAGCTGCAGGAGTGTTCTGGTCACCGTTTTGGGCTACAGAAGGAGCTTCTTCGAGAACTTGGTCGGGGGAAATAGTTTTGTGCACCGATGTCTTGCGAGTCCTCTTTAGATTGGCTCGCTTCTGAGACGGGCTGGCGCTCCCTTCAGAGAACATTTCTTCGAAGGCTTGTTGGTCGAAACAAACCACAAGCATTTGCTGCGTAGAGCCGATCTTGGATGCGTCAGATTGTGTCAGCAGCTTCTCATCAGAAGAGAAGGACGTCCCCAGCAGAGTCGCCATCGTATTTGCTATAAAAAATCAAAGACAGGTATTACAGAACACTGAAATTAATTACAAACTCGCTTGAACAAAAAAAAGCCTAGAAAGAAATCCTAGGAAATACTCTAAATACAATTGTTTAGTTTTGATTCTGGAGGGTGACAGTGGAGGCTCGGGAAAGTGCTATCAACTCTGCCTTACTCCGTGGACTATCTGACGCAGTCTTTAGATCTTGAAGAAATTGCTTTCTTGAAGGTTGCCAGCCTTTTGCAAGGGTGTGGCACCCTGCTATTTATAATAGAATGTATGTTGAGCCGCATAGATAGCCTGTTGCCACGTGGCTGATTGGCATGCGAACACCCGCTCTTTGGCTGCCATTTGTCGATTTGTTGGGATTTTGTTGCAGCAAATCTGGGTAGTTTAGGACTTGGTCAGATTGCCACGCGTCCTGTCGTAGGAATCACTTGTTTAGCCGCATAAATCTCTCAGCTTTCGACCATGTGGGGCCGTATGAGCCTCATGCGGCTTAAGTCGTAAACTTCCTTAGTCCAGACATAGCTTAAGGATTTAAGCTGCATAGATTCTGTATTTTGGCCGTATAAAGCTCATGCGGCTTGGATCACAGTTAGTCTTGGCTGCATGAAGTTTGGAGACTTTGGGGCCGCATATGTCTTAGCCACTTAAGGTTCATGAGGCTTAGATGACACTCCTTCTGGCCGTATGAAGGCGTACGAACCCTGCTTTTGGGCGACGTCTCACGTCTTATCTTTTTGTCGAAGTGTCAGAGCTGTCATTTTTGTCAGTTTTGTCAGGACTTGTCAGCTTTATTAGACGAATTGCTCCTCTTGGCCGCATATCTTCCATCTGCAGCTGGTTGTCGACGGGCCGTATATGTCATTGAACCAGTCATACGGCTTTCCTTTATGCGGACCTGTTTGGCCCAAAGTACCAATGCGGCAATTTTTAATCTGTATGAACCCCATATTTTTTATGCTTCTACAGGTAGTTGATTGCACGGAGTTAGTTAGCTGATCATGATGGTAATTGATTGCTTCAGACTCAGGTATCTCTCGTGATTACATATTTACATCCGTTATTTGTACTCTTCTTGTTAGCCTAGTTTTATAGACTCATGTTATTTCTTTGGAGTCTAATTGAACGTATATGCTAGTCGGCAACAGACCATGAACCATAATGTTCATTCTTGTTTTATATTTTTTCTTGTGGATTGAGATATAGTTTAACTTAGCATATTAGACATGAAACCCTATTCTGGACAGCGTATACGTTTTCGACTTGGGCTGGAGTCCGCATGATACGTAGCTGGCTTGCGCACGTGCTCGCATCCCAAAAAGCTGGTACGAGTTTTGACAAGTTTTTGTGGTGGCCCATGCAGGTCCGAGCATATCATCTCAGTTACGCTACTGTGCCGAGCGTGCCTGCTCTAGAGTTGGACATGCTTAGGAATCTCAATCCACAACTGCTTGAAAAACTCACTTTGAAATTCAATTATCTTCCTTGGCTTTCACAATTATGATCGATTATCCCTCCTTAGCATCACTACCCTTGTTTATCTTCTCTCCCTATTCCGGAGGGACGTACCTCATGTTTGGTAGGCATTAGGAAAATATCTAACAAGTATTCCCTATGTAAATTGCATAATTTGTTGCTTATTATGATGCACTAAAAATAGGTATTATAGATGCTACAAGTGTATAACGATTTTATATTTTTTGATGGTAAAAAATGAATGAAAATATGTTCTTTGGAAGTGTAGAACCTGGTGGTAGTTTTATATTTGATGGAGTAGGACGATCGAAGGTAGGTAGAGGTCCTAAATTGGTTATTTGACTCTTTGATGGACAACCAATCATTGAGAATATTATGAAACTTATTATATTTGGTTGATAAATTTTTATTTTTAAGATTTTAGTCAGTGGACTAAATATGGTTCTAGCAAAGATAAATTTGGCTAAGAATATGAGACTAAATATTGACGAGGATTGGACTTAAGATTTGAGCATAGTAAATAATTACATTTATGGATTAAAAGATGGTCCTAAATATGACTAAAGGGAATAAATGTTCCTATGAACATGGCAGAAATAGTGACGACACAAGGAGCAGGTACGAAATAGTGGCACCTTCATCGGTAGTCACAGAAGTAAGTGTTGATCGTAATATATTAGATTATTAGTTGCATAGGATCGTGTAGTTAAATTTGAGATTTCAATGAATCTCGTAACCAGTGAGAAGAATTGATTGGTTAGAGCCTTGACTCTTAGCATCCTTGAGTGAGCATCTTATTTAGAGTGAGTTTCTTATTTAAATTTCGAGGACGAAATTATTTTTAAGGTGGGTAGATTGTAAGCCCCTCTCACTTTTTTGAAATTTAAATTCTTAATTTATAATGAATAGGAATAATATTTAAATTAGCTAACTAAAAAAATTTATTTTGATTAGTATCTATCAAGATATATTGCATAAGGAATGTTGATAGAGAGAAATAAATGAATCAGACAAATATATGAAGCTACTAATAAATAGTCATAAAATTTAATCTAAAAGGAATAGCTACCTTTATATGTCTAAATCGAACTAACCTTTTCGGTTGTGGATTGTATATAGGCTTGGACAAGACTTCGTATCGCGGCCTCAGGACAATATTGGATAAACTCCAGGCAAGTATACCTGGTCCACTGTTCAGTATTTTCATTCATTTTTCTATTATCATTCTTTTCATTCAAACTTGGTTACAGCTTCTCATGTTCATGCCATTACTATTTTCTTGATTTACATGCACGTACAATATTTTCTTCATTCTATATATTACTCTAAATCATGTATAGGTCATGATAGTATTGCTTTGTCCTGAGTCACATTCACTTGACATGCCTTGACCTGTTACTCGTATTTGACTTGATTCAACTTGACTGAACACCTATATAGTTCATTGAAACAGAGATGACATTTACTAGGCATGTGGGCTATACGACAGTATTCTGTTGGCCGATAGTTCAAACGAGCTTCGGTTGTGTTGACGATTCTATTGGCCGTTAGTTTCGTGCTATGGTTGTGATACTCCGTTGGTCGTTAATCTCAGATGAGATACGATTATGTTTATATGTTCGTCGTTAGTTTCGGATGAGCTGCAGTTGCACTACCAAAATTTAACGTTTTAGCGACGGCCTTATCCGTCGCCAATCTGTCGATAAATTAGATTACTGACATTTTGCCGAAAGATTTTAGTCGAATACATCCGTCGGGATTTGACTCGTCACTAAAAAAATCCATCGCCAAGTTGTTGCCAACCGACGATTGAGCGACGGATTTCTGGCAGCCATATTCGTACAACTAGCGACGACTGGCCGACGGGTTTCTGTCAAATCATGTATCATAAAGTTAGTAATACATCGTCTTACCGACGGGGTCAATCCGTCGGCAACTTGTCGGTGAACGCATATCAGAGAGTTTCCAATTCCGTCGCACGTAGTCGTAAACCAGCGACAGATTGGCGACGAATTATCCGTCACTAAGGCTCTGGAAATCTTTTATATTTTCAGAACCTAATCGATGGATTATCTGTAGCTTGGTTGTCGCCGTCCGTCGCTAAATTGAAATTCTCCAGTTAGCGACGGATAATCCGTCGCTTGGTTGTCGCGAGCCGTCGCTTTTTAGTCGCTGGTCCGTCGCTAACTAGAAATTTTTTGAAAAAAATTCCATAAAACAGAGCATTCCCTGTTCACACAAAATCCAAAACATCGGAACATCACAATATGCATCACACATCACACATCATACAAACCAATTTACATCACACACCAAAAAATAAATATCCATCACAAATACATCACACAAACCAACATACAACACACACCAATATAAAAATCATATCATATATATATATATACATATATATATATATATATATATATATATATATATATATATACAACACACACCAATATAAAAATCATATCATATCATATATATATATATATATATATATATATATATATATATATATATATATATATATATATATATATATATATATATATATATATATATATGATAAAAACATCGAAGTCTAGATAAAACCATGTTTAGAAAATAAGAAACATGAAGAGTTGTAAAACCATACAAGTCGGTTTTCAGAATTAATAAGTCTACTGGAAACAAATCTAGTCAAAAATTATATCATATATATATCTATTGTCGTCTATGCTAGGGCAGATAACTCCCTCAGCCAGCGCGCATAACTAGGATCCACGCCAGCAAGATCAATATCCAGAGGAGATGGATGACTGGAACTCCCGGTGCAACTGCCCTCTGGTGCCACCTCCTCCTTCACAGCTATCTCGGCTTTAGGAATCACTTCCTCCTTAATAGTAGAAGAAAATTCTTCCTTGATCTCCTCAGTAGCAGGAGGTCCCACTATCTCCTCAGCAGCAGGAGGTACCACTACCTCCTCAGCAGCCATCTGTGCCTCTCTCAAGCGAGATCCTCAGGTCTTGGGTGCCATCTGGTAAGACCATTAAATATCAATGAGAGCACGCATATACAAAATTCAACTCAGCTTCGTTTGACGATTTAATTTTGCACAGTCTCGAGTATTGAATTATCCATAAAAACACTTTAGAAACAGTTCAGATTCGGGAACACAAGAAGAATCTTAATCCAGACCATAAAAACAAAATTTGTGCCTATCACGTACAAACCTACTTCCAATCACTCTCGTAACTGTCCAGTCACTCTCATAAACATAGAATACCATTGCAAGAGAGTCACGAGAGAGTAAACAATAAGTCTACTGGAAATAAATCTAGTCAAAAATTATATCATATATATATCTATTGTCGTCTATGCTAGGGTAGATAACTCCCTCAGCCAGCGCGCATAACTAGGATCCACGCCAGCAAGATCAATATCCAGAGGAGATGGATGACTGGAACTCCCGGTGCAACTGCCCTCTGGTGCCACCTCCTCCTTCACAGCTATCTCGGCTTTAGGAATCACTTCCTCCTTAATAGTATGAGAAAATTCTTCCATGATCTCCTCAGTAGCAGGAGGTCCCACTATCTCCTCAGCAGCAGGAGGTACCACAACCTCCTCAGCAGCCATCTGTGCCTCTCTCAAGCGAGATCCTCAGGTCTTGGGTGCCATCTGGTAAGACCATTAAATATCAATGAGAGCATGCATATACAAAATTCAACTCAGCTTCGTTTGATGATTTAATTTTGTACAGTCTCGATCTCCAAGTGTTAGTTTTTCTTGGACCGGGTGGGCTTCCTGGGGCTGGCAGGATATTATCGGAGATTTGTGCAGGATTTCTCCCGGGTTGCAGAGCCGTTGACGCAGTTGACCCGGAAGGATGCTGAGTATGTTTTGTCAGAGGAGTGTCAGGCAGCTTTTGATGAGTTGAAGAAGCGGCTTACGACAGCTCCGATTTATAGTGACGCTTCAAGAAAGGGGCTGGGTTGCGTCTTGCAGCAGCATGGGAAGGTGATTGCCTATGCTTTCAGGCAATTACGTCCCCATGAGAAGAACTACCCTACCCACGACTTGGAGCTGGCAGCGGTGATATTTGCTTTGAAGTTGTGGAAGCATTATCTGTATGGGGAGAGGGTGGAGATCTTTACAGATCATAAGAGCTTAAAGTATGTGTTCACTCGGAAGGAGTTGAACATGAGGCAGCACAGATGGCTAGAGTTGATGAAGGATTTTGACATCCTACTTCAGTATCACCCAGGAAAGGCCAACGTGGTTGCCGATGCCATGAGTAGGTATCCGACAGCCATGTGTTTGACAATGGATCGGCATTTGCTTGCAGATTTAGAGAGCCTTGGGATTGAGGTGATCGTGCCCGGGGTACAGATGCAGTTATGGGGGATGCAGATTCAGTCGGACTTGGTGGAGAGGATTAAGTCGGCACAGTTTAAGGACGTTGCTCTGCGGTGTCTCCGAGAGCAGGTTCGAGCAGGATTGCTGGAGGGCGAGTTTTCTCTTGCAGATGATGGTGCCTTGAGTCATGGTTCCAGATTATGTGTGCCCAGCGGAGAGCTCAAAGAGCAGGTCAAGCAGGAGGCCTACAAATCTCAGTACTCTATACACCCGGGTGCCAACAAGATGTACCGAGATCTGAGGGAGCATGTTTGGTGGTCCGGGATGAAGCGGGAGGTGGCTCGCTTCGTAGCTAGGTGCTTGATCTGTCAGCAGGTCAAGGCGGAGAGGCAGAGGCCCGGTGGATTATTGCAGCCGCTATCCATTCCCGAGTAGAAATGGAAGCATATCACTATGGACTTCGTATCAGGATTGCCGTGTACACCAGGAGAAAAAGACGCGATTTGGGTCATTGTTGATAGGTTGACCAAATCGGACCACTTCTTGCCATTCAAGGTGGGTACGTCTACAGAGAGGCTGACAGAGATGTATATGCGGCAGATAGTCAGGATTCACGGAGTTCCGGTCAGCATCATCTCAGATCAGGATAGTCGCTTTACTTTCCATTTCTGGAGGAGTCTGCAGACTAGCTTGGGCACTCAGCTCAAGTTTAGTACCGCATACCACCCCCAGACGGACTGACAGTCAGAGAGGACTATTCAGACACTTGAGGATATGCTGCGGACGTGCGTCCTGGACTTTGGAGGCTCCTGGGAGAATTATCTTCATTTGGTGGAGTTTGCTTACAACAACAATTTCCAGGCCAGCATTGAGATGTCACCTTTCGAGGCTCCGTACGGGCGTAGGTGCCGTACACCCTTATCTTGGGATGATGTTGGTGAGCGAGCTTTACTGGGGCCAGAGATGGTTGTTGATGTAGCCGAGAAGGTGAAGCTCTTCAGGGACAGACTTCACGTGGCGCAGGACAGACATCGGCACTGGGCCAATAGCCACCGGAGGCCCTTGGAGTTTAAGGTACAGATTAGAGTAGGATTAGATTAGGTTTGATTGTTTGTGTTCTATTAATCATGTTTGTTTATTATAATTAATTGAGACCTTGCTTGTGATTAGGTCGAAGACCAGGTTTTCTTGAGGATATCTCCGACTCACGGTACGATACGTTTTGGTGCAGACGGGAAGCTTAGCCCGCGCTTCATCGGCCCTTTCGTTATCAGCGGGAGAGTCGGTGACGTGTCATATAGGCTAGACTTGCCGCCTGCACTTGTGGGGGTCCACAACATATTCCATGTATCACAGTTGAGACGGTACGTGGCTGATCCTAGCCATGTGCTCGATCATTCAGAGATTGAGGTTGGGCCTTCTCTCAGCTATCCAGAGCAGCCAGTGGAGATTCTGGATCGACGGGAGAACGTTCTAAGGAACCAGGTGATACCCTTGGTATGCGTCGCATGGAGGCATCATTCTCCAGGAGAGTCTACCTGGGAGCGGGATGATGAGATGCGCGAACGATACCCTTATCTTTTTGGACCGTGAGGTATACTTTCTATCCTTCTCATCAGTTGCATTTCGTCTTTCAATTTCGAGGACAAAATTATTTTAAGGAGGGTAGATTTGTCACTACCACATTTCTAGTTTGAGGGTATTTTTGTCATTTTTGGGGTTGTTTGAATTTATTATAATTTATTTGAATTTATAGGAATTTTTAGAATTTATTTTGGAATTGTTTGGATGAGGGTTGACTAAGTTGACTTTGACTAGCAATGACCATGGTAGACTAACCTAGGAGCTAACCCTAGTTGAGTTTGGACTTGGTTAGGTTATACAACCCTAGTTAGACTAGAGTTGACCCATGGTATGGTTATTTGACTTGAGTTAGACTTTTAAGTCATAAGCCATGACTTGTGATTAATCATTAAATCAATAACTAGCCAAATAGGCCCAAAGCCCATTAACTAGTGCCTAACCCTAACCCTAACACTATTTGTCCAGCCACTACACCCATTGGGAAACCCCCCCTCCTATAAATATTCTCCTCCATTTAGGGCTAGCCTCTTTAGGAAGGAGCAAGCTTAGAAAGAGGTATTTTCCCTACTTCAAAAATACCTAGAAAATCTATTTTAACTCATTTTTAATCCAAACAAATTGCAATAGGTTCTAATTGTTATTTTCTTGCTGTTGGAATTGGTTATTCTCAGTTTTCTATCAATTTGAAGGAGTTTATGGCTTTTGGGAATCCTCTTTCAAAGGGGTTTTTGTGTTGGAGAACACCATAGGTAAAATCCTAATCCACCTATTTAAATTTGGTTTTAATTGCATGGATGCCTAGCCCTAAGTACCCTGACCTTGTAGGAATAGAATTTGTAGGAATTTGTGTCCTGTACGTGTCCGTATCGGACACGTATCAGTGACAGCCCTAGGTGTTTGACGAAATGTCTCAATGGACATTTTGTTCTATTTTTGCAAAACTTTATGAATAGAAAAATGTGTTTTTGTGTCGCTTATCTATTTTTTTAGCTCTGAGCTTGAATCGTGCTGGTGTTGTGTCGTTTGGACACGCGTGCACATATTTTCGCACGCGCGTACGCAGCTACAGTTCTCCCCTGCTGTTCGGGCCTTCTACAGGACACTGTTTGCAAAAACAAAAGTTGATGAACTTTATTGATACAAACTTTGTAAAAATTACAATTTGAATTCTGGGAATGGTACAACTTTAGGAATCTAATCTAGATGACGATTGCTTTATCCCTTGGACGATGTGAACTCTG
The DNA here is from genome assembly GCA_029216955.1 of Iris pallida. NCBI lineage: Eukaryota > Viridiplantae > Streptophyta > Magnoliopsida > Asparagales > Iridaceae > Iris > Iris pallida. The sequence goes on along the minus strand of JANAVB010026199.1, from coordinate 27,063,391 downwards.
AAGACGAAGCCTCTGAAGTTGAAGACAACTCTGGAATTGAAGGCAAAAAAGCCTCGGAAGTTGAAGGCAAAAGCCTCGGAAGAATGCAGCAGCACTTGGGCAAGAACTCCTGAACTCTCTGAACTTTGAAGTCTGATCTCTCTATAATCTAATCTCTGATTATTGATTCTTGATTCCCTTGAATGGAGACTTGAAACTCTATTTATAGAGTTCTGAGAAATAACTAACTTTTAGTTATTCTAGACTGCGCATGATGGATTGCGCAGCAATTGGTTTGCGCAGCAATGGACTGCGCAGGCAGTTGCTGGATCATGGGCCAACTGTCTTGGACACATGGCATCATTTGATTGAAATGCGCATGATCATGCATAGACAGTTGCCACGAAATGAGCAATTGATGGCATGAATGCCACGTGTATTTTATCATTTGTACTGATAGAACGCGCACATTGAATTGCGCAGGTTTTGGATTGCGCCAACTTGAATTGCGCAGGAAATGGATTACGCCAACATAGATTGCGCCAACATGGATTGCACTGCCAGCTGTCCTCGAGCACCGTGCTGCACGTTTAAACGAACGGTCGCCTCGTTCTCTGCACTGTCAGCTGTCAGAAGATTTGATTTGTGTCAGGTAATGATGGTGATTTGCCACGTCAGCCTGCGCGCTTGGAAGTGTACGCAATCTATCTTGCGCAATCTGAAGGATGCGCAATATGATGTCTGTGCAGTTCATCTGAAAGTTATATTTCTTGATTTTCTGACTTTGTTGATGTGTGCAACTTGATTTTTTAGGACCTACAAGACCCCCTTCAAAGTTTTCGAAAGTTGAACTTTATTCAAAATTTTGAAATACTTTAAATTTTGAATATGAAACCAATTTGCGCACATAATGAGCTGTCTGCACAATCTGAGAGTTTAGCCCATTTTTAGGCGCAATCTAAGGCGGCCGTTTCGACTTGAAAAACTATAAATAGTTCCTCAATTCATTCGAAGTGTTCTTTACTTGCTTTCTTCGTGCACTTGAGAGAAAAACTTTTGAGCTATTCCTTTCTTTCCTCTTTGACGATCGCAATGGCTCCCCGACGATCCTCTGCCACCGCTAAGGGCAAGGCCCCTGCCGAATCATCGACTAGGGCTGTGCGACGAGCTTCGCGCCATGAAACCGCTCATCCAGCAATGATAGGTAGAGAACCTTAATCAAAAACTCTTTTTAGAGTTTCGATTTCACTGTTCCTTTTAGAATCCATCTCTTTTTAGAGATAAGATCATATTGCGCCACCCTTTTTAGGGTTCTGGTTGCACAAAACAGTCCACTCTTCATTTTTATGAAAGACGACTCTCTGCGCAATCGGTTGAACTACGCTGACAAAAGTCAGCGCAACTTGCTGATTTACGCGAGTCTGTCAGCGCAAACTGATGTTTATTTGTTTGTGCAATCTGATTATTTGCGCAACCTGATGTTTGCGCAATTTGATTTTGCGCAATCTAATTTTTGCGCAAACTGAATCTTTGACTTTGACCTATTCTGAAAATTTTTGTTTTCTCTGTCTGATGCAGTTAATACCAGAGAAGACCCAGAATATGAGAACTTCGTGGGGACCCTTTCAGAATTAGAATATAAAGAGGACTTGTCACATGTGCACTATCCTCAGTATGATCTGCCAACCTCCCGTCAGGCCATTTTGATATCCCAAGACAATGAAACACTGCAATGTTTAATGAACGGACAACCTCTGGAAACGGCAGATGCTGTTATACACAAGAAACCATTATTCTTATTTGGTGAAGCTTTTGAGAAAAGTTCTCAACCAAGACCGAGGATGGAAGAAAGAATTGTCCATCAGACGGATAGATCTTTCTCGATACCAAATGTTCCACGCTGCCTCCCATTATCCCGGTATGCTCATGCGAGTTATCCGAGGAAGATGGAATGGAACCTTACTCCGTTCTAAGATGCCCGTCCGGGAAGAATTTTTGTAAAGAAGGGTCCAAACAAGAAAGATATGTTCTACAGTTCTTCTGAACGGTAAAGTGTTTTGCTGAGAGGACTGAAACCCGGTTGTATTCCGTCGGAGAATTCTTCATTGTTAATGCCCGTCAGGACCCCAATTTTCGCAAATGAATTTGCGAAAGTCGAAGGAAGATACCCTGAACAGGACATCAGACTAACTGTATTAGTGAATCCAGATTTTAAAAGATGGAGCTGCATAGCCAATTGGATTCTGACCAAGTTTGAAGGCGAACTGCAGCAAATCAACTTGTACCAAGCAGTGCATGCCACTGTCTATGGTTTTGCCCCAAACCCTCACCTGTTCTTGGCTTTAGCAGAGAGGTATAATTACAGAACAGGGACCTTCATGACTCCCGGCGGAGAAATTGGGTTTGCACTCCATGAGATGAAGTACATCTCTTTTTTGCCAATGGGAGATGCCCCTTACGAAGAATTTGTTCCAACCAATGATGAGTTGGACAAACTCCGGAAAGAAAATACAGAAATGGTAGCAGTATTCGAGGAACTGCTATGCCATTACAAGATCTGTTCCCTGTTCTATAAGAGTGCTACATCAAATACCTGCTATTCCTCGAAATGGCTACCTTATCTGTTCCATAACCACATTCAAGAACCGAAGACTAAGGAGCACGATAGATGCTATCCAGATTTCTTTAAGCCATTGAGCAACACAGAAGTGATGAAGTTGATGGAAGAAAGTGGCGATTTTGATAAAGCAATGAAGGATGATTATCAATGTCCTCCTTTGAAGACAGGAGATACTCTCGAAAGTTATTTGAGAGTAGGATATAGATCGATGTCAAAAGAAGCCCAATTAGCAGGGTTTCTGACATACTGGCTCCGTCGGTTTGTAGTTCCGGGATCCAGTGCTGTAGACCGCTTCCATCGCGGTGTTCTTTTTGCGGCCGTTAGATTAGTCTTCGGCTATAAGATGGATCTTCTGTCAGCCATGACTTGTAAGCTGAATGCTGGTTTTCGTATATACGTCGATCTGATGCTGAAATCCAAGGGTGAAAAAGAATTTCCTCGGTTGGAATTACCATATACATATCTATTTGGGTGGTTGCTCCTTCACCATCCCACTTTGATGGACCCTGGCATGGGACCGGTTGACAGCAGCTTTATACGGAGATACTCCAATGGTAAGTAGAAATTCACTGCTCTAAGAGACTGCAGATATGCTTTAAACCTGAGCAAAGGATGGAACTTTTATTGTACCCCTCCTCCTGCTGGTTACGAACAAATGCGGACCAATATGATTGACTCGCAGATGCATCCTCTGAGCCGTGCAGCATTTGAGTGGTTGAAAACAATTCGACCGTCTCATTTGGTATACCGGTTCGAAGATGAATGTTATTTAGAGCCATATCTCCCCAGTCGATTCGCTCGACAGTTCGGCTATGACCAATTCCATGTGGGGAATGCTATTACATGTCTTCAGGGAAAGGGTTATTTGATAGATGGGGCCCGGGCCTGGGCTTACTATAATGCTCGAGATACGAAATCGACGTTCTTGATGCCTGTAAACAGCAATCATGGCCCTCGGATGCTGCTTACATACTCAGTCTTTTATACATCTTCAAATACTTTTGCTGAGAATTTCAACCTCATAGAAAGCTTCGCATCTTCAACAAGATTGAAGAGAGGAGGAGTTTTCATGTCGCTCATAGGAAATGATGAGGTACATGAGCCAGAAGATGCACCTTTGGAAGCCTCAAGGGATGTTATGTTCCCTCAAGAAGTTAACGCGCCACTACGTAGCTCTTTGAAGGTGGGCAAATCTCCAGCAAAAAGGAGGAGAAGAGAGGAACCTCCTGCTCCAGCAGCAAAGAAGAAATTGATCTTAGATCATTCTTCTGAAAAGATCACCATTCGATCTCAGTCTCGGCAACTGGCCGAATCAACTCAGCAAGAAGAGGCTACTACACCAACCTCTATCCAGAAACAAGTTGAGACTATAAATATAGAGAGCCCTGAGAGGCCACTAAAAAGAAAGAAGCTGGCCCACAAAAGGAATCGAGCTCCGTCTTCAATAGTAATGGATGCTGTGGCTGGATTAACCTTGCCATCTCCCACTCCTATTTCAGAACCAAGGAATAAAACTCCTAGTCCCGAACATAGAGAGGAGATCGAGCAAAGGAAAGATCTTGCTCCGAGAACTGAGGCCGAAGAGCCCAGAGGAAGTACTATGGAGGAAGTGGAGGAAGAGCAGAATATTGTACACTCTCTTTTACCTACTGCAGAGATGATTGAACTTCCGCCTACTCCTAGAACCCTTCGCGAAGTGGAAGATCGCGAAGTAATTGCGGCTCTAGAAGATTGCAGCTACAGCCCTCTGGATGACTATGGTGACCAAGCTGCGACTACCAGCGGAAATGCACCAGAAGAAGACGAAGATGAAGAGAGCTCTTCGTCTGAGAATATTGATGAATACATGTAAGATCATGAAAGAGATGATGAAGTGCACACATCTCCTAATGCTATCAATGATATCTTAAATCCTGAAGAGGATATTGAGGTTCCAGAGAATGCTGCTGATACCTTAAATCCTGAAAAGGATGTTGAGGTTCCAGAGAATGCTGCTGATACCTTAAATCCTGAAAAGGATGTTGAGATAACAGTATCTCCAGAAAAAGCAATAGATGAAGAAGCCCCGGAAGAAACTCCCGCCAATGATCCTCAAGGTATAAAATGAAATTAACAATCTCCTCTTAAATAAATTGATAGCTAACGTCTTTATTTGTATTTTCTGCAGATCTTGAGACTCCTCTAGCACCTCCGACGTGCACGGACATAGTGCCTATAACGACGGTGGTTGTTAGTAGCAGTCATCATTTATCCTGTGGTTCCGAAGCGGGCAGTAGTCAAGCTGTCATAGCTGAAGCTACTTCTGCTCGGCCAGAATCTACTCCAGCAAATGATAGGCTCATTGTTGAATTCAATCATGGTAAGATAATTTGCATCTTTAATCTTCTTGAACAATGGCTAACAACAGGCAACATGACAATCTTTACTTTTTTGCAAAAGAACAAACAGGAGGGGCAACTTGCTCCACTTTGGCTCCTTTGTTCAAAGAACCGGCTATCCAGACATAAGAGACTGAACGTCCCACGGCCTCATCATCAACAGGAGTGGCTGCGACTCCTAGTGCTATAGCCACTAATAATCTTGTGATCCAATATTTTACTAGATGCTTCTTTGAATCTTTGGGGCCTCTAGTAAAAAGAATGATGGAGAAAGAGGGCACTGATTTTTTCATGGTTAGGGGTCCAACCTCTCTCTTAATAAGAGCTATCCGGGAACAAGGTGATGAGGCTCAAGCCACTCTCCTGGATCATATTTTGAATGAATTAGAGATTTCTATCAAAAGATATAAAGAGCTCAACCAAGGAGACGTAGAATCTCTAGTACAGGCAGAATTCAAGCAACTGGCTCAAGCAGCTGACATTAAAAGGGTCAATCTCCAGAATCTTTTGGAAGCCTTCTCTGCAAAATCTGCTGAATATAACTCCAAGCTGGAATCAGTAACCTTGATGGCCGAGAGAAAAGAGAAGAGAGCTGCTGAGCTAAGGACAGAGATTGCTCGTCTCCAGAAAGAGTTAGAAGAGGAAGTTGCTGATCATCAACTTGCAACTCAACAATTTAATGCTCTGATTCAGGAGAGGGATGAATACGTAGAAGCTCATAATGCTGAGATTACCCGCCGAATGGTGACCATGCCTGCTTTCAATGAAGAAACCGGGATGGAAGAAGCTAGAAGGAGGGTGATGTCCACTCGTGAAGAACGGCTGCAGACTCTCAAGCAGCAGATTGACAATCTGATAATACCTCTATCTTAGTGGAACATTTTGTATCTTTATGTCTTTTTGAAGTATATGTATTTTTGTAATGTCTTATATTTCAATGAATAAAAGACATTTTTGCTGTGGCTCCATTATTTGTTGCATATCTTGTTCAGATATAAATAATAGAGATAGAAAATATATTCAGATGTACAAGACATGATATATTTCTTGATGATTTTGTAGAAAATAATTATATTCATTATATCTGCTCAGAGGTAATATGGACGTAGCAGAATATACTGAATATTATTATCTCAATTGATAACTTAATCGAAACGATAAATTGCTGATGTGGATATGAGATGAACGGGAAAACCGTCAAATAATGGAATGAACGGACACACCGTCAAAATGGAAAATAACGAACGAATGAACCGTCAAGTGATAATAAATGAACGGGCGAACCGTCGGAAGATAATGAACGGATAAACCGTCGGATGAATGTGAATGGGTGAACCATCGGATGAATGTAATGAACGGACGAACCGTCAAGTGAATTAAATGAACGGATGAACCGTCAAGTGATGATGAATGAACGGGCGAACCGTCAGATGAATGTAATGAACAAACGAACCGTCAAGTGAATTAAATGAACGGATGAACCGTCAGGAGATAATGAACGAATGAACCGTCAGATGAATGTGTCGCTTCATCATTTGGAGAATCTCTGCCTATAAAAGAATAAAATTTTAACAGAAAGGAATACTTCCACTTTTCCAACATAAAAATGTCGTCTGGAGATGCACTCAAGAAGACTGAACTCGCCCCAAAGGTTGAAGAAGGCATTGAAGAACGTCCTGTCGATCCAGTTCAATCAAAGGAGGCAAAAGTAGGCGAAGGTTCGTTTGTACCCAAGCCACCGTGCGATATCCTGGACTTTCTGCTTGATCCAGAAAGGACCGAAGAGGAGGAAGCCATGAGGATGGCCGCTTGCAAATTTCTAGTGGGTTCCAGCAAGGAGGTTCTCGGCTCTTTTGCTGACCATGTTTTTGAAAAGGACGGCAGTGGTCCACGTCCAAATGTAGAGAAAGATGATAGTGACCTTCCTTAATATCATGTACTATCATTCATGATGAAATAAAATTTTATTTATGAACATGAACTTGTCTGATGATTTACAAACATTTATATTTACACATAGTACTTTTTAAGGAACTTGCCATTGATAGGCATCATTGCAATTCGTCCATCCAATTCTGAGAGTTGATATGCTCTATTTGAGAAGACTTTGCTTATAACGTAGGGACCTCCCACTTTGCGTCGAACTTGCCTTTGCTCATATGAGTCATAGTCATAGGACGTCTGACTGTTAAAACAAGTTCTCCTTACTGAAAGGTTCTGAGCTTCACTTTACGGTTGAAAGTCCTAGAAATACGAGCTTGGTATAACTCAATATGTTGTTGAGCCATTAATCGCTTCTCATCAAGTGCCTCCAATTCTTGAAGTCGAAGAAGATCATTATTCTCTGTAGTGAGCTCGTTAGCAATGGCAATCCTTAAAGAAGGAATTTGAAGTTCCAGAGGAAGAACAGCTTCACAGCCATATACCAAAGAGAAAGGTATAAAACATGTAGGGTTGCGGACCGTAGTTCGGTAGGCCCATAGACACTCGCCAAGCTTTTCACTCCAATTCCTTTTATTAGTGGATACAAACTTTTTGAAAAGCTTGATAATAGTTTTGTTGAAGGCTTCAGCTAAACCATTAGCGGCAGGATTGTAGGCAGTCGAGGCGACGTTGTCAATCCGGTGATCATCACAGAATCTAGTGAATTTCTGGCTGATGAATTGCGGTCCATTGTCATGAATGATTCGTCGAGGGATACCAAATCGATAAATGACATGGTGTTTGACGAAGTTGATGACACTACTGGTCTTGACTTCAGCCAAGGGTATAGCTTCAGCCCACTTGGAGAAGTAGTCTGTTATTGCTAGAATAAACCGATGTCCTCTAGAAGAAGGATGATTAATAGGACCTATGAAATCCATGCCCCAAGCTTCGAAAGGCTAGGAAGCGGCTGTCGGATGTAGAAATTCCGAAGGTTGATGAATGAAGTCTGCATGAATTTGACAAGCTCTACATTTCTTTGCATATTCGATAGCATTTGATACCATAGAGGGCCAGTAGTAACCCATTCTTCGAATGCGATCCTGTAGCTTAGGACCAGGCTGATGTGCTTCGCAGATACCGTCGTGAGCTTCACGTAGTACTTGTTTTGCTTCATCACCAGCTAGACAGCGTAGAAGAAGACCGTCATAAGTCCGTCGATAGAGAGTCTTAGTGGTTTGGTTGTAGTAGAATCGTAAAGATCGTCGTCGAATACTTGTAGCCTCCTTAGGATCTTCGGGGAGTATGTCGTGAACCACGAAGTCAATGAAAGGAGTTCTCCAATCTTCATTAATAACATTAATTTTAGCAAAATTACTGAACTCGATATTACGATTGTTTTCAACACAAAACAATTCTCGATTAGAGATAACCACCACTTGTTGTCTTCTGATGGGAACGACTAAGACTGCTGTAAGATTGGCTAAGGCATCTGCTTCAGTATTGCAAGCTCGGCGTACATATTCAATAAAGAAAGCTTTGAACGATGTAGCCATGTTGATTGCTGCCTCAAAGTAAGGTACCAGATCTTGATGACGAACTTCATAAGTTCCTCTAACTTGATTGACAACCAGTTTAGAATCACCGTAAACTTTGAGATATTCAATGTTCAATTGCTTGGCTAATTGAAGACCAATAAGTAGAGCATTGTACTCTGCTACATTATTGGAACAAGATTCATCTAAAGAATAAGCTCTTTGGATAGTTGATCCTTCTGGGGAAACGAGAACAACTCCAACTCCTGCTACAATAGCACCATTGGGTCCAATTCTGGATGCTCCGTCAAAGAATAGACGCCAGGTTGGAAATTCTTCAGAGATCAAGTTGACTTCCAACGTCTCGTCTGGAATTTCATCGTAAAGCTTGGATGTTTCCGGTATGGGATGAGCCGCCAAGAAATCCGCCAGTGCTTGACCTTTGACAGATTTTTGAGGAACATACACCATGTCATATTAGGCTAGAAGAATGGCCCATGTAGCAAGCCGAGAGTTGAGTGTGCTAGGCTTCTTCATCAGTACCCGAAGAGGATTGACTCGGGATATAACATGAATGGTTTGACCAATGATATAATGCCTTGTCTTTTGAACAGCAAACATAAGGGCTAGACATTCTTTTTCGACCGGACTATAACGGTGTTCAGCACCAATCATAGTACGACTGAGGTAGTAGATAGCCTGTTCGTGGCCTTCTTTATTCTTTTGGGCGAGTAAAGCACCCAATGAATGATCCATAGCACGGACATACATTAAGAATGGAATGCCTAAGATTGGTGGTACCAAAACTGGTGGGTTCATAAGATATCGTTTGATGTCGTCAAATGCTTGTTGACATTCTTCAGTCCAAATAAAAGATACACCCTTCTTCATTAGCTGAGTGAATGGTCTGCAGCGTCCAAACAAGTTCGAAATGAATCTTCTGATGTACGCAAGTCGACCTTGGAATCCTCGTAGCTCTTTTAGGTTGCGTGGAGGACGCATCTCTTGAATGGCTTTGATCTTCTCGGGATCCACGTGTATACCCTTAGAGGTAATAACGAAGCCGAGAAACTTACCACTAGAGACACCCAAGAATGACTTGGTAGGATTCATCTTGAGCTGATGTTGACGCATGAGATTGAAGATTATTCTCAAATCTTGGATATGATCTTCTTTCAGACGACTTTTAACAGCGATATCATCTACATAACATTCGACTGTTTTACGAAGATGTTCTCTAAAAATAGTACTCATAGCTCGTTGGTAAGTTGCACCAGCATTCTTGAGACCAAATGGCATCACTGTGTAGCAATAGACTCCCCGAAGAGTACGAAAAGATATGTGTTTTTCATCTTCGGGATTCATCTTGATCTGATTGTATCCAGAGAATCCATCCATAAAAGATATTCACTCGAACCCACAGGTATTGTCAATCATAACGTCCGTGATAGGGAGAGGAAATTCATCTTTCGGACATGCTTCATTAAGATCCCGAAAGTCGATGCAGACTCGAACTTTACCGATTTTCTTTAGGACTGGAACAACGTTGGCTACCCAATCAGGATGTTGTTCTTCTCGAATAAAGCCACAAGCGATAAGCTTTTTGACTTCATCATCAATTGCGTCCATCATTTCAGGCTTGAATCGCCGTTGCTGATGTTTGACTGGTTTAGTATTAGGCAGAATGTTCAGTTTGTGAGTAGCAATTTTAGGATCTAAACCTGGCATGTCCTCATAACTCCAAGCAAAGACATCAATGTATTCATTAATGAGAAGAATCAACTCTTGCTTATCTGCTTCCGGAAGATTCTTGCTAATAAAGATTGGACGAGGTGACTCACTTTCTCCTACATCAACTTGAACTAGTTGATCTTCAGTAGGAGGTTCTCTTTGTTCAAATCAGAGTACCCATTGATTATCCATCTGTTGAGCCCAAGGATCTGTTTCAGAACTTTCTTCAATGTCCTCATCATATCCTTCCTGAAGTTCAGCAGAAACCATATTAGAAGATACGATTACACGATGGACTTCACCGATACTAGTGTCAGAATCCCATGATCTGGAATCAGAAGAATTAGAACGTTTTTCGTTATCAGAGTCGGAAACGGCTGGGGATAACATTGGAGGGGAAGTATATCCGAGACCTCTTTTGGTCTTGCTATAGTATATATCAGATTTTCCTTTTGGAATAGCTGTACAAATGGGAGTTCGTCTACCCTTACCGTAGTTGAGGCCATTTTTAAAGTCATAACCCATCTTACGGATGATGTCTTTTGATTGTTGACTATAACGACGGAGTTGTAAATGTCCTGTATCGTTAAGCTTGCTATCATCCGTATAGCTGAATTGTTGTTCTGGTCCTTTACTAAAAAGTATTAGACTTTCTCCTTTCTTTCGAGCAGGGACAATACGGTAAGAGTCATCTGGATCTTCAAATGAAACTTCTGTTTGAAGAGATTGTACAACTCTCATTGTAAATGATTTGAAGCTATCTAACATATCCAAATAGCATTTAGTATGATAAATAACATCAGTATACTGGAAAGTAGATGCTTTTTCATTAATTTGTACATCTGTATTTACAGCAGGACCTTTAGCCTTAGCAGGCTTGGTCAGATTAATTACAAGAGGGGGAGAAGAAGAACGTGGAAGAGACTTGTTACGACGGAGGTCGATGACAATCGGCTCAGAGAAGGTGAGCTCCCTCTTTTCTTTGTTGTGAGTTAAATCAACAACAAGTGGCTCAGAAGAAGTGAGCTGTTTTTTGTCCTTGTTACGATGTAAGTCGATAACAAGTGGCTCAGAAGAGGTGAGCTCCCTTTGATTTTGATCAGCATCAACTGTTTTCTTTTGGACTGGCAAGTGAATAGCCAGTAGTTTAGAAGATTGAGGATGAGAAACACGCCCTTTGACAGGTATAATGAGAGTGTCATTGGACACTGCTTTTTGGTCTTCTTCAGTATCCATGGCCAATACCACTTTCATAAATTCTTCTTTGTACATATGAGCATCGTTGCAATACGCTTCGACGCCCTTGAAAGGATAAAGGTCTGCAACTTCTTTGTGAACTTCTCCTTTATCATCAACATATTTGAAGCATTGATGGAACAACATTATGTTCATGGAGGAATGGTCTTCCCAGAAGAGCGTTGTAAGAACAACCATGATTATTAATGATATAGAAGGTCACCTTTGTGCGAAGATTGCCTATTTGGAGTTTTAAGCGGATCTTGCCCAAAGGTTCACTCCTTCCTTGGTTGAATCCTAAGATAGTAGTGATTGTGCTTGAAAGACTATGCACTGGTATCTTCAATGCGTCTAGCATTGTCTTTGGCATAATGCTGAGAGCCGACCCTGGATCTATCAAGATACGATCGACTTTTATCGAATCGACATATCCTGTATAGTAGAGAGGACGATCATGTCTATTATCCTCCAGTAGCATATCATCTTGAGTGAAAGTGATATTTGGAATCAACTCCAGGACACTATGACAATGACGACAAGAGACTGGTTCTGATTCCGGCTTTTTGAGAAGAGTTAAACAAGTTTCAGCCTGCATTAGAGCTTCACTTAAAGTTTCTCTTGTCTCTTTGGAAAGGCGCAAGAGCTCGAAGATTGATAGCCTAGCCGGTGTATTGGCTAATTGAGCCAATATATCAAAGTTATACGGCTTTCAAGTACTGGTGGAGATGATTTCTTCAGGAGTTTATCAAAGCGGACTTGTTGCTTGCCTTTGTCAGCAACCACCGGCTTGGGAGGAATAGATACTACAACTGGTGAAGATGTGGAAGGAATCTCTTCAGAGGAAGTAGATTGTACTGGAACAGGTTCAGAAGAAGAAGTAGGATTCTCTTGAACTTCAGAATGATCTTTCAAATAGGCTTTCCTTGATCTGGTGCCGAACAGAATCTCTTCGTCAACTATGGGATCAAAAGACACCATGTTGCAAGTTATTGTCTTGCCTTTAGAACGACCTTAATTTCTTCTTGGAAGAAGAGGGCACTTCGAATTTCGGAGCAAGATCGGGATGAATCCACATAATTTTACCGTTGTCAAGAGACAAGGGAACAAGACCTTCATTTGGTGGAAGTGGAAGATTTTCAATCTCAAGAGTAACTTTGGGAATAGGAATGACACCGTGTTGTACCATCTGCGGAGGAAAGTCACCAAACTGGACTGAAACCATGTTCGCAGTAACAGTCTTCTCATCTTGCTGCAGAGTGACGACACCAGCATTGACAAGCTCTTGAATTTTGCCTTTGAGCACGTAGCATACTCGAGTAGGATGTCCAATGAACCTGTGGTAGACACAATATTTAGGATGATCTGTCTTACCGACTTCATCAGGTTTCTTTGGGTCTGGGAGTTAAATTTTGTTGCTTTTGAGTAAACATTCAAAGATGCTTGCAGTGTCATTCTCGTCGAAGGAATATTCTATTTTGGACGAGGTTCCCTCGGTGGAGGTGCAGAAGGAGTAGGAGTGGAAGTAGGCGGAGCCACATTGACAGCCAGAGATTCTTTATTCTTATTCAAATTGATGTTCAAAGTCTCTTTTGCTTTGCGGTTGTTCTGGCGGTTGCCATCACCTGACGTCTGATGTTCATCTCGATCGGGGTTAGACATCTGTACCCCCAATTGTTTGAACTTCTCGGCACTCACTTCCGCAGCTTTGGCGTTGACGATGAATGAAGGCCAATCTTGGAACTGGGTAGATCCCGTCCACATACTGATAATAGGCAAAAGATTTGCCTTACAAGTATCAATAGTGACAGCAGCTGGAGTTCCGGGAGGCATTTTCAAAGCTTCACGGCGGAACCGTTCGATAAAGCTCTCAGCAGTTTCATTGTGTTTCTGTTTAATTTTGTTGAGAGCCGACATAGTCATGTCATTGAATCCTTCATAGAATCGTTCCAGAAAGATTTGCTTAAGACCTGAGAAAGAAGTGATACAACCATCGGGCAAACTTCTATACCAGTCATATGCTACGTCGGCTAAACAACCGACGAACACTCTGGTAAGAAGAGCGTCATTTGGCTGGAGTTGAACGGTCATTACCTCAAAATGATTGATGAATTGACTAGGGGAAGTACTGCCATCGAACAAAGAGATTGTTGGGATCTTGTACTTCGGTGGGAATGGGACTTCTTTCCATTCAACTAGATAGGGCTGCTTGATCCCCAATCTTTGCAAGTTATCTTTCTCTTTGAAAGCTTCGAACTGGGTTCGCAAGAGTTTGACAGCTTCATTGGCATCTTCTGATAACGAAAAAGAAGCAGGTTGAGTTAGAGTGGTAGGAGGAGGAACAGCATTGTAAGCACTACCCCCAGCTCCTGATTGACTAGGTGTAGTTTGAATTTGTACTTGTACAGGAGGCATTTGAGGAGACACTACCCCCAGCCCAGTATTGGCAGGTACCGAAGATGCTATGATCTCTGGACTCGTAGTAGGTACAGTTGGTGGTGTAACATGTTGTGCCATAATGATAGAATGCATATTAGTAACCATTTCAACCATGGTTTTTAGTTTGTCTTCAAGTGCAGCGATTCGCTGTTCTTGATTTGTAGAAGTTGAAGCATCTGGATCTTCATTGACAACATAAGCTGTCACTTCTCTTGGTACAGTGGAAGACACTGTCTGTTCAGAGCTTTCGCTGTATGCATCATAGTCGGAGAAAGAGTCATCTCCTGACTGAGAGGTAGGAAGATAACCTGAAGGATTTTGAGGAAGATTCCTTTGACTGATTGTATCTCGGCTTCGAGAACGGGTATGTCGAAACACTCCTTCAGAAGATTCTTGGAGTAATTCTAAATACCGTTGGCTTGGTTTACGAGATTTGCCGTGCTTAGAGCATCTTCTACCCCCAGTGTCTCGGAAAGTCATGTTGACAGAAGCATACAAGACTTCGTCTTCCTCTGACATAGGTTCAGATTTAGCAAAAGTTATACGATCGAAGACAGATCGTTTTGTTGTTTGACAACAACATTGGATGATGACTTTGTGGTTGCAATGATGATCAGATGGTTGAATTGAAGATGTTGAAACATTGTCTCGTTTTTGTCTTAGATGTTCTCGAAAATCGGGAACAACAACAGGATGAGAAAAACTCTGAGGGATCTGTTCTTTGATAACATTCGGAACATGATTCCGATTCTTCAAATATTTAGTCTCTTGAGTATACAGGGAAGTGCTCATTTCATTGGCATAAGTATCAGGATCTTTAACCCTGGAGATTTATTTTTAATGATGTTTGATCTTCGACATTGGCTGTTTGCGTTTTACCGAAGTTGGTCGATTGAGATATGTCCTTAGATCCGCAAACTCACCCCCAGGGGTTTCTGTCTGAGACACTAACAGTTTTCTTGTCTGGAACGAGAAATCTTGAGAGTCGGGAGGTCTTGAAATTCTGCTGCCGTGGTAGGCAGAATACCTCTTTGGTCGGTACAAGTTCTTTTGTTATAAAGGAAAGAAGAATCCTTGTTTGAAAGAGTTCTAGTACTGATTGGTGCCGAGGCACGTTCAGATTGATCTTCTTCGGTAAAAACTGAAGAAGATTGAGAAAAGACCAAAGGACCTTTTCCTTTATTTTGTGACGAAGGGTTAGCTAAAGAGCGTTTCCCTCTGTTGTCTTCCAAGTCATGGGACAAGGAATTTTGAGAAAAGACCAACGGGCCTTTCCCTTTGTTTTGAAGAGGAAGAGGAATAGCTAAAGGACTACCCCCAGTGGATTGCGCAGGAGCAATAGAATGTTTGAGAGGAGGAACAGAATCTTTCCCTTTGTTGTGAGAAGAAGAGAGTTTAGCCAAAAGGCTGTCACTCTTGGATTGTGCAGGCATGCTTTGCGTATGGGTTGATGGTATACTAGTTCTGGCCACAGAGACTGTGGTTTGCGCATCAGGAGTTCTTGCCACAGAATGTTTAGGGTGCACTCTGGTTGCTGGAGTGTTGGTTTGCGCAGGAAGATTGGCAACCAACTGCGCCAGAGGTATAGGTACTTTACACTTAGCCATGGCAGCATATGAAGTCTTCTGTGTACTGGCAACAGCAGATTGCGCGGGAATAGCAGAGACAGATTGTGCAGTAGGCTTGATGACAGAAGCTTTGGACTGCGCAGCAGGCTTGCTGGCAGACTGCGCAGAAGACTTGCTGTCAGCATTAACAGAATGTGCAGCAATCTTCGGGACCCACACTGGGCATACTTTGCTTGTGGCAGCAATGGTTGCAGTGCGAGGAGTGGTCTTGGAATTGATCATAGACTCGTAGGCTGTCTGGTTGATCTTCACAACCAGTGTCTTCTGCGTCTTTCCGATAGACGCTACGTCACATTGAGTTGTCACTTTCTTATCGAAGGAGAAAGTCGTCCCCAGCTGAGTTGCCATTTTGTTTGCAAAAACAAAAGTTGATAAACTTTATTGATACAAACTTTGTAAAAATTACAATTTGAATTCTGGGAATGGTACAACTTTAGGAATCCAATCTAGATGACGATTGCTTTATCCCTTGGACTATGTGAACTCTGAAGACGAAGCCTCTGAAGTTGAAGACAACTCTGGAGTTGAAGGCAAAAAAGCCTCGAAAGTTGAAGGCAAAAGCCTCGGAAGAATGCAGCAGCACTTGGGCAAGAACTCCTGAACTCTCTGAACTTTGAAGTCGGATCTCTCTATAATCTGATCTCTGATTATTGATTATTGATTCCCTTGAATGGAGACTTGAAACTTTATTTATAGAGTTCTGAGAAATAACCAACTTTTAGTTATTCTGGACTGCGCATGATGGATTGCGCAGTAATTGGTTTGCGCAGCAATGGACTGTGCAGGCAGTTGCTGGATCATGGGCCAACTGTCTTGGACACATGGCATCATTTGATTGAAATGTGCATGATCATGCATAGACAGTTGCCACGAAATGAGCAATTGATGGCATAAATGCCACATGTATTTTTTTATTTGTACTGATAGAACGCACACATTGAATTACGCAGGTTTTGGATTGCGCCAACTTGAATTGCGCAGGAAATGGATTACGCCAACATAGATTGCGCCAACATGGATTGCGCTGCCAGCTGTCCTCGAGCGCCGAGATGCACGTTTAAACGAACGGTCGCCTCGTTCTCCGTGCTGTCAGCTGTCAGAAGATTTGATTTGTGTCCGGTAATGATGGTGATTTGCCACGTCAGCCTGCGCGCTTGGAAGTGTGCGCAATCTATCTTGTGCAATCTGAAGGATGCGCAATCTGATGTCTGCGCAGTTCATCTGAAAGTTATATTTCTTGATTTTCTGACTTTGTTGATGTGTACAACTTAATTTTTTAGGACCTACAGACACGACACTGGATGGTTCGACACGAAATTTTGTGGACACTAGGGGGCATGCACTGAAATCATGCCCCCAAAATTTCACTAGGTTTCGTTGTCGGGTTGGAGAGAAATCAGTCGTGCACTAATTTCTTACTGTCCTGCGCACAGTACAAATTAGCCACTGATACGGTCTTATATCTTTGGACACGACACGCACTGACACGAATCAGGGTGATACACAACTAGCTGGACACTAGGCGTACCCACTGACACGTGCACGTGACCCCATTCGTGTCATGTCGGGTGCACGACACGCGTGCACCTGTGCACGACGCAGTGCACAGTGCAGTGTCTGTGTGTGCACTGTTACGTGATTCATTCTATTGGACACGTCTGTGTCGCGTAGGGTGGACACGAATTAGACCCTAAGACACGAGCATATGTTAAATATGAATTACCAACCATTAATTTAGCATTTTAGTCTAATTTGTTGGTTAATTTCCTTTTTCCCAATTTTTCTGAAATGGGTATTTACTGTTTTCTTCTAGTTTCAAAATCTGAGTTTTAGCATCCCTTTTTAATTAATTTAAATGTCATTATCTACTTGTTTGAATCCCTGACATGTTCTCCTATTAGTTATCTACTGGTGATGTGGGTTGAGTTGTGGTGTTTTGGACTCGAAAGGAGGAAATAAATGTGTGGACTGTTTTGTGAAAATCTGAGTTTGTTTGATATTTAATACCTGAGATTTCTGAGTTGTTTCCTTTCCTTTTAACTGAAATTAACAGCATTTATTTTATGTGGTTGGTTCCCAATTCAAACCTGAGATTGTATGTGGAATTCAAATTGATTTGGTGTAGGGCTATTCATGAATAGGTTCATGAATTGATTCCCTATTTTCAAATACCTGAGATGGCGGGTTCTAAACTGTTTTCCTGAACTTCTTGTTGTTTAAGAACAATCTGAGATATTAGTGTATTGTTTGGGGTTACTCTCACACACTCCTTGTTTTCTTCTGTCACCTAGTTTGGACTGAAATCTAAGGTTGACACAAAGGGTCACACACACACACACACACTTTCCTCCTTCTCACTTCACTGTTCTGTAATTTCCTGCACACAAACACTCTTACACATATTCCCTCACCCACTCTCACATTCACATACACACACACACACTAGCCTCACTGTCACTTGGGTCAGCCCCCTCAATCACAGTTCATTTTTCCATTCCCTCACTCTTCACACTCTCTATATTTTCTACCCTCTATATATATATATATCCTATTCTCTTATGTAAATACTTGCTAATAGGTAATGTATGTAAATATATAATGTTATATATAATGTAATGTGTGTATTTACTATATATATGTAATATATATAAATACATGTGTTATGTATTAGGTTATGTAAACATATCAATAGTGTATTGTTTAGATATAGATTGGCATGGTGTATATGTTTGGGTTGGCCTAGGTAGAATAGCCTATGGCCTGTGTATGCCTGTTTGACTAATAGGCCTAGATTGGACTTGTATAGCTTTATTAGACCTAGAATAGACTTGCTAGACTAGTGTAGACTTGTTTGACCTAGTTTGACCATAGTTGACCTAGTTTGACTTCTAGGGTTGACCAGAGTTGACCAAGAGTTGACTTTGGCCTAGTTTGACCTAGATTCATGTAGAATGCATTGTAGTATTTCATTTTACCATTCTGGACTTGTTGTGACTTGTATTGTTCTAAATATGAGCCAGACACCACTCCTCGGACAGTACTTTTCAGTTGGACACTTAGATACCAGGCGAGTACATTCTCTGATCATTTTATGTCCTGCTTAGAATTATTTTCCTGCTTTAGATTACTTTACTTGATGCTGTCACGTTGGTAACACGGATTAGTACTATATGGATCTATTCTCGAGATGTTATCCCCTCAGGGAGCATCGTATACTAAATGTCCTGTGCGTTTCACTTACATGGTGTATCACTATGCTTTACGATTTTTCGATCACTTGTGACATGTACTCTCATGATCACAGAGTCTTTCCAGAATCACCCCATTGTGGACATTCCCAGAATCACCCATTTATGGGCTATCCATGTATCACCCCTTGTGGGCCTTTGCATGGAATCATAATATAACCTGGCTGGATCCTTGTGTATTGATTGGGGGTACGGGGGAGTAGAAGTAAACATGTGAATAATATCCAAGTAGTGTAGTTCCCAGAATTACTCCATAGTATAGTTCCCAGAATCTCCTATGCCATTCACATGTTTATATTGTACTCTGACTCACTAGCCACAGTTAGCTCTCTATTTACAGTATATATATTTCTATTACAGTTTTCTCTGTTTACATTCCATGCTTCTTTCAGTTTCATGTATCTTACTCTACTGCATGTCTATATTTTCTAACCTGCTATGATCTGTTGAGATGTATTGTGCTCGCTCCTGTCCTGACTGGACCTGTTGAAAATATTACAGAGGACGAGAAGGAGACTGGTGTGGATACCTATTACGGTGCCACCTTAGATGAGATGTTGGACCTAGACCATCAGCAGGCCCCACTAGCTGTGGATGACACACCCTTAGACTAGGATGTTTTCATTTACAGTATGTCATGGATGATTGTATATATTTGATTCTGGGATTATGTATTATCTTAGACACTTAGACTCTCTGTTTGCACTTGGGATTTCCTTTCATTTCAGTAGTTTCATTTATCTATCTATCTGCTATGTTATCATATGTTTCTCCTTGAGTTTTATATCATATCGTGCTTCTTCTTCCTTAGTTGTGATTGAGTCTACTTTTATCATGTCACCCCCATTCGGGGAGTATAAACTGTTTATGCTTTATAATGCTAGATGTTGTGACCTAGGACAGCGTTCTACCGCCGACAATGCGGCGTAGGCTGGACGTACCCACGTCTCGTGCCCTTACTCTAGGGTACGGGTCGTGACACTAGGGCAGATAACTCCCTCAGCCAGCGCGCATAACTAGGATCCACGCCAGCAAGATCAATATCCAGAGGAGATGGATGACTGGAACTCCCAGTGCAACTGCCCTCTGGTGCCATCTCCTCCTTCACAGCTATCTCGGCTTTAGGAATCACTTCCTCCTTAATAGTAGAAGAAAATTTTTCCTTGATCTCCTCAGTAGCAGGAGGTCCCACTATCTCCTCAACAGCAGGAGGTACCACTACCTCCTCAGCAGCCATCTGTGCCTCTCTCAAGCGAGATCCTCAGGTCTTGGGTGCCATCTGGTAACACCATTAAATATCAATGAGAGCACGCATATACAAAATTCAACTCAGCTTCGTTTGACGATTTAATTTTGCACAGTCTCGAGTATTGAATTATCCATAAAAACACACTTTAGAAACAGTTCAAATTCGGGAACACAAGAAGAATCTTAATCCAAACCATAAAAACAAAATTTGTACCTATTACGTACAAACCAACATGCAATCACTCTCGTAACTGGCCAGTCACTCTCGTAAACATAGAATACCATTGCAAGAGAGTCACGAGAGAGTAAACAATCTCCTAAATATTGATGTTTACGAGAGTGATTGGCCAGTTAAATCTATTGTAACTGGCCAATCACTCTCGTAAACATCAATAATAGTTTTTGGACCCATCTGCTCCTCCCTACTTCCCTTCTTCTCGCTCCTCACTCTAAGCCAATCAAAGCCTAGCCCAGACCGACATATACTATACATGCACTCCAGTCCTTCCTCAGCCTCAGCTTGAGTTCTGGTACTATGTCTCTCCTAACTATGCTACTTACCAGCACCACCACTCGTTCCCACCCAAGCAGCTCTCCATGGACGATGTCGAAACTTATTCTACAAGTACTTTTGTGCTGCTTCCCCCACTTCGTACCCGTTAGTTTGTTCTCCTCGATTATTTAGATCGATCGTCCAGACGCAATACTAGAGAATGAGGAGGTGAATCTGCTACGATCGATACTAAGTACACACGGTCGAGGAGGTAGATCCGCTACCGATACCGATATCGATTCTGATACAGATACCGATACTGATACCGATTCTGATATAGATACCTATACCGATACTGATTCTGATACAGATATCGATACCGATACAGATACCGATAGTCCGATACCGATACCGATAGTCTGATACCGATACCGATTCTGATACTCATAGGAATAGCCCGATACTGATACAGATACTCATAGAAATAATCTGATACCGATATTGATACTCATAAAAATAGTCCGATACCGATACACATAAACCTATATATCACTAGTATCCATACTCCTCTACACTAGGATACACTAGTAACCAACTCCTCTACACACTAGCTAGTAGTCATACTCCCCTACATACTCCTCTACACTAGGATACACTAGTAGCCACCAACGATCGAAATCTTTTTACTAAGTTTATATATATATATACTAAGAGATTCGGTTTAGTTTTAAAAAAAATTTGTTTCGGTGTGTGTGTATGTGTGTGTTACTACCGTCGACCCCCAACTCCCCACTCCCACCACCGCCGATCCCCACCCCCACCACCGCCGACCCCAACTCCTACCCCCGGCCCCCATCCGTCGACCCCAACTCCCACCCCCGGCCCCCCACCCCCACCCCCACCACCGCCGACCGCCATCCCTCCCACCATCGCCCCCCACCCCCGGCCCCACTGCCCCCGGCCCTCCTTCGCTGCCCTAAATCCCCCCGACCCCCACCCCCACCCTCGTCCCCCCTCTGCTGCCCAACCCCGCGCTGCCCTACCCCCTCCTCCCCCCCCCGCGACCCCCACCCCCACTACCGTCGACCTCCACCACCCTAACCTCAAAAACCCCCTCCGCTTTCCTATCACCCCCAAGCGACCCCCACCCACGCCACCACGACCCCCCCCACCACTGCCGACCCCCACCCCCACCACCACCGGCCCCCGCCGTCCCGACTATCGAGAGAGAAAGAGAGGGGATTATCTGGAGAGAGAGAGAGAGCCCTGCGCATGCCGGAGAGAGAGAGAGACGTGAGAAAATTTGGGGTGGAATGAAAGTCCCCCCCTTCGGTTAAATTTAAGTTAAGGTTGGACATATAGCGACGGATAGATGGCCGACGCTAGTCCGTCGCTATATCCCCTTAAATGGCCGACGGAATATCCGTCGCTATGTGGTCGATAAATTTTGCGCCAATTTTTTTCAACATTTCCTGCCAACTTTTGACAACTTAGTGATGGCATAGCGACGGCTTCATGATCCCTCGCTATATCTCGGACGACTTAACGATGGATTGGTGACCTTTGCTCGCCCTTAAAATAAAAAAATTGTCAGCTTTTTGACGGCAATCAATCTGCACTTAGTCGGTAGTTCGTCGCTATTAGCGATGGACGTTACCCGTCGCTAATGGTCCATCGATAAATGGTTGTATTTTGGTAGTGTTGTTATGGTACCTGTATCTGTTAGCCCAAGTGTTGAACATTGTCCTTGATGTTGCGTGGTCGTGTATTTCATTTAGAAGTACAGTATCCTATTTCTGTCATTCCTTTATGCATGTTATTTATTGTTAGGGTAGGCATGTTAATATGTATCTTGCTAGTCCCCTGAGGACCTGATGATCTTTTCAGGTAGTCGATTGCACAGAGTTAGTTAGCTGATCATGATGGTAGTTGATTACTTCAGACTCAGGTATCTCTCGTGATTACATATTTACATCTGTTATTTGTACTCTGCTTGTTAACCTAGTTTTATAGACTCATGTTATTTTTTTGGAGTCTAATCGGACCTATATGCTAGTGGGCTACAGACCATGAACCATAATGTTCATTCTTGTTTTATATTCTTCTTGTGGATTGAGATATAGTTTAACTTACCATATTAGACATGATATCCTATTCTGGACAGCGTATACGTATTCGACTGGGGCTGGAGTCCGCTTGATACGTAGCTGGCTTGCGTACGCGCTCGCATTCCGAAAAGCGGGTACGGATCGTGACAATATATTAGTCATATATACTTTTGTATCAGCCCTCTATTTATTTGTATTAGTTATTTGATACAAGTACCAGTCATATATTACAGGAAATATGTAACAGTTAACTGATACACATTTGTATCAGTTAGGGATCATTTATGCCTATCAATACTAGAAGATGGGCTCAGGCTTGTACAGGAGAGTGGGCAGCCTGCCTAATAGTAGGGCATCCAGTATATCAATAAAAGGGCTGATGAGATATAGGGGGTGAGCTAGTGTATCAGTTAGGATAGGATGTATAATTCATCTGCTATGTAGGCTAATATGCATCAGTTAATGGCCTTAAGTATCAGTTAACTGATATTAGGAGTATAGGGGTGTCCTAATTGTGTAGATGCTTTAGACTAAGTTAAGGATTGGAAAAATCCTATATGTTCATTGTTATGAAAAACATGGATAAATAGGATATATGCCCCAAATCCTAT
This sequence comes from Iris pallida, assembly GCA_029216955.1. NCBI lineage: Eukaryota > Viridiplantae > Streptophyta > Magnoliopsida > Asparagales > Iridaceae > Iris > Iris pallida. The sequence goes on along the minus strand of JANAVB010026199.1, from coordinate 27,040,217 downwards.
ATGTTCTAGTGTATCAGTATGTAGGACAGTCCACTGTTATCAGTTATATATGAAGTGTGAGGGACCATCATTCATATATCAGTACTGATAGGAAATAGGCAAGGAAGGGGCCCTGATACTTGGCGTTTATAGCAGCTATATAGTGAAGGGGGCCCTATGTTGTGTCATATTATATATGTGAGGGTTACCTGTGATATCAGTTAAAGGATTCATATTAGTTAAATAGGAGAAATCTATATATCAGTATATAGGGAAAGCCTATAGCAGCTATATAGGATATGTTAGTATCCTAATATTGATAATAGATAATATATAGAGTAGAGTAGGGTATATGGGTTTAAGTATTTGAGATTGAAGTTAGGATATTGGATATTCCATATAAGGGAACATTAGGTAAAAATAGATAGGTAATGAAATTACCTAAGTAATCTAGGTAATTAGACAACCATACTATCCTAGGATAACTAGTATAGCCTAGAACTTAGTGTATGGTTCCAATATCCTACAAATTGACTCATACAACCAAGTTAGACTATTTTGACCAAGTTTGACTAGCGTTGTCCCAGTTTAACTTCCATGACCTAGAAAAGGCCTAGAAGCATATAAATAATGCATTTAAATAAATTATTTACTCGAGAACACCTTGTAACTCTGTAAATTCAAATTAGGTCATTGTGACGCCAGTTCGGACATCGATACTCAATCGTTACTCAGGATATCAGGCGATTACCTATCTCTGATTGTTTTCATTATGATAGTATCTATATTACCTGCTCTAGACTACTTTACTTGATGTTGACACACTATTACACGAATTAGTGCTAAATGGATCTTGTCAGGAGATATTATCCCCTTATAGGGTATATCGAGTATATCATGTCATGTACTTTATCATGTGCATCATGTACTCTTTGTATTCGTATAATTCTCTCATGTACTTCATGTGCTTCATGTGCAAATAACAATCATGTACGAAACGTATCTTGATCAGATTTATGTGCATTGATTGGGGCGGGGGAGTAGAAGTAGTTATGTGATTACATCCTTTAGTATAATCATGTACATGTCGATTATACCTTTCAGGTATAATCGAGTTACCGTAGAATAATCATGTGCAACCTAAACCAATCACATAACTGACTTGTGCTATAAATCACTTGTGTTTATTTCGAGTTAGCATATTCTCTATCTTATTTATGTACTCAGTTCCTTATATCTTCATGATACTATTTTTCTGTATTTCTATTCAAGTACATCATGTATATTATTCTATTGCGAGTTATATATTTTCTACCATGCAATGGAACTACTTTCAGAGTTATGTACTTCGTTCCAATCCTGACTGGATATATTTTTCAGAGGATATGGAAGACTTTTGTACGACCTATTATGGAGTGGGCATCGATGACGTTTGTGACGGATCACCAGGAGGATCCTGCTAGCTTAGAGAAGACACAAGTAGTGCCTAGTTAGTTAGCTAGGATATTTGTCTGGATTTGTCTTCAGTTATCCTTCTGAGATGTTTTATTATACTATCTACTCTTTGAGATGTGTTGTTGAAACTTAGACTTATTTATATTTGGTTATATTGCACTTTTGACATCTATCTATTTCCTTATCGTGCTATTATTCTTCCTTAGCTATTTGTGATTGAGATTGTATCGTTTTGTGATTGTCCTCCATTTGGAGAGTTATTATCGACAGGTACATTTATATTGTGTTATAGTTAGTTATGCAACCTAGGACAGCGTTCTACCGTCGATACTGCAGTGAAGGCTGGACGTACCCACGTTCTCGTGCCCTTTCACCGGATGCAGGTCGTGACATAGACGGCCGAATATACTACATGATGTTCATTCTTATTTTATTCACCTGTATGTAGATTGAGACATAGTTTATATATAGCAGATTTAGTTTTCTTTTATAGTGTACTACGATTAGAATAAGTCGATTAAAGTAGGATACTTATTCTTGTCGAACAGCTGGCATGTTCATGCCTTGGGTTCCTATGTATTTTGGAACTGAAGCGTAACATAGAATCACCCCCATAGGTCTAATCAGGAATGATAGCACTCGTACATAGAGCACATGCGAGCTGCCATACTTTACCCTAGACGTTTACATGTCGAAAATGGTATTTCAAAACAAACTAAATAGGAGTAATTTTTCTGGTCTTATTTCACATTATTGGACTCATTATACTTGTTAGATATTTTTATACTTGTTGGATACCTGTTTAGTCTATTCTTTTACTATTTTTCGTTTACATGACTTTTTTACTGTCTTAATTATCTATTCCATTATATGTTCTGTATCATAGTTTCGTGAATCCTTTTCATCTTGTATCTCATTCCTATTTAATGTTTTATAGTCTTTATCATGTATTGGAACTACTATTAGAAATGTGCTTTACTTCAATCCTGAATGGATATTATTTTTCAGACGATGAGTACGAGATCATGTGTCCAACACATTATGGAGCTCAGGAGACCCAGTGGGCTGATCCCACAACAGTTTAGTTTAGATATGCAGTTTAGACTTTGTCACGACCCGCACCCGCTTTTCCGGATACGAGATGCGTCCAAGCCAGCCTATGCCGCAGAGTCGGCGTTAGAACGCTGTCAATCCCGCAAGAAATAAATGCTCAAAATCACAAAATATAATATTTGCTGCTCATTCACATTTCTAAGTTTATTGCAACATTTACAAGATTTATATTTAAAGGAAAATATAAAGTTCTCACAATTAATGAAAATGACAATTAGTTCCACTATCTAGGTCGGCCTCAGCATACCCACGCCTTCCCAGTGCTAAAAATGATCGCGGCTAAACCTGAAAAATGTTGGTTTCCAGTCAGGAATAGAACAAGTACACAAACCGACGGCAATGCAAAAACATAATAGAATTAACAAGGCATGAAAATAACATATGAGATATAAAAACTGGAAAGTACTGATGACATGGCACGGTGGAGATGAAAAGGAAAAATAAAAGACATCTACCTAGGTGGTGTGAAATATCCGTTTCGACATGTGAACGGCTAGGGGTAAATCCGACATGCTGCACGTATCGTGTGCAGCTGCATTATTCAAGAATAGACTCATGGGATAGTTCTGGGTAGTCCACATGTCTACTAAGATATTTGCCCTCCCGACTACTCCGTGTGACGAGCGTGTCAACAAGCAGCAAGATATATGTATAGACATGAAATAAAAAGACTACTATGAATCGAAAGCAATCAGAAAGTGCACTTGCCTGAGGTCCTTAGCTGGTGAAACCAATAATTCTGTTGAGTTCAATATAGTCCGGTTGGCTAGGAGTGAAGGAGTTCAGGTTTGTAGACGAAATAAGAATACGATTAGTCACTATCAATAACTTATATTCGAAAGAATTGCGTAAATAATATTTATATTATTACTATATGATTTTGAACCATATCTTCTTTTCTATTAGCCAAAGTACTTTAGATAAATAACCAAAAATCTAGAAAACATTTTAGTGCAAAAACATAATTTGTCAAATATATAGTTTTTAATCAAAACTATATTTCCTTATTAGTCCAATTATTTTAGATAACTACTTAAAGATATAGAAAAATCATTTAAAAAATATTTCTTATTTAGGAATATTCATATATACATATAAACTATTTAGGACTTCGTAGATATTTGAACCTTAAAAGAACTATTTTATAATTGATAAAATTCATGTAAATTTTTATAGACTGTCTATGAGGTTTTGTAAAAAAGATTTGGAAGACCTTTAAGAAAATACCATCTTCATATATACATACTTAGAACAATATTTATAAACTTATTTAGAAATTACTTAAAACATAATAAATATTTGAAATTCGTTTTAAGAAAATACTATAGCTTATATCAAATCTATAAAACTTTTTTATATACAACTCTTTAATAAAACCCCAAACAGTTAGCCCAAAATAATTATTATCATAAGCTCAATATAAAATGTAAGTCCCTGAATTAAACTTTTAATTATAAATAACACTTAGCATTTAAGCCCAAATCTATTTTAATATCAGGCCCATGTCTCAATTTAAAATCCAAAAGACTAATTCATTAGTCTAACATCTAAAACCCAAAACACCTTGTTCCAATATTATTTTCCTCTTTTTCTGGACTGACCCAACATACTCCTTGTATGGCTCTAAGCCCATTCCCCATATCAGCCCAAAAGCCCAACTAATACCCAACATAAAATACTAAATCAACCCATTGTTTTGCTATAGCTCGGCCACAACCATTACAAAGTAAAACAAAAGGAAACAATAAAATGGAAACAAATGTTGTGAATAAAGCTAAATCCTCTCTTCCACGGGGAAGAGAGAGAAAAATAAAGGAAGAAGACTAAAATTAAGAAGGGGAAAAACGGATCGAAGAAGAGGAGGGGGACTCACCGAGCTTGGGCGGACGCGGCCGGTGGTCCAGCACGGCACGCGATCTTGGCAGCGGATGGCGCTGTCGTGGAGACCGTCGGCTCCAGTCGGCGGGGACTTCAACGGCGAAGAAGATCGGCCATGGCTCCACGCGAGTGTGGCCGAGCACGGAGTCCCAGGCGGTCGGCCTTGGCTCCACGCGAGTGTGGCCGATCACGGAGTCCCAGGCGGTCGGCCTCGGTCAGCGCCGCGCTCGTCGCCTGGAAGTCGGGGTGTGACGCACGCGGTGGAGGATGATCGGTCTTGGAGATTCGAGAGGGCGGCGGCGATGAAACACGGGAACGGGTTGACGTGAGATGCTGCAGGGGGTGATTGCTCGGTCGATGTTGACCGAGGCGGTGGATCGGACGGATGGTCTAGTCGGACAGCTCACAGGAGGCGTCGCGGGGCGAAGGCGTGCTGGACGCGGGACTCGCCTAGAACCTGGGCGCTCGAGAGCTCCCGGATCTGGCTCCGACGGGCGGCCAATGGCGACGGCGGTGATAGCCGGAGACAAGGTTTACTCTGTGTGTAAAATTGTTGTCTTGGGTTTCTGTTGACTTGTTGTGGATGGATGTGGACACTGGACACGGATACGGACACTCGGGGTCGGACCCGACTGACACGGCACTCATTCTGTGTTTTGGTTGTTGGCGGAGGATTCGGGTGGTCCGGCAAGGAGACGGGGTGAATGCTGGGTTGGTCGCTGCGGTTGCGCAATGTGTTTGCGACCGAGGACTGGGGTGGTGATGAGGATCCCGGTGTGTGCGGTGGTGGAGTGGGGGAGTGGCCAGGGTGGTTTGGGGCTGTGGCCAGAGTTGGCTGGCCATGGTGGGGAAGGCGGAAGGTCGGGGTCATGTAGTTCTGGCTAGGTGGCGAGGAGAAGTTTGTTGTTGATGATAATGAAAGCAAATATGGAGAAGAGGGGCTGTACGTATATACTAACCTAGAGATAAGATTTGTTTAGGAGAATTCTATCAAGATTAGAATTTAAAGGATAATAATTATAAAATATTTAATCTACAAGAATTTTCTCATTCTGCAATACTACCTTATAATTAACCAATCATAATAGTTAAAGATGATATTTGTCACTATCAAGGTAAGTTCAAATATAATAGTATAATTTAAATCTCATCGTATTTAAATACAATACCTGATATAATCAAAATAATTTAAAGTTTATTTTATTAATTCTAAAACCTTATTTAAAAATAATTTCATAAATCTTATTATCATTCAAAGATGATACTTGATAATTTTAATATAAACTTAATCAATATTTACAATTAAGGTCGATCTAATCGAAATCAAGTTAACAATTTAAATGGTATATAAGGCTATCTAAATTAGATAGCTGATTACTACTATAATTTAAATAATATTTAATATTTATCAAAGACCAAATCTTATAAATTCAAATCCAATTCAAATAATGTTTAGGCAAAATCAATCTAATCACAATCTACTAACGATTGTAATAATTAATATAAAATAATTTAAATGCATAAATTCCAATCTCTTTTATAAACGAATTTTCAATTAGGATAATAATAAATATTTTTGACCTTATCAAAGTAAATTCAAGCCAAATTGAATAATTGATCATCATAAAAATATTAAAGAAATAATAGATAATGTAAAGTATATATATATATATATATATATATATATATATATATATATATATATATATATATATATATATATATATATATATATATATTATAATTCCACAACTCAACTTAAAATACTTTAATAAAATCTTTTCATTGTTTCCAAAAATACATATGATTTTGAATTAAATTTGAAACTAATGTCAATAAAATCCAAGGTAATTACCAACATCCTTCATAATTCCAATAATAAAATACTTTTGTTAAAACAATTTAGTATTCTCGAATATAATTTTCAAAACTAGTTTTTGATGAAAGAATTAATCATAATATATCTTTCACAAAGTCCCGACGAGAGAAATTACCTTTAACACAATAATTAAAAGAAATAAAAAAAATGGTGATTCGGGGAGAAGAGTTACAGACTTTTACCCAAGAATGATCGAATTTGTTTCTGGAATATTATCTGAGTTGTATATATATATTTGGATATAGTGCACTAGGATGTGGGTTTATCTAACGTGGATTTTGGGACTTGAGACATATTTGGTTTATGCATTCTTGTACATTATGACCTCGGGATTTCTTCTCTTTGGAGTTAGATATCGGTTTGAGATACTTAGTTGTAGTGATTGTCAAGACAGCTTACTACGCCGATGCTGAGGCGTAGGCTGGGCGTGCATCATGCACCCGTACCCTAACCTGCGGGCACGGATCGTGACACAAGCTTCATAGCAAGACCGTCTCCCTAGGCACCATGTCTTGGGACCTAGGGCATACATGTCAAGGTAACGCCAAAGCTCTCTTGTTTCAAAGGGGGAATCCATCAAGCTTGATCAACCATTATAGAGACAATAGTATGCGATTAGAGTAACAACCAAGTCCCAACTATGGAGACGAGGTTAAATTTGTCAAGGTAGCCTGATATTACGCCAATGTTCGCCCTAATCCATGATCTAGATCTATCTAGTCGAGTCATGTCATGTCAAGTAAAATCTCAATAATAAGTATAAAGTTCTGTATCCTATCACAAAGTCTATAACCATAAATTTCTTACATAAGACTCAGTTACCTACGGTCTATCCTTTCAAAGGAAACACGAATATAAATGCAACGTCATGTCTAGTATCGATACCCGATGTCCGCACACGAACATCGGCATTTGAACATAATTTGGATCCTAAGTACCAACTAGACCCAAGAAATAAATAAATAATAAGTAAAAAAGAAAGTAAAACACATATAATGAAACTTTGACAAGGTACACATTTTTGGAGCTTGTGCAATGATTAGACAATGTTCCTCAAACGAACTCGTCAAGCCATCGGAAGCAGCAAAGGTGAAACTTCTGCAAACATCTCCGAATGCTGAAATGGACATCACCATTATTCTTCTGAAATAAAGAAATAGTTAAGATAGGCTACCCATAAGTCCAATTATGGCCACGGACAAAATTATAATTTCGTGTCAAAACGATGTTCGTCATTGAAATTACTTTGCACCAAAAACATGCAAGGACAAAGGTTGTCCAAATTTGACAAATTATATGTCAATTTTGGCCAAAACGATGCCACGAGTCCAATGGTGGTGTCAAATTTTGAATCTGATGTCCCAGGTTCAAAATTGGGATTTTACATGATGAAAATTACGAATCCAAATGGCCTGCTTTGCCATCGAATTCAACCAACCAAAAGATAATAGAATAAAAATTTATGTCATAAAGATGGTTATATATGCTATGCAGCAGAGTTATTGGTTCATTGAATGGTACCACGACAAGGTAGAAATAATTTCACAAAGTTGGCTCCATGAAATTGTCAAAATTAAACGTTTAACACGCAACTTGGTGGCTAGTTTTGATCGATCAAACGATCGAATTAATAGCTGAATTTTGAGGAGGGTGAATAGGTATATACCGAAATTGTGACTTAGGAAGCGGTTCAAAGATCTAACGGTTGAATTGCCCAGGAAACATGTCCAAAGTCACTGCGATGAAACATAAATTTGACTTCAAATTATTGTGCGTCATGACGGGATCCGATTCCAAACGTTGAAATCGACTGCGCCGTACATTGGGGATGCAGCATGGCTGTGTGAGATAGTCCTCGTATGGAGTGCGCCAGCCAGGGGAGGTGCGAGGCGGTGGCAACTGATATTGTCGTCGTTGTTGCAATTGCTTCGGTTGTCGTTGCTGCTGATGCCGCCACCGTTGTTGCTTCTGTTGCCGCTGCTACTGCCCGATGCTACTGTTGCTCCCATGATTGACTACGAAGTGGCACAATATATGGCGACGGTCAGCCCGACGATGGTGGCCTGGTCTGCGACTATAGCTTTGGGCTATTGCAACGATGTTGCTGCGACACGTTCGGGAGGGAAAGGGTATTAGGCTTTAGGTTTAAGATTTAATTTGGGTTATATATATATATATATATATATATATATATACACACAATTGCATACAGGGTAAATTCTATATATACATATTAATATCTGGAAATTGCTGAGAAACCCAATTTCGGGGTGGGCTTTTATGAAATGCCCACCCGCTGGATAAGTTTTATGAAATACCCAGAATTAAGTATTTTCACGTTAAATATTCCAAGATTCCCTTTTAGATGCCACCCGCTAGAAACTGCTATTTTTATAATACCGAAACTACCCCTCCGCGCGAATTGGTCATCTATATGTATTTGAATTCAAAAAACTCAGATCTGGATTGCGATTTTCGTCTTCTTCTTCTTCACGGGAAATCTGAATTCCATTGCTCTCATATTCAGCAGAGATCGCAAAGATCGTTCGTAGTTCGGTGTATTTTTCTTCAGTCGAACTCAGATCATCGCTCGTCATCATCATCACCATCATCACCATCTTCATCGTGGAGACATTTGAACTCAGATCTTCAATTGTGGAGAGAAGATCTTTCTTCTTCTTTTCCATAAGAATTATCATCGCTTTGAAAGAAGAACGAAACTCTTTATTCCTGAAAAAACTAAATTACACGTTTTAACACTGGAAATGACCATTCTCCGTCTTAATTAGGACGGAGAATGCCATTCTCCGTTTTATTTAAGACGGAGAATGCCATTCTCCGTCTTAATTAGGACGGAGAATGCCATTCTCCGTCCTAATTAACACGGAGAATGACATTCTCCGTTTCCGTCTTAATTAGGACAGAGAATGCCATTCTCCGTCTTAATTAGGACGGAGAATGGCATTCTCCGTTTTATTTAAGACGGAGAATGGCATTCTCCGTCCTAATTAACACGGAGAATGGCATTCTCCGTGTTTAATGGTCATTCTCCTGCGTTTTAACACTAGAATGACCATTCTCCGTGATAAATTACACGGAGAATTGCATTCTCCGTCCTAATTAAGACGGAGAATGGTCATTCTCCGTTTAATTTAGCACGGAGAATGGCCATTCTCCGTCTTAATTAGGACGGAGAATGCCATTCTCCGTTTTATTTAACACGGAGAATGACATTCTCCGTTTCATTTAACACGGAGAATGGCATTCATTCTCCTGCGTTTTAACACTGGAATGACCATTCTCCGTGTAAATTAAGACGGAGAATGTCATTCTCCGTCCTAATTAAGACGGAGAATGGTCATTCTCCGTGTAAATTAAGACGGAGAATGCCATTCTCCTGCATTTTATGGTTAGCTGGAACTTTGGAGGGCCATAACTTTTGACTGGGAGGTCGAAACGAGGTCCCGTTTGTCGCAAAATGAGCGTATCGTCGAGGAGACTGAAAGTAACAGCTTCATCGTTAGACGGCCTACCGAAATTTTAGATTCGTAAAAAAATGATGTTTGGACCTCCGTTTTAGCACTTTTGTCGTTCGTCCCGGTCTTTCCGAAATTTTTCGACGAGTTTTTGAAGATTTTTGAGGAGAAAACCTAGATTCGAAAGTGAGCAGCGTATGGAAGAAGATGGAGTATTGAAACATTTTTTTAAGAGCAGTTTTGTGGGTGTTTTCAATAAATTAAAAGGAAGGGCAAAAGGGTCATTTGGAACCCACTTTGGATAAGTTTCTCTAATTCTGGGCACGCGATGAAAGTTTTTTTAGCGGTGGGTTTTACATAAAACTTTTTTAGTTTTTGGGCATTTCATAAATCTTCCCTGAACCATATATGAGTACTAATACTATAAATTGATACATAAGGATTGGTTTTACGCTGCAAGCCCCCTATACATAGGAATTATACCTATACTTGTATTTTTGAAATCCTTCAAAAATATTTAAAATAAAATTTACAAGCATATACATTTAATTTATAGCGTATGTAAAATTGGATATACTCTATTCTAATAATGATAAAATATTTAGTAAGAAATCATAGGGCGAATCAACATGCGTCACATGTGTATTTGGAGTTGGTTTGCTACGGTTTAGTTAGGTTGGATTTATGGTTAATGAATGCATAAATACATGGAAAATATTTAGGAAACCCTTTTTACAGAATTAAGTCATAACTTGACTTGTTCTCGTATATAGGACAAGGTTATGTCTATGCCATCCCTACCATGCTGATATGCTAACTATGGTATACGACTACCCTAGCCATGCCATGTTTCCTCTCATAACAAAATTTAACCATAACTAAGGCTATTTGCCAAATTATTTTTAAATAATATAATAATAAATTCTTCTAAATTATTATTTATTTGAAAATATTCAATTAAAAATCTGTAGGTTTATAGCTCAAGACCTATTGCAATGCCTCAAGTTTCCCCAATTAAAGGTTTATTTAGTGTTTGGTTTTATATAAAGGGATGTGAATGTATGGAACGACTATCACATCTGAGTTAGTTTGTAAGCCCGTGCAACACCCTTTGTAATTGTCTTTGTAATGATGTTGTTATCAATAAAGAAAAGTTTTCTTCTATACAATTGTTCAACTTTTCTGCATACTCTCTTTTGTTGTTGTGTTTCGCATAACCTTATGACCCTGCTTAGTGCGGGTGAAACTTAGGCTTGTGCGGCACCACATCCGGTGGGCGACTATCGATTCTACGGAATCGGGTTGACAGTTCTAAATGTGTCTTTCGAAGAAACCGGAGAAAAGTCTCTTGAAATTCAATCCTTCTTTTTGTGTAAAGCCTTTAGCTACATGACGTGCTTTATACCTCTGAACATTACCCTTCGAATCCTTCTTGGTTTTAAATATCCATTTGCAACTAATGGGATTCACAAATTTTATTGAAGGAACAAGTTTCAAAAATTTATAGTTTGTATACACTTATAATCCTCATTCATTGCATCATTCCACTCTTGAGAGTTGGAACTTTCCATGGCCGAACAGAAGTATATTTGATCATCTTCCAGTATTCTATAGTATTCTTCATGTTGCTTCCACTTCTATCCTTTATAGTTCCTAATTAACCTAAAATATCCTATTGCTTCCACTTCTATTGACTTGCCGTCACCTACACAGATTTGTCTTTCACCATCAATTGGCTTTCGGTAGCTTACACAACCTTTTCTAGAAACAATGATGTCGGTAGTGGCACCAAAATCTAACCACCATATATTTCTAGGTATTAAAGCTAAATTAATCTCAAAATAGACCAAATTAGGAAATATACTTTTATTTACTTGACATGCATGATATTTTGTATATTTCTTCTTTCTGTGTCCCGGATTGTCACAAAAGAAACAACTCTTAGTTTCATATTGTTGTTTCTTCTGAGATGGACCCTAAGCAGCTTCTATATCTTTCTCTTCTTGTCCTTAAAGTTTGCCCCTTAAGCATTAAAATCGAATTCAAATTGGCATATATTATAGCAACTTGAGCTATAGAGAACAAAACAGCCAAACAAACATGCTCCAATTAATAACTAAAAAATGGTTAAACAAATTTAAATAATGGTAAACCCAATTCCAGTATACCTAATACACTATTAATATCAAGTATTTGGAGCATAATATTAATTGTATTGGTACTCTTTTTGTAACAATCAAATGTTGACAGTAACTCTATCAAATAATAAGCCTATCTCTAGATCGAATTATTTTTCACATGTAAACTTTACAGTTGTCACACATTTATCACCATGGGTATGTATGCAATTCAGCCAAATATTGATCTTCCTTTGGGCCGGTTAATACTTGCTTGAATACACATATAAACATCTGACATCCCTCATAGACTATCTATGCAAGAGAGTTCAGTTTGGCAACATCTTATTTCAATTAGTCTAGTTAGAACATTACACAACTATTATAAGTCATAAAGAAACACACAAAATTTGAATGTTGACTGAAATTTACATGATTGGATCATGTCTAAATCCTTATGTACATGCATATTTAAAAGATTATAACTCAAATAAAATAATCATAATCATGTGAAATTCGTTGCATGGCTTAAAGCATGAATCCAATATCATCACATGTCTACATAGTAATAAGCACATTCATGCATATTTATGATAATGAAAACTTTCTACAATCATCATAACATGTCCACATAGTAACAAGCATGTTCATGCATATTGAAGATGATAGAAAATTAATACAGTCATCATCACAAGTCTCTATATCTTAAATTTAAGCATGAATTACAAGATTATTACTGTATAAACGACGAATTCTATCAAGATTCCTTTAAATATACCGATTGAATCACTGAAGAATTGGCGTGAAATCAATGTTGTTGTAATCAATGGAGAAGCCCAGCATGCAAACAAATTATAATGTGCAAAATTTATTTCTCGAATAGTCTATATATGGAAACAACTAGAATTACATGTCGAGAGTCGAGATCAACATAATTGTACTCCTTTTTTGTGAGTAATAATTAAAGTGTTCCTCGAATTATTCCACTACTAACAATTATTTACTTGCATATAAGCCCCTTAAATATATTATATATTAATGATTTCATCTAAACTGAATCCATTATGATTATATGCTGATTTTATTTATAATAGTAAAATTCAACAATATACATAAAGATGGATCTAAACTGGTGGATCATAAAAACTTCGAACAATTAGAACCCTAAATTAAATTAGATCGAACGATTTAGGGTTCCTAAATAACGGAAAAATTATATTCTGATACTTCAAAGTCGTGAATCAAACAAAGAAGGCTCTGAAACCAATTGCTAGAAATTTTACTCTTTGGTTCATGAATTGAAGATGACAAATAATTGCGGAAGCATACCTGAATCTATTGCTTGATTTGATCAATCTTATAGTGAATGTATCTTTATGCAGTTCGATCTTCTAACATGATACAACCCTTAATGACAAAGATGAATCCTTTATCTGTCTTCTGTTGATAGGGATGCAGAAGAGAAAAGAGAAAAGGCTCTCTTTTGTGGCCATATAAATTGAGGACAATAACCCGAATAGATACATATACACACACATACACACACACACACACATATATATATATATATATATATATATATATATATATATATATATATATATATATATATATATATATACATATTATCTTTATGACAATTACACCCTTAAGCCTATTTTCTAATTAGATCACTTTAATTTAGCTTAATTATTTAGATATTACAACACAAATAATTTTACATGTGTGCTCCCTAATTATTAGATAACTCCCACAAATGTCTGTACTTAACAATGTGTATCCACCGTATTAATGATTAGTACGTGTTGATGCCTCCATACTAGCCACTTGAAATAGAGGTCATTGGCATAAACACACACACACACACACACACACACAAATCTATAGGTCATTTGGAAAAATCACAACAAATACAGATACGGAGGGCTCCAGTACAGCACTGTTCAAATAATTTTTGAGGTCAATAGACAAATACACAAGGTTAACAGTCATTACAAGCACGTCAAGGAGGGCTTCTAGAACCTCCTGACCAGCAGACATTGATGTTTTGTTGAGGCGTTAAGCCTTCGAGCGGGCGTCTCTTTTTTACTTCCCCGCACTTTTCCCTTTTTGGTTTGTGCTTATTTGTAAAGGCTTCGGCATTTTGCGCCTTATATGAATAAATAACTTGGCGGTTATATCTATATATATCTATATATATATATATATATATATATATATATATATATATATATATATATATATATATATATATATATTGTTAATAATAACTTACGTGTGTTATTAACAATATTTTTTTTTTTAATAATAACTTACGTGTGTTAACAATATATATATTTATTTGTTAATAATAACTTACGTGTGTTAAAAATATATATATATATACATATATATATATTGTTAATAATAACTTACGTGTGTTATTAACAATATATATATATATATATATATATATATATATATATATATATATATATATATATATATATATTGAGAGAAGGTAAATATTTTATTAATCAAGAATCAGGGTTACATCATACATCATACAATCAAGAGGAACTTAATTATGCCTATACATCCAACTTAATATTGATAATCACCCTAATAGTGATGATAGCTTGGCTTTCGAATATACGCAAGTTGTACTCCCTCCATACATGCCAGACAGTTGACGCCAATAGAAGGCGAGCCTCTTTGAACCAGATGACCCCACGACTCCTCTTTCTTCTTAGAATCCTAATAAATACCTCCACCGTCCTAACTCCGTCGCAGCTACAACCCAACCGTAAGCACTGCTCCCTCCATATAGGCCAAGTGTCCGTGCATTCAAAGAACAAGTGTTGGATAGTTTCCAACTGGCTATGGCAAAACACACATCGCCCCTCTTCAATATTAATGCCAAACCTAATAACCCTATCCTTGGTCAGTAATCGACCAAGACGCAACTTGTACATACATAATTACATTTTTTTGTGCCAACCCCTTGCACGACACGAACTCAAAGTCTTCAAATCTGGTATTCCTCGGGTGAAGGAGATCATAACAGGCTTTAAAGCAAAAGTCCTCGACACTGACCGGGGGGATCCTGTCCGCAATGGTCAGCAATAGACTCCTCCTCTATTGTGTATTATTGTATCATGTCCGAGTAAGCGGACATGTACCTGTATGTCTCCGGATGCCAGCAGCCTTGGTGTATAATGTGTGCGACCTGTATATTCCTGGGAACCCGGCCATGTATATGTTCCCCACTCCGCTCCATGAGGCTTTGTTGATCGAACCAAGGATCGAGCCACATATCCGTTGATGCACCATCCCGAAATATCCTATATAGATTCCGTTTAAGATGAAAAGAAGACGTAGCATCCACTTAAACGAATTGTTGTTATACATATAATTCCAGAAGCTACTTCCTTCAGGTATCTATTCCGCATCCACACTGACCATATGGTCCCCCCCTATTGACAAGCATTCAGGCCAACTTCAACCCCGAGACTTAGCGGATTGTCTGCAAGGATCGGAGGCCCACCGCCCTTCATCTCGAGGGCGGCGTAGTTGTTCCCACGCAATCGCATACACCCCACCTATCCCTATGAAATTAGCATAAATTATGTCAATCTTTTTGATAGTCGCCGACGGTAGTAAAATAGACTGAAGCCAGAATATTATTACTGTTGAGATAACCGACCGACCAACTCAATATAGCCTCCAAAAGATAGGCTATGTGCTTGCTATCGCTCCACACGTCGTTGGGTGTATTCCACCAAGTTCTGACAGTTTAACTCTCTAGTATAGTTTACATATAAAGGTACTCCCAGATAACTCGCCCTTATCTATACCTAAAATCGTAGCTCGGCCTTCTTTTTAGAGAATAATTTGTTAAAGTAAACTGTACTATTATCCCTATTCATGCGTAATCCTAATAATTTACCAAATGTTTCCATGATTCCGGAAAGGACGGTAAAGCTCTCCATAGAAGGAACAAGAAACACCAGGATATCTTCTGCGTAGATTAGGTGGGAAACAATTAGGTTAGTTTTCTGAAAAAGGGGAGTGATAAGCTTCTGGTGCACAACAACATCTAGCATACAAGTAAGGTATTCCATCACCAATGTGAACAAGTATGGCGATAACGGATCTCTTTGTCGCAACCCTCGGCTACTCCGAATAAACCAGTAAGGCTTACCTTGAATAAGTATCGAAAATGTAGCGGTCGAGATATATTTGCGGACCATAGCAACCCAAACTGGACCAAAACCCATCTCGAACATTACATGGCAGACGAAATCCCTGTTAACCATGTCATATGCCTTCCGGAGGTCCATCTTTATACAGGCTTTCATACCTCCTCGTTTATTGAAACCTCAAACCAGTTCGTGCGCTAGAAAACTATGTTCCGCAATTGATCGTCCTTTGATGAATGCTGCCTGATTTAAAGACACTAATCCTTGCATAAGGACCTCCATCTTGCGGCACATAATATGAGTAATTATTTTATACAGATAATTACAGCATGCAATAGGTCGAAAGTCCGCTAGATCGGTTGCCCCCTCCTTATATATATATATATATATATATATATATATATATATATATATATATATATATATATATATATCCCAGTGGACGTAGCTCGTTGGCAACTGTGGAGCACCCCGACGAAGTGGCGCGGGTTCGAGCCCTCTTGGAGGCATGCCTCCAATCACCACTAAGAAGCGAAAACCCTCAAATATATATATATATATATATATATATATATATATATATATATATATATATATATATATATATATATATATATATTATTTTTATATATATCTATCTATATATATATAATTTTTTTTCTATATATATATATATAGATATATATAAAAATAATATAAATATATATATATATATATATATATATATATATATATATATATATATGAGGAGGGATATATGAGGAGGGATCAACATCCCCCAAGCCTCCCCATGATAACACTCATTGGATCTTGTTTTAAGTAATCTAATCTTAACCGTTGATTTTTCAATGGTTAAGATTAGATGACTTAAACAAAATCCAACGGATGTGAAAGAGGGGATGCTTAGGGGATTTAAAAGTGAGGGGATGTATATATATATATATATATATATATATATATATATATATATATATATATATATATATTTTACGAAGTAGCTTTATTGATGTAGCAGGCACAAAATGCCGAAGCCTATACAAGTAAAAGCGACCAGCGCAAAAAGACAGCAAAAGCCAAAAGAAGGTCGGACGCAGCCAACAAGACTAGCTGGCCCGGACCGGAGGTTACCAAAAATTGTTTGGAGAGTGTGTCCAGCGTCTGCTGCTCTTGAGACTCTGACGGAGGACTTCCCAGATCAGCTGAGAGGGGTTGTGTTGGCGTCCTTCATATCTGTATTTGTTTTGGTTCTTCCATAGAACACAAATTTCGGCGGCTACGACGATCTGAAGGCCAAAAGATTTACCCCAGCTGGCGAGGAGATCGTTGAGGCCCCTTATACGGTGATCAAGTCTGCAATGGCACGAGAAGTGTGACCACATCTGAGTGGCGAGGTCACCGGAGACCAAGATGTGTTCGACGGTTTCTGAGTGGTGCAAATTGTAGCAATGACACTTAGAGGCAAGGCTGTAGCCGATGGAGCTGAGGGAGTCATCGGTGGAAAGCTTCCTGCGGTGAGCTCTCCAGATTAGGATAGACCATTTGTTGGGAATGCAAGAATGCCAAAAAGGGGCGATCAGCGGTGAAATCGTGTCAGGTCCTCTCGCCACGCGGCTGGCGGAGGCCAACGTAAAGGTGCCCCCGGGCTTGGCGGCCCATGTCAGAGCGTCGGGGATGTCATTGAGCTGAACGTCTGCAACGGCGAGGATAGCCGACGCCACCCGACCCAGCCACGCTCTGACCCGATCCCATCTCCACCCGGAGTCGCTGTCCTATAAATCTCATATGGTACAATTAGGGAGGACAGTTATGGAGGGTTGAAGGACAACATTGCCGAGCCAGCGTTCGTGGTGCAGCGACGAGCTGCCCTTGCCAATCTGTAGGCGGATGATAGGTTCTGCTAGGTGTCGGTCGTAGAGGATACGGTGCCAGGATGCAGATGAACGATTGTTAGCGACGGCCGTCGCGAGGTGAGAGTGTCGGAAGCATCTATCCTTCATAAATATAGTCTAAATGGAGTTTTCCGATCGGACTTTCCACCACAGCTTTTTTGAGCAGGCATCAATGATGTGAGCTAGTCTGCTGAAGCCCAGGCTGCCCGCTTCGGTTGGTTTGGCCATGGTATCCTAGCTGCCCCAATGGTGCTTGTCTTTGCCATCGTGATGCCCTCAAAAGAAGCTGGCGAAGAGGGACTCTAACAAGGATAGAACCTTATTGGGTGTGCGCACACGGCCAAGGTGTAGATGGGGATGGAGGATAGGACATGCTTGATCAGGATCATCTTGCCGCCCGGAGAGAGGGTCTCGTTGTGCCATCCCGCATTTTTGTTTTGATTTTGTTCACCATGCCGTCGAAGATGCCCGAGTTAGATTTGCCGTATACCAGTGGGCACCCCAGGTAGGAGAACGGCGGGTAAGCGATAGAGAATGAGTTTAGGTTGGCGAGGGAAGTCGAGTGGCTCCTATCAGCTTTATGATGTGTGTAGATGACGCTTTTATCTGCGTTGATTCGTTGGACTCCCAAAGGAGTTTGATAATGATTGCTTACTTGGTATAGATAATCTGCAGAATTATCCTCCATTTAATCAACATTATTTTGACATAGATGGTTGTTCCATTTAATGTCTCTATTGCTGACAAATTTGCTCCTGCAGCACAGCGTGGTGATAATACTTCGGCTGATAAAGTTTGCACTTATAATATTCCAACGGATAACAATTTCCATCGAATCATTCATGGAATGTTGGAACCATTATATTCGGATGACCCATTATGGTCGTAGCTCCCCTACGTCATTTGATAAGATCAAAGGACTACCATGGCTTTCTGTCAGGATTTGGCGTCGAATCTTCGACCACAAGCCTAAGCTACCGCTTCACAGAATTAGAGCTCAGCATTGGTTTGTTTCCTACACCATGCGTAAGAGCTTCTACACGGATCTCACCTTTATATTTGTCAGAAT
The DNA here is from genome assembly GCA_029216955.1 of Iris pallida. NCBI lineage: Eukaryota > Viridiplantae > Streptophyta > Magnoliopsida > Asparagales > Iridaceae > Iris > Iris pallida. Next base: position 27,021,181 of record JANAVB010026199.1, on the reverse strand, counting down.
CACTTGATAACTAGCATAGCATCAAGACTCAAGAATAAGGATTTATACAGACATAAAATAAAAGAAGAGAAAGGAAAAGAGGAGCACCAGAGTTCATTATAAGTATTGTGGACATGGTTATTTATGGTAACCGAAGTATCCACAATAAAGTTGTATATCCCATTACAATCGGTGACTGTCCGCCAATATTCGATGTTCGGCTTTTGCCGTGATATTATCTCCCATGGTGAGGAGTTGTTCTTGAGTCTATGAGCTATGGTAGTCTCAAGTATTTTTTGACAAAGGTATTGTCAGATCTGTGTATCTCCTCACTTTGAACCATAATTCTGCGGCTGGTCGTAGTATTGATAGGTTTTATAAATTCCATGTATATCTGGAATTTGGACGTCAACCAGAGCTCCATAATTGACAGGAACCGTTCGTCCCATGAAATCATTTAATTTACATGGGCGATCGAATTTATGTCGAAGATGTTCTGGTATGAATAATTCTTGTAACAAACTAACTTCAGCTCCAGTATCTAGTAGGGCATGAATTGTTAGTTCATGATATCCAGGGATACAAATCGTTAATGGTATAAAGATATGTCCATGTGGAAAGGTTTTGAGATCAAGGGTCATTTTTATCATTATTCTTGTTGATCAGCTCATCTCAATTAAGGGTATTATCCGAAAGGATAGAGTTGTCTCCAGAGTCAAACTGGAGCCAGTCATCGAGGTCGAATTGGTTCAACTGACCAAACTCTAGTCCCGCCTGATCAAGGGAGGTGCTAGAGATTTCAAGATCAAGCTGATCGGCCATTAGTAGATCGATATGATCACGAACTTCAACCGGAAGACTGGAATCCGGTAGGCTGGGATCTTGGTCGGAATCTGAGTCCAACTCATAGCCCCTGACTTCGTGGGAGAAGGTCACCCTTCGCTTATGTTTGTTTTCTTCTACATAAGCCTCATTTGTACAATTCTTGTAGAAATGTATATGCTCACGAAGAAGCCGTTTGGTTTGTTCCAGGTGTCACATTACAATCGTTCTGTAATTCGATCTGGAAGCCTCAGTTTTAATTATATCTTTGAATTCTTTTTGTTAAACACAACATTTTATAGGCCTCCCGAATTTGGGGTGCATTATAGCTGGTTGCCTTTCGTACCTGGAGAGTACTTTTATTATTTCCAGAGGTCGAAGGATTATTATTCATTTAAGATAAATCTGAACCTTGTTCCCGTATTCGGGGCAATAGGGCACTGATTACCAGATTATCTCTTCTGGACCGCTCATCCATCTAGAGTCTGGTTCGTCCTTCTATTGGGGTTTTACTGATACTAGCTCTATGGGCAAATTGTCAGAAGGCATTCTTACTGAACTGAGATGTTTCATATAGTTAGATCTATAAATCTTTATTGTGTTTGAGGAAGAAGATTCATCATCATTTTTCGTTTTTGGTCTACTTCCACTCACTACCGTTGATATAGTATTGCTAGAAGCAATAAAATATTCGGTAGGTATCTCAATCTTTGGTTTAAGAGACTTCACAAATACTTGCATTTCATTGTCAAGCCTCAAATGTTCTAGTTTAACTAATCGTGGTTGTATAGTTTTTCCAACGCCAACCTCGAATAGTTTGACTAGATGTTTTGGTGTGATGGATTTGAATATCGGAGTATCATTCAAAGCCATACAATGTTCCCATTGGATTCCTAAGACTTTAGAACCATGTAATAGTTCTATGCCTTGTAGGTTAATCGATAGGGTACATGTTTTTTCAATATTTTCATCATCTAGACTGATGGAAAAGTCAGGATGAATATTTATTCCAAATAGCCAGTTTACCAGGTTTGATTTTGCTCCTCCAATAATACTGTTTAGAGGAATATTGATTATTCTTTCGTCCATACAGACAATCAGTATGGGTGTATCTATTCCTGTTCGGAAAAGACCAGTTATTTTCAATTGAATTAACCCAATATGGAGATATCTCATCCTTGGGTATTTTTTTTAATTTTTCTATTTTCTTTCGATCAAGTAGGCAAATCGAAGAAAAATCTTCTCCGCCCCTTAATTCGATATTACCCTGCATTCTTTCGAATACATAGGTATGTCTGTTTAAAAACCTAGACTGGAAAGAAATAGGTTTATAAACTTCTTTTTTATCGGAATGTGGAATTACTTTCTTAAGCTTTTCCAAATCTTCATCGGTTATTTCAAATTGTTCACCTTTACTCTGGGTGAGGCTAGAATTTGAAGTTTCCTCAGACATTAGCTTATTCATGTAAATTCGAAACTCATAGTAGTGCTCCTGAGGATTGTCCCTACTCGAGCTACTAGAATCTGTTGCGGATTAGAAAACTTTCTTGGAGGTGAGTTTTCCACCATAGGAAGGTCTTCATATTTATGAATTACCAGTAACCCAATAGGGTCACCCCTTTCAATGGTGTAATCCCCCTCATATACTGTATTTTTTACAGTAATGGCAACATTTTGCCTTGACACTGGCTCAATGAACCCTTGTGTAAGGATTATGCCTTTGTTTGTGTGAAGAGGAACACTATGTATAAGACCATAGTATCCAACTGGAATTGATATCCTTAAGTCAAGAAATATTTCAGCACTACGATATCTCTTTATACATACCGATTTTGGGGCGTATAAAGTGTATCCCGCAGAAATACCTTCTTTGATTGGTAAAATCGCATTATCATTGAGGACAGTTATCCTCACTTGATTATACGTTTTATTTATTATATTCATATTAATCTTCAGATGTTCTATGGCGTAGTTGAGGTCCTCATCTTCAGAAGCATTTTCTTCTTCAGAGGACTGGTCTAGAGATTCTATCTCATAGACCGAAGAAGCAGCCGTGTCGCTGCTGATTTCGTCTATGGTACCGATATGGATACCATATTCTTCAAGGTCTGTTATGACTACACTTTTAATATTCTCGGGACATTCATTCGCGAAGTATCCCTCTTGGTTGCACTTGAGGCATTTGCAGCCTTTCTTGAATTTCTTCTTTTTAATAAACTTTCGTTTTCAGAAGTTTTTGTCAGACCTAAACTTCTTTTTAAAGTTTGGCTTCCATTTTTTTCGAGTAATTTTCCATTTTTTCTTGGAGTAGGTTTTACCACTTTTCCAAGTTTTCTTCCATTTCGGTTTCTGCCAAACAGGTAGGCATCCGAACTGGAAATTGACATCCTCATCGTACTTGTTACAACATCTATAACCAAGTATGGAGTTTTTGTTGAACTTATTCATCTGTGATGCAGCTTTAGCCTGCTCACAAGTTTCTTCCATGGTTCTTATACAAGCCTTTTTTAGCATTCCGGTTGTATGAATTCCCCCATGGATTTTATCATATTTTTCTTTTATAATGTTATTCCAGGGGTAAGGAATTTTGGTAAAAAATCCTTCCATCCAGAATTCTTTTTCTCTGATAGTGTTCAGATGGAAAATTAGCCCAATATATTTGGACACAAATTTCTCAAGCATACAAATATCACACAAAACCATCTTATGTAATATTTTGTTATAATTTTTCGAAGCTTGGGAGCTTTCTCCTACTAAATCAGCCAGGAGTATCTTAACCAGCTCATCTAAGGCTTCATAGTTATCGAGGTTAGCCTTAATTTTTTCAATTAACTATGGATTTAGCATTTCCAGGTTTCTCAACCAAGCAATGCTATCACCTTGCCAATGCCTAGTGGCATAGTAGATAAATCCCTCAGTCGTAATATCTGCAGGAAGGAAATAAGCCATCCCCGGCATTTTTTGAGTCCAGTTTGAGAGATATTCTCCAATTTTCTTATGGGGAATATTCTCATGGTTTAGAATCAAACCAACAGACAAATATCTCTTATCCTGATGGATCCCATGTTGGGAAGAGTGGATTTTACTCCAATCTTTGTGACGTTCTTCTCGATATTTTGGCGTATAAGGAGAGGTTCCTACTAGGACAAAATTCGGATCTCGTATGATTAATTTTGGGTTGGGAGGTATATTCCTAACCTTGGTATGGGGTTCAGCTTCGATAACCATTGTATCGTTCCTCCCCTGTCCTTCTTCTAGGGTACGAATCTTGAGGGTTTTCGTTTCATCATCAGATGTTTCAGAATCCTCGGCATACTTCCATCGGAAGAAGTCAATCGCTCTAGCATATTTTTCATAATATTCATATATCTGGATGCTTTCCATCTCACCGGAAAGCTCCAGTTGCTGTAACCTAAGAAAGGTTTTATAAAAGTTTTTATGGATTTCTTCTGTAGGAATAGCGTTAGCCTCCTCAGAAGAGAGTCGCATCATGTTAATGCTATTTGCCCATCTTCCGCGTGTAGGTATTACTCCTCGGGTTGTGGGCAACGCTAGCACTCTTGGTATGTTGTCAGCTGGTTTGCTGATCATACCTTCATCAGCCATAGGGGTTTTTCCTAAGCTTTTGAGCTCATTCCGGATGTGGATGATTTCTCTTCCAACATCAGAGAGTTTATTATAAGTATTGTGGACATGGTTATTTTTGGTAACCAAAGTATCCACAATAAAGTTGTATATCCCATTTTCAGGGTTTTTATGAGACGGTAAGTGAACGAGATGTTTATAACCGCTCAGGTTATACAGACATTAGTGACTGTCCGCCAATATTCGATGTTCGGCTTTCGCCGTGATATTATATCCCATGGTGAGGAGTTGTTCTTGAGTCTATGAGCTATGGTAGGCTCAAGTATTTTCTGACAAAGGTATTGTCAGATCTGTGTATCTGCTCGCTTTGACCCATAATTCTACGGCTGGTCGTAGCTCCCCTACATCCTTTGAAAAAATTCAAAGGACTACCGTGGCTTTCTGGAAGGGTTTGGCCTCGAACCTTCGACCACAAGCCTAAGCTACCGCTTCACAGAATTAGAGCTCAGCATTGGTTCGTTTCCTACACCATGCGTAAGAGCTTCTACACGGATCTCACCTTTACATTTGTCCGAATCACTTGATAACTAGCATAGCATCAAGACTCAAGAACAAAGATTTATACAGACATAAAATAAAAGAAGAGAAAGGAAAAGAGGAAGAGTTCTTACTAAAACACCGGATCTTTTATTTAAACTGGCTCTGATACCATAAAAGGAGTACAAGCGCAAGCACAGGAGAACATACTTGAAGTCTTTAAAAGATTACAATTTTTTCCGTTGCCCCTCACTTACAGCAATTCTTCTTATTTATAGGGGAAGGAAGAGAGGTCGGTACTACCACCGGAATTCTCGGTTAGGGTTACCGGATCAAAACAACTTTAATAAAGCCACTTCATGGAAAGTTTCTTTATTAAAGTGATTCCCCAATCACGGATAAAATGTCCCATCAGCTTCATCTTTATCCAAAATTAGGGACACCTCACCACAATTTACGTGTTACAGATAAGAGGGAATCTAACAAGTAACCCCTAATTATGTAGCGGGGGGTGGTGAATCACGCGGAGGACCACATACAGGGCCTCCCACCAGTCATGCCATATGTTCCTTTTTGCCGATCTGGCAGCAACGTAGAAAGCGTCCAAATTTACTTCTTCGTCGGGTCCCACGAATTGTCGAGGCGAAGGCCAGCTGTTCGGTGCTGGAGGACTCCTTTCACGAACCCTTCATTCTTCATCCCAAAAATGCCTTTCCTCACTATCGGTGCTCCAGCTGTCCCAAGGTGGGGTAGCTAAAACAAGCTCATCATCTTCAGATTCTTCAATTTGCTCCTGTACCAATGTTGGTAGAGGAACCTGGGGTGGTTGGACCCGTTGCACCCTCGGCTGCTTTTTTTTTCTTTTTTGTTAAGCGCCACCCAACACATTTCAGATAGCGCTTCAAAATCAGCTTGTAGGACAACTTCATTTTTGCAAGTAGTCGTCCCACCTTGCTTCACAACTACTATATTTGGGACATGATTGTGTCCTCAGCACAGTCGTCCCCTTTGGCCTGAATACCTGTAGGACCCAGATTCAAGTTAGTTAAAAAATCTCGGACCAAGGCACCATTTTCTTTTTCACTTACTGGCTTGACAGATAGATAGTCCGCCAGAAGAATGTTTCCACTATAGGAGAGGACCGCCTGTCCTCCGATGAGTTTATTGGCTTCGGAGAAGAACTTTCTTGCAGCCCCATATCTTTCTTTGCCTTCATGGAAATTTCCTTTCCTGAAGGGAGATAGCTGAAGTCCCCGATCATCAGAGAGACAGTGAAGCTCCCAGATTTGATAGGAAGGAAAGCTCTTAGTGTAGCGCTTTTCCTCCCAGATGCTCCATATTCTAAACCGAAACATGGTCTAGAATCTGGAGGCATGAGCTTTGGCCTTTTTCCAGCAAATCTCTGGGATAATTGGCTTGTAAATATTTTTATCTGAAGAACATATAAAAAGCTCATGAACAAATCTTTTTTTAATTTGTACGGGCATTGATACGATGTCCTGGAAACATGATACCAGGTGTATGTTCCCGTAGCTAGAGTAGATGATCTCCAACCCTTCAAAATGCTTAGTAACATTAGCGTCATCTAAGCGCCTGAAGAATGTCAGGAGACGGGCTTCATCAATAAGCCCTTGTTTATACCTTGTAATCATTCCCTGCGCCATACCTTCGGCGTCCATGCTCTGGATTCTGTCATTTTCTATGGACAGGGAAGAACAGAGCTTTAGCAAGTCTGGTATTCTTAGAAGAACCATATCATGGCTATTGATCTGTTCAAGGATCATGCTTAATTCTCTGTGTTCGACTGAAGGACCGGTGAAATGGTCCTTCTCCATAGTATCAAGAGTAGGCAATCTTGAAGTATCACTATAGGCCATCATCAGGAGAGTCTGCTGCCTGACCTCAAATTTTTTTAAATTTAACTGTTCAGCTTTAGCTCTCACAGTTAGAAATTGCTTCTCTATCTGAAATAGCCAGAATGTTGCCCCCTTGGGGTCGTTGGACTGAATGGCTCGATAACAGCCATTGAATTTATCCCAAGAGTCCTTATCATTTTTTTCGAGCTCTTGGTTATACCAGTTTTTTACTATAGTACTGGCAAATAATTTGTTCTGAAAAGGGACAAACTTTTTAGGTCCACCCTTCTGGCCATGTGTGGCCTTGCTTTGGCCTGGTGTGGCCTGAGTTTGACCGGGTGTGGCCTGAGTTTGGCCTGGTGTGGCCTGAGCTGGGCCTGGGGTGGCCTTACTGTTTTTCGGAGCTGGGCTATTCGCCTTGGGTGCCCCAAAAGAGGTTGACGCTGCCTGGTTGACAGCACCCATGGCCTTCTTTCGGTCGGTTGCCAGAGTGAAAGTGTCCTGACGCTTCATCTCCTCGTGGATTTCTTTTATTTTCTTGTATTCCTCTGGATCCATAGTGGCATCACGTCCTGGTAAGAGTATCAGCAAGAAAATTAGTATACCCTGGAATATAAATAACATCATAGTTAAAAATTTCTAGATATAAAGCAATTCTAATCCTTCGGAGGTTTTCCTCGGGATTATTGATGGTTTTCTTCTTAAGAAACTGAGCGACAGATTTGTTGTCAGTCTCAATAATGAAATTTCTATAAAGGAGATAAATCCTTAAACTTTTAATGGCTAACTTAACAGCGAGCAACTCTTTATCATAAGTTGCATATTTAATCTGGGTTTTGTTAAATTATCCAGATGTATATGCAATGATTTCTTTATTTTTTGTAATTAATACTCCTGCCCAGAAAAGATCCGAAGCATCAGTTTGCAGAGTAAGTTTTTCTTCGTCAAGTGAAAAGTAAAGGATTTTTTGGTCTTTAACCAGGTCCTTAATTTTTGCAATTTCTTCTTTCTCTTTGGGGGAAAGAGAAATAGATATCTTGCTGGTGTCCCACTTCTTAGGACTTAATATGATGCCATTATCAAGTAATAGCTCATCCACTTGTAATAGATGCTCTTTATGTTCTTCAGCCGTTTTGGAGAACACAAGGATGTCATCAATATATACTACCAGAAATTCCAAATGTTCGAATATGGAATTCATCCATTTTTGGAATATTTGAGGTGCATTTTTAAATCCAAAGGGCATTACTAACCATTCAAAGTGTCCCTGAGGACAGCTGAAGGCGGTTAGCTCTATGGATGTCTTATCAGCAAGTTTGATTTGCTAGAAACCTGATTTAGCATCAAACTTACTATAAAACTTGGCTCCTTGTATCTGCTTAATTAAAGTTTCAGTAGAGGGAATAAAGTAGCCATCGAATCTAGTATAGTTGTTAAGCTTTTTATAATTTATAACCATTCTAGCTTTTCCACGCTTAATCTTGGCATGATTTCTGACCAGAAAAGCCGGAGATGAGTGGGTACTAGAACTCTTTTGTATAAGCTTTAATCGAAGTAGTTCGTTAATTTCTTTAGCAAATTCCTCCTTGTCTGTAGGAGAAACCATAATGCTATTCACACGAACTTTCGACTCTTTATGTATATCCAAAAGCTCAATTTTGCAGTAGTGCGGAGCTTTTTCAAACCATTTTAATGGCGCATCCGAATATAATGGTTCCAACATTCCATGAATGATTCGATGGAAATTATTATCCGTTGGAATATTATAAGTGCAAACTTTATCAGCCGTAGTATTATCACCACGCTGTGCTGCAGGAGCAAATTTGTCAGCAATAGAGACATTAAATGGAACGCAAAGAATGGAGCGGCCATCTATGTTGAAATAATGTCTACTGATCCGACGTCGCCGGATGAGAAGATGATGATGTCAACGACGTAGGCCAGATGAGTAATTAGAGGGCAGCCAGTGGTGGTGTAAAAGTGGTAGAACCTGGGGGTGTTAGCCATGCTATTAAGGTTTCTGCTGAGCGCTTCGGCTGCGATGATGAAGATGGTAGAGGAAGGAGGGTCCCCCCTGACGGACCCCGCGGCTGGATTTGAAGAAACCTTTGGCTTGTCCGTTGATGACCGTGGAGAACCAAGAGTTGCTAATGGATCTGAAGATGATATCTATCCACTTCTCCGAGAACCCGAACCCTCGAAAAACGTAAATCATGAATTGCCAGTCCAGATGGTCATAAGCTTTTTCCATGTCTAGCTAAAAAGTGGTAGAACCTGGAGGTGTTAGCCATGCTATTAAGGTTTCTGCTGAGCGCTTCGGCTGCGATGATTAAGATGGTAGAGGAAGGAGGAGTCCCCCTGACGGACCCCGCAGCTGGATTTGAAGAAACCTTCAGCTTGTCCGTTGATGACCGTGGAGAACCAAGAGTTGATAATAGATCTGAAGATGATATCTATCCACTTCTCCGAGAACCCGAACCCTCGAAAAACATAAATCATGAATTGCCAGTCCAAACGGTCATAAGCTTTTTCTATATCTAGCTTAATGGCGACATTTCCTCCTCTAGATGGGAACTTCATGCAAGTAATCATTTCATAAGCGAGCAAGATATTATCAGTGATGTTTCTTCCTGGGACGAAGCTGCTTTGTTCCTCGGATATAATCTTGGGAAGAAGAATGGACATGCAGTTTGCGATGATCTTGGAGATGATTTTGTTGGTGAAGGTGCAAATGCTGATAGGTCTGAAGTCTTTGAAGGTCTCCGGATTTTCTTTTTTGGGGATTAAGATGAGGTAGGCACGGAAGATGGCTTTCGGGTAGCATGCGCCTTGAAAGAAAGCCACAGCGGCTTCGTAAAAGTCGGATTCGATGATGTCCCAGCAAGAGCGGAAGAAAACTCCAGAGAAACCATCCGGTCCGGGAGTGCTGTGTTCATTGAGGGCCCAGACAGCGGACTTGAATTCCTCTTTGGAGGAAGGGGACAGGAGCTGCACGTTCACTTGCTCGGAGATCAAGCTGGGGACCTTCACTAAGAATACCTCATCCTTAATAACGGCCTCCTTGGAGAATAGTTTGGTGTAGAAGTTTGCGGTAGCCTTGTTGATGCTACGCTGGTCTTTGTCGATCCTGCCGTTCACGTCGGTGATCTTGTGCAGGTTGAGCTAATTTATGTATCCTTTGACGCAAGCATGGAAGAAGCCAAAATTCTTGTCGCCCTCGGCGTCCCAAGTCAATCTGGCCTTCTGCTTCTAGAATTCTGTTTCGATCTTTAGCCGATACTTCAGAAGAGCTTTGGTTAGGTTGAGTGCGGCACAGGCCTCCGATGATCTATCTGAGGCAAAGATGATCTCGGTGTGAGTGACGTCATCGTCCGCCGTCTTAATCGCTTGGAAAATATTGTCGAAAGCGAGTTTGCTCCAAGTCGATAGAGCACCCCTGGTGGCTTTGAGCTTGGCTGCCATACAGACTAGGGGGTCGGGTTGCTAGCCGACCTCCAGACGGAGTCGACGATGTTCCTGAATTGAGGGTGATAGCTCCAGAAATCTAGGAAGCGAAAACATTTCTGGACCAGACCAGAGTTGTCGCTGATCTCGATTAGGAGAGGGGAGTGATCTGACTCGGTGGTGTTGAGGTGGAAGAGGTTAGAGATGAGGTCCATGTCGGCCCAGCGATTATCGACTAGGGCACAGTCCAGGCGAGAATATTACCTACGAGCACCTTCCTACATGTTATACTAGGTGCATGTGTTACCGGAGAACGGAAGAGGAGACAAGTGGGCGTTGAAGAGGAAGGTGTTGAAGTCATTCATAGCCGACTGGGGTGGTGGGCGGCCTCCTGACTTTTCATCTCTGTGCGAAATGGTATTGAAGTCTCTGAGACATAGCCACGGAAGGTTGTTGAGGAGGATGCGGGTGTCCGTTAGGGTGTCCCACATCATCTTACGTTCGGCGAGGTCACAGCTGCCGTAGACTGCTAAGACAAGGGATCGAGATGTAAGAGAGGGGTGCTCTGTCCAGCAGGAAAGCGCCTGTTTCGAGTCATTGACGACCAAATTTAAATTCGACGGTGAAGAGGATCCATATATCGTGGCATCTGGCGACCGTGGATGGGAAGCCGAGTTGTAGCTGGATGGATTTGAGTTTTCTTTGAGGGATTTTAGGCTCGATAACAACTAAAATATCGACCCGGTGAGTTTTCTTGAGGCTAATTATTCTTCTCAAGGTAGGTTTATTGGCCAGCCCTCTCATATTCCATGAGAGAATGTTAAGCATTTGGTTGGTTGCGGAGGGGGTGGGTGTTGAGCTTAGTGGCTGACCGAGTGGTCATGGCCGTGGGCTCAAAGGCTTGTTTGTTCTTCTTGTTGTGGGAGGTTTTGGTGTCTCTAGATGACTTTTCTGTGTCAATGTAGGTCGACTCAGATGAGTCACGGGCTATGCTGCCTATAGCCCTCGTCAGGGGGGGAGCCGACATCCTTCTCAATATCTGCCAGACCGTAGAGGGGGTTGTTAAGGTCCAAGAAGCCAGCTTCCATGGCCCACATAAGCCTGTCCGCAGGGACGACGCCTAACGTCATCGGGTCAATCTCAGGGTCGCATCCGGGGGCGGTAGAAGGGGTCATGGATGCGGAATGGGTGATCAAGGCCAACTGATTCTCTCATGCGCATGCCGGTGAGACAGCTATGTGTGGATACACATCTACGGACTTCTCTCGCTCAACGGGAGGGGTCCTGTCGGGTAGGGGGCTGTCCCAAAAGATGTTTGGCGGTGTGGAGATGAGGATGTCAAACTTGTTGCTGAGGAGGATGGTCGGTGAGGTGGCTTTCGTCGGTTGGGGGGATCGGGGGCTGGGGGAGCCATCGCTGTCAACAAAGTAGCGGTGGGAGTTGGGAGGGGAAGGATGGGGGAAGAGGCGATGACATAGGTCACCTTCTGGGGTTGCAACTTGTGGGATTACATCTTGCAGGGGGCTTTCTTCTTGAGCTCTGGGTTAGCCTTGAAACAGTATTTTGTGAGATGTCCTTTGGTCTGACAGTGCTTGCAGAAGATGATGATGTTGTCATACTCCAGAGTCTGAAGGTGTATCTGTCCTCCGAGGTCGATCTGTATAAGAGTAGGTGGGTCCGACGACAGGTCAAGCTCCACACAAATCTTTGCGTAGTTGCCTTTGGAGAGGGTACGATTTTCTTCTGCGATGGCCACAAGGGTTCTGAAAGAGCTGGCGATTCTATTAAGAGCTGCGGAGGAGAAGCAGATGAGCTGGAGGTTAGAAAGGGTGATCCACACCGAGATTATCGATAAGTCAACTTTAGGGTTGAATCCGGGGGACCATTTGGCAATCTTGACGCTATGGGTGCCAATGCTGGTGGTGCCTTTGGCCCATACTAAAGAGTAGTCGGGGTCGGAGGATAGGTGGAGTAGTATGTGTTTAGGAGCCAACGGGGCAACTTTGTAGGCTGATGCTAGACCCCATCCTGCGATAGATTCTTGGGCAATGGTAATCTTGGGACATCCACCGAGGAATTTCAACAGGAAGGTTCTAGCGAAGCAGGTTGATAAGGATGATATCTCTGCGGAGGAGAATAGCACGCAGATGTTCTGACCGTCAATCGGGCTCGGAAGCTCAATGTCTAGCAGGACGGTGTCCTCTGTTTGGGACGGAAGCTGCGACCCGCAGTCCGGTCGCAGAATCGTCACACAGAAAAGGGTTTTTGTGGCCCTGGCGGGATGAGGAGGTAACAGCTGCCCAGGTAGTAAGGGAGGAAAGGAGGGTGTGGGCGCATAGCCTCCTTTCTCAGGTACCATAGTTATGCGCCCCTCCTTAGGGTGGGCACATGCGTCGGAGAGGGAGCTAGGGTCCGCATGGTCACTGACTGGTTGTGATGGCTGGCGCATAGGCGATAGCGCATGACCGTCTGCGTTCAGCGGGGTGGGCACATGGTGAATAGGCAATGGCAGGGAGGGGGTGCGTGCTCGCCCACCGGTGGTGTATGCTTGTCCTCAGGCAAGGGGGCAATCCGCCGCGCGGGGATGCCGAGAGGGTGCATAGGCGTGCGATGGGGGGCGCATGGTCTCCCCTGAAGGAGTGGCGCATATCCGCCCTCGTGGGTGGGCGAGGCCACATAACAAGAGGGGGCGCATAGCCCACCTTGGAAGCATAGCCACCCCCCTGATGTGTGGGCGCATGTCCGTCACGTTGAGCAGTCGGGGCATGGCTACTCTCGGGCGAAGAGGAGGAATTTTGGATTTCGAATTTCAAAATTTGGGAATGATCGTCGGAAACTGTTCGGACCCACGTCCGCCTGGACTTCGGCGGTCCGGCCTTGCGAGCTGGACAGAATAGGGGCTCCGCGGGGGATTGTCGGAGGGTGGGTCACATCACTCAAGTTTAGCACGGCCTATCACCCACAGACAGATGGGCAGTCAGAGCAGACCATTCAGATGCTCAAGGAAATATTATGGACATACGTACTAGACTTGGGTGGCTCTTGGGAGGATCACCTTCACCTCGTGGAGTTCTCCTACAACAACAGCCACCAAGCTAGTATCGGGATGTCCCCTTTTGAGGCCCTATACGGGCGGAGATGTCGCACCCCACTATCTTAGGACGATGTAGGTGAGAGAGCATTGTTGGGACCCGAGATGGTAGTAGATGCTGTAGAAAAGGTGAAGCTGATTAGGGAGCGACTTCGTGTGGCTCAGGACAGACAGAAGCACTGGGCCGACAGTCACCGAAGACCATTAGAGTTTGAGGTCGGCGACATGGTGTTCTTGAAGATATCACCGACACGTGGTACGATACATTTCGGAGGAGGCGGGAAGCTCAGTCCGAGGTACATCGGGCCATTTGACTTTCTCGAGAAGATCGGGGAAGTAGCATACCGCTTGGAATTACCACCCTCATTGGAGGGAGTGCACAACATATTCCATGTGTCCCAGTTGAGACGGTACGTGGTAGACCCCAATCACGTGCTAGACCACTCGGAGATCGAGGTGGGACCGAGCCTTAGCTTCCAGGAGCAACCCATAGAGATCTTGGATCGTCGGGAGAAAGTATTATGCAACCAGACTATTCCATTGGTGCATGTCGCGTGGAGGCACCATTCACCGGGCGAATCCATTTGGGAGAGGGAAGATGAGATGCGAGAGCGCTATCCCCACCTTTTTGAGACATGAGGTATAATTCTACTATCGTGTAAACCCTTTAATTTCGAGAACGAAATTATTTTAAGGAGGATATATTTGTGGACCCGTGAACCAAAACTTTACCATTATTAAATTCTTTCACTTCTTCTTTTCTTCAGTAATTTAAAGGCCATAATTATATCAGACCTAGTTAGGCCTGATTATTGCAACCAATTAAAAACCCTAGAGAGTTGGGCTAAGCCCCACCTTGAATTTTACTCACCATTGAGAATTCTTGTAAATTCATCCTTATGGGGGGTCTAATTGAAAGAGTGCACTTTCAAATAACTGGAACCAGTGGCCGACCCTACTTTGCAACTAATATATGGTTGAACTTCAAATTCAAGTGAGAGGTGTACTCAACCCTTTTGGGCTAAATCCCACCTAGATTTAAAACCAGATTACTCCTATCAACACTCCCATTTAATCTCCTCACAAGCAGGCCAGCTGATCGAGTAAGGAATATGAATCCCTCTTCTAAGTCAAATTCAAATTTCTAATTAACCTGTAATCAGAACCCTTCATATTCGAATAAGAGATATACCCAATCTTCATAAAAGCGATTTCAAATCCCATTTAAAATCTGATTTCTTATATCCATACACATTCATCACCGTATATATATATATATATTTTTTCCGTATATATATTATATAATACACCTATACCTGTAGCATCAGCCGTCCCTTTCCATCTGCAACCCTAGGAGTTCCTGATTGGCTTTTATTGCGGGGGAGAATCGAGCACAATAAGCGTTCCAAAAAGGTACACGAGCCTACCTCTATTTCTACTGCCCATTTAATACATTGATAATCGACTTTATGACCGAAGTAGAGTACAATGGAGGATTCTGTACTTAAGACCCATCTAGAACAACCATGGCAGGTGGAAGTGTCCAACACGTGTTAGAGGACACCAAAAGACCATGAATAATAGTTATTTGCATTATTGTAAGTATGAGTTTAGGGGATGCACAACTAAGGTGTTTAAAGACACATCAGCCTTTTTGAATCCTACCTCAAGAATGAGGCGAGTATTCAATGGTTTCTTGAGTCGACCACTCGATAATGGACCACACGTGAAGTATCAAATTGAACCGTGTAGCAGAGGTATCATAGGGCCCTATAGCACAAACAGGTAATCCCCTGCATGTTGTTGATCACCTTGTAACCGACCCTCATGATCGTTACCTAGCCTGGTATCGGGTCTGAGATACCCCTTAAGGCTAGAACCTTAATCATGCACCTTGGAAGTAACTTAGCAACCTATATATATATATAATATATATATATATATATAATATATATATATATATATTACTGCCATTTATTACTGCGGTTACTCTTTTTATTTACCTTTCGACTGATATATGGATGTGAAGGTGAAGACATACCAACCTGAGATGTGGTATTTTCCAGAGTATTAACAACAGTTAAATGTTATATGAATTCTATACGATTAGACCTAGAAATACATGATGGGTAGATCCCAGAACATGGCCTATTGGTCCAGAATACAAGGGTTGGCTTATGTGGGTTGCGAGAACATAGCAAACTACCTTCAAGACTGACCTACATAGATCGGGATCTATTATAGGAGCAACTGTGCGCTTGGTGTCCAGTTGGGAGTGGCCTGGCATGAAGACAGCAAGTTTGAGTATGGTACCATATTGATTCACATGACATAATGAGTATAGGCAACTGATACTTGTGTGAGGTGGCAAGTAGGTGAGTTATGTGTAAACACATAGAAACCAAGTAATGCTAGAATTGAGTGTACCCAGAGTTACTAAGAAATGGAGAGATTAATTCATCCTCTTTCTACAGTATTCAACTATAGCTGAGGTTAGTCTCGGATCGATCAATGGAGTATCAGACCCTGATAAGAAGTAATTGGGTCGAAATAGGGATAACATGGTTTGGTTCAGCTTGTACAGGGAGCTATGTTAGCAGAAAGATGTAACTCTGGTATTCCAGTGTGGGTGTCCATCTGGAACAGAGTATAGGTGGTATCAGAGGGACGATTCGTATCCTGCACATCCCCGCTCGTGCTAGGTATCTGGGCACAGGCAAGGTGAGCCGTGTACACTACTCTGCAGTGTCCAGGCAAGGGATTACCTATTACAAACTGCAGGTAACAAGAGTTACTTTAGAAATCAGTTTTCACAAGCATAGTAGGATGATTCCAAACACAATGACCGAGAATAACCAATAGGGTACCAAGCCTATGGTATTTGCTATCGAGAAGGCAATCCTTGAGGATAAGTGGACTGAATGAATAAACATTTCTGCTGAAATATGACTAACCCTGATTTCAAGTATGAACTGATAGCCATATCGTATATTGGCTTCTGTTGCAGTTCTTTTTGAGCCTCCAAATGCACACATAGTGAACAGTACACTTTAGAGGCTCCTTAACTTAAGGACCATCATGGCTGGGTTGAGGGTACTAGTACCTTTCATTACCCTTTTATGTTAATCAGTATTCTTACCATAATTTATACCTGAAGATTATTCAGTAACTCCTAGGATCTTGTATCAGTTCATGCAGGCATCGTATTAGGCTACCTATACCAGGGTACCTAGGTGAATACACTATAGAGCATTAATCAAATCCCATAGGCAGTAAATGGAGCAATAGTTCAGGGAACCAGGCTCATAGGTAGGATGACCTGAACATATGAATAGCTACAACCAGAGGTGATAACCCTCATATCAGTTCTAGAATGAGTACATGTAAAGAGGGGCATTGGCTTAGTAGGAAAAACAGATGGTAGTACCAACACGTAGGGTATTTGAAAATGTTGTGGGATCCTGAATTCAAACAGAGACATCATTAACAGTAGCTAGCAGCCAAAATAGGACTAATGAAGTACCAATAGAAAAATAGCAATCTTACCTGTTGTGAACTAGCAAGATTGAGACACCAAGTATGAAATGAATAGAGGTAACCCACAGGCAACCAATTCACTGTAAGGGTCCAAATCCATAAGGTATCAAACAGAGAATCCATTAGGAAGCCTAAGTAATCTATTAGATAGTTTCATTTGTATTCTAAATTATGTATTGATATAGAAATTCATAATATAGGTTTGTTGGACTCTGATTCAGTACTAGACTCGTACCACCAGCTAAGGACCACATGCAAGTACACTTTCTGATCTGCTTCCAATTCTGATGGTTTTGTTCAGTATATATTATACATATTCCTTTGCTTGATGATACCATGAACACATGAGTTAGTATCATGAACCCCCATTTATTATACTTGTTTTAGCTTCTTTCATGACTTGTTTGGGTTCAAGAGTACTAGTCGGGGGAGAGAAATATCTTAGTAGACGTGTGAACTTTCCATTCTATCCCCATTGTCTTTCGTGGAGAATAGCATCCGTACACGACACGTGCAGGGTGCCGTATTTACCCCTAGCCGTTCACATGTCAAAACAGATATTTCAACACACTTAGATAGCTGTCTTTTTTATTCCTTACATTTCACCACTTATCATGTCACTATGCTTTTACATTCTTTCCAGTTGACAAATCATATTATGCGATTCATACTTTTATTCTAGATACCATGTCATCATCTCACTTTTCTGGTTTCTTTTACATATGTTATTCATGTACTGTCAACTCTATTATGTTGCGGATAGTTTTTCAGCTTGTGTGCTTGTTTCATTCCTGACTGGAAAACCAATATTTTAGGTGATGAGTTAGAGGATTTTTGTACCACATATTATGAGCACACTGCAGATCCAGACTTTGGCACACAGGACGAGCTGGAGGGCCTATGCGGAGTTGCCTACTACAGATGGCTTTTAGTAGATTTGCTCAGTATTTCATAGATAGTTTTAGCCAAGACTTTTAGATGTTATTCTATTTGAGACTCATGAGTTGATTGGTGGATGTTCTTTAACACATTATTTCTTGGAGATTATGACATTTAGTACATTTTGATCGATATTGGAGTTTCGTCAGATTAT
>JANAVB010026199.1:26993237-27000737 GCA_029216955.1 Iris pallida | reverse complement strand
TCTCAATCACAAAACAGGTAGATAATCAACACGATGAAATAGATAACAACCACAAGAGGGACACAACCAAAAATGAATAAGTCAAGTGTTTAACAAACACAAAATATCAATATCTAAAATGAAATACATCTCCAAGACAAACAAGAAAAAAGATAAACAAAACTCTACACTTCTACTCCAAGCTCTACTAGTGTCCTCTAGGCTAGTTGTGATCCTCCAAGTTACCTGTAAAATTTTATCAACAGGTCCAATCAGGATAGGAACGAATACATATCTCTCACACAGTTCATATCATGACAGGAAATGTAAAGCAAGCTATATATAAAATGCATGAAATGCTGTAAGAAATAAACATGAAGAGCAAAAGAGATATATAGTAAACTGGAAATATAAAATAAAAGAATAAGAACTGTATGTGACTATGTGATTTAGAGCACAAGATGGTTACGTGAACGGCTTAAATTTGTACATGATTACGTTACAGAGATTGCACATGATTACCTACTTGTAATTGTTCATATTACCACTTCTATTCCCCATACCCCAATCAATACAAGGATCTAGACAGGTTATGTTATTGCACAAGAAGGTTTATACATGAAGCTCATGAGAACAGAGTGAGAGCAACCTCAGTTAACAACCTGAGCATAGCCAAACACAATACAATGAAAACACATAAGGTAAAATATATGCATACATTTATAATCAAGGTATATATATATTACTAACTATATATATAGGTATAACATAGGAAAAATTTACATATATACGAATGTATATATAACGGGAACTAACAATCAAACTATCGAAATCAAACCCAGACCAAAATCTAAAACCTAGACATCAACCTAAAACCTATATTCAAAATATTCAAACCCAAACAACAACTCGACAACCAAAATACCACACTAAACAATGTGAAACTGGAAAACGGGAAGGGGATGTATGTGTGTGCCATGCCATGTCCAAACAGAACCAAAATAGTGTCCTAATCGTGTACAAATAGTGCGTGTCAGCGTGTCACAGGAAAATAGTAAAACAGTGCTCGTGCACGTGTGTCGAGCACCGTAGGTACTCGTGTGTCCAACCACGTGTCTCATGCTCGTGCCAGGGGGGAGCTAGTATGTTAGGGTACGCGTAGGGCCCTGAGTCATGTCCACGAGTCACCGTGTTACGTGTCCACACGGAGGCTGTGCGTGCGTGCATGGTGTCAGCCATATCAACGCAGGTGCGATATTTTCGTGCACACTCAACAAAACATTGTGAAATTTCATGAGCACGTGAGCAGAGGTTGCCCCCACGCATCCACAAAATTTATGCCAAATTGTGTCGTATCCATCGTGTTGTGACACTCAGGATGCAGGACAGTGCACGGAACCTGTGCTACGTCCCTGTGTCCTGTTTGGCCACGAAAACAATATCAAAAAATAACAAAAAAATGTTTTGCATTCCTCGTATAGGGCAACAAATATATGAAATTAGTTTTAAAAATAACAGCTTTTATTTCTAAGAGACATTTCATCAAACACATGTTAACATACACCAACAGTACAAACTGACACAAAATCTAACCAAACTACATCTATATGTCTATGGTACCTAGATGCATGCTCCTATGAATAAAAATTAGAATTAAAAGGGTTTAGAAGCATTTACCTATTGAAAGTTGGAATCTCAATACCAAAGTCTCCAAAATGCCTCGACACTCAAATTCCTACGGCCAAACGCCTCCAATTCTTTGCTAGCAAGCCTCCAGCAAGTTTCTCTCCTCCCAAGGATTACAACGCAATTCGTTTGGTCCAAATCGGATAGAGAGATGAGAATATAGGCTATTTTGAGAATTGAAGAAATTAGGGTTTGTAAAGGAGGCTTGGTGGCTACACATGAATATAAAGAGGGGCTTTTGGCCGGCCACACTATAGGGTTAGGGTTAGGTTTAGGTATGGGCCAAAAAATCCTTAAGTTATTTAGAAAAACTTTTAGGCTGTGTTTGATTGCAAGGTGGAAAATATGTGGAAAAGAAATTAATTCCATGGAAGTATTTTTCTAGGAAAAAAAATTCCATGGAATTTTAAATTTTTTCATAAAAAACTTAATTTGGGTGTTTGATTGTCACTATTTTCCACGAAAAATAGTTATTTTCCATGGAAAATGATATTTTCCATGGAAATGATTTTCCACGGAAAATAGTTATTTTCCATGGAAAATGAATTTTCTATGGGTTGGACAAGTTTTATTTCCACCATTTTAGAAGAAAATATGGAAATGATAGTTGTTTGGAAAATAATTCCATGAAAAATATAAGCTATCAAACACTACAATTGGTGGAAAATTTTGATGGAAATATTTTTCATGGAAAAAAAAGGCCAATCAAACACAGCTTTAGCAAAAAGCCAAAAACTTAAAACCCTAAAAATAAATTCAAAAAGTTTCCTAATAAGGATTATAACCCAAATTCAAATCTAACTAGATAATTAGGTTTCTAATGTCTAATCATGGTTAGCTAAGGTTAAACCAACTATCAACACAAAACACCAATTAAATATTATAAAATAATCCAAAAATTCAAAAAAAATCACAAAATTACCAAAATACCCTTATTCTAGAAAAGTGGTAGTTACAAATCTACCTTCCTTAAAATAATTTGTCCTCGAAATTAAAGATTGGTGGTAGTAAAACAAGATAGAAGGTTTAGGCGATATCTTAGGCACGATCAAGGAATGACAAGTTTTGCACGATAGGATCAAACATTTCAAAATTATTCAGGCACGACGAGTGATTTTGGCATGATAGAATCGTGATATGAAAAATTTATATACACGATTTAGAGGCAAGGTAAAATATATAGTTATGGTCGTTAAAATCATGATCAAGGGATTCAAAGTCGTCTTAGTCATGCTAGGTCATCTAGGCACGACTAATCACAAGGAATTCAGATATGACTTAAAAATAAAATCATGGTTGGAAAGAGTTTAGGCATGAGTGTTAAAATCAAAAGATGAATAAATCGAAAGTTAAAGCACAGGTGAAATAACATTAAAATCCAAAAAATTTGGTCTCGACACGATCTAAGTTGATCAATTCCTGGTAAATCAGATTTGGGCAAGATGCATAACAAGGTCATCAAAATCTGAGCATGGGCATCCAAGGATGGAAATTCAGATCACAATTGAATTTAATTCAATTATGTATGACCTAGGATATTGGTATGTTAAGAAAGATGACCAAAGTCGATTGGTCGCGATCAAGAAAGTTAGGGTTGAACGATATTGATAACTTAAAGGACGATTCAAGGATATAAATAAGTCAATTTTCCTCTTTTTGATAGGGAAAGCAAAAGACAAGGTTTCATAGGAAAGTCAAGTTAATCATCTCTCTCTGATACTATCAAGTTTATCTGATCATCATTTGCCAATCATATCTTTATCTCACAAGTCCCAATAGGAAAATCAACCTTTATATGATACCACCAAAATTATACCTTCCGCATGAAGATTGGACCTTGTCATGATCACCATAGGCTTAATTTCCTAGATTCCAAAACATTACTCAAGAAGCATACCCTTCTTATTAGGAATCAACACTAACCACTTAATCATCATAAATCCAAATTCTTCCACCTTGTTCTAAATTGGATCCGAAACCTCTAAATCCGTTTTATGAAATCCTGGAACTTGTTCAAATTACTCTCCTTGTATTATTCAAATCTAAAACTGCTAGGCCTTAGAAAACTTATTCTCTATTATAAAATCAACCTTCATATTTCCTTCAATGTATACCTTCAAATATTATTCTTCTTAAATTTAAAATTTTCACAAAATCTTTAAATTTTTTAACTCAAAATTCTTGTGTTCTCTTTGCTCTAGCCATTTTCTTACAATATCTTCTTCAATTTTGGTATCATAATATCATACAGTTAAAATTCCTCTCCATACTAAATCCCTAAATTTAACATCATAGACTTAAAGTGAAACGTCTCAAAATCAATAACAAAAATTATCCAAGTTCTCAAAACTAAGTTGACCTCGAATATCCTCATCAGTTAAGAAATACATCTATGAATTATTTATATCCAAAAATTTCTCTATGTGTGATCATTCAAAATTGATAATATTGATCTTGATTTCATTCCCAATCTTTACTACATCTCTATTCTAAATTCTATATCAAGGTCCATTATATTATATTCCTACCTAGATTATCATAAGGTAACAAATTACGTCCTTTTCGAGCTAGATGATTCACATTACTTTCTCGACCATTCCAAGGTAAAATGATATGGAGATTCGAAGGTTTCAAAGTATAGCTGACATAATTAGATACGAGATAGGTGATTGATGTAATTAGGACATAGTTAATTTTAAGACGAAGAATGGTGGTAATACAAGAAAATAATGGCAAGGAAAGAAATAATGATAAAATATTTTCTTGCTCATTTATTTAAAAGAAATGAACCAACTTAAAATATAATCTGATACCATACACGTCTTTCTGAAATCATGTTGTCAGAATTTTGCCACGCCAGTAAGCATAGCTGCAATAAACGATAGAGTCCATAACTAAGGTATACATCCTGTAGTCATGTTATCTAGAATTCTTACCACGACATCCGGTATGGCTGTGAAAAATCTAGATTCCATAACTAGAATAAGTATATCTAAATCAGGCTCTATGTCCTTGTCATGCTAGCCAGTATGACTGCGATAAATTCTAAACTCCATAAATAAAGTAGACATTTACCTTTCTCACTGTCCTTATCAAGTATGTTATCAGGTTATATTAATTCCAAAAAAAAATTTAAACACAAACTCAAAGTCAACAACTAACATCAAGATTCAAAATTCAAGTATGTTATCAGGTTATACCTTAATTCCAAAAAAAATTAAACACAAACTCAAAGTCAACAACTAACATCAAGACTCAAAATTCAACAATGAATCCATCAAATCAAATTCAATAACAAGGAGTAAGGGTTAATCAAAACAAGGAATAAAGATTTCAAATCGAAGTTAAAATGAGATTCTCAAGGGTTGTCCTAGGAATCTCTTAAGGAATTCTAACAGTGATTGAGTATCATCATTCTAACACCATACTTCCTATACTCTATAGTAGGCTCATAGGAGTACAAATAAGTCATTGTACTACCATGATATCGTACTAATACGAATCTCGACCTGTATGGGCCACCACTAAAAATGTGCACGACTCACATCCAGTGTAGGGGCACAAAAAGTGGGTACGTCCAATCTACACCATAGTGTCGATAGTAGAATACTGTTCTAGGTCGCAATAACAACTAACACTATATGATAAACTCCAAACAGAGGACAATCTCAGAGAGATACAATATCAATCACAAAACTAGAGGTAGATAATCAAGAGATGAAATAGATAACAACCGCAAGAGGGATACAACCAAAAATGAATAAGTCAAGTGTTTAACAAACACAAAATCTCAATATCTAAAATGAAATACATCTCCAAGACAAACAAGAAATAAGATTAAAAAACTCTAGATATCTACTCCAAGCTCTATTAGTGCCTCTAGGCTAGTTGTGATCCTCCAAGTTACTTGTAAAATTTTATCAACTGGTCCAATCAAGATGGGAATGAATAAATATCTCTCACACAGTTTATATCATGACAGGAAATGTAAAGCAAGCTATAGAATAAATTATATAAAATGCTGTAAAAAATAAACATGAAGAGCAAAAGAGATATCTAGTAAACTAGAAATATAAATATGGAAAATTAAGAACTGTAAGTGACTAAGTGATTTAGAGCACAAGATAGTTATGTGAACGGCTTGAATTTGCACATGATTATACCACAGAGTTTGCACATGATTACCTACTTTGGAATTTGTCACTCTCGTTTCCCGTTATACGTGTTTTCATATGCGTATACAAGATTTCTAGCATTTATCAGGTGGACCGTAGTTAGACTTATTTGCTTAGTCTGGTCTTGGTTTAATCTGGACTTGGTTTATTTGATTGGTTTGGTTCAATTTAACTTGGTTTGGCTTGGCTTGGTTTTGTTTGAGATGGAGAGGGTTGATATATAACCCGACTCCTTCTCTCTCCTTATTCATTTCTATATTTACTTCTTCATCTTCTTCATTTACTCCTCCCACCTACCAAGTCTTAGGCAAGTTCAACTTGCTTCATGATGGATCTTTTATTTTTATTCTATCTTCTTCTACATGATTCTAAGCATCTTTAGGACTTTGAGTTTTCTGTTTAGACGGATGGATTTTGTAGATCTAATTTTGTAGTTTTTTTGGTTTTCTTGGGTTTTGATCTACCAAACTTCATTATTTTCAAGTTTTGATTATTTTATGTTGTAGAGAATTCAATTTTACTCAAAATAGACCTTTGAAAAGTTAGATTTTGACTTATGTCGAGGAAGTTATGGCCAAAATAAGATTTTGTCATTTCTTAGTTTATCTGTCCTGAATCTGACAGGGACGATGAATAGGCCGCATTGTACCGCATGAGGTTGCATAGTGCCGCAGACGGCTGCATAGTGCCAAAGAAGGCCGCATAGTGCCGCAGGAGGCTGCATAGTGCCGCAGAAGGCTGCATAGTACCGCAGAATGTCGCATAGTGCCTATTTTGGCTTTTTTGGCTATTTTATGTCCTATTTGGCTGAATTGTGGCCATAATTTCTCCTAACTCTACATAAAAGTTGTAGATCTTTTTCTTGGCTTCAAGAATATGTTTCTAGCTATTTTTATGCAAGTTTCTCTCATTCATGATAATATAAGGATATGACACGATAGTGGCCCGTTAAGGTGCACTCTTAGCAAGTAACAAATAACTTGACATGATGATTCTAGATAGTGACCCGTCGTGGTGCACTCTTGACAAGTAATATTACATGATAGTGGCCCGTCGTGGCATACTCTTGATAAGTAAACTTAAGATGATAATCTTGATATATTGTTGTGACGGCTACCTTGACTTGCTAAGTAACTCTTGTCTTGACACCGTGGGTGTTTGTGCTTGTATAAGCTACATGTCTCGTCTTACATCATATCCAGGACATGGATTCCTGGTTACCACGGTTAGAGATTCATACTAATCTGACTAGGATAATGACTAGATTGATCAAGTAGTTCATGAAGAGATTTCTTAGCTTCAGGCAATCCCGTTATCTGGGCGCTCTAATTGGACTTGTAGCCTGCCGTCGAGTATGACACATTTCCAGCACACTGTCATGTGTTGCACCCCAAGTCACCTAATCGAACTCTCTCACTTGCTACTAGAGACCTGGATTAAGTTTGCAGGGCTTGTGGCTGTTGGAACATCTCATTGCATCTTGTTAATAATTAGACTTGTAAAATCCTAGTTAGCTAAAGTATCAAGCCGTACTCATTGCTTGGCCGTGATTGATGGATGAAGTTCCATCTAGTCTTATCTAGACATTGTCGGTACTAGCAGGGGCTCCATTAGAGATTATCATATCAGTGTAGCAGTTTGAGCACCAGATGTTTGATGC